>CM065692.1:51028059-51130559 GCA_017654935.2 Phymorhynchus buccinoides | reverse complement strand
GAGGGAGAGAGAGAGAGAGAGAGAGGGGAGGAGAGAGGGTATGCATAGACGTTTATTGGAGTGATTTTTTTCTCTCACTTTTCTAGTCAATTTGTAGTTGTTTTCGTCTATCCAAGGACAGATTGTAAGAATAGGCATCGCCTACATTTTTTTTATCCTTGTTAAATAAAGTGTTTCCGTGTTCAGTGTTCTCTCTCTCTCTCTCTCTCTCTCTCTCTCTCTCTCTCTCTCTCTCTCTCTCTCTCTCTCTCTCTACTCTCCCTCCCTCTCTCTCTCTCTCTGTCTGTCTCTCTTTCTGTCTCTCTCGCTCTCTTTCTCTCTCTCTCTCTCTCTCTCTCTCTCTCTCTCTCTCTCTCTCTCTCTCTCTCTCTCTCTCTCTCTCTCTCTCTCTCTCTCTCTCTCTCTCTCTGTTCAAAATCAAATAGTTCCCCCTCCACCCCTTTCCTTCTTACTCACTTTATACACATTGACTTTAATTTGTCGTGAGTATTCGAGTGTAAAAACCAAGCTATTTTGCATAAAATGTTTGTACAATCTGCTTTCATTGTAATACGTTCACATTCGTTTCACTTCATATTTCGAAGATTTTGACATATTTGCAAGTTGTTGCTGTTGCTATGCCTCTCTATGTTCTGTAATCACTATACATTTATATTTATCTTTGTGAACGTTGCAAATGTTGTTGTATGTATTTGTAGTAACCTCATCCCCCTCCCCCATCCAACCCCAACGTATCTTCCTATGTATTTTTGTTCTTTTTCATCACCATATATTTGTTGTTATCTTTACCCCCCCCCCTTGTTTTCCCTACTTGATACGGGCAGAAAGGCCTAATCAATAAAAGTTTTTGGATTTGGATTTGGATTGGATTTGTGTGTGTGTGTGTGTGTGTGTGTGTGTGTGTCTCTCTCTCTCTCTCTCTCTCTCTCTCTCTCTCTCTCTCTCTCTCTCCTTGTTCTCTCTATCTCTCTCTCTCTCTCTCTCTCTCCTTTCTATCTCTCTCTCTATCTCTATCTCTCTGTCTTTCTGTGTTTGTTTTGGTTTGTTTGTTGCCTACTTCAATATTATTATGGTGTTTTTGTTTGTTGGCTTCTTCCATCTTTTTCTTATTATGCAGATTTGTTTATGTGATCTTCGTCAGTTTGGGGCTATGGCCTTGATCTGATTAAACATTCGTATTCGTGTTGATATTCTCTGTCTTTTTGCCTGTTTGTTTCTCTTTCTCTCTGTCCGTCTGTCTGTCTGACTCTCTCTCTCTCTCTCTCTCTCTCTCTCCTCTCTCTCTCTCTCTCTCTCTCTCTCTCTCTCTCTCTCTCTCTCTCCTCTCTCTCTCTCTCTCTCTCTCTTACACACATTGTTTGTCATCTCTCTCTCTCTCTCTCTCTCTCTCGCTATCTCTCTCTCTCTCTCTCTCTCTCTCTCTCTCTCTCTCTCTCTCTCTCTCTCTCTCTCTCTCTGTCTCTCTCTCTCTCTGTCTCTCTGTCTCTCTCTCTCTCTCTCTCTCTCTCTCTCTCTCTCTCTCTCTCTCTCTCTCTCTCTCTCTCTCTCTCTCCCTCTCTCCCCCGCCCTCTCTCTCCCTCAACGTTTTCACTTTTTACATTATATTGGTTGTTTATTTATTCATTCATTGCATGTTTTGTTATTGTTGCTTATTCGATATTTTCATTTGCCACAGGGCTGGGTGTTAAAAAGTATGTGGTAAAAGTATATATACTTATCTCATTACCCTGTATAACTAAAAGTTCGTTCGTTCGTTTGTTCTCTCTCTCTCTCTCTATCCCTCTCTCTCTCTCTGTGCATAACAGACAGTTCAGTGCTGGTCCCAGGATTCCCTGTAGCCTGTTGCTTTGAACATGAGCACATGCATCCTAACGACTTAACGATTTCGGTTGACGGGGGGGGGGGGGGGGGAGAGAGAGAGAGAGAGAGAGAGAGAGAGAGAGAGAGAGAGAGAGAGAGAGAGAGAGAGAGAGAGAGAGAGAGAGAGAGAGAGAGAGGAGAGAGAGAGAGAGAGAGAGAGAGAGAGAGAGAGAGAGAGAGAGAGGAGAGAGAGAGAGAGAGAGAGAGAGGAGAGAGAGAGAGAGAGAGAGAGAGATAAATAGACAGATAGATAGGGACAGAGAGGGGGGGGGGGGTGGAAGTACAGAAAGAGAGACAGACAGACGGTGAAACAGACATATTGATCTTCTTCAAATCAGATTTTGGTATTATTCTATTTACTGTCTTTGTTTTTTGTACTGTCATCAGCATTTCGGAGAAAAAAAACTTACCAGGTGTAGATTTATGACGTCGTATCTATGGCACTGACGTCATGACTTCATCAATATGCAAATAAGTCATAATCCATTAAAAAAAAAGCATGATCATCATCATATATGTCAAGGAAGTAACGAATGAACATGAAAGTTATTGAAAGCAAAAGAAAAAGCTATATCTATAAAATAAGCATAAAATATAGGCCTAGTAGCAGTCGTCACAATCTCAATCTTTATAGGCGAAATATCGGTCTATGAAAATAATGATAATAATGCAAACAAATACGGGAGAGAGAGAGAGAGGGGGGGGGGGGGAGAGGGAGCGGGAAGGAGAGAGAGACAGACAGACAGACAACCAGAGAGACAGACAGACAGACAGACAGACAGGCACAGAGTTAACGGTGTGTGAACATGTGTTTATGTGCATATGTGCATAATATTTCACAGCTTTTTCCCAGTGTGTGTGTGTGTGTTTGCGCGTGTGTGCGCGTGCGTGCGTGTGTGTGTGTGTGTGTGTGTGTGTGTGTGTGTGTGTGTGTGTGTGTGTGTGTGTGTGTGTGTGTGTGTGTGTGTGTGTGTGTGTGTGTGTGTGTGTGTGTGTGTGTGTGTGTGGTGTATGTGTATGTGTGTGTGTGTGTGTGTGTGCGTGCGTGCGTGAGCTCGTGTGTCGTGTGTGCGTTCACGTGTGCTTGCCTGGGCGTGCGTGTGTGTACGTGTGTACACGCATTTGTGTATATGCGTGTATGCATGTGTGTCTGCGCGCGTACGATATATGTGTATAGGCTATAATATATAATATATTATAATTATTATTGCAAGCATTGATTCTGGTTGTCCATGAGCAAAACTCGCAATTTGTCTTTCTGATTTCAGGGAGCCAAGTCACCTCTGAGACAGACGGTTTAGTTCCAGAGGTGTGTAGATCTCCATGGGTTTGTTGATCTACGCCATCTGTCCCTGACATAGGCCATCACGTCATCGGATTCCTTTGAACGTCATCTGCAACATTATTATTTACATCCAGTGACATCATTTGGATCCACTCTACGTCATCTGACTCCAAGCAACGTCATTTAGCTCCGCTCTACGTCATTTAGCATCACTATACGTCATCCGTCTCCAGACAACGTCATTTAGCTCCACTCTACGTCACTTATCTCCACTCTACGTCATCTGTCTCCAGACAACGTCATTTAGCTCCACTCTACGTCATTTAGCTCCACTCTACGTCATCTGTCTCCAGACAACGTCATTTAGCTCCACTCTACGTCATCTGTCTCCACTCTACGTCATTTAGCTCCACTCTATGTCATCTGTCTCCAGACAACGTCATCTAGCTCCAGTCTACGTCATCTGTCTCCAGACAACGTCATTTAGCTCCAGTCTACGTCATTTAGCTCCACTCTACGTCATCTGTCTCCAGACAACGTCATTTAGCTCCACCCTTCGTCATCTGACTCCAGATAACGTCATTAGGCTGCGATCGACATAATATGACTTCACCCAAATATCATGTGACTTTACCCAACGTCGAAGTCATCGGACTGTTCAACGTCATTCGATTCCAGTCAACGTCATCAGGCTATTCAGCGTCATTTGATTCCAAGTCAACGTCATCAGACTATTCAACGTCAATTGATTCCAAGTCAACGTCATCAGATCATTCAACGTGAATTTGATTCCAAGTCAACGTCATCAGACTATTCAGCGTCATTTGATTCCATGTCAACGTCTTCAGACTCTTCAACGTCAAACGTGATCTGATTTTACGCATTACTTTCGCCGTTGATTTGCTCATACCTAACATGCAACAGCTGAAGCCAGTTTGTACGTAACAAAAAAAAAAAAGAAGAAAAAGAAATGTGAAAACCAGTTTTCGCTAAAAACTCAATGGTTACTGATTTTAAGTTCGTGCTCTGGTTCTGAAGTCGCCTACAAAGACTAGTTTAAAGAAAAGTCACATGGATTTTCCGGGAAATGCACTAACACAGTGTGTGCAACGAATGAAATAGTGAGGCCAAGACAGGAGATAACGAACTTGAACAAAGGGGGAATACTCTCTTTCTAATTAGCTCCCCTTCGCCAAAGTTGATTGCGATACCAATCATCTAGTTGGTTTCTGTTGCTAGTAGTAATGGATATGGTTTCTGTTGCTAGTAATGTGTTGTTGTTTTTTGTCTGGAATCAATCCACTCTTGGAATGAGGAGTAAATTGTGTACTACCTAGCACAAACCCCTGTGTGCTTGCAGGGCATCTCTTCTTCTTCTCTTCCTCCTTCTCCCAAATGTCTCTACCCATAGTTTTTCGTCGTTTTGACACCCCAGCATTTCTCACACGACCGAAACTACTCTCCCAGCAACTATTTCTGCCACTGATACAATCATCAACGATTGTCCCCCTTGTAACCGCTCTCCGTTTCGTCTCCTCGTCAACCATGTGTCTGGTCAGGACCCTGTCACGTGGTGTCAGCACCACGTGGTCTGCGGGTCACGTGTGTTTCGCGTGCTTGCTGCTCGACGCCATCTTGTGGTCGTGTTTCTTGCAGCAGCAGGCTGCTACTTTTCCTACTTTTACTACTGCTACTACCGCTGCTGCTGCTACTACTACTACTACTGTTGTAAAAAGCCGAGGTTTTCATGAGGCTAAAAACTTTCTTCCTCTTTCGAGACATTCGTCATTATCGTCTTCTTCATCATCGTCATTTTCACCATCATCGTCGTTGCATGGTGATGTACTTCTGTCGTCGTTATCGTCACACGTTAACGTTCTTCCTTCTCCTTTGACCTTGAAATCTTCTTCTTCGTCGTCGTTGTCTTCTTCATTGTCTTCACCTTCGTCATTATCATCATCATCATCACCATCTTCCTCTTCACAGCACTCTGAAGCTGACAGCAGTGGTGTGAACAACCGAAACGAAACAGAGATTCAGTATAACTCTACCAGCCGCACAAACAACAGTCTCCATTCAGACAACAATATCAACAACAACAACAACAACAACGCAAACAACGGAAGCAGCGCAGTACAGAATACACATGTGTCCACGCCAAAACTTGACAAACAGGACACTCGTCAGAGAAAACATCCACAACAGCAGCACACAGCAGTGCCAAAACGAAACAACCACAGAAAGCACCGACATCATCAGCAAACAGGGGTGTCGTCTTCGCCTTCTTTCCACCACAACAAATCGGACAAACGCAAATCGGGGCGACGTCGCCAGTTCCCCTTAGCTCTAGTGGTGGCTAGTTCCACAGCTGCAATCAGCATCTTGCTCTTCTTTGCCCTCTCTTATGTCTGGCACACATGGCAGCTTGACCGACGAGCTCAGAAACTGGCCATTCGTTTAGCCGCCTCTTCCCTTACTACCACGAACACCACTACAGCTACTACTACAACAGCGACTACTACTACTACTACAACCGCTGCAGATTTCAACTGTTCCCAATGTCATAACACTGCCCACCAGAGCTTCCTAGCCCCTCCCACACCCCACCACCACACCTACATCGCACCCATCAGTCCGGATTCAACCACCGACAGCGACGACGACGAAGAAGAAGAAGGGGTGGAAGAAGAAATTATCCTGACCCCCACCTCCCCTTTCCCTCCCTCTTCTCCTCCTCCTCCTACTCCTCCTCTTCCTCCTCGCAGAGACGAACTGAAGAGCGTGAACGAGGAAGAAGAAGGGGAAGAAGGAGGAGAGGAGGGGGAGAAGGAAGAAGGCAGGAGAGGGAGGAAAGACGGGGAGAGTGATGATGAGAATAAGGAAAGGGAAGGGCAGAGGACTTTCGAAGGCAGTAGAAGGTCTAGAAGGGGCAGCAGAAGGTGGGGGAGTAGAGGGAGTAGATCCAGCAGAAAGTATTCAGGGCACAGTGGTAGTAGTAGTGGTGGCAGTGGCAGTTTGAACCGAAGTTCTCTAGTCAGTGATCAGGAAATCCTGAACCACCTGGCAAGCAGGAGACACTCTACATTTTTCATCTGACCCCCTTGACCTTCACCTCTGTGTGTTTGTGTGACCTTCGACCCATGACCTTGTGTTTGAACTTGAGCTTCTCCTCTAATGCTGAGTAAACAGACCATGACCAGAGGTTCCAAGAAAAAAAGCGCCAAGTCTTGCCAGTTGGGCTGTGGCAATAGTAGATGAGGGTGTGTTTGGGCCAGACAGCTAACCAATCCTTGGCTTTGCGGAGCCTGGTATTCTGAAGAGCTTTTTTCCAGCCGTGTTTCTTCTTCGATTGCTCAGACAGTTTCCTGTCAATTATGAGCGTAGATGCGTCATGCTGCCGTTATGCGCCTAACTAAGAAATAGTTAGGCCCAGCAAGTCCGACTTCGGCTGGAAGAAATTTTGTTGAAAGAGTTTCTTGAAGAAGAAAAAAGCAGGAAAATGGACCGGTACGGCAGAAAGATAGTAGATGACAGTAAGCAAAGGGAAAAGGCTCAGTCAAAGAGAGTGATAGATTAGAGGAAGGTACAAGCACAGAACTTCCAGAAGGTGTGGGGAACTATTTATATAAAAGACACACACACACACACACACACACACACACACACACACACACACACACACACACACACACACACACACACACACACACACACCCGGTATCCCCACGGGGGGAGCCGTGTTTAAAGGCATCATAACAGCTGATCCAAAGATTCGGGTCTCTCTAGTACAGTCACAAGCATGCTGCCTCCCACAACAAGGAAAAAAAGAAAGGGTTGAAACGTTGCTATCGTGAGCAGTGAGGCAAAATAGGCGGCACAGCTGGCGAGGACTGTTTACATATGCCTGCTACGAGGGGCACTCCATATATTTTGCAATGTGAAGATTCGGGTGACCTTAGAAAAAAATTAAATGGTGTCACGAGATAGACCATTATCATAACACTTACTTCGCCAAATGTCATTATTGTCCGCCAGTCCATAACTGTTGAGCAAAGCAAAATGTCTACCAAGGTGAACGTTGACCCTAAGTTGTGAAAACCTCTATAAAGCAGAGAATGTCTATCAATATAAACTTCTATGCTTATACTGAAGGAAAGCTATTCTGTATGGCTTTAATCGAGTAGTAATATTCTAAATTCCATTTCAAATGAGAAAAAATAATCTCACTTGAATATTGACCAAAGAGTTTTGTTGTGGAGAGAACTGTGCGTTACTTGGTGTGATATGCTGTGATGAGAGAATCAATATAACAACAGCAAGAACACCAAAAACATGTCTTTTGGCCTCTTTTTCTTTTACCAACACTGAACAGTTAACGGGTGTGTTCTCACCTTAAGCATGCTCTGCCCTTTTGTGTACCATGTCCTTAGATGACCTCTCACCTTTTCTGTGTCATGTCCTTCAACACACTTTGACCTTTGATGTACCATGACCTTTGAACTTTGGTCTCCTTCGATCTTAGATGTAGCCCTAATTTTTAGTCCAACGTGACCTTAGAGTTAGATGCACTTATAAATACTTTGGTCTTCCTTAACCTTAAATGCACACAAACCTTTAATCAGCCGTGACCTAATTATGAGCCTTGGGTAGACGCATTGTGACCTTGGGTCAGCCATGATCTTTTGTATTCCATGACCTTAGATGAACTCTAACCTCTCCTTCATTATGACCTTAGATGCACATTTGACTTACAATGTAGCATGACCTTGGATGACCAATGAACTTCGGCCCACCATTGACCTCCAATGGACTCTGACCTTCAGTTATAATGTACTATGACCTGATGATATGAACTTTGACCTTCGGTCCAGCCCGACTTCAGATGCACTATGAACTTTGGTGTACAATGACCATAAATTAACTCTGACCTTTTATTTTTTCCAACGACCTTTCGTGCACTCTGACCTCCGACCCACCATCTCCGGCACTTCGCTTCATCATGAACCATGCACCCAAATCTCAGATTCTGGTAACAGAACGGGCCCTGTAGTCATGAGTGCGAATTAGACCGTCAACACGGGGATCAGTATGTAAATTAAGCTAAACTCCCAAAACGATTGGCTGTTTAGCCTAATTTACATATTGATCCCCGTTTTGAATGTTTAATTCGAACTCATGACTACAGGACCAGGCCCAGTAGTCACGAGTTCGAATTAGACAGTCAACACGGATATTAGTATGTAAATTAGACTAAACTGACTCCCAACACGATTGGCTGTTACGCCTAATTTACATACTAATCCCCGTTTTGACTATCTAAGACGCACTCGTGACTACATGTCATGGATATTTAATTTCTCATTATGAGATATTAATAAAGTGTTGAAATTGAAGTTGAAGTTGATTTGAAAAGACACGTCCAGGGTGCAATTCTGTAGACTGATTAGGTTACTGTTTCTTCTTTTTCTTCTTCTGCGTTCCCAGGCCATAAGGCCACAATGGATACGTATGTGTCCGTTTTCCAGTTTTCACTGGTCTCCTCGCTGCGTTACTATTTGAATAACCACCTATCTGCTCTCGTGATTTTCTTGAAGACACGACATCCAGAATATCCTCCGAAATCGGAGTATTGCTGGCCACGTGGCGGGGTAGCCAAAGACCGTCTCACACGCAATGTTCTCTTCCCTAGCTGATGCATTTGTACCATGAATAGTGTTCAAGTGCTTCGATTGTTGAGATGATCCCTGGAGTCTTTTAGCCAGGGTACGACGACGACGACAACAACAACAACAACAACAACAACAACAACAGCAACAACAACAACAACAACAACAACAACAACAACAGCAACAGCAGCAACAACAACAACAACAACAACAGCAACAGCAACAACAACAACAGCAACAACAACAACAACAACAACAACAACAACAACAACAACAACAACAGCAACAGCAACAACAACAACAAAACCCTTGGAAATCTGTCCCGTCTTAATTGAAAAAGTAAAATTGAGGCCAGTTGATTCTCTGTGCTTGATGAAGATGTATGAACCCTACATATCAACATCGAATAGGTGTTGAGTGACCGACAGCTTTTACATGATCAAAACTGAGATATTCTGTGTAAGGCTCATATCACAGGCCTACAGTGAGAAGGGTGGCAGAGTGGTTCAGACGTTCGCCTGCCAAACGTAATGCGTGACTGCAGCGTGAGTGACCCCGGGTTCGAATCCCCCGGCCTCCTCGCCCTTTCTTTCGAGTTTGACATGAAAATCGAACTGAACGTCCAGTCCTTCGGATGGGGACTTAAATCTAGTCTGACCCGTGCGCTTTACGCACGTACAAATCCCACGGCAGTTGAAAGTCGGTAAGAGCAGGGAGAAATCCCGCTGCCTGGTATGGCCAAATTAATAGCTAGGTTTTCCAAGTGTGCCCACACACCCTCATCCTGTCCCCCCCCAATTGTTCCCCAATTTTTTTTAATTGGGTAGGCGCTGCACGTGCGGCGACGCGCTCTCCGGGGGAGAGCAGCCCGAATTTCACAGAGATAAGTCTCTGTGACTAGAATATACCAAATACCAATACCAGTGACTCATATGGGAACCAAATGTCATTACTGCATAGGAATTTTGAATAAAAACGGTATTATTAATGTTATCTTCGAAACTGGACTGATGTTGTTGTAGTAAAATGTACAAGGATCAAATGCAAAAGAGATGTTGCGTTGCAGCTTATGTTGGGCTGAGAACATTGAGGAGAGGGTAGGGTTGTATAGTAGGCGAATTATTACACTCCCACGCGCTTACATCAATCATCACACGTGTACAAAATACACATCGTTTTCGTTTAGGATGATGCATTGTTAATGTTCCTGGATCTCTCCTCTCTCTCTCTCTCTCTCTCTCTCTCTCTCTCTCTCTCTCTCTCTCTCTCTCTCCCTCCCCCCCCCCTCTCTCTCTCTCTCCCTCTCTCTCTCTCTCTCTCTCCCTCTCTTCTCTCTCTCTCTCTCTCTCTCTCTCTCTCTCTCTCTCCCCTCTCTCTCTCTCTCCCTCTCTCTCTCTCTCTCTCTCTCTCTCTCTCTCTCTCTCTCTCTCTCTCTCTCAATCTCTCTCTCTCTCTCTCTCTCTCTCTCTCTCTCTCTCTCTCTCTCTCTCTCTCTCTCTCTCTCTCTCTCTCTCTCTCTCCTCATATCATAATATTTGGGGGGGGGGGGGGGGGGGGGAGCGCAATATGTGGTTGATAAATTAAAAAAAACATGCGCAAAGAAATGTGCCTGTTGCTATATAATTATTATTATGGCCTAATGTGATGCTTGCAAAACTCAAGCCTTTTTGTTATTCATTGCATAGCCATACTGTAATATTCCTGCCCAAATGTCCATGGCTTAGAGTCAAAACGGACTGTCTTCAGATACTCCATTGTCTTCTTAACCCTTTCACCGCCAAAGTCGCATTTTAGCACCACAGTGATTTAACATCTATGTCACTAAAAGGCATCAAATTGGTGTCTATTATCCAAACACCCTATTGTCTTAGTTTTGGGAAGTAAGGATAGACCTTATTTTATATAGGTTACTGGAGAATCACCAATACTGCAGATGGATTTTGTTCTCTACCCAGGTAAATTTGATGGAATTGTTTTGGCTGAAATATGGCTGGCGGTGAAAGGGTTAAGGAACTTATTGTGAAACATAATTACTTGTATTTATGAGAGAAAAAAAGACTGAACTTTTTATTTTTAGTGGGGATCATGCTTTTTTCAGTCTTTTTTTTTGTTTTTTTATTACACAAAACAAGTTATTATTTTGGAGAATAAGTTCCATGATAGGTCCATCGGAATATGGTCTGTTTTGACTCGCTGGCAGCGAAACATGTGACTTTTTAATTTATTTTAGCTGTCAAGCTGTTTCTGTCCTGCCTTATGTTTGTTTGGATCGCTAAAAGCCTTAATGTACCATCAATCATTTGAAGAAATTGCTCAAAAGTGCTGTCACATTTTGGAATAAAGACGATTGATACCACCTGCCGGCAGGACACGGAAAGGATTGTTAGGAATTTATGATATGCCTAAACGATATTTTTTTTATAAAAGTGACAAAGAGGATTGATGCTACCTTTCGGCATGTCACGAAAATGACGGATACTCCCTTTTGACATTTCAGCGCCAAAAGGTTTTTTTTACAAAAGCGACGCAGAAATGTTATGCTACAGTACCTTTCAGCATGTCGCAGAAATGACTGACAAAAGCCCCACCTTCTGACATGTCAATGCGACAGAGGTCTGTTACATCAGGAATAATAAAGACGACTTACACCACCTTTCGGCATGTTACGGAAATGACGGATATCCTCTTGAAACCGACATCTCAATGCCAAAAATGTTTATTACAAAAGCGACAAAGAAGATTGATACTACATGTTACAGAAATGACGGATACTCCCTTTTGACATTCCAGTGCCAAAAAGGTCTATTACAAAAGTGACAAAGAAGACTTACACTACCTTTATAGCGTGTCACATAAATGACTGATAGCAGCATACCTTCTGACATTGCAATGCCAAGAACGTCTATTACAAAAGGAATACAAAAGACTTTTGCTACCTTTCGACATGTCAGGGAAATGGCGGATAGGGGAAAACGGTGTAAAAAGCGCATGGGCGGGTAAGAAGCCCACCCCAATTATCTCATGAAATGAAGCAAATTTCAGTCTCATTTTGCCCATGAGACGAGCGTTAATGTCTAGCATTCGTCTCATGGGCAAATTTGACTGAAATTTTCTTTATTTCATGAGATAATTGGTATGGGCTTCTTACCCGCCCATGCGCTTTTTACCCCGTCTTCCCCTAGTCCTTTTTAAAAATATTAAATGCCAAAGAGGTCTATTACAAAGCGACAAAGAAGATTGGTGCTACCTTTCAGCATGTCACAGAAATGACGGACACCCCCTTTCTGATATATAAATGCCAAAAAGGTCTATTACAAAAGGTATAAAAACGACTTACACTAACCTTCCGGCATGTCACAGAAATGCATGGCGGATAATCCCTTTTTTTAATTTTTTATATATTAAGCGCCAAAAGGGTTTATTACAAAAGGAACAAAGATGACTTATATTACCTTCCAGCATGTCGCAGAAATGACGGATACCCCCTTTCTGATATTTAAATGCCAAAAAGTTCTATTACAAAAGCGACAAAGAAGAGTGTTGCCACCTTCCTGTATGTTAGGGAAATGGCGGACACTCCCTTTTAATATTTCAATGCCAAAAAGGTCTATTACAAAAGGAACAAAAGAAGACCGGTACGACTTTTTGGCATGATGCCACGGAGATGAATGATGATAGTACCTTCTGGCAAACATACCTGTCATGTTGCACTATTTTTTTTATCTGGTTTGTTGCTCTGTGGGATTTGTTTTCCCTGTCACAATGGTTATCGATTATTTTTCCTGACGTCCATTTTGTCATTTCTCTTTTCCAATGTTTTTTGTTTGTTTGTTCCATTATTCTATACTGGTCTCCAAAAGTTAAGGGCCGGCTTCTGTTTTCAGTAGCTTGGTATCTATTTATTGTACACTAAGACAACAATGAAGAAAATGGCAAAACTTAGGCTACTCAATAACTTTCTTTCCTGTTGCACGTGCCTGTTTTGCAGACATTGCAGTACAGCAACAGCGTTTTCAGGTACGCTTAAAATGTGGCAAATTCACGAGAATTTCACGAAAGTTTGGTCTCTTTTCGCTGAAGAATCAGGGCTGATGCAGGTTTCTTGCCTATTGCACGTGCAAGGCATGACTGTAGTGAACACTGCTGAGCAAAAGTTAGACACGAATGTGTATTTAAGGGCGGCAACCAGAGCTCTCAATAAGCATGCCTCCAAGACAGAAGAGAGAAGATCGTTCTTCCGGCCCTTACATTTTGGAGACCAGTATATGTGTAATCCTGATTAAACCATTTTGCTGTAAGCGAGAAGGCTGCGTTGTTTTGAATTTCGATTTTTGTCCTTAAGTCCATTTTTTCGTTTCTATTTTCCAATGTTTTTTGTTTGTTTGTTCCATTATTCTATGTGTGCATAATCCTGATTAAACCATTATGCTGGAAATGAGAAGGCTGCGTTGGTTTGAATTCGTGTGTATTGTACTACCTCTAGTTTGAAACATTAATGCGTGTGTGTGTGTGTGTGTGTGTGTGTGTGTGTGTGTGTGTGTGTGTGTGTGTGTGTGTGTGTGTGTGTGTGTGTGTGTGCATGTGTGTGTGTGTGTGTGCATGTGTGTGTGTGTGTGTCCTGAACTCCTCATTTCCTGCTCACAGTGACCCTCTTCGCCCCCCCCCCCCTCTCTCTCGTTCCTCCCTCACGTACGCAGACACGCGCACACACGCCCCCCCCCCCCCCCCCCCCCCCCCACTGGCCACATACATACAGTCATCCACACACGCACACGCAAATACCCGGGCGCGTATATACATGCGCACGCACACACACGCACACATGCACGAACACACGCACTTACGCATATACGCAAACATGCAAACACGTGCGCACGCCGCACGCACACACACACATGCACACGCACGCACATGCACGTATGCACACACACGCGCACGCGCACATAGGCCTACAGAATTCTGCAAGTAGGCCTAGTTGGTGGTTCACCTCTTTTGGCCTATTTTTTCAGATGGAGTAGATAACCTTACAGAAAGCGCAGGCTTGTCATTTTATTTTTTACTTTTTTATTATTTTTTTCTTTGCTTCTTAACTCTCTTACTGTCATTTTTCTTCCTGTCCATGTTCACATTTAAACGGCTATTTCCATAACCTATTTGCACACGTGAGGCATATAGTAGCATCGACCAGTGAAGGGACATTGAAAGGGGGAAGGCAAGGAAAACCTAGCAATGACCACCAGCAAAGACACTGAAAAGTAATTCCAGTCTGAGTCTTTGGATAGCCCGCCACTGTGAATGGTGTAACTACCCCACTAACGATAACTCTATCAGCCCGGCTCGCCGTAACTCTTAAGTAGTCCATCTTACCCTTTTAGAGTCTTTGCCACTAGCAGCTTGCGGATAGCCAGGCGCTCAGTCCGGTGCCAGGCCAGACTGGGGAGAAAGGGCGTCGTCTAGAGAAACTCCACCCTGCTGATCGAGTGCGAGATGGCTGGGTCATTCAAACTTTTAAGCCCCTGACAAAGCATTTGCAGCAGCCAAAATGTCCTTGCGTAAAACTGACCAAATTGAAAAATGCCAGATCGATGCTGTTTACACACAAATCTGACTAAGATGGCGACACTTCCGTTGGAAGGGTCGAGATGCGCACGCAGGTGGGGGGGGGGGGGGGGGGAGCCATACAGTATCCTTGATGATGGAAAGCAGAGAAAAGTTATGATTCAATAGATAAGCTAGTGGAATTGAGTGGCAAATCAAGTGAAGTTCAATAGCAATACGTGTAAAGTCATTCATAATGGTAAAACAAATCCCAATTATAGGTATGCCATGGACAGCTGTGAGCTAGAGACTTCTGAGGCGGAACAGGATTTGGGAGTCATGGTTGATAATAACCTTAGCTTTGAAAAGTTAGCGTTAAAAGGGCTAATAAAATAATTATCTGTAATTAAATATATCACATTTTGTTCAACATAAAAGTAAAGATATAACGGTATTGCTCTTCAAATCCTGGGTTGAGTTTCTCTAGATAACGGTCGCCGCGCGAATAACGCTCAGCCAAAAGACTTTACGCACTCTTCGGCCTTTCGGCCATGTGGGGCATCTCAGCCAAAAGGAATGAATGAATGAATGAAATTGAATTTTACGTCCTCTCGACCTGGGAAGGCACATATGGGACATTTGTTAGTTGTAAAATAATATAGAAGACATTTACAAAACTAAAAAGGACGTGTACATGAACAAGGACAAAATATATAGAAATGTGAAGGGGAAGGATTCTAAAAGCGCAAGATTTGGTTTAATATGGAGATTATCCTGTTAAGAATGTTTAAAATGTAGTAGATGGTGTCTTTGGACACCGGATAAATAACTATGTAGGTATAAAATTATTTTATTAAAATTCGTTTGTAGTCTGACCCGAGTACAACCCTCCCTGTTGTATTAAAATCTAAGGGCTACAGTGTTAAAAATTTAATCTTTATATTTATTCATAAAAACCAATTATGGCCTTATTTATTTTAAAAGGAATGTATTTACAAATATTTGATTTTTATTTACAGTATATATATATTTTAATTGTATTTACAGAGGATGAAAGTTATGTACATATTTGTTAAAACACCGAGGGAGAGAACTCCTATCTCGGCGATGCTTTTATGAAATGGGGGCAAAAATGATGCTATTTTATAAAGAGGTTTATGTTTAAAATCTTAAATGGGATCTTAAAAAAAGGGGAGGAGGTGGGAAGAAGTGGGTCCCGGAGGGCCTCAGCACACCGAGTTGGGACGGACCAACCGAGGGAGGTATACGCGAGCCATCCTCGCGTCAACAACCCGCGGCGGGCCCGCCCCATCAAGGGGGAGGTCATCTCACGGTTTTGGGAGGGGGGAAGGGGGAGGGGGCAAAACCCGGGGGTCCTCAACCTGCGGGGGGAGCCGCCCCCGCCGCCGGAGGGTACGCAAGACATCTATGCGTCAACTGCCAACGGCGGGCACACCTCCCCAATAGGGGGGCCTCAACTTCGGGTAGAATTACTTTAAAATGATCCCAATTTAAGTTAGCTATATACAAAACAAACACATTTATTTATATACGTGATTAATTCTCAGCCAAAAGGAGCCTAAGAAACACTTTAGTAGAAAACGTTTGCGGAAGAATATTACAAGCTCTTGTCTGATTGGTCCCAAAAAATTTTAAGCAAACTTTAATGGACCAATCAACAACAATAAACGTATTCACCCCCTACTAGTTCCGGATAGTTCGCCGCTTGCACGGTGTTTGGCAAGAACAAAACGCCACGCGAACTATCGGTAAACGAAGGTTGTTTCTTAGACCGTTTTGGCCGATTTAGCCCTTGTGAAACGGACCCCTGACCTATCTTAGAATAATTATGGTAACAGGCAAGGCAAGTCAAGGCAAATGTATTATTTCATACCCACTTGGGGCACAGAAATATAAACAAAAGCACACACATATTTAACCATTCAAACATCAAAAACAGTGATGTCTATATTAATTACTATCAGAAACGACAGACAATATCAACAAGTAGATAAAGTAACATCATGGACAAATATACGGTACCTGTACCATAATAAAAAGAACAAGACATGTGACATTTTATCCATATATCCTATCATCGAACGTTGTCTAGTCTCCCAAGCTAAAAACAAAAAAAGAGAGTAGGCCTATAATAACACTTATTGAAAACGTGCAAAGACGAGATATTTGGAGTATCTAACAACATCTACGAAGACAGACTAAAAATTCTCAAGCTACCTAGTCTAGAATGTCGTAGACTCCGGGGAGATATTCATAAGAAGCTTAATGACTTATGATATGATTGAGATATTTTAAAAACATTGCAAAATTATTATGACAGTTAAACCACTAACCATCTTTTCTCACTTAGCATTTCCCCCAGCAGAGGTAATCCTCTGAAACAACTAAGCCATTTGTTAAAACCAATCTCTACCAGCACTCTTTTTTTTTATATTACCAACACTGTAACAGGATTATTAATACTTGGAATTCTTTACCCAGCACCATAGTAACATCAGGAACACTCGACAGCTTCAAAAATAATGTAGACAAATGAATACTGGGCCGGGGAGACTATTGCTTCCAAACAAATAATAATAATAATAATAATAATAATAATAATAATAATAGTTATTTATAGAGCGCTTAACTCCCTTTGCAGGGGGCTCAAAGCGCTGAACAAAGGCCTAAACACTAACATACAGATAAACATACACATTAAAGACAAGCCAAGAATAATCAACATGAAGACAAGTATCAATGATTATAAACATTAAAAATAAGTGAGACTGTTAATACAAAATACATGTATTAATCTCTCTCGCCCCCCCCCCCCCCCCCCCCTTCCTCCTCCCCCCCCCCCCCCCCCCCCCCACACGCACGCACAAACACACGCGCAAACACACACACACACACACACACACACACACACACACACACACACACATTTATAATAATATAAATATAAATGTTAATATAAATTAGGAGGCCTGCCTTATCATCAAACGCAGCACCATAAATACAAAAACAATGAATGAAACTAAAAGAGAAACTACATAGCGGGCAAAAGGTTGTGTAGCCAATGACATGCTATGCTAATACAAGAATACTTTTTTTACTTGATTGTTATCAAAGACTCTGAAACCCAGTCTTTGTTGTTATCTCTTTTTTCCCTTTGATTTCTGTGAAAAGACACAACGGATTGCGTGACGTTCAAAGCTAAAAGAACAACTAATTAAGTTATTTTTTAAAGCTAAATTATTCTAAGAACGTTACACTATGTAACAAGACTTCTATAGCACAATGAAAATTAAAAAGGAAGAAACATTTTAGGACTACATAATCTCGTTCCTATCGCGTGGTGTCAGCCATCTTATCACGTTGACGAAAACGAAAACCGACGAGGCAGATGGTGCAAGCAATATACCTGAAAATCGATTCACATATGAGTCGAGACATTTGAACAGATATAGTTCGGTGTGATTATTTCAGTTTTGTTATTATCCGTTCTGAAAAAATGCTAATCGAGAACGTGGACGCTCTTAAACAATGGCTAGTTCAAAAACTGGCTCCCATGTGAGTTAAAAATGGATAGAGAGAATGGGGGTGGGGTGGCGGTTGTCGCATGAAAAAAGGTAGCTCGTAAAAATAAGTATCTTGCTACCTATGACAGTGTGTATTTGCGACATTGAACATGAACCACAAATTTCACTTTTTTCTAGGGATAGGGTTAGGTAAATGGTTAAAGTACAGAAAAAGTGAAATTTGTGGTTGTCGCAAATACAGACTGAGACTCTCAAAGTCTAGTCTCATAGTAGCGAGCTACTTATTTTTACGAGCTACGTTTTTTCATGCGACAGCGGTGTAGCGTTAACATTCCTAGCTCGTTAAAATTCCTAGCTCGCTACTATGAGAGTGACTATTTGCGACAACCACAAATTTTACTTTTTCGTTACTTGATGATTTGACCAGTATAGCGCAATAAAAACGTTCAACCATTTTTTAAGCGCAAAATTATGGGGTCAGATAGGTCAATTTGTTTTGTCTATTTACCAAAATGAACCCTACATGACCTGCTCAATTTGTTTGAATGTTTTAAGGTTAAAATCATTAAATTTGACGAACTAAACATTCAAGAACCCTACTACTCCGACAATTTGATGTGTCCTCGATCTTCATTGGTCACTTTTTTACCACCCGGGTCGTCAGTAAGCTCTCAATGTTAGCAGGAAAATGATAGGTAGAGCGCCCAATTTCTCTGACGAAACTAAGGATAACTCTTTTCTATTCCAAGGGACATAACTCTTGTGGTTGGTCCTCGCTAATGGTTAAAGTACAGAAAAAGTGAAATTTGTGGTTGTCGCAAATAGACTGAGACTCTCAAAGTCTAGTCTCATAGTAAGCTACTTATGTTTACGAGCTACGTCATGCTCAATTCCTAGCTCGCAAAATGCCAACAAAATAGTCAGTCTTATAGTGAAATAGCATGAGCGCAAAATGCCGCAAATAGGAATTTTAACCCGACAGGCGGCGTTAGGGTGCAGAGAGCATTTTGCATGTGTGTACGTCACGTGCAGTAGGCCCTATGTGTGTGTATGCCAAGTTAGTTGCACATGAATACAGAATCAGCGCATTGAATGACGACAGGGTCATGTGGCCTTGCTTGGGATATGACTTGGAATAGGCAGAGGCTGGGGTTTCTTTCTCTTTCAATTAAGCATCCTACTTCAACATTTTGAAGATTATGAATATGATGCTATCACTATAAGTATAACAGTTATGGGTTATGAGTGTATCCCACATTCTCCATGCTACGGTTACGGGGCTCAACAACGAGACGCAAACATTGTTCTTAAGTGTCTTGAAAAATGTGATAGCACATGGGAAAAGCTGACATAATGGAATGTTGGCATAAACTGAGATTTTGGTTTTACAGGAGCCTCTGTAGATCAGTTGGTTGAGTCGCTCCCTCGTAATCCGTCATGTTTGCGAGTGTGCGGGTTCGAATCCAGCATGGGTTGCAGTGGTATGTCCTTGGGAAAGGCACTTTGCTCCTATTTTCTTCACTCCACCCAGGTGTAAATGGGTACCTGACGTCAGTTGGGGAAAAAGTCCTTCGGATGAGACTTAAATATAAGTTAAAACCGAGGTCCTGTGTGCATTTGCATGTGCACTTAAAGATCTTGCGCATACGTCAAAGCTAAAGCCCATTCCACTATTTGGTAGGAGTAGATCTTGTTGATCTTGTAACTAATACTAGTTAGTACATAAGGATGTTGATCATAACTATTACCTTCTGAAAGGAGATTGTTTGTGTTGGCCTTCCATTGTCTGAATACCCTATGTTCACTATGACTAGTATAAGCTACTGTGCAGAGTTGCTGCAAGTTTTTATTGCCATGATAATGGTTCTAATTTCACCTGAAGTTATAATAAGCGACCGAAGCCTTATAATAATAATAATAATAATAATAATAATAATAATAATTCTGGACATTTATAAAACGCTCTACTGCCTTTGCAGGGAGCTCAGAGCGCTGTGCATTAACATTGAGCTAAACACTACAAAGTACAATGAGTAATGCCTACACGTACACACAAGAAAAATAAAATAAAATAAAGCATTGTACATAAACACTGATTATATGAAAAGATAGAAACACAGATCATAATAGATATAAAGAACAAATATGTTTACATTATTTACAATGAGAAAAAAATATATGATGAATAATCTCTATGGACATGGATGGTATAAATACTAACTTAGTAACTACATTATGTATAAACTAATAAAGCAAAAAACAAAAATAAATACTGAAATCATTATAGGTGTAGACAGTAGAGGGCAAAATACATTGATTTCAAAGTCACACACACACACACACGAACGGAAATTGTCAATCGATTATTCATGTTTGCTTTTCCTTTTTGATGTCTAGCTGCGATGCCGAGCCTACTGCACTGGCCAAATATGTGTGTGCCCTGGTGAGGAAAGACAAGCCAGAGAGCGAGCTGAGAGAAATCTGCACAGACCAGTTAGATGTCTTTCTCCAGCAAAGTAAGTGTGTGTGTGCCTGTGCGTACGTATGTCAGTATTAGTAAGCATGCACACGTGCAAGCTGAAAGATTTTACATTATAAATCTGTGCTTAGCCTTACTATCAATGTTTGTGTATCGGACCACTGTAAACAGGAAATGCGCAACATGTTGAGAATAAAGTATAAACAAATAACGCTAGTAACGGTACAGTAACACTGAGTGACTGAGTATGAAAAGCACAGAACACCAATGCATCACTTGGCTAACTGACATGATCTCTAATTCTGTGTTTTAGGAGACTTAAAAAATAAAAGCCTTTTGACATTCTGCCTCTTTCGATCTTATTAGGCCTTCAATTTTCTTACTTTTTTTTTACATGATATTAGATAGCAGTGATGTACCGAGGATTGAAAAGTGGTAGGACAAAATGTCCTGAGACGACAAGAGAATTCAATAGGACAATGTCCCGGCTCTCGCAGAAATCAATTAGACAAAGTGTGCCAGTGTTAAAATGTAATCAGACATTTGTCCTGACAGGGAAGAACACAATAGGATATTTTCAATTTGTAATAGGTCAGTAGCCTATGGCCGGGGCCTCGGGACATCACTGTCAAATAGAATTATGTTTTATTTCTTTTTGTTTCTTTTCGTTTCTACAGAAACCAAGTCGTTTGTGGAAGAGCTGTTCAAGGGGCTGCAAACCAAAGTCTACGACACCCCCGAATTCACCCCCACCACCACCACCCCCGTCCCCTCCAAACCCCTACCACCCAGTGACCCCACACCCCAGTCCCAACCCCTCCCCACCTCCACCCCCACCCCCACCCCCACCCCCACTGCCCTGATCAAAGTCAAAGCTGAAGTGAAAGCAGAGCCGGGGGTGAAAACGGAAGCAGGGCTGAAGTCGGAATCGGGTCGCTCCCCTCTGCAAGCGGCCAGCGCCACACGGTCGTCTAGCGGGTCGTCGACGCAGTCTCGGCTACCCAGCGGCGAACCGCCCAATAAAAGGAGCAAGAGATCGGAAGACAGTTCACAACCTTGGGTGAGTGCCTTACATTATATATAACAAGTCTTATTTTTTTTTTCTTTCTTCTATGGTATTTTTTGGGTATATATTCTAGTCACAAAGACTTATCTCTGTGAAATTCGGGTTGCACTTCCCCGGGGAGAACGTCGCCGCAAGCGCAGCGCCTTTTTTTTGGAGGGAGGGGGGTAGACTTGGGAAACCTAGCTAGTAGATCAATTTGGTCATACCAGGCAGAAGGATTTCTTCCTGCTCTTATCGACTTTTAACTGCCCTGGGATTTTTGCGTGGGAGGTGTGGGTGTGCATTTTATTGCTGGTGTAGTAAATAATAAAGGATAAATAGTGTATTCTTGGAACATTCTCGTCATCTTCAGTAAAAAAAAAATAAAAAAATAACAAGGTCTGGGTCTTGCTTCACTAGATCACTTTTTTCATTTTTTTTTTTTACCTTGAAGATAGATTGGTTAGATGAACAATGAAACTGTTAATACTTGAAAATGTTTTCAGGGCTCCCAATCGTCCCACAAAACAAGGGGTCCCAGGGACTCCTTCACTTACAGCATAGAGGGTCCCAGAGGCGGGAAAGATGGTACAAGTGACATTGCGAATGCTAAAAATATTTTTTTTTCTAGTGCATCCCTGGCACCCCCTGCACATTCTTTTAGAGGGCCCTTTAGAATTTGAGTGCTTCATAGACCCCCAAATGGGGGTCCCTGGGAGCCCTGGTATTTTTATTGTGCACATTCCTGTTGTTTTATTGCAGTCTTCAGCACCAGTCAAGCAAGTGGCCCTGGAAAACCGCGACGTCCGTGACAACCGGGAAGGACGAGACAACCGGGAAGGACGAGACAATCGGGACAACCGGGAAAGGGACGGGAAAGAGGACCGCGAAGCGAGGGACAGGAGAGATGGGGACCGGAGAGATAGGGACACCAAGGACAATCGTGACGGTCGTGACCTTGGCGCTTCTCGGCGGCGAAGGTCACGCAGCAGGAGTTTTAGTCCCGTGCGTGGCAGACACTTGTGAGTAGACAAAGACGCTCTGTGTGTGTGTGTGCATGTGTGTGTTTGTGTGTGTGTGTGTGTGTGTGTGCTTGCATTTGTGTGTGTGCCAGCTTGCATGCATGCATAGTATGATGTGTGTATGCTTTTTTTGTTCTTCATGTGTGTTTCTTTTCTAATCACTTGCTATTTTAGTGTCCTGAACAAGTTTTCAATTGAATACATTTTGGGATTCACTCTAATTAGCCTCTACAATAGGAATTGTTCGGAAATAATTAAGGGGAGTAATTTCATGTGAATCATGGTGTGTGGGCGTGATCTCGCCTAATTCAGTCGGTCAAGCAGGGGAAGTTACTCTACCATCAGGTATATCTCCAGCCCTCGCATCGTGTGTTTGAGGAGACACACAGCATGTAGAACGTAGTGCGTCATTCCAAAATTGATGTCATTTATATTTTTACGTTACAGTTTGCAAGTTCTATCAGTTTGTGGCAACTGGCCACCCCTCATTTTTCTTTAAAAAAAAAAAAAAAAAGTTTGCAAGACGCTGCGGTTTTAAGCTTCAACGCCATGCCGCCATGGTTGCTCTTGTTTTGACCGAGTAAGTCGAGGTAATCGACTGTAATTTTCACGAAGTGCTCTCCCCTAGTTATTTCTGAAAATCTTATTATTACAGTGGACAAGATTATTATAAATTGTCTAGCTGGATTTGCAAGGTCTCTGCTTGGATACTTTTTCTCTCATTGTCTATATATACGCTTTCTTTCAACGTGCAGTGATGACCGGAGGCGACGCTTCGATGACCGAGACCGAGGGCGGCACTCCCCGGACACTCGCCGGTTCTCCCCGCCGGAGCGCCGGTACTCCCCGGATCGGCGTGGGTTCTCCCCGGACCGGCGTGGGTACCGGCGGCGCAGTCGCTCCCGCACCCCTCCCCTGCGTCGCTTCCGAGGGTCTCCGGAACGCCGGGGAAGGTCGCGCAGCCCCCGGGACAGGGGGGTGGACAACATGAAGGACCTGAGGGAGAAGCTGAGGGAGAGGCGGTCACGCTCTTGGAGCAGGCCTCGCTCGCGATCCAGGTCCAGAGGTGAGGGGCTGGATGCCAGAATGATAAAGGGGGGAGGGGAAACGAATACCAAGAATCGACTAGTGCACGCACGCACGCACGCACACACACACACACACTCAACATTATTTTTAATGTGGTCACCACTTCAGGATTGGGAAGATTCAGAGATCAGTGAAACGTGTCATTTCAGGATTGAGAGAATGTTTTTCTTTGCGCCCGTGGAAGTAATTGCCACAAGTCGCACAATTTATTGTCCATGATGGGAAATCCTTGCTCGTTTAATATTTTGTTGCTTTCCGCTTCACTGTTAGACCTCACAAGAGGAAATGTGATGAAATGTCAGTGGTGTGTCTCTCACTGGGCGTTTTGGGGAAGAAGTGTGATGAAATCTTGAAGTGTTGACTGTCAGTGGTGTGTCGTTTCGGGGAAGAAGTGTGATGAAATCTTGAAGTGTTGACTGTCAGTGGTGTGTCTTGATGGGGCATTTCTGGGAAGAAGTGTGATGAAATCTTGAAATGTTGACTGTCAGTGGTGTCTCTCACAGGGCGTTTCGGGGAAGAAGTGTGATGGAATCTTGAAATGTTGACTGTCAATGGTGTCTCTCGCAGGGCGTTTTGGGGATGAAGTGTGATGAAATCTTCAAATGTTTATTGCCTGTGGTGTGTCTCGCAGGGCGTTTCGGGGAAGCGGACAGCCGGGGTTCGACCCCCACCCAGGACAACGGCCACTACCCCGCAGTGGTCCCCTCCACCTCCTCCCTCCCCTCCCTGCTCCCCATGCCCAACACGGAGCCCCCTCCCCCCGGGGAAGGACCCCCCTTACCCATGCCCCCGAGCCTCTCCGGACCTCCCTCTGGGCCTCCGGGGCCTCCTCCTGGGCCTCCCCACCCCCGTGGGGTTGTTGTGGGCCCCCCCGGGATGTCAGGCCCCCCCGGGCCCCCCCCGCCCCACAGGGACAAGCAGCGTATGAGGTGTCAGAACTTTGATGGTGAGTTGGAGGATGGGTGTGTTTTATGAATTGAATAAAAACTCCCCTGAAGACAGGAGTGTGGCTGCCCACGTGGCGGGGTAATCAAGAACGTTCACACACATAATGTTCTCATTCCTAGCTGATGCATTTGTACTGTAGTGTGTGTTCAGGTGCTTCGGCTGTTGGGATGATCCCTGGAGTCTTCAAGCCAGGGTGCGACAACAACAACAATAAAAAAAATAGGTGAAAGTAGTTCAGGCCTGCTCCTGAAATCAGGATTGAAAAAGCTGATAGAGTCTTCAGGATTGGCCATCTTGTCATCCGGAACCACATTCTCATAAAATCAAATATATCTGCCAAAATTGATGGCAGATTATACAAGAGGATTGATATGCAATTCTAGCACTATCCCCACCCTTCCTGTATACACCAGTGTTGATTCTAGAGCGCGGTCTTGCGGGATTCCTGCATTTTTTCACCCTAGGACGCATAAAATCGCGAACAGTGCGGCCCGACTCGCGCACAAAAATAAAAACGAACGCACTTTTACTTAGCGAGTGCGTAGTCGTGGCTGCTGTGTGTATATCCTTCTCAAGACTGAGTGAAACCGAGCATCCTTTCTGTCCTCGTTTCTGATTGGCCGATGACTCTGGCTTTGTCCAATCACACAAATTTTCACTCAGGAGCACATATTTTCAGTCCGCCATTTTTGTTTTGGGGCACACTATCGAGTTCAATGCTACAGCCAGCGATTCTCGTTCTGTTGTAGGGCCTCTAAGGCGCAGTGAGCAAAGCAATCAAAGCAAACTTGTTTAATTTCGTGGTTTCGTGGCCTATCAACCAAGGATATGTGTACAACTAAGAATACACTCAATGGGTCAGGAAGTGAAACGGAACTCGCGATGCCAACAGATGTGTCATTACTCAGTAATGATTACTGTCAACCAGAACCGGATTGGAACTTCTTGAAACTGCCTTGCCCAACGAACTGGAAAGACGCGAAAAACAGTCTTTCCAAAGGCTTGGTTGTGTTTCAAGGAAGAGGGCGAGGGCGATAACAACCACGATGAGAGCTTTGACGCGATCACTGAATCGGCGAAAGTCACAACTCGAACTCGAAGAATCTTGAGTGCGGCATTTGAACGCGGCAGTAGTGAAGTGAGAACTTCAGCCTGAGCACAATGCGCGTGCGCACGCATGCTCTCCATCTCTCTCTCTCTCTCTCTCTCTCTCTCTCTCTCTCTCTCTCTCTCTCTCTCTCTCTCTCACACTCACACACAGACACTGTAACACAGGTTCTCTCTGTTTAAAAGTTCTCACCCTTCTTCCTCCCTCTCTCACTCACTTTTTTCTCATTCATTGTGTCTTAGTTTAAAATTACTGTCTCACTTTTTAAGATCTTTTTTCATGTCTATTTTTTGGTCCTTGTCCCACCACATACTCATTCTAGTCTCTTTCTCTCCTGCCCCCCCCCCCCCCCCCCCCCCCCAACTTCCAAGTCAACTCTCTCATTTATAATCTATATGCAGCTAGAAAGTTTGCAAGGCCAAGTAAGTTTGTATGGTTGAACCAGTTTCATACATTTTAAAAGAAAAGCAATACTAACATTTTTAAACGTTTTAGCATGCACATACAATTTAGTTAATATGCCCCCTTTTTTGTTAGCTAGGGGAGCCCAGGGGCTCCCTTTTTCCAATCTAGGGAGCCCTTGGACTCCCTTTTGAAAAATCCTAGAATCAACACTGATACACAGACACACACACATTGGAAGTTATTTTTAATGTGGTCACCACTTCCAGAGCTTCATATTTTCAAACTTCATGGGTCATATGTACCCCTGGTTACAGAAAATGATGGGTCAATTTCCAAAATAATGGGCCAGTAATTACACCGGTCAGATGACTCCTGGGTGCACAAAATGAGGGGTCAAATCGCTGTCAATACGGGTCATTGACCCGGGCCTGCTGACAATCTGAAGCTCTGCACTTCAGGATTGGGAAGATTCAGAGAACATTGAAGCCTGTCATTTCAGGATTGAGAGAATTTTTTACTTTCACCCATGTTTTCATTGTTAGTTTTGTTTGATTTGTACATGTGTGAGTGGAGGAATGTGCAACTTGAAGAAAGGCACTATGCTATTTGCTGAATATTATCATATCAACTACACACACGCATGCATGCACGCACACACCTCACATACACGCACACACACACACACACACACACACAAGTGGTTAGAATAGCTTAGAAGAAGAGCTCATCTTTCAGCAATTCTGCTCTGTGAAAATGACAGTTCAAAATAAAAAGAGGACAACAAATTTTCAGAGAAAGACAGACTCATTGAGAAAGTGAGTGACTCGGAGAGATAGAGACTTCGAATGAAAGAGAGAGAGACCCAT
This sequence comes from Phymorhynchus buccinoides, assembly GCA_017654935.2. Lineage (NCBI taxonomy): Eukaryota > Metazoa > Mollusca > Gastropoda > Neogastropoda > Raphitomidae > Phymorhynchus > Phymorhynchus buccinoides. The sequence continues at coordinate 51,103,703 of CM065692.1, read as the reverse complement.
AAAGATATTTGGAAATAGAGACCCCGAAAGAGAGAGACTTGGAGAGACTCAGAAAGAGAGAAACAGAGAGATAGACTTGGAAAGAGAGACTCTGAGAGATACAGAGAGAGAGAGAGAGGAAAGAAAGAGAGAGGGAGAGACTCGGAAAAGAGAGAGACTTGGATCGGGGGGGGGGGGGGGGGGGGGGGGGGGGGGGGGAAGAGACTCGGAGAGAGAGAGAGAGAACTAGTGTTCTCTGATTTTCCAGAGAAGGGGTTCTGCATGATGGGGGTGGGGGGGGGGGGGGGGGGGGTGGGAAGAGAAAGAGACTCGGAGAGAGAGAGAGGGGACTAGTGTTCTCTGATTTTCCAGAGAAGGGGTTCTGCATGATTGGGGGGGGGGGGGGAAAGAGAGACTCGGAGAGAGTGAGAGAACTAGCGTTCTCTGATTTTCCAGAGAAGGGGTTCTGCATGATGGGGGACCTGTGTCCCTTTGACCACGGCATGGACCCTGTCATTGTGGAGGACATAGCGATCCCCAACATCGCCTTCCCCCCACCACGACCAGGTACGATACACAAACTGTTTCTTTGTTCAGTGTTCGTTATACCTGTGTTTCCCCCAAACTCACCTTTCTCCTGCCTCCACTAGTACTACACCCAAATACATGACACACTGTATATCCATTAATATAATGTCCATGCAGGGACCCCCATTTGGGGGGTCTATGAAGTATTATAATTCTAAAGGACCCTCTAAAAGAATGTGCAGGGGGTCCCAGGGATGCAGTAGAAAAATTCTTCTTAGCATTCACAACGCCACTGGGACCCTCTGTCCCTCCTCTAGGACCCTCTATGCTGTAAGTGAAGGAGTCCCTGGGACCTCTTGTTTTGCGGGACGATTGGGAGCCCTGCCATGTGTGACAAGAGTAACAGAAAAAACCACAACAACAAACAAACAAAAAATCAGCTGTGCCGTATTTGAAAGAAGACTGTCCGTGTCTGGCACACTTTCTCCCTAATGTACACTCGTCTGCTTTTGTATACACTCTGTGTGCTTCGCTCTAGTATTATTTATAGTCATCTTTTCGTAACAGCATACTCTCTCACTCTGAAGTCTTTATACTTATTTTCTCGTTATTATAGACTTCTCACTGCAGTGTGTATGTATGGCAGACCTGCCTACTGCTACGATTTGGCCGTAGCAGCTACGAAAAATAAAGCTTTGCTACGGAGCTACGGCAACCTTAACATTGCTACGGAGAAAAAAAAATGCAGCCGCATTTTATTTTTGTTTATGCCGTTCCCGGTTTTGTCTGTTTCTAAGAGCAGACGCCGTGTCACGCGCGATAACCTAGTCACTTCCGTTTTTATCAGTGACTACGCATGCGTTCTTATTACTTTCTCTGAAAAAATGGCGGACTCCAGCAGCAGTAGCGATTCGGGAGATGTTTCAAATGAAAAAAAACGAACCCAAACCAGAAAACGAAAATCATCTGGCACACCATCTTGTTCTAAGAAAAAACATCGGCCTGACGCACAAGTTTTCAAAATAGCTTACACGGAGGAGTGGCCTTGCATCGTCAGAAGTCAACTTGGTGCGAACCATGCTCACTGCAACCTCTGCTATGCAGACTTCTCTGTGAATCATGGCGGTAGAGACGACCGTCAACATGTTCAATCGGCGAAACATAAACAGTACGTTTCGGCTCAGGAAGAGAACAAATTGATTGCCGTCGTTTGTGGATGCTACGAAAAAATTTGCCATGCTACTGAAAATTGATGGCTGGGCTACTGATTGGGAAAATTCCAAGTAGGCAGGTCTGGTATGGTAATCTGTCAGTGTCCGATTATGACTGCCAGTTGTTGGCAGAGGGTGGCAGCTGTTGCCATGTATTTTTTCGGACTATAAGGTGCACCTTGTTATAAGCCGCACCCCCCACCCCTCAATTTTGCTCCAAAATCAGATTTTGCATTACGCTTTCTTACTGTTTTGTTCATCGTAAAAGTCGTGTTGGGTGTCAAGTCTTGGAAAAAAGTATCGCCTAAGGCCGGGTTCACATTAGACGCGTAAGTTTCATACGGAAAACCTTAAATAAGTGGAAGAAAGAAGGATAAAAGTTTACGCATATCGGGGAAATTCGGACTCCTACGCAAATCTTTTCCCTTCTTTGGTTCACTTATTTATGGATTGCGCACGGGTTTCTGCATGGAATATCTGAGTATGTGTGTACACGGCCTTATTGCCCATAAAATATGTTACATATTGTCGTAGAACCAGGAGTACAAAACGCTACAGTACAAAAAAACTATAATAATAATGTGATAAATCATGTCCGGGTTGTTTTTTTTGTTTTTGTTTTTTTCCAGGTCACCCCATGGGCCCTATCCCAGTGTCAGGTGGGATGAACATGCCCCCTCCCCGCCCGGGGGCCTTCCCCCCCAACATGAGCCTGCCCCCGCCCGGGGCCCTCATCAGACCCGGGGGTCCCGCCATGAGGCCCCCACCAGGGCCCCACGGGCCCCATGGACCCCCCGGCCCTGGGCCCAACAGGATGCCTGGGCCACCCGGTGAGTGCTGGGGTAGTTGTATGGTTATACCATGGGTGCAACTCTTCCTGGTATACAAGGATTTCTTGTTTTTGAATTTTACCAGAAAATGGATTTCCTTTTTTATAAATTTGTCAAACAAGATCTTTGTGTGTCTACTGTATTTTTCAAACACTTTAAAACAAGAATATGTATAAATTGTGGAAAAAGCAAACTAAAATACTTTCAATTATTTTTTCTTCATCTGCAGGGGAACAGTACCCCCTAGACCCCGACCTTTCAGTTTTTTTCGTTTTGTGTAGTTGCACCCATGTTATAGGGGGTAGTGGGTGGTTGCATCGTACCTCCATACGGGGAGCTGGACGACCCCGGCCCCTCCACCAGTCTCTCCCTGTGGGGATAATGGGAGGGTGTGTGTGTGTTTTGTACAAATAGTTCCCCCACCTTCTTGTGTTTGTAACTTCCCCTTATCTGTCGGTCTCTTTGACCCTGCCTTTTTCTTTTGCTCTCTGTCATCTACTACAGTGGCAGACCTGTTTACTCTACTCTTTTCGAGTAGTATTCTACTCAATGTGGACCTCTACTACTCTTCAAATAGGTGATGGCACCGAAAAATTAAATATAAAAATATTGATTAGTGAATTACATTTTCATTTAGATATTTTTAAAACAAGCAAATAGCAAAAAGAATTTTGTAAATATCTTAATTGGTTGCTGAGATATTACATTTTAAAGTTTGGATGACTGCCGTTTATGCATAAACGGGAAAAAAAGTCATTTTTATGCCCCAACCATACCCAAAGTATGTATTCAGTAAACATTGTACTTTGTGTGAGCAATCTATAGTATGCAGAGAAGTAGAATCCGTAGTTTGGGAGCATTTGTTTATTTCATTTTATAATTATGATCGCTCAAAGTTGGCCAATCTGCCAATTTCACAATGACTAATATTTGACGAAATTTGCGAAGTAGCAACTTTGAGTCATTGGCATGCAGAATCTAACAATTTATATACCATGAAATGCATGTATTCTAAGTCTAGTGTTTGTGTTTTGTAGCTCTAATTTTTTCTAGGCTCTTTCTAAGATAAACAAAAAAGTTACAGACTGTCAAAGTTACGAAAAGTGCCAAAATGGCCTGCGACGGAGCAGAACTGAGGGTAGGGAAGGTTAAATGCCCATAACTTTTGACCTAATGGATGGATTTTCTCACAATTTGGATATGTAATAAAGCTACAGCCATGCTACATACCAAACTAAATTATTAAGACATATCAAATGATTTGGTGTTGTAAAGGTGATTATATAAGGATAAAAATGGCAAAATATCATATTGATAGCATGCGGCATGAGACATAATGCAATACAATTCTGAAATTATATGTCACATTTAACTACTATTACTTCTACTCATATTTTTAAACATTTTCAACAAAGGAAATACTACTTTATCAGTTAATGACAAATATTAATTAATTAAATTTAGCTATTTTTGTATTATTTATAATTATATGCAGGGAGCTGAGAACAGAAAAGGGTTAAATGGCCAGCAAAACGATTCACTGTTGTACATGTCATGTTTTTTAACAAAATGTTTATTTTCAATAACTATTGTAACATGAGTTGCATGTCTTTTTCTTCAATAAAAATGTATGCGCCTATTTCATCATGCGTAATGGGGACTGAAACAATGCAACTTGCAAGACCATGGTATGGAGAAGGCTTGTTTGTGAAGACAGATGTTAATAGTCTGTTGTCTGGAATCCAATTCACTTCTTTCTTGCTCTCTGTTTAAATCCTATTATTTCATGTAAAATCATATAGTAATTTGGCAAGTGTCCCGTGTGTGTGTGTCTGTGTGTGTGTGTGTGTCTGAAACACGAAACGGGCCTTATAACTCCGCCGTTTTTCGACCGAATCGCTTCAAATTTGCTGTGAGCCCTCACGGGGCGATGGCAACGGCAATACATTATAATAATAGTATTCGTACAGCATTCAGTCGTGGTTCATTGCGTTTTTTCGTCTTATAGGGGGGGGGGGGGGGGGGGGTTAGGGGGGGGGGGGGGGGGGGGGGGGGGGAAGGTTGTTTTGGGTTGGGGTTATTATTCCAAAAAGATAGTTAGCTGAAGGAGTTCGTGTAGTGCAGCTTTATGTTTGGTGGGAGGGGCGGGAGCGGAAGGATGGAATTAACTGAGAAGTGCGGGGGTGGGGGGGGGGCACATATTTACCTTTACCAAGAAAGGGTTAAAAATGAAGGCGTACGTGGTGACGGGTTGCATGATGAGTGAGCAAGATAGCGGAGAGCGGATGAATGATTGGGTGTGGTGTGAGTTAAAAGTTACATATTTGTTAATGTAAATTTATGTTTCATACTTTTATTTAATATTTTTATTTTACACGGTGGAAGACAAGTTTCCATGTGCGTTGTACAATGCCAATGGACAATAAAGAAACATAACTTATGACTTATCTTGCTATGCAACTCCAACAACAATTCATTCCAACTTACTTGCTCAAATGTGTACTATATTTGTTTTAATAATAACAACTATGAAAACACCAGAAAGTTGATAAATAGGTAATTATATGATATGAATTACATATTTAATTATTTGGATTCTGATCTCTGTTGAACTGTTTTAGTTTGTTTTTCATTGTCTATTACATTTTCGCTTAAAGTAACTTCAACCTAAAACTAGTAACAGAGACTGATTAATTATTATCAATTACGCATTGTATCTCAACATTTTTAGTGTGTGTGTGTGTGTGACTATGTGTGTGTGCACGTGTGTGTGCATGCATGTGTGTGTGTGTGATGTTTAGTCGCTTCAATATTTAAAAAAGTCAATGGACAATTTTGTTGAATTGCCAATTTTTTTAACATCACCACCAGCAAGAACTTTAAGGTAATGTTGAAATGAGTTTTCTTCAATTTTTGCCAAGTTGTTTCTCAAGATAAAATTAAAAAAGGAAGGAAGGAAGGGGGGGGGGGGGGGGGGGGGTAATGAACTTAGTACTGATTGACTAATCAAGTAGGTTTTCAATGGAGCACTCACTGAACCACATGCACTGACACACCATACACACAGTGGCATACACACAGAGACAGAAACAGAGACTTTGCACACAGTCACACCCATACACTCAACTGTCTCAGTCAGTCAGTGGCCTACAAACTCACAAGAGAGAGACAGGGAGGGGGTGGAGAGGTGGAAAAAGAGAGGGTTCTATCTTTTAAGTAAGCTTTTACTTTGCTGAAAGTTGAAAAAAAAATTGTGTTACTTGATAACTTTTTCGTATCAAGACCGTAAACGATGTAGGAAAGCCACACTGAAACCGATCGATGTTCCATCTGGAACAGCGTTACCTCCCTTGCATTGTCAACTCGACGTAACAAAAACGTTTCAATCTTCAACTACAGCCTTAATCCAAGCTATATAAAAATTCTGCAACGATATTAAACTCATATGAACCTTTCGGCGTACTTTATTTTTTTTTACAGAATGGTCGGAAGAGTAAAAACGAGTTCGAAAATCGAATGTCTTCAGTGGTTTTGATTGCCTAGCCCAGCCTCACCGGAAGGATGAAAATGGAGCGTGCTTTCAGCAGTTATCGCCATAATATTGCAATATCCAGTTTCACAGCAGTTCTTTAATGCATAATAACCAGATCGTGCATTTAAAAAATGCATAAATAAAACGGTATACAAGCCTATATCGTCTTTGAACAAGTCCAGCTAATCCGCACACATGTGATCCGCCATTTTGGAAATTTGACTTAGTTGTTTGCAATGGGTCGAGGTCTTTGATTGGTTGTGGAGCGGACTACAGCGCATTAATATGCGGACATCGTTGATGACGCGAAAGAGGACATCGTGGGCTACATTTTGAGACCAAGATGATTATTTTCTTATCCGTAGGGCCTTGGAAATTACGGAAAACTTGATACTGTTTTACGTTTTTTCTTAATAACTTCGGCTATGCAAAACTGCCGCAGGCGGCTTAGGTATCGTTAGAAAGCTCATTTCAAGACGAACGCGGTGATACTAAATATAGAACTGTACACCGAGTGTGGTTGATTCCGCGAAGCGAGGAACACACGAAGCGAAACGTCATTCACTGATCGCGATGTCGGAATCTCGGCCGCGGCTTGCGCGAACGGCTTTCATATGCTCAATTCTTTTATTTATTGAAACTCATACACACATCACACAACAATTAAAATAAATGCAATGAAAAGATAAAAGATCAATCTTTATTTTGATACATGACAGATGAAAATTAATTAAGTGATTATCACACAACAAATGGTTGAAAAGGGCCAAATTTAGCCTTTTGCTTGTAGTGATTGCAGTATAGTGGCCTGCCTGCCACTAGCTACTTCAAACCTGAAAATAATGCTCTAATTACTCATTTTCAGTGAACATTGTTTGATGGTTTAATGAAGAGGGCTACTCATTTCACACCAGACTACTCAAGACTTGTGTAGGGGGTAAACAGGTCTGCAGTGGAACCTCCCTTATAATACTCCCTCCCACTTAAGACCTACTTCTCTGAGACATTGAAGGGAGGTCCCACTGTAGATGGTTATGGTTTATTATAATCTTATTAGAGATCGCTGCCTTGGAATTAAGCTAACTACAACAACAATACGAAAATATACAGCAAACCTCAACAACATAACACATAATTAATGAAAATATAATAAAACAAAGAAAATATTTTGTGTACAGCAAGCCGCTGCAAACCCAAAATGAGCTGGTGCATTCTATAAAGAAACATTCACAAAAAGAAAGAAAAGGCATAGGCCCACCTCACATCATCAAAAACATTGATCTCTGAAATGTGTTTATATGTTTTCACTGCAAACCCCAAATGAGCTGGTGCGTTCTATAAAGAAACATTCACAAAAAGAAAGAAAAAGCATAGGCCCACCTCACATCATCAAAAACATTGATCTCTGAAATGTGTTTATATATGTTTCACAGTCTCTTGAACAACAGACATTGTTTATCTCATTCGCATCGCAACGATTTTGAATTATTAAAAAACCCTCACAAATCACTCCAGCAATACATAGGTAAGTGGTAGATCAGACTTTTTTTTTTATGTAGACTTTATATAGAAAAACTCCACACCAATTGGTTACCCCATAACAAACCACTACAAAGGCAAAGTCAGAGGCAAAATTGTGGTCTAAGGGAGCGATGATTTACTTCTCTTGAAGCAAATACATCAAATTGACAGCTATCTATTAATTCCGCACATATATGGCTGGAACGACTTGAATGTGTTAAAGTGTGTGTTTTGTGTGTGTGAGTGCGCGTGTGTGTTTCTGTGTGTGTGTGTGCATGCGCGTGTGTTTGTTCAAGTGTATGTTTGTGTAAGTGTGTGCACGTTTCAGTGAGCATGTGTTTTCTGTGTATTTGATGAAATGTGTGTGGGTCTGTTTGTGTATGTCTGTGTGTGTGTGTCTGTGTGCAAGAACTTGTTCACTCGCGTGCGTGCACGTACATGCATGTGTGTCTGTTGTGCGTGTGTGAGTGTTTCAATGCTGATTGTAAAGCACTTTGTGCTCGATAAAAAGCGCTATGTAAGTGTCCGTTTATTATTATTATTATTTTTTTTTCCCCCTTTCTGCTAATGGACGATTTTCGGAAAAAAATAGGGGAGAGCACTTCGTGAAAATTAGAGTTGTTTACCTCCATTACTCGGTCTAATACCATAGCAACAATGCAACAATGGTGTCGAAGCTTGCAAGTCAGCAACTTGCAAACATTTTTTAAATAAAAATTAGGGTTGGCCAGTGGCCACAAACTGATAAAACTTGCATAATGTGACGTAAAAATATAAATAACAATTTTTTAGAATGATGCACCCCTTAAATTACTTCCCTTGATTATTTCCGAACAATTCCTGTTCCAGTGGAGCCGTACCAGCCTGAAGGCTACAACCCGGAAGCCCCAGCCATCACCCCGCCGGTCAGCCAGCCGTTCTGGGCCACCCCCCCTCCCCCAGGAGTGCCCCCGGGGATATTCACCCTGCCCCCTGGGGGTCCCCTGACAGTGACCCTGCCCCCAGGGCCCCCCCAGCAGCAGCAGGACCCCCCGCAGAGAGACGTGGTGTCTGGTGGCTTGGCGGCTGGGAGGCAGGAAGAGGAGGAGGAGGAGGACAAGGACGCAGGTACAGTGTGGGAAGGAGTGAAGGCAAAGGCGCTGTTGTAGGGACCGTGCAGGGATAAGGCCATACACACACATAAGCGGATATTCCGTGCGGTAACCCGTGCGCAATCCATAAATAAGTGAAACAAAGAAGGGAAAAGATTTGCATGTGTCCAAATTTCCCCTATGTGCGTAAACGTTTATCCTTCTTTTTTCCACTTATTTAGGGTTTTCCGTACGGAACTTGCGCGTCTAATGTGAACCCGGCCTAAAAGTGACATTAGTTCCGGCCTGGCAAATGATTGTTCCTCAGCGAAAGGGTTCGTATAGTGAGAAGCTTCCGGCATTCGACTAGCAGTCATCGTTTTTTTTGTCCTTTGCCCGATCTATATCGATTTGCGCCTTATAATAAAGAGCCCCTCCGAAGTCGGAGTGTGGCTACTCACATGGTGGGGTAATCAAAAACGGTCACACTCGTAATGCTCTCATCCCTTGCTGGTGCATTTGTGCCAGTGGTCTTTTTTAAAAAGTGCTTCGGCTGTTGGGATACAGCAACAACATAATAAGGTGCGACTTATAGTCAGAAAAATATGATAATTCTCTTGCACAGCCTGCAAGGTGACGCAGAGTTGCAGATACGTATTGGTAACGTGGGGGGTTGGGGAGGAGATGGGGCCCGTTGGTTTTTTTCCGTTAATAAATCAATATGCTGACACTTCATAGCCGAAATTTTGATGTTTGAAACAATGAAAGATACCCGACAACACATTTAATTTTTTTTTTTGGCACTTTACAATTTTGCAGAAAACAAACAACATTACTAAATATATTAAAGAAAAAAATCAAATATACAGTACACAACCCCCCAACAATCAAATAAACATATTATTAGAGTCAACAACAATGTTTTCCTGTTTGTGTTGTTGAGAGAGAGACCCGACAAAACTGTTCTGAAGGAATTCTCTCGACTTGTTGGTTGCAGAGCGTCAGCCGTCCCCTCCGTTGGAGTCGTCGCGTGTGGTGGTGCCGTCGTCCAAACACAGTCCCCTGGACGTGGAGGATGGGGGTGATGGTGACAGCAACAGACCGCCGGGGGTTGGGGGTAGGGGTGGGGGTGGGGTGGGGGCTGCTGGTCAGCAGAGGACCCACTTCAACCCCCGCGGGCCCCACGGCCTCGGCCCCCGCAAACCCTTCGACTTCAACAGGCTGGGAGGTGAGAACAGATGAGCGAAATACAGTGTGCTGCTTTTTGATAAAGTGGAACCTCCATTATAAGACTCCCTCCCACTTAAGACCTACTTCTCTTAGACATTGCCTTTCTTTGTAAGCATTAAAATTACCTCCATTTTACAACTCCCTCCCACTTAAGACCTTATTTGGGATGATTTTTCAAGGTCTTATAAGGGAGGTTCCACTGTATGCTACTTGCCTCTCCTCCGCATTTGACACTCATATGTGATCGCTCCATCAACAGAAGACTTTGTGTCACGTATGTACACAAACCCATCCAAAGCGATCTTTTTACCTTCACGAGTAGATGGACATTCCTCCATGGTGCCTGACTGATAAGTGATATGAATGACTGACAAAACGATTCATGCGAACAATCACTCACGCATGGGCGTTTGTTGAACTCAGAGAAAGGGATAGTTTGTTCATGTTCCTTCAGTCCTGAAAGGAGTTCAGGCCATGTGTCCGCCAACGACTCCCAATCGTTTTACGCTGTTACAGGATGACTCGTCCATCTTTTCCAATCTCCCCCCACCTCACCTGTTGCCCCTGTACCCTTTTGCTCAGTTGGCTTCTACCCTCATAAACTGTAATCACTCTGTTTTTCCACTGCTCCCACTGTTTCTCTCCCACTGACCTTTGGACTGATTGTGAACTGTGCTCACAAGAAGAAAATCTGCAACCTGTCAACTGTTTGCTGTCTTCCTTTGTTTGCTGTCTTCACTTCATGACTAAGTGCCCAAGGCACGAAGCGATGGAGTTTTCCCTTTCACAGGTACCTTGTTGTCTTTACTCACCATTTTTACGTTGTATCTCCAAAAGGTACTGCAGTCAATTTTTCACCTTTTTGTCAGCTCTTCTTAAAAACCTTCTATTTGAAAGCCTCTCTCACTGACTAGAGTCTTGCAATCCGTTTGGTGTCAGGTTTCCAGAAGCAGGGGTTCCGCCAGTCCAACACGACGCTGGAGGTGCGCAAGATCCCTGCAGAGTTCAACTCCATCGCCCAGCTGAACCAGCACTTTGCCAAGTTTGGCATCCTCACCAACATCCAGGTGGGTAGCCGGAGGGCTTGGGGGCACTGCATGCAACCAGTGAGCACTTGTCACAGTGGAAAAAAACTCATTTGAGTAAAATGTCAACGTGAAAAAAATGAGGTTGGGGTAACAGAGAGAGAGAGAGGGGGGGGGGGGGCAGAGAGAGAGGAGGGGGGGGGGGCAGAGAGAGGGGGAGGAAAGAGGAGGAGAGAGAGGGGGGGGGAAGAGTGAGAGGGACAGAGAGAGAGAGAGGGGGAAAGGGAGTGAGGACAGAGAGAGGGACAGAGAGAGAGGGGGACACAGAGAAAGAGAGTCAGAGGGAGAGAGAGAGACAGAGAGAGAGTGTGTGTGTGTCTGAATTATCACAAAAGTCTACTCTTTCCTTGATGTGGTTCAGGATCACTAAAAATCAATAGATTGAAGCAAGAGAAAGTCTTTTGAGGATGTCTCTGGTTTTGTTCCTCTGCACAGGTGTGGGCGAATTGGTGTTGTACTTGTAGGTGGCTTTGGCAAGAGTTATAAAGCTTTGTAATAGTTTGTCTCCCTTTGTTAACTCTTCTAGCACCATGGGCAAATGCATTCGCCCAAGACATCGCTCTACACTCCCACCAAACGCAACAACATTCACTGCCAATCACCATGTCATGTTTTGGTCTATTTTAAGAGCTTATGTCACTGTTTCTTCCCTTAGCCCTTTCACCGCCAACCATATTTCAACCCAAAAGTTCCATTAAATATTCCTGGGCAGAGAACAAAATCCATCTGCAGTATTGTGGATTCTTCTGTGACAGATATAAAATAAGGTATATCCTTACTTCCCAAAACTAAAACAATAGTGTCTTTGGATAATAGACTCCAATTTGATGCCTTTTAGTGACATAGGTGTTAAATCACTGTGGTGCTAAAATGCGACTTTGGCGGTGTAAGCAATGCATGAGCATTCGAAGAAAGATAGTCACTCTCTTGTCGGTTGAGATGCAACTGTCAACCAAGAATGTAAAAAAATACATGGCAGTGGAAGAGTTATGTTATGGCAGCTGGAAATTATGCAGTGCTTTTTATGTTGTACTCTAGTAAAACCAAAAAAACAGATACAAAAACCAACACAGTTTAGTGGAGTGTTTTCAGACGAGCAGCTGATTTCTTTCCCCCCGTTGATATCACATACAGATATGTGAAAAGTTTTTCTTACAATGAAACGATTAAGTGCATGAGTTTGAATGAAAGTGACGCTAACGAGTCCCGTCCAACAGGTGAAGTACGGAAACGACCCAGGGGCGGCCCTCATCTCGTATTCGCGCAACGACGAAGCGGCGGCCGCCTACCGCTGCAGCGAGCCCGTGTTCAACAACCGCTTCATCAAGCTGTTCTGGCACAACCCCAGGAACAACGCAAACAACGGCAACAACGGCAGCAACAAGAGCTCCCCGGATTCCGGCTCCGCTTTCAAGGCTGGGGGCTTTGGGGGGAAGTCTTCGGGGGTGTACGCCCGTTTGGGGCCGCTGGCCCGCGGGCCGGACCCCGAGTCTTCCGAGTACAACCCTGATGAGGTGGGTTGTAGGGAATGTGCGCGCGCGTGTGTGAGTGAGAGAGATTGTGGTTAATTTGGTGGTACATGCGGGAAACCAGGGCCTGTATTCACATTCATTGAGATAGTGTGAGACTTGTCGTCATGAGGTCCTACTGAAGTCCTACTAAAGTCCTGTTAAATCCTAACTACTTTGGAAGGACTTTTCTAAGATATCATAATGAAAAGTCTCGTACTATCTCAATGAGAATACAGGCCCAGGTTTTGATGTTTTTGTTTTCTTTAGATGTTTCATTTTTATGTCGGAGAGTGTCTGTTTCTGTTATGAAACAGAAAGTATGGTGAGTCTTAAGACATTTTACTTGTAAACTCTTTTGTGTAATCTATCTGCACTGATGTTGCGTAAATAGTGTCTTGTGAAATCGTACATGGGCTAAGCTCGGCAAAAGTTTTTAAAAAATCAAAAAAGGTTGTCAAAGCTTTTTTTTCCTCTGTCGTTTTCGGAGGTTTGCGGCTATTGGAAACAAGGGGCATAAGCCCGCAATGACTCTCAGTGTGTGTGTGTATGTATGAAATGGAAAAAAAAAAGAACACAAAAAAAACGTGCCACATAATTCTTCACAGTCAATGCTGTCATGCTTTTCGCTAGAGCCTAGCCCATCACTTGAAGTCATTTCTTTTTTTTACATCACAAAGATGACGTCATTTCTTTATGACGTCATAACCATGACTTGCTGTAGCCTTACTTAGAGGAATCGAAATAGCTTAACCTTTTGTACTCAAGAATTTAAATAGATCCCTGAAGCTGAAATAAAAACTTATTTCCAACCTTGTTCTAGTGACTTTTAAATAAAAGCAGTCACCGCAGACATAATGTGATTTCTAACATTGTGTCAAAAATTTGGTCGTGCTATTATTTGTACTTTTTCAGAAAATTGCTATGTTAAAGTTTTTAATAAGATGGTGACCAGAAACACACCCAAACACACACACCAACATTTTCAGATGCTTGTCAAAAAGTAAGTCTATATTCTCCTGTTTGCCCTCCAGCCAACAATCAAGATAGAAGAAAAGTAAAAACCTACGAGACAATCTTGAAGTTTGAAGCCCATCTGGCTCCGTTTTCTTTTCTTTTTCCCCCCATTACAGTGGAACCTCCCTTATAAGACCTCCCATTATAAGACTCCCTCCCACATAAGACCTTCTTCTCTGAGACATTGCCCTTCTTTGCAAGTATTAAAATTACCTCCCTTATGAGCCCTCTCCCTTATTGGCTACTGCAAATAACACCTTTTACAAGAGTGAATGCCCTTGGTGGGGGAAGATGGTTGAGCACTGACCAAACAAGGGAATAACTCTCGCCAATAACCCTATTTGAGGCCACTAAATGGCTGCCTTTCGTAAGAGTGAATGCCCTTGTCAGCACTGACCAGCAAGGGCTTCACTCTCACTCTCAAGGGCGTTAATAACCCTAGTTGCAGAGGCCAATAAGACCTCATTTTGGATGATTTTTGAAGGTCTTATAAGGGAGGTTCCACTGTATTAGCTGAGACTGAGAGACCAATGCCTCCAGCTGTTAAGTGGAGCCTCTCTTTTAAGGCCTTGAAATATCAAAAATAAAAGTGGGAGGGAATTGTATGAGGGAGGTTAGGTAATTTTAATACTTACAAAGATCGCAATGTCTCAGAGAAGTAGGTCTTAACTGGGAGGGAGTTGGGTGGGGGTTTTTTTGGTGTTTTTCGGGGGGGGGGGGGGGGATGTCTTATAAGGGAGGTTCTACTGTATTTTCGCCTTTTCTCAATAAGAACCCTATATTTGATTAACCCCTTCCCTGCCCAGTCCCCTGTCTACTACGTGGGTGTGTGATGTTATTGATGATGTCATAACTTTTGTTGTCATAGTCGTGGAATGATGGTTTTGGGTTTAATATATACAAGTGAGGGCAGATCATATATCTCGAGACGGTTTTCTCTGACTGAGTCTAACAGGCCTCTTTTCTTCTGCGTTTCCAGGCCATATGGCCATAATGGGTAAGGTACGTATATGTCCGTTTTTCAGTTTTCACTGGTCTCCCCGCTGCATACAGCCGACACATTCCGATTTCGGAGGAAGGCCTCTTTTAAATTTTATAATATAAAAAAAAAAATTATCTTGTTTTCTTCTGGCAGTGAAGGGGTCAATATTGTACGTTTTGTTTTTCAGGCCAACACCGAGGCGGTGAGCAGCACGGTGCAGGATGGGGCAGGCGGCCTGAAGCCGTCCAGCACCACTTTCCACCGACAATCCTCCCCCTCCACCCACACCATCATCCCCCCTCAGCACAAACTGTCCCTCAACAACATGGCCAAGTCGGGGGCTTCGGCCCTGTCTTCCAATCCCGCCCAAGACAAGGTGAGTCTCCCTGAGTCTGTGTTTCTGCTCTCTCTCTCTCTCTGGCTGTCTGTTCCCCCTCCCTCACCCTCAGCACAAACTGTCCCTCAACAACATGGCCAAGTCGGGGGCTTCGGCCCTGTCTTCCAATCCCGCCCAAGACAAGGTGAGTCTCCCTGAGTCTGTGTACATGTCTCTTTGTCTCTGTCTCTCTCTCTCTCTCTGGCTGTCTGTTCCCCCTCCCTCACCCTCAGCACAAACTACCAACAAGTGTCCAAGATTATTAATAATAATAATAAAAAATAAATAATTGATAGCATTTCTATAGCGCCTTTCTATAATTAATGTACTACTCAAGGCGCTTCCATTCACTGACACACACGCAGTCACACCAAACATTATCACCCATTCATTCAGTGAATGATTCACTCAGGTACAAGTTCAAGGTTAACCCTTTATTACTCCATCCAACAGGTGTCCAAGATTAACCCTTTATTACTCCATCCAACAAGTGTGCAGCATTAACCCTTTGTTAACTCATTCCATGCTGGCCAGTTGCTTCCCCTTGCAAATGTTCTATACTGGCCGATTTGCATAGGTTACCAAAAAAGTATTTTCTAAATAATGGTAACAGATACAAACGTGACATTTTGGCAATATGTACACAATATACAGGACTAACACCTGCAACAGTTTCAAAGCATCCACTTTATTAGTTTTGATTTGTGATATTTTAAAATAAAGGCATGTTTTGTCAAGCCAGGCATACTCATAATAGCGAAAATATAATATTAATGTCCCAAAATAGATCCTACAACCAGCCAGTCAGTGTTGAGGCATGAATGAAACGTAGTAGTAGCCCTCTGAGCCAGTTTGAAGCATGCATGACTGTTAACCTATGAACTATGAATTTTTAAAGTTCACATGCGATATCCCGTTACCTTAGTAACGAGGCGTTGTGCTAATGCTGATGGTGGTAGCATGCCCTGCGATGAGAGCGCAGGTTAGTATAGAAAGAGTTAAGTACTCCACTGTGTACTAATGCTGATGGTGGTAGCTGTGTCACTGTCTGCAGAGCATCGTGTACACCAGCTCTCTGGGCATGCTGAAGAAGACAGTGTTCACCCTAACAGGTGTCCAGCATTAGCCCTTTGTTGCTCCATAGTCCACTGTGTACTAATGCTGATGGTGGTAGCTGTGTCACTGTCTGCAGAGCATCGTGTACACCAGCTCTCTGGGCATGCTGAAGAAGACAGTGTTCACCCTAACAGGTGTCCAGCATTAGCCCTTTGTTGCTCCATAGTCCACTGTGTACTAATGCTGATGGTGGTAGCTGTGTCACTGTCTGCAGAGCATCGTGTACACCAGCTCTCTGGGCATGCTGAAGAAGACAGTGTTCACCCTAACAGGTGTCCAGCATTAGCCCTTTGTTGCTCCGTAGTCCACTGTGTGCTGATGGTGGTAGCTGTGTCACTGTCTGCAGAGCATCGTGTACACCAGCTCTCTGGGCATGCTGAAGAAGACAGTGTTCGCCCAACAGGTGTCCAAGATCCGGTCCAGCATGGCCCCCCTCATCACCAGCCCCACTGCCGTCAAATCCGCCGACTTTGTCTCACGCATCGAGGCCATCAAGAAGAATGAAGAACTCAAGAAGGTAAGGTCTCATATCATAATGAAAAGGAAGCACCCTGCTTTCCACCGACAGAAGAACGAAGAACTCAAGAAGTAAGGTGGATGGTTCTGGAACATGACAGAAGATAGGGTTGTTGTTGTTTATTGAACTTTTTTTCTGTTCTTTTTTTACATTTTGCAAAAAGTATTAGACAAAGTGAACATGAAAAAACGCAAAATGGAACGGAGCAAACCAAAGCAAAAAAAACGGGCAAAAACATATTGCAAACATCATGTTCAAAGTTACAACTAAGCATATATATTCCCAAATTTTACTGACTGGACATTTTACATTAAGCCGCCTGATAATGACAAGATTTCTTAATAGCATTCATTCATACAGATAGACACGTACATGTACATTCATAGACTCACACCTGACAACACACGTTATATTTATCTAGATGTATGCATCTAGATCAAAGAATGTTAAACTTTCTTGTGTGAGCCTTTGTCACGTTAATTGCAACAGAACCCCAGAATGGGTCTTCACTTACTGTCAAAAGCTTGGCCAAAAAATATAATTATTACTGACATAATTTTCTCAAGTCTTAGACTGAGTAATGGCATGGGAGTTTGTTCATGTTTTTCTTAAAATGTGAGAAAGTGAGCTAGTAGGCAGTTGACAAGTTATTTGTGAGAACCTGTTTTTAGCCTCACTAGCGCAGTGATGCTATGCTCCCCGGATGCTATGTTATGAGTGTTCATGAGTGTCTGTAGTGTGTATGTGAAGAAAAGGGAAGGTGGGTGGGGGTTGAAAGACCGGCTGGGTTATTTTGATTTCTACTTTAAGTTATGTTAAATTATGATTGGCCAAGGAAGCGGAAGTGGTGATGTTCTACTATTAGCTTTGTAGTAAGGTGAACTGTGTAGTATTATCTGTATCCAATTCATGAGGCCAAGAGCTGGACTGACAGAAAATAGTAGTAATAATAATGGTGGTGACATGGTGTTCTACTGTTAGCTTGGTAGTAAAGTGAACTGTGCAGTGTTGTCTGTGTCCTGTTCAGGAGATCAAGAGCTGGACCAACAGAACATAGTAGTAATAATAATGGTGGTGATGTGGTGTTCTACTATTAGCTTTGCAGCAAGGTGAACTGTGCAGTGTTGTCTGCATCCTGTCAGGAGGCCAAAAGCTGGACCACAGAACATAGTAATAATAATGGTGGTGACGTGGTGTTCTACTATGAATGCGATAAAAATCAAATCACTGCAGGATTTCAAAGTGACATAAAAAAACTGAGAAATAACATCATTGTTCAAGAAATCCAGATAAAAACAAAAACACAATGACAAACACCGACGTTTCGAGGCATAGATCTTAGTCCGGGATTTCTTGAACCACAATGTTATTTCTCATTTTTGTTGTGATGTTCTGCTATTAGCTTTGCAGTCAAGTGAACTGTGCAGTGTTGTCTGCGTCGTTGCAGGAGGCCCTGGCCAAGAAAGCGGAGCTGGACAAACAGAAGCAGCAGCTGCTGGAGAAACAGACCATCCAGCAGAAGGTGAGACCCGGTCTAACCCTCCTCTTGCATTTTTAGTTTGTCTGTCTCCCGTGACCCGGCACCGCGAAAGGGGCATTAACACTTTCAACACAACCCTTCCAGCCGCTCAGTGTTTCCCGCTAACACTAATAATAAATAAATCTTCTATAGCGCTATTCTCCTGACACAGCAGGACTCACCGCGCTTTACATGGGGGAAAAAAAGAAGTAAGTTTACCCCACGCACACAAAAGATATTCAAAATACATGTACTTAAAATTATTTTGAAAAACAAATTCACTTTATTGCACTCACGCAACTCACATTTAAAATACCTACATAAAACACAAATTATTTAAAATTTCAAAAAATCTTTACAGGGCTGACTGACAGTGGATGGACAGACATAATGCAACAGCGATATTTTCAGTTCAGTTTTGAAAGAAGACAGAGATGGAGAGAGAAATGGAGATTGTTCCAGATCTGTGGTGCTTGGAAACAAAAAGATCTTTTAAATGATATAAGTTTTGAAGGTCAACATTATTTTTTGGTGCTTACTGTCTGCATTGAAAAGAGCATGGAATTTGATTTTTTTATTTTATTAGTTCTGAATCAAAACACACAAAAATCAAATTCCATGCTCTTTTCAATGCAGATAGTAAGCACAAAAATAATAATGTTGACCTTCGAAACTTATATCACTTAAAAGATCAAAGATAGTTCTACACCAACTGTGTAAAAATAAAGCCACCATTGGCTTCTCTTTTTTTAGACACATTATGTGGCTTTGCATGCCCTGCTCTCATGGTGACCTCAGTTTCTGTTTCCCATCCAGTCTGTGCCTTGGTGCGTTTGGGTCAAAATCATGGGGATCAGTGTGTTCTGGGGAGCTGTCGGTGGTCGGTTGTGGTGGCGCCGTCGGAGGAGGACCTCACTCACGCTGGCTCCGCGACTAAGAGAATAGTGTCGTCAGTAGGGGGCTTAGTAGGTGGTGTCCTGAACAGGCTCTACTGAACTCCACCGAAGTGACTCAGCAGCAGTGCAGTGTCTCCTCGGTTGGTTGCCTCCTGACGGCCTAACATAGATTCGCTCCCCGTGGACTGCTGGTCTCAGATTCTGCTACCTGAACAAGCGGAGGTGTGGCTGCGAGTTGGGACTCGGAATGAGCGGCGTGGGAGCAACGCCACTGTACGGCCCAGAAGATGGGACAGCAAAGAGAGAAAAAAAGATTATATGTGGAGTTTTTTAGTTGGTCAAATTGCAATGCATGTGGTGCTCATTACATATCTACAGTGCATGGCAACGCCATTGTACGGCCCAGAAGATGGGACAGCAAAAAAAAAAAATTTTTTTTTAGAAAGAATTGTCTGAAGTTTTTAAGTGTATAATTCTCTCAGAATGGTCAGTTTGACACTAATGTCCCTTTCGTGGTGCTGGGTCACATACATTTTTACAAATTAATGTTAGCAAGAAGCATGGTAATAAAGGGTATTTTGCTCAGTACAGGTGTCTTAGTCTTGATATCCATTGTCAGTGATTATGTATCGGAGGGCGTCGGATTCTTTGGGAGGGTATCGGAGGGCATTACAAAAATGACATGTTTCTCTAGACATTTTATTTTTGTGAATATTTTGAGGACGCATGTTAGATTATTGTCTTGATTTGATGATTTTTTTCCAGCTGCTTTTGGACAAACTAGAGAAAGGGAAAACTACCATGACTCTTGAAGAAAAGACCAACATTATGAAGGTACCTGTGTGTGCATTTGTGTGTGTGTACATTGTAAAAATAATGAATTGCCTCACTTAAATAGTATTAACCCTTTCGCTGCCAGACATTTTCAGCCCCCAAATACCATTATACTTAACTGGGTAGACAAAAAAAAAATGTATCTGCAATATTGGGAATTCCTCTATGACATGTATAGCCTATCCTTACCTCCAAAAATTAAGAAAATAGGGTCTTCGGATAACAGGCCCTGGTTTGATGCCTTTTATTGACATGGGTGTTAAACCATTGTGGTGCATAAATGCAACATTGGCGGTGAAAGGGTTAACCTCTTCACTGCCCCGTCACAGATATTTCCGTCAACTTCCGGTAACCTATAAACTGCCCCATTACGGAAATATCCGTCGTAGGGTTATTCTAAGAGTTTCACTTTTTCTATCCATATGCTTTTCGCAGTATGTTTGAATGCATGTGAGAGTGTTCTCAAAGGATAGTATATTCAATTCCTGTTCAGAAAAGTATAGGTTATATGCACTTTAATTCAGAAACTTTTGCGATAGACGTAACAACGTAAAACGGCTTGGCAAATGGTTGCCCCGGAACCGGAAACAGGCTCGGCAGTTAAAGCCAAAAACAATTTTTCTCTAGCACACTGTTACTTTGAGGATAGGGTTAGGATCAGCCTAAGGTTATTGTCATGAAACTGAAAGAAATATGCTTTTGAGATGGAGAGTCATGAACATGAAGAGGATAGGGTTAGGATCAGCCTAGGATTATTGTGAAACTGAAAGAACCAGACTTTGAGATCGAGAGTCGTAAACATGAAGAGGATAGGGTTAGGATCAGCCTAGGATTATTGTCATGAAACTGAAAGAACCAGACTTTGAGATCGAGAGTCATGAACATGAAGAGGATAGGGTTAGGATCAGCCTAGGGTTGTGAAACTGAAAGAACCAGACTTTGAGATCGAGAGTCGTGAACATGAAGAGGATAGGGTTAGGATCAGCCTAGGGTTGTTGTGAAACTGAAAGAACCAGACTTTGAGATCGAGAGTCGTGAACATGAAGAGGATAGGGTTAGGATCAGCCTAGGGTTGTTGTCATGAAACTGAAAGAACCAGACTTTGAGATCGAGAGTCGTGAACATGAAGAGGATAGGGATAGGATCAGCCTAGGGTTGTTGTCATGAAACTGAAAGAACCAGACTTTGAGATCGAGAGTCGTGAACATGAAGAGGATAGCGTTAGGATCAGCCTAGGGTTGTGAAACTGAAAGAACCAGACTTTGAGATCGAGAGTCGTAAACATGAAGAGGATAGGGTTAGGATCAGCCTAGGATTATTGTCATGAAACTGAAAGAACCAGACTTTGAGATCGAGAGTCATGAACATGAAGAGGATAGGGTTAGGATCAGCCTAGGATTATTGTCATGAAACTGAAAGAACCAGACTTTGAGATCGAGAGTCGTGAACATGAAGAGGATAGGGTTAGGATCAGCCTAGGGTTGTTGTGAAACTGAAAGAACCAGACTTTGAGATCGAGAGTCGTGAACATGAAGAGGATAGGGTTAGGATCAGCCTAGGGTTGTTGTGAAACTGAAAGAACCAGACTTTGAGATCGAGAGTCATGAACATGAAGAGGATAGGGTTAGGATCAGCCTAGGGTTGTGAAACTGAAAGAACCAGACTTTGAGATCGAAAGTCGTGAACATGAAGAGGATAGGGATAGGATCAGCCTAGGGTTGTTGTGAAACTGAAAGAACCAGACTTTGAGATTGAGAGTCGTGAACACGAGTGAGGTGTCTAAACTACAACTTTGCCGTGTTTGTGTGTGTGTGTGTTTTATTTATTACTACTTCTCTTTTTTTCCAAGACTTTTGACTTGAGTGGTGGGCGTTTGTGGACCTCTCTCTCTCTCTCTCCACACAGATGCTGAAGGTGGTGTCGGATAGCATCTGTAAACTCAAGTTCACCACTGTCACCCCGACCCCCAAGAGAACGCCCCCTCCCCCTCTCCCCCCCTCCGCAGCCATGAGGCTGGTCAAGCCCCCTGCCACCCCCACCCCCACCCCCACCTCCCCTTTGACCCCTCCGGGGTCAATGACCCTGGCCCAGTCGGTGAAGA
This sequence comes from Phymorhynchus buccinoides, assembly GCA_017654935.2. NCBI lineage: Eukaryota > Metazoa > Mollusca > Gastropoda > Neogastropoda > Raphitomidae > Phymorhynchus > Phymorhynchus buccinoides. The sequence continues at coordinate 51,081,851 of CM065692.1, read as the reverse complement.
AGGAGATCCTTGACGCGGAGTTGGAGCTGATGAGGAAGCAGGGCAGCAGCGGGGAGGAGACGTCCGCTCTGCAGCAGCGACTAGTGGAGCTCAACTCGCAGGTCTGTGAGCGTTTTGTTTCTTCCATGTACTGTGGAACCTCCCTTTTAGGACCTTTGAAAAATCGCCCCGAATAACGTCTTAATCCTATCAACGCCAGCCATTTTTTTTCTCCAAAGCTTTCCATTAAACTCACCTGGGTACAGAAAAGATTCTGTCTGCAATGTTGGGGATTCCTCTGTGACATGCGTAAAATAGGGCCTATCCTTACCTCCCAAGATTAAGAACATTAACTCTTCTACTACCAAGTATTACTTAGACTGTTAACTTTTGCGCGCCAAGTAATTTTTGCCGCTGCACTGATTTTCGCACACACACTTTAAAAGTTCATTAAAAAAATACTTGCTCGAATCATCACTAAATTTACCTGTGTCGATCTGTTGCTGCAAACCCAAGATCGTTTTAACACTTTCGATGCTCTTTTTGATTCGCCTAAGTTCAGATTCTGCCACTTTTTCCACAGTAAATGCTTTGTCGGCACTATCGCCATCTTGTAGAGGTTCACGTCAAAAGTTGTCAGTTTCCATCGTTGAAAACGCGACGAAAATCGATTGAAAATTACAAAATTTAGCCTACAAATGAAGATGGCGGAAGATTGTGCTTTCCCTGAGCGAATTGCGCATGTCACGGAAGTAAAGGATGTGATGTCACTTGATATAAATAGCGCAAAGGGGGACACCGGGGTTTCCCTAGTATCTGGCGGTCAAACCCGCCCGTGGCTAGCAACGGTATACGGTAAACCGGCGGGTCAACCCGCCGACGGTAGCAGAAGAGTTAAGGTAATTGGGTAACAGACCCTCATTTGATGCCTTTTAGTGATGTTGGTGTTAAATCATTGTGGTGCCAAGAGGCAACAGTGGCGATGAAAGGGTTAACCCCTTCACTGCCAGAGGAAAACGGAGAAATTATCGATTTTCTTATGATAAAATTTAGAAGAGACCTGTTCAGACTCAATCTGAGAAAATGGTCCAGAGATCTAATGTCTTTCCTGACTTGGCTAAAAGGAAAAAGAAACATCATTCCAGGACTATGACATCAAAAGTTATGACATCATCAATGACATCACACACCAGGTAGTAGACACAGGACTGGGCAGGGAGTTGTATAAGGGAGGTAATTTTAATACTTACAAAGAAGGGCAGTGTCTCAGAGAAGTAGGTCTTAGTTTAAGTGGGAGGGAGTCTTATAAAGAGGGGGGGTGGGGGGTGTCGTCTTGTAAGGGAGGTTCCACTGTACTGTATTTAGAGGTTTGCCTGCCTGAACAACAAATTTCGTCTCTAGGAGTAGAAATATGTAGCGGAAATAAGGCTCCTAGTCCTATGTACAGAACTGCCTCAGAAGTTTGGGTTTGAGTATGTTTTAGATTTGCTAGTTTGGGACGGTTATTGCAAGTTCCTGTTCCGAGTCTGTGTTTTAGGACTCGATTTGGTGTGCAGGTAATCCTGTTGTCCAGTTTTTGTGTGTGTAAAGTTAGTGTGAGTAGTGTGTTCTCTATGCATAATAACTGTTCATGTATAAGCCTACTGGAAATCAGCTTACAGACCTTTGAGATTTTCTCTTGTGTTTTGAGGTTTGACCTTTCCTTCTTCACTAGAATGCCTGTGTATAGGGCGTTTCCACTTGTAGAATTAGAAATGAATACCAGAGATGAGGCTTTTTTCCCTCCAGTTTGTGCGCATAGAGTTTGTTTCAGTGAACAAGCATTGTGATTCTTTGTATGCCGCTCCTTCAGTGCATGTATAATACAATCTTAGACACAACCGTTTCAACTGGTTGGAAGCTTCTCAAGGATAAGTGAGGATTCGTCAGTGTGCAAAGTTTGTCTCTGCGATATAGTCATGCCTCATTCATACAACGTTGAAAATTAGGAGCTCTTGAACTTCTCAAAGCTTTGAGAGTGCGGCCCAAAATCTCACAAAAGCTTGGATTTAAAAAAAAAAAAATGAAACGCAGATATGTGATGAACGCTTTTGTGTGCGCACCAAGCCTCGTAACGGACTCCATCCCATGTACATAATTAGAGTTAGAAGTTAGAAGTGTGTGTAAATGATGTCCGGCTGGTGTGTCTTGTGATTTCAGCCCCATCCCCAGCAGTCAGACCCTTTCTCTTTCCAGGCAGCCTCCCTGGGCTTGCTTGGCCGGGGTCGTGGTGCAGGGGTCGTCGCTGCCAGGGGTCGCGGCGGGGTCATGGCCTGGTGGCAGCAAGGTCGAGGTCGCGGCGGGGGTCACAGCATGACCTTGGACAAGAGGCCAAGGTCGCTGGAGGTCAGGGGGTTCCTGCTGGAGGAGTTGGAGGAGGTCAAGGCACACTTTGCTGTAAGTGGGTGAAAATGGGTGGAGAGGGTGTATGTGTGCGTGTGTGTGTGTGAGATCCATGGTGTGTGTGTGTGTGTATGTGATGTCTGTGTGTGTGTGTGATCTATGGCATGTATGTGCGTGTGTGTGCGCACTTACGACAAGTGTATGTGTGTGAGTGTGTGTGTGTCTACAATTGTCTGCCTGTGTCCGTGTGTGAGATATGTGTGTTTAGCAGATTGTTTTGAGGAGGAGGGCTAGGGGGGTGTTGCTAGTAGATGTGTTTATGTGGTTTGGTACGATGGTGTGATAGATGGATAAATATGCATGTGTGCGCGCACGTACGCGTTTGGAGAAAGCAAAGGGATAAAAGAGACATGTCGAAGATGTGATGTGGAACGTCAATGGTTATAACTATAAGTGATGACGGAAAAGACGATGATGATGGTGATGATGAAAAGAATAATGATAATCCTATAATAATTGTTGATGGTAAAATTGTACAGATGAATTGCAACATTGTTCTTCTCTTCTCCCGTTGAGTATCCTCAATCATCAGTTTGATTTTATGATACTATATGCGCTCGAGGTCCAAAATCAGGCATAAAAAACCTAAATAAAACAAAAACCTACTCTACGAAGATGACTCAGCCACTCGGGTCTCGCTGATCGAGCCCCTGGCAGGAATACCAAAACTAGGGGGGAGGATTTGCATCTTGATGGAGGACTAGAACGAGCTGGCTTAAGAGGCAGACACAGCCTCCTCAGGTAACGAGTTCCAGTCTTTGATGGCGTGCGGGAAGAAAGAAATTATCCTGTGTTCAGTCCTGCACTGGATGGTGGATAGTTGCCGGCTGTGTCGTCTTCTTTGGCGAGTTGGAGCTGACTTCAGTCTGGTGTTGTTGACTTTGAGTTTGACAATACCGTTCAAGATCTTACAAAGCATTGTAAGCCTGGTAGACTTTCTGCGCTGCTCAAGTGTGGGCCATCCTAACCGAGAAAGCCCTTTGTACAGCTTCGATTTTGTCCACGTTCCTCCGAGTGTAGGGTTCCACACAGAACTGGCGTAAGTTCAGACAGATGTTTCTGTTGTGCTATGATGATGACTTTGATGGTGATAATGATGATACCCCCCCTTATTTTTCCTACAGATGTTTGGCACCATCGTTCAGACAGATGTTTCTGTTGTGTTATGATGATGACTTTGATGATGATAATGATACCCCCCCTTATTTTTCCTACAGATGTTTGGCACCATCGTTCAGACAGATGTTTCTGTTGTGTTATGATGATGACTTTGATGGTGATAATGATGATACCCCCCCTTATTTTTCCTACAGATGTTTGGCACCATCATTCAGACAGATGTTTCTGTTGTGTTATGATGATGACTTTGATGATGATAATGATGATACCCCCCCTTATTTTTCCTACAGATGTTTGGCACCATCGTTCAGACAGACGTGAGGGAGGACGTGCCCTGTGCCGTGTTCACCTTTGAGGACAGGAAGCAGGCGGAGATGGTGAGAACTATGCACTGGTTGAAACGTTTATCACATGCTCTCTGCACTGTTCACACTCATACAGTGGAACCTCCCTATTAAGACCTTCCTCATTAAGACTCCCTCTAAGATGGGACCAAAACAATTTCCACCAATTTTTTTATATATATTTTATCCGCACTATTGAGAGCCCACCTCCCTATTACTATTAGGCAAACCAAGATAATATGTTGGTTTCCTGTTTCCCGACCAACCCTAGATTATGGCCGCCGACCATAACCTTTTTTTTGACGAATGGGAAAAAACCCAAAGAAAACCCCCCACGAAAGTAAGCGAACAAACAGAAACATAAAACATCATCAGTGCAAAAGTCTACACTGTTTTGTTTTATTAAGATATATAAATATATTCACACACATGCACCGAACACAAGTTTTTAAAATAAAATAAAAAATATAAAAACAGCCTAGTACCTACCTACCCTATTTTTCAAACTGATGAAACCCCAGACTTTTTTTTCGGGGGGGGGGCTTAACCCCTTGACTGCCAGAGAAAATTGAAGAAAAAATCGTGCAAATCATGGCATGAAAAAGACAACTGATAGAGCCAATCTGATCTGGGGATATAGCTCTTGACTGCAAGAGCAAAAACCAGAATATTGGAGCTATTCCTCTTCGTCTGATGACATCATCACTGATGCCATCGAGTCAGGAGGTGATACGTTTAGGGGTTAAGGGGTTAAGACCTTTCTTTGGACTGATTTTCAAGGTCTTAATAGGAAGGTTCCACTGTATTTGCATTTCTTTTTTGTTGATTACTTATGAGAAAACTACGCAAGCGTGTATTTTCGCCATAATGACACCGACTGATGCGTTTTAGCCATGCAGTGGTGTAGAGTGGCACAGAGGTAGCGCACTCGCCTCGTACACAATGAACCCGAGTTTAATCCTGGGTACTGTGGATTTTTCCTCTCACTCTGCACTAGGCCTTACGGTCTGAACGTGGAGTCTTTCGGATGAGATGGTAAACCGAGGTCCCTTGTGCCCATGCACTTAGCACACGGTAAGCCTAGTGGCAACTAAGAAGTTGTCATTTGGTCCAAATTTACCCCTTCCACCCCCTTTCCTTCCTCATCAGTCACAAAAATCGCATGCAAAAGAAAAAAGAAAAATTGGGTGATGCGCCTCTGGCTGCGACGCACTCTCCAGATGGGTGCAACCCGAATTTCACAGAGACGCCTCTGTGAGTATAACGTACTAAAATACCAACAACAACAAAAAGAGTTTTGACAGAAGCTTCTGGCTGAAAAACAGGATTAACCCCTTGACTGCCGCCAACGTATCAGGTACTGACCTGATGACATCACTGATGCTGTCATCAGATGAAGAGGAATAACCCTGATATGCTGGCTTTTGTTCTAACACAGCCAAGAGAGTTATATCCCCAGACCATTTTGCCAGACTGGCTCTTATCAGTAGCCTTTTTTATGCTCGTTTGCCCAATGATTTGTTAATTTTCTCTGGCAGTCAAGGGGTTAAGAAGTATTGGTTTGCTAAGTGAAAAAAGTTCAACGCTAATAACACTGACAGATGCCTTTTAAGCCGGCGACAGACTATGTGACTGCCTCATGTGACTCGATCAGGTCGTGACGTTTCACCTCATTTGCATACCATCCTGCTCGATCAGTCTGACTCAGTCGGGCCCAGTCAGTTAGGGCGGGTTCTAAATTTGACTTATCGAGTCTGATCGAGTCAGATGGCTTGTGACCTCTTCAGTGCGGGAAACAAAATTTGATCTACGTCACGACTTGATCGAGTCATATGAGGCAGTCGCATAGTCTGTCTCCCGCTTTAGCAATGCGAGGACCACCCACTGACTGGTGTTTGGTTTCACTCTGTGTATGTGTGTCTGTGTGTGTGTGCGTGTGTGTGTGTGTCTGTGTGTGCTATGCAGGCTAACGCAGCGGGCAGCAAGTACAAGAAGTCGTCGCTGTCGGTGCGCTGGCACATGGGGGTGGTGCACGTGCGCGCTGAGCAGCCCCCCACCTCCTCCTCCTCCTCCATCCCCCAGCCTGACGTGGCCGAGCAGTCGGAGGATGCTGAGGACACCGAGGAAGAAGTGGTGAGATGACAGAGGGTACTGCTTTTGGCTGTGCAGTCCAACAATAATAATACAGTGGAACCTCCCTTATACGACCTTCAAAAATCATCCAAAATGAGGTCTTATAAGGGAGGGGTCTTGTAAGGGAGGTAATTTTAATACTTGCAAAGAAGGGCAATGTCTCGGAAAAGTAGGTCTTATGTGGGAGGGAGTCTTATAATGGGAGGTCTTATAAGGGAGGTTCCACTGTAGTAGTACATTTATATAGCGCTTTATCTCGAATGAGCCCAAAGGGCTTTACAATCAAATGCTCATCAACAAGCAGACAACGAAAATAGTGTTTGCGAATGACAGAAACCAGCAACAATGCATGTGCAAAGCAAAGCACACACGGATACAGACACACACTCGCACACACGGATACACACACACACACACACACGGATACAGACACACACACACACACACACGGATACAGACACACACACACACACACACACACACGGATACAGACACACACACACACACACGGATACACACACACACACACACACACACACGGATACAGACACACACACACACACACACACACACGGATACAGACACACACTCACACACACACACACGGATACAGACACACACACACACACACACACACGGATACAGACACACACACACACACACACACACGGATACAGACACACACACACACACACACACATACACACACACACACACACGGATACACACACACACACACACACACGGATACAGACACACACACACGGATACAGACACACACACACACACACACCCACGGATACAGACACACACTCACACACACACACACGGATACAGACACACACACACACACACACACGGATACAGACACACACACACACACACACGGATACAGACACACACACACACACACACACGGATACAGACACACACACACACACGGATACAGACACACACACACACACACGGATACAGACACACACACACACACACACACACACACACAGATACAGACACACACACACACACACACGGATACAGACACACACTCACACACAGATACAGACACACACACACACACACACACACACACATGGATACAGACACACACACACACACAGATACAGACACACACACACACACACACACACACACACACACACACACACGGATACACACACACGGATACACACACACGGATACACACACACACACACACACACATATACGGAGACACACAAAGACACAGACCAATTCATCATCTCTCATTCAGTGAGTCATAGCTGCTGGGTTGCACGGACATAATAGCAAAGACACTTATGTGCTTAAAGCTTGATCCCACGTAGTTGTGATCATGAGTTTGAGAAAGAGTGGGCATGGTATGAATGATTTCACTTGCCTGCTTCCAGCAGCACATATTCCTGTCCTTGTTTTGCTCTGGGAAATGCTTTGTGCTTGTTTTCATGGAAAGGGATTTTTCTGAATACAGTACATGTGCTCAAGCATGTATACCTACACTCGCGCTCTCTCTTTCTGCCCCCGCTCTCTCTTTTTCTCTTTCATTTTCACTCTCTTTCTTGCACAGCAATTCATTCACATTTTAACTCATTCGTATCGCAACGATTTTGAATTATAAAAGAAAATCACAAATCACTCCAACCATACACACACAAGCAAAACATACATAAACAAAAGGAGAAATGAAAGAAGATTACAGGTTTTTACTTCAGGTTTAGACGTAGGAAAGTGGTAGATCAGACTTTTTGTTATATATCAGGCATGAAAGAGTTCCGCTTTTCACGGAAAATCCGCGTAAATGTTTGAAAACTTCCGTGGAAAAAAAAAAAATCCGCTTAAATGAATGACCGATCTTGCCTTATTCGTATATGTACAAGTCTGTATTTGGCGATTCTCAAACCGGTTAACCGGAAGTCGCTTTAGTTCACTCGCTTCAAAGTTGCGCGAAGGAAGGCGAGATGAGTATCTCTCGCTCACGAAAATCCTCGATGTTAGTTGAAAATGTGTGTGGAATGATATTTGAGCCGACGAAATGTTCGGACCCCCTCCCCGCTGAATAAAAATTGTGACGTGAGTTAGGTTTTGTTGAAATTTTTTTTGGGAATGTTGTATAGCCCCCCCCCCCCCCCGTCAACAAAACGTCGGACGATATGCGAAAATCCGGATGGAAGGATTTGTGCTCGGCTGAAAAGAATTTCATTGTTTGAAGCTTGTAAGCCGCGTTGAAAAAAAAATTTGGAGGAACATTCCGCCTCAACAAAACTACCGACGCGAGGTGAAAATCCGGGTGGAAGGGTTTCTCGGACGAAATTTTTTCCTCTTTTTTGATCTCCATCCACTTTCATGCCTGATATATAGACTATATTATATATGACTCTCTGCCAAAAGGTGGGCATGAAAAGTGGACATAGAGGGTAAAAAATGAAACTATTAATACCATTTAAATACATGCATATTTAGAAAGGATATAAATAAGGCAAAACATGTGCAAAGTGGCAGGACAACTTTTCAACCGATTTCTGAGAAAATAGTGATAATGTGGTGTCCCCCACCTGATGACAAACATCAATGATTACATCACAACCATGGTGTTATGTCACAGTATTTTCTCATAGCTCCAGCAAATCATGTTGTGTTAAGTTGTTTTCATTGTTTGCTATTAGTCTGTGACATTTCCTGTTGAAATTTGTTGTTAGTATGATGATTATTATGGGTCTGTTGAGGTAACAAATGACCTTTGTCATCACTTTACATTTGAAAGTTGTATCAAATACACTAATTCTGTCTTTAAGTACTTTAGATGCCATAAAAAAAACAATTACAACTTAACTGAATATTTTCTACCAAACTATTAATTGATTCATGCCATTGTTTTTGTTTTATTACACAATTTGTGAAAAATGTATGACAAACATCAAAGTTACCTACATAATTTATTTTCCAGTTTCTGGCCAAAATGTCTATGAATAACTGTATTTTTGTCAACTACAGTAAGCAGAATGCTTTAAAGAAAATAATAACTTGCATGAATAAATGTTTTTTTCAAAAAACTGTTGAATTATTTATCATAATTCACTATTTACACCATAGGACATGTATGACGAACATCATAGTTACATTAATAATTTTCATTAATCACTATTTTTTCATTTATCTTTCTATGAAGGCTGCAAAGTGCTCTAAATGAATTACTAAACCCACTGAAGTGGTGTTCATTTGTTTATTAGATGGTTAGACCAATAAAACCAGCTAAATTTGATAATTAACATTTTCTTGATGACAAACATCAAGTCCAGTAAAATGATTACATTGAACATTTGGATTAGTGCAGAAGAAAGAAATGAACATGCTGGTGTTAAATAAAGGTAGAGGTCAACTTTATATGACAGTTTAATTGTAAAATAAAAGAGAGCAAGTTAAAAATATATATCTTGAGGATTTTATTGAGCATTATAGCTTAGGTATGACGGATGTCAAGTGTTACATCTAAGTCAGAACCTTTAAGAGAAAGTGCAATATTATTTAAAATAATATATTTAGTAAAAAACTTTTATACTCCTATGATAAAGTAATATCTGCTCCAACAAAGCATGACATTTTCATGTATTTTGGATTTACATAAGTGAAAATTGTTGGGAAGTTTGATTTTGGTTGAATGATTACATCAAAAATGATGTTTGTCATCAACATTGGTTTAAGCCTAATAACTAACAGAACTTTCATTTTTGAATGTTACAATCTTTAGCGTTTACTAATGAGGTACTTTTGCATAACCTGTCCAAATTTCAAGTAATTTTACTGGAGTTTGTGTGTTCTAGCACTTGTTGAAATCATGACTATTTGCAATGTCCACTTTTGAAGACCAGATTTTGGGGCTGATTTGACATTCATTGTCACATAACTAAACAACTACTGATCTTATAAAGCTGATATTGTCTCTAGTGTCTTTTCAGACATTTGTCTATATGTTTATAACATAAGCACAACAGTCAGAAGGTTATGTGACAATTTATTGAGGATGTAAGTACCTGACCCTCTCCGTGCTCACCTTTTGGCACAGAGTCATATAGAAAAACTCCACACCGATTGGTTTCCCCACAACAAACCACTACAAAAGCAAAGTCAGAGGCAAAATTGTGGTCTAAGGGAGCGAAGCGAGTTTAGAAGTGACCAAGGTATGGTGTGCACACATATTTACTTCCCTTGAAGCAAATGCATCAAATTGACAGCTATCTATTAATTCCGGACATATATGGCCGGAACGACTTGCATGAGTTAATCTTACCTTCAACTGACCCATTCATTATTGTTTTAATTTAAAGCCTTTTTTTTTTTAACCACAGAATTTCACGCTTAGCAGTTCCTGTATTCCATTCTCTCACCTAACTTAATTGTCCACTGTTTTGTTTAACTCTAAGGGCATGCGCACATTAGATCCGCAATCCTGCAAGTTCCATACAGAAACCCCATGCACTTCCCGTAAGATCCTCCGAAGTCGGGAGTGTGGCTGCCCACGTGGCGGGGTAATCAAAAACGGTCACACGCGTAATGTTCTCATCCCTAGCTGGCGCATTTGTACCGTAGTGTTCAAGCGCTTCGGCTGTTGGGGTGATCCCTGGAGTCTTTTAGCCAGAGTATGAAAAATATTCTCACCCCTAGCTGGTGCATTTGTACCATAGTGTTCAAGCGCTTCGGCTGTTGGGATGATCCCTGGAGTCTTTTAGCCAGGGTATGACAACAAACAAACAAATAAACTTCCCATAAGAAATAAGCAGACAGAAACTCATCCGCCATCCCATTCTCTTTTGTCTTATATAAGCGCGAATGGGGTTTCCGTACAGAACTTGCGGATTAGCGCAGGCCCTTGATATTAACCCTTTCACCGCCAATGTCGCATTTTTGCACCACAATGATTTAGCACCCATGTCATTAAAACCCTTGAAATCAGGGTCTGTTATTCAATGACATTGTGTTCCTAAATTTGAGCAGTGAGGATTGACCCTATCGTACATCTGTCACAGAGAAATCCCACAGTATTGCAGACGAAATCTTTCCTGTAGCCAAGTAAGTTTAATGGAAATTTTGGGCTCAAAGATGGCTCGTGGTGAAAGGGTTAAAGTTGTCGTAATCATTGGAACTCAGACTTTGGAGTGTGGTAGTGGAGATGTAAGTTGAAGCCGTTTGTAATCAGATTTACTTTATTACAGTGAGGATTAACAAAATGTGTTACAGAGAAACCCCACAATATTACAGACAAAATCTTTTTTTGTATCCAAGTAAGTTTAATGGAAAATTTTGGTTCAAAGATGGCTGGCGGTGAACTGGTTTGAAACTTTCTCCACAGATACAAATAACCATCCGCAACAAGGCGGCAGCATCGGTGTTGTCGACTGAGAGCCAGAGGGTGGTGGAAACGAGCGACGACATCAAAACCGCCGTGGTCGCCCCGCTGATCGTGCCCCCACAACCGCAGCCTCAACAAGAAGACGAGGAAGAAGAAGGAGAAGAAGGAGAGGGGGAGGAAGGGGAGGGGGGAGCAGAAGAAATGGTAGTGGAGGGGAGGGAGGCGGTGATAGTGACAGGGGAAGGGGTGGAAGGAGAAGAAGAAGAAGGGGAGGGGGAGGGAGAGGATGATGGGCGGGTGTTGGTGAGTCTGGACGAGGACATGGATGAGAGAATTCTCCTGGCTCCCGAAGAAGAGGAGGAGGAGAACGACGAGGAGAACGACGAGGAGAACGAGCGGTCCTGGCGACGGTGATGACGACTGCGAGGAGAAGCGATGATGATGATGCCTGGCCCTTGACTCCTGGCGCCTGGTGATGTAGAAGAGGAGAATGTAGGGTTTTACCGATAATGCTGAGCAAGGGTGATGGAAGTCAGAACGCTATTTTAGCATGATTTTCGATGGTTAAAACGGTCGTGGTTCGCGGATTGAGGATCCTGATTTGCGGTGTGGTGTGGGTAAGTGACTGTGTCGATCCCTAGTTTGATTGAATTCAAATAGGCCATAATGGGAATGACTTCCAAAAGTTTGCTATGTGTGTGTGTGTGCCTCTGCAGCTAGATTTTGGTATTGGGATAGCCTTCTTCTACCGTTGAGTATCCACAATCATCAGTTTGATTTTATGATACTATATGCGGTTGAGGTCTGAAGTGGCAGGGGAGGCTTTGAGTGTATTACAAAAATACACGGAAATCTGTAAAGGATAGCGAGCATTGCAAAGTCGAAACCATAAACATTTACAAGTAAAAAGATTGACGTGTAATAAAGAGACGTCAGTACAGATTATGAATTTTAAATGACAAAAGAACAGCAAGCATGTTGCAAGATCAGCACAAAATATATCTTGTCTGTCAGATTGCAGTCAGTAGGTTTGCTTTGTTTGACCCCAGCAAGAAATTGAGACGGCATTAAACAGATTTAACCCTCTTGCATTCGCATTTGTTACATACAAAACTTCTTCTAGTGTTCAGATTCTTTCGCGCATTTTCGGGAAAAACTTTTGAAGCACACAGAGCGCCATACAGTTACTATCGCATCACTGCAAGTGAGAAGCTTCTTCATAGTGTGTGTAGAACAAGCCAGAAGTTAGTGCGTGATGAAAATGCCATCAGAGGGGGTCTCAGAGTGGGGGCAAGCTACGGGCGGTTTTGGGCGGCTTGAATACACAGAGGCAACTTCCGGCTGGGCGGTTTGGGCCGGAATAAATGCAAGAGGGTTAAGAAGAGCCTCACAGCTGTTTCGGGAGGAACATTTAGTTTATCTATCTTTTCAGAAGTTGTTTCAAGCCAACTTTAGTTTACCATAAGTTGCTTTTCATAAATTACAATCACGAATATGTTGTAGTATGTGACTAAATTACTTATATTCAGTGGATATTGCTAGATGTTCACTCATGGGCAATTTTATTTATGTTTGTGTATTATTCAAGAACATTTTCTACTAAATATGTTGTATGATACTGCTCAACAAAATAAGTTTTTACCATAAATCCGATGGAAGAAATATATTAAACATACAATGAAGAACATACAGCCCAAATATTTTTGCAAGCAAAAGCTTGGTGCAGTTTTTATCTAAGATTTATAAATTCAGTCTTTTAACTAAATAGCTTGATTTTGTATGGGGTGGAACAGCTGTGGCCTTTACACAATAACGGAAATTAATTTGAGTCGCAGCAACTGAGCAAGAGAGTTATTGTCATGAATTTTTAAAATTATGGGGAGAAAAAGTGATGCTGGCCTGAGGCAGAAGTGTCTTGAATGGGTTGAGATATCTCCAAAGGCACACACACACACACTTACACACACACACTTACACACACACACACACACCACACCACACCACACACACACACCACACCACACCACACACACACCACACCACACACACACACACCACACCACACCACAACCACAAAAGAAGCAACTTTATGAATGAAAGTCATTGCTGTATGTGCATTGTAATGTATAGTCTTTGAGGATGTGATAATATTCCTATGCAGTTTGGGTTTCCTATCAACTTTTAAAAAATGTCAACTTTTTTGTTGTTTTAAGATTGTGACAGGTTAGTGGAGACACTGTCAGCCATGTATAGAATGTGACATGATCATGAATATTGTCTTTGTTTGTTTCTCTCATTCCGTACATTTTCTGTACAGTACGCCTCCAGTGAGTGAGTTAAAGCTGGTTGATTGTTCATGTCCCAAGGTAATGCTCAGTCTGTAGCAAAACGCAGTGGCCTTTTGGAAGGGTATGCGAGAAAATGTACATGAAAAATGTGTCTGCTCTGAACAATTTGCTGATTGAAGTGTGAATTTTTGATTTGAGCCGACGTCAAGATTGAGCTTGACTGTAAAATGTGAATTAGGAAGAAGTGAACGAGAACCCAGAGAACATTTAGAAGGAACAAAAATCTCTGTATTATATTTGGAAGATAAGACAAAAATTGCATCACAATGGCGTATTGCATTATTTCGTGTCCTGTCTTTCAGTGGGTTGGATTGCTTCCCTGATTCGTTGTACCCATTTTTCAATCCACAAAATTTTTCAATCCGCAAGTTTGGAACATGTTTGTTTACAATGATAAATAAGGCTATGTGAAGTTGATTGATACAATTTTGGATTGAGATTAAGATATGTGTGAAAAACTAAGCTTTCAAGTGCCCTGTGCTTTGAAGAAGTATCGCATGAACGGATGTTGTGAGCAACTTTCTTGCAACATTTTGTGATTTGTATGAAATCAAACTGCTTAGCTCTGGGTTTGTATAGCGCATCTATTCAAGTACACTGAGTGTATTTGAACTATGACATTTTTTGTGATGCTCGGTATTTAAATTTGCCTAAGACCCTACCCTAAAAAACACACACACAAAAACTTGAATGCAAGTTTTTACATGACATTTTGGTTGGGTGTACAACATTGTTGAATTATAATGTGAAATCTGATGATGAGTGCAAGTTGTAGTTGTGGCTTGTGCTGATATCATATTTTTTCGGATTATAAGGCGCACCACTCCAATTTTACACAAAATTCTGATTTTTTAAAATTTTCTTGCTATTTTTGTTTGTTTTTTAGTCATAGTATAAGGCACAGAGGTCTTGGTCTGGGGTAAACGTATTGCCTTATAGTCTGAAAAGTGTGGTACACGGTTCAGTTCTAGTTCAAACATGATGACAAATGCAAGTTGTGAAGTGATGCTTTAGTACATGATGTACATGGTATGGTTATAACTCTGCCCTAGTTAAAGGCAGTGATCATATTGGATTTATGATTCTAGTCCGAAAATGAACATGTTTGTAGCTTGTAAGTCAGAATTGAATTGGTTATAACTCCAGGGCTTTTAACCCTTTCACCGCCATTGTTGCATTTCTTAACTTCCATGTCATTAGAACCCTTCAAATCAGGGTCTGTTATTCAATGATATTGAGTTCTTAAATTTGGGCAGTAAGGATTGACCCTATCCTAAATCTGTCACAAAGAAATCTCTTAATATTGCAGACAAATATTTTTTTAGCCAAGTAAGTTTAATGGAAATTTTGGGCTCAAAGATGGCTGGCGGTGAAAGGGTTAAAGTTGTCATAATCATTGGAACTCAGATTTTGGGGCTGTGGTAGTGGTGATGTAAGTTGAAGTCATCTGTAATCAGATTTACTTTATGCCAGTTGGAGTCCTGTCAAGGAGATATATAATTAATGATGACCGAAGTGCAAACAGAGATCTGTGTTTGCGAATATGTATTGAAAGAAAACACGCTAGTATGGCTATTTCCTTCTCTGGACAAAACTCCCAGGAATAGATGTGTCAAATTGTACATTATATTAAATTAACCCCTTCACTGCCGAGGGATAATGGCTTTCTTGTACCGCTGTGTGCCAAGCCAAATTTATCCTTCGGGAGGGTTGCTTCACTGATCTGTCCACTGCTCATCCAGGTGTTGATGTCACAAGTTTTAAAAAAAGATGTAGAAAGGAAAAGAACTGTAGATGTACGTTTTTCGAAGAGTATGGAACAGTTTATACTAAAATTATAGTTTTTTTCCCATTTAACTCGCTTGAAATTGATGACTAAGAAGACACTCCGTGGTAGGGACGTACAGCATAGTGCAAACAGCCCCGTAGTAGACACGGGGCAGGCGGTGAAGGGGTTAATAAGTCGGATCGTTGTATGCTGTGCTCTTTGTTTTTATGCTTATTTCCCTCTGCTTCTGTTGGAAATATTGGTGAAATAGGAGCCCGAGGGTGCTGACGATGTGATCTTTGTTTAGTTCATTATCAAGAAAGTGTTCAAAATCAAAAGTGTTTTAGGCTGTTGTATTTATGTTGTGGTGACTGGCCATTTTGGAAAAGGACAAAATTTGAGGGTAGGGTTAATGTGCCAATGGGGAGCTTTAGTCTGGAGTAGAGTGTAAAATAAAAGTGGGTTTTTTTCTTAAGGAGTGGAAGGAGGAGACAGACCTGCCTACTGCTACTATTTGGCCGTAGCAGCTACGAAAAATAAAGCTTTGCTACGGAGCTACGGCAACCTTAAAATTGCTACGGAGAGAAAAAAATGCAGCTGCATTTTATTTTTGCTTATGCCGTTACCGGTTTTGTCTGTTTCTAAGAGCAGACGCCGTGTCACGCGCGATAACCTAGTCATTTCCGTTTTTATCAGTGACTGCGCATGCGTTCTTATTACTTTCAGCAGCAGTAGTGATTCGGGAGATGTTTCAAATGAAAAAAACGAACCCAAACCAGAAAACGAAAATCATCTGGTACACCATCTTGTTCTAAGAAAAAACATCGGCCTGACGCACAAGTTTTCAAAATAGCTTACACGGAGGAGTGGCCTTGCATCGTCAGAAGTCGACTTGGTGCGAACCATGCTCACTGCAACCTCTGCCATGCAGACTTCTCTGTGAATCATGGCGGTAGAGACGACCGTCAACACGTTCAATCAGCGAAACATAAACAGTACGTTTCGGCTCAGGAAGAGATCAAATTGATTGCCGTCGTTTGTGGATGCTACGAAAATTTTTGCCATGCTACTGAAAATTGATGGCTGGGCTACTGATTGGGAAAATTCCAAGTAGGCAGGTCTGAGGAGAGTTGTGCTGTGTATTATAGCAACGATTGATTGATTGATTGACAATGAACACTTTTGATTAGCTGTGGCCAGCTTCTAGCAAAACGATAGACAAGTCGCAGTTTATAAGTTACGGACATACAGATTTAGCAATGATGAAAATAAACCTGTTTTGTACATATGTAGAATTTGTATTTACTTTAAAACTCTAATTGAATTGGTTTGGAAATGCAGTTTAGTCATAATTAGTGATAACGGATATTAAAGTTTGTTATGGCATTTAACCTTATCAAGCACAATTTATTTTTTAGATATATATTTAAGCGTAAAGAAAATGTTAGAGAGAAAAAACGAATTTCTCATCAAAATTGTCAATATTATGCATGGGTTGATTGTGGATAAGTTTGGTTTCAGCAAAATCAGTCGTGTGTAATAATAAGTGTTCATAATTCCTGTAGGTGGAAAATAAGATTAGCTTATTCCCTTTTTTCGGTTGTACGCATAGCGACTTGTTACTCATTTTGGTGAAGATGGTCACGGTTGGGTTTTTTTGTGTTGCGATGTTCAATGACGATTCCTTGTTTGGCGTTTGTGGATTAGGGTTCAAAGTTCGTGTTTAACCTTTCTGTACATATGTTTCAAAACGTGTATTAAAAAGAAAAAAGAAGAGAGAAATGGGATTGATCGAGTTGACTGTGTTTTATTTATTTTGTTTTGAAAATTGATGTCTTATTATTGCTCTGATCAACAAATGGAAAAAAGATTGGAAAAAAAAGAAAAAAATACTGCTCTGATAAAAAAAGAAAAGAAAAAAAAGAAACATACTGCTCTGATCAACAACAAAAAAGAAGGGGGTGAAAAGGCCCAAAAAGAAAAGAAATATGAAGAAAAATAATTGGCCTGGAAAAAAAAAAAGAAAACCCCAAAAGAAAGTACAAAAAAAAAAATATTGAAAATAAAGAAAGCATGGCTCAAGAGAAAGAGAGAAAAAAAATGGGGCCAGAAAGCGAAAGAAAAAAGCTTACAAAGAGCAGAGAAGAAAGCAGTTGCTTGAACATTCATATGCCGATATTCTCTTGTGTGGTCATCAGTGATGGAAAAAAGAAATGAAAAAAAAAGAAAATTTTGACAAATTGTCCAAAATGGAGAAAAAAAATGAAAAAAAGAAAAATGCTGAAAACTGAAAAGAAAGAGATTGCTTGAACATGTATAATATGAATATAATACTTTTGTATTTTTTTAAATATGTGTGAACAGAGCATTAAGCAAGGCAGACGTTCAAGAGTCAGTATTTGCCGCTGGTTACTATGAATGGGACTGAAGCCTAAAATATGAAACGTTATCAACAAAGCTGAAATTCTGTGTGAAGGTACTTGTACAGACAAACCTCTATTTTAAGACTTCCAAAATGTCCGGAAAAATTGGTCGTAAATTGGAGGGGTCGTATGACGGAGGTTTTCACTGGCAGCCGTAGAAAGAAAAAGTTCAGCACAGTTCATACTCTCTTCTTCGTGCACACATACAATGACATATTAAAACTGGATTTGGGTCTTTCCAACTCCATAGGATTGTGCAATCAATATATTACAGTTTCACTTCGCCGACTTCTGTTAATCACCTCCACTCTCGTCCAAAGTCAGTGGTTTTCTTTTTCAAAGTCAGTGCTTTTCGTGCTTTTCCTACGCTTTCCGCCATCTTTTCTACAACAAGGGAAGTGACTCCGCTTTCAGGCCATTGACCGTGGTTACTTTCCAAGAAATCATGTAATTTGAAAGCTACTGTATGGCCTACTGGTACCTTTTCCATAAATGTTATTTGACAGACATTTCAAATTAACTTGTCAGCAACAAACACAACAGCAACGAAAAACATCAAATTAATTGTGGATTATTGAGCTTAGCTTGTAGTCGGGTATCCTTTAACTCATTTGCATCACAACGATTTTGAATTATTAAAAAAAACTCACAAATCACTCCAGCCATACACACAAACAAAACATTCATCAACAAATGAGAAATGAATTACAGGTTTTTACTTCAGGTTTAGACATAGGGAAGTGGTAGATCAGACTTTTTTTTATATATATAGACTTTATATAGAAAAACTCTACACCGATTGGTTTCCCCACAACAAACCACTACACAAGCAAAGTCAGAGGCAAAATTGTGATCTAAGGGAGCAAAGCGAGTTTAGAAGTGACCAAGGTATGGTGTGCACACAGATTTACTTCCCTTGAAGCAAATGCATCAAATTGACAGCAATCTATTAATTCCGAACATATATGGCCGGAACGACTTGAATGAGTTAATGTACTCCTTTGTGAGATTTACAATTACAATAAATTTAACCCCTATCTAGATGTTAAACCCCTATCTAGTTTCTGTAGCCTTTTGTTCCTCCGTCTTCAATTGATTTATCAATTCCCGTCGTTGAATGAGGCTCACCCACCTTAGTCCCCAACAGCAAGAACTGACTCTTAAACCATTACGTTGAATTGTTTTATCATGTTGTGATATGACGTGCCATATTAACATATCTTCTTTACCTCTGCCAAGGAGGTTATGTTTTTGCCATGGTTGGATTGTTTTGGTTTCCATTTTGGTACTTGACTAAAACAAAAAAAGTATGAAGATAATGATAAAATGTATTGGTCTAGATAAAAGAAACGCGAAAATTTATATTTAGATCTGGGGTTAATCCAGATGACAGTTCTGGTGCAAGATTCTGGCTGAAGAAATCTGTAAGAATTTATAGAAAAAAAGGCAGGAGAATGGACCAGTGAGATAGAAAGATAGCAGATAACAGTAAGCGAAGGGAAAAGGCAGAGTCAAAGAGAATGACAGAATCAGAGGAAGTTACAAGCACAGAAGGTGGGGGAACTATTTGTACAAAAGACCCCCCGGTATCTCCACAGGGGAGGGGCTTGTTTAAATTATTGTGAAGCAACTGTAGTTCTTAACAAGTTTTTTTTGTAGCATAGCTCTGGTCAGAGTTGTCTCTTTTAGGAAAGGTTTGCGCTATCATTGCTTTTTTCCTCCTCCTTCTCTTCTTCTTCTTCATGCTTTCTTCTTCTGTTTCTCCTCCTTAATTCTTCCTCTGTCCCCCAAGGTCTGTTGAAGTTATTGACAGTTCCTCGGAACCAGGTCACAGCCAAATCCAATGAAAGTTAAACCAGAGACGATGTTTTGATGGCATGTCCACACCCGTACATGCATGGGTGCTACTCTTTCAGTTTTACACGGATTTCAGTTTTTTACATTTTACCAGAAACTAAACTTCAGTTTTATTTTTTAAATCATACCCCCCCCCCCCCCCCCCAAAAGTAACCACAGGCGATTTGGGGTGGTTTGATCTTGATGTTTCTATCCCAAAAGTCTCTCTGGGAATCTTGAACACAGCATAGTGATGCCATATTGCTTTCAAAGGCAATGTAATCATTTTACAAGGCTTGTTGGACTCAAACTGTCTGTCCATCATTCTGACTGTCTGTCTCGTTATCTCTCTCTCTTGCGTCGTCCCCCTGAATCGTCCAACGGGGCTGAACCCCTGTACCTTGCCGGGGCAGTGGGCAGCCCCTGGACGCTGGCCTTTCATTTTTTTCATTTTGGGGAGTTGCACCCCCGTACATGCAATGTGCAACACTAAAATAAATGAAATGGGCTGTCTTCTACTTAATGCACCCTCATCGAACATGTTCACTGAGAAGCAATGTTCTGCCATTCTCGGAAAAGGGATAGGGTTAGGATCAGCCTAGGATTATTTTCATAAAATTGAATGTAGCAGACTTTGAGACTGAGGGTTGTAAACATGATAGGGGGGGGGGGGGGGGGGGGGGGGGGGGTCAGTACAGTTTTGCCTAGAAAATCCCTAAGCCGTTTTGCTTTTTCCCCATGCAATTGCTTAAGCAGTGGACTTATGCACATCTGTTGTTCCTGCTCATATGAAGGTTTCTAAATAGAAAATATTCAGATTATGAGGAAAATGAATCGCTTATTCTTATTGTGAAGCGTCAAACCCGCATTCTCAGAATTCTAACTTGGCAAATTTGTATAAGACCGTGACAACCCCCTCATGTTTAGGACCCTCAATTTCAAAGTCTGCCTTTTTTTCAGTTTTATGACAATAATCAGGCTGATCCTAACCATATCCCTTTCTCAAGAATGGCAAGATGTTCCTTCTCAGGGAAAATTTGAAAGGGGGTAGGGGAGTTGCATAGGTGTGTAAAGTTCAAGGGAACCGGTAAGATACCCAGTTTGTTAAGAATAACACATGCACATGCACACACAAAAACTTGTAGGTGTGTGTGGGCATGTGCCGGTTCACACACACACGCACGCACACACACATACACAATCTCTAATTAACGTAAAGCTGTCATCACTTTTCATGCAGATTGCATGGGTGCTATTCTTTCATTTTTACACTGGTTTCAGTATTTTTAATTTGACCAGAAACTGAACTTCAGGTTTTTTTAAATTTATCAACTACAAAATTGACCACAAGCGATTTGGGGCGTTTTGAACTTGGTTGTTTTATCTTGAAAGTTTACAAAGGCAATGTAATAATTTTACAAGGCTTATCAGACTCAAACTGTCTCTGTCTATCATTTTAACTGTCTTGTCTATCTCGTTATATCTTTCTTAATTTGCACCCCTGAATCGTCCAACAGAGCTCTGCCCCTGGACCCCTGCCTTTCAGGTTTTTTTCATTTGGGGGAGTTGCACCCATGAATCAGATTGCTCAGTAGATTATCGTTAATCTCTATGATGGTAAAGGGTTGAGTTTGAGTGGAATAATTATGTAGTAATGTCTAATTATAAAGGTATAGCCAATGCACTCATGCAGTGCAAGATGTGTGTTTAAAGGGACACCCTGACGGATGAGTTTTGCAAGAAATACCTCGAGATGACCAGAAAGGCAGCCTTTTCAAGGATCGGAACACTCACTTCGCTCTGGTTTCCTAGAAATCAAACCGTCAAAACAGCGATTCCTCCTTGGCGGAGTTGCCGGAGAGAGAAGCCATTTTGGATTGGGTGGGTGGAGGAGAGTGGTTGAAGTTTGTTCTTGTAGTGCAGTAAAAAAAAAAAAAAAGCTATTTCCTTTGTTGTAAGCGAAACTCCTTTTGGTAAGCTGTAAAAAAAATGTTTGTATTTTGGAAATGTGATTTGGTCTAAGCGACTCAGGCGGTATTAGAAAGAATCTGACTTCCAGCACCTCCGCCAAGGAGGAATCACCGATTTGACGGTTTGATTTCTGGGAAACCAGAGCAAAGTGAGTGTTGCGATCTCTGTAAAGGGTGTTCTCCTAGTGATCTCGACGTGTTTATTGCAAAATCTCATCCGTCAGGGTGCCCCTTTAAGTATTTATGATAAATTGGAATCTGCAGGTGCACAGAAATAAGGTAGTGGTAGTTTTTATTTGCCAAAAAAAGGGTTAATTAAGAAATCATTAGAGGTGAGACCTTAGAGATAAAGGTAAATAAAAAGGCTCAAAAACAAAAGAAAGTTTTAACCATAGTTGTTCTAACATGTGAGCGCATTTGACAAACTTTTAAAATGTATGTTCAAAACATTTGATTTTCTTTTCAATGAAAAAATGTTATACTTTATCTACTTTTTTTGTAATCCGATTTTTTGCTTGCACTGTTTTCAGGGATAGGATGGGGAGACGAAGATCAGTACTGCGTTTTCTGCGTGCCTGTCTGCGTTCCTCGCCATGAAGGTTTCCACAGAAAGGTATAACTATAGTATACCATCCTGAATTTGTACTTCAGTCAGGGCAGGGGGGTGGATGCCTCGCACCTCCATACGGGGAGCCGAAGATCACTACTGTGTTTTCTGCGTGCCTGTCTGAGTTCCTCACCATGAAGGTTTCCACAGAAAGGTATAACTATAGTATACCATCCTGAATTTGTACTTCAGTCAGGGCAGGGGGGTGGATGCCTCGCACCTCCATACGGGGAGACGAAGATCAGTACTGTGTTTTCTGCGTGCCTGTCTGCGTTCCTCGCCATGAAGGTTTCCACAGAAAGGTATAACTATAGTATACCATCCTGAATTTGTATTTCAGTCAGGGCAGGGGGGTGGATGCCTCGCACCTCCATACGGGGAGACGAAGATCAGTACTGTGTTTTCTGCGTGCCTGTCTGCGTTCCTCACCATGAAGGTTTCCACAGAAAGGTATAACTATAGTATACCATCCTGAATTTGTACTTCAGTCAGGGCAGGGGGGTGGATGCCTCGCACCTCCATACGGGGAGACGAAGATCAGTACTGTGTTTTCTGCGTGCCTGTCTGCGTTCCTCACCATGAAGGTTTCCACAGAAAGGTATAACTATAGTATACCATCCTGAATTTGTACTTCAGTCAGGGCAGGGGGGTGGATGCCTCACACCTCCATACGGGGAGACGAAGATCAGTACTGTGTTTTCTGCGTGCCTGTCTGCGTTCCTCGCCATGAAGGTTTCCACAGAAAGGTATAACTATAGTATACCATCCTGAATTTGTACTTCAGTCAGGGCAGGGGGGTGGATGCCTCACACCTCCATACGGGGAGCCGAAGATCACTACTGTGTTTTCTGCGTGCCTGTCTGCGTTCCTCGCCATGGTTTCCACAGAAAGGTATAACTATAGTATACCATCCTGAATTTGTACTTCAGTCAGGGCAGGGGGGTGGATGCCTCACACCTCCATACGGGGAGCTGAAGATCACTGCTGTGTTTTCTGCGTGCCTGTCTGCGTTCCTCGCCATGGTTTCCACAGAAAGGTATAACTATAGTATACCATCCTGAATTTGTACTTCAGTCAGGGCAGGGGGGTGGATGCCTCGCACCTCCATACGGGGAGCCGGATGACCCCCGGCTTCTGCAAGTTTCCCCGTGGGGATACCAGGGTGTCTTTCAGTGCAAGTACCATAGTTTACAGACTATAAGCAAAGACTGTACAGGGGAAGATAAGCATCCAGTCTCTTTTCCCTATATGAGTAGTGAGGACAGAAACACTGGTTATGTCCCTTTTAAACGTGACACATTTACACGTCGATAGTCCACTTGAATTCTCCGTTCAAATTCCAGTCTGAGTTTTTGGATAGCCGCCGCTGTGAATGGTGTCACGTCCTCACTAACGATAACTCTATCAGCCCGGCTCGCCGTACCTCTTAAGTAGTCCGTCTTCCCCTATACAGTCTTTGCTATAAGGCGATACTTTTTTCTTGCACGGAGACCCCTGCGCCTTATAATGTGACTGATAATATAGTAAGAAAATATAACACAAATTTTGTGTAAAATTTGTGGGGTGCGCCTTATAGTCCGTAAAATACGGTTCCCCCACCTTCTGGCAGTTCTGTGCTAGCAACTTCCTGTAATCTTATCGCTCTCTTTCTCTCAGAGTTTCCCTCTGCCCTTTTCTTTGTCTACCACGTATTTTCCTCACTTATTAGCCCATTCTCCTGCCTTTTTTCAAAAACATCGTCGAAATAATTTTCTCTTTTGCTCCTCCGAAATCGGAATGTGTCGGCCGAATGCAGCTGAAAACTGAAAACTGAAAACAGGACACATACATACTTCACCCATTATGGCCGTATGGCCTGGGAATACTGAAGAAGAAGAAGTACTGCAGTGCCAGGTTAAAAGCAACACCTTGGGTATATATAAAACGTGTAACCTAGAGTGACGCATTCTCTCTTTCAACACTGCAGTGCCAGGTTAAAAGCAACACCTTGGGTATATATAAAACGTGTAACCTAGAATGACGCATTCTCTCTTTCAACACTGCAGTGCCAGGGGTGCTTTCTTCCGGAACACACCGGATTTCCGTTTTGGGGGGGGTGCCAAAACCTGTGGCTTCTGGCTCATGGAGTGCCAAAACCTGTGGCTTCTGGTTTATGGAGTGTAAAAACTTGTGGCTTCAGGTTTATGGAGTGTAAAAACTTGTGGCTTCAGGTTTATGGAGTGTGAAAGCTTGTGGCTTCGGGTTCATGGAGTGTACAAACTTGTGGCTTCAGGTTTATGGAGTGTAAAAGCTTGTGGCTTCAGGTTCATGGAGTGTAAAAGCTTGTGGCTTCAGGTGTATGGAGTGTAAAAACTTGTGGCTTCAGGTTTATGGAGTGCAAAAACTTGTGGCTTCAGGTTCATGGAGTGTAAAAGCTTGTGGCTTCAGGTTTATGGAGTGTAAAAGCTTGTGGCTTCAGGTTTATGGAGTGTAAAAGCTTCTGGCTTCAGGTTATGGAGTGTAAAAGCTTGTGGCTTCTGGAGTGTAAAAGCTTGTGGCTTCAGGTTTATGGAGTGCAAAAACTTGTGGTTTCAGGTTCATGGAGTGTAAAAGCTTGTGGCTTCTGGAGTGTAAAAGCTTGTGGCTTCAGGTTTATGGAGTGCAAAAACTTGTGGTTTCAGGTTTATGGAGTGTAAAAGCTTGTGGCTTCAGGTTTATGGAGTGCAAAAACTTGTGGCTTCAGGTTTATGGAGTGCAAAAACTTGTGGCTTCAGGTTTATGGAGTGCCAAAGCTTGTGGTTTCAGGTTTATGGAGTGTAAAAACTTGTGGCTTCATGTTTATGGAGTGTAAAAGCTTGTGGCTTCAGGTTTATGGAGTGTAAAAGCTTGTGGCTTCAGGTTTATGGAGTGTAAAAGCTTCTTGTGGCTTCAGGTTTATGGAGTGTAAAAGCTTCTTGTGGCTTCAGGTTTATGGAGTGTAAAAGCTTGTGGCTTCAGGTTCATGGAGTGTAAAAGCTTGTGGCTTCAGGTGTATGGAGTGTAAAAACTTGTGGCTTCAGGAGTGCAAAAGCTTGTGGTTTCAGGTTTATGGAGTGTAAAAGCTTGTGGCTTCAGGTTTATGGAGTGCAAAAGCTTGTGGCTTCCTGAGTTTGAAAGCCAGTTTGTGTGATAGGTCAATATAGTGGGAAATAGCCCCCTCCCACGCTCAAGAAAAGTTTTGATGGCTGGAAATCTGGGTTGAAGGTTTTGAAGTTCAGCAATTAGGAACGTTTGGGTTTCAGGTGTTGAGTTTTTCAAGAATTCTAATTTCAGATTTTATGGGGGTTTTTTTTCCCCAAGAATTCTAATTTCAAGTTTTATGGGTTTTCAAGAATTCTAATTTCAGGTTTTATGGGTTTTCAAGAATTTTTTTTAATTTATTTTTTTTTCAATTCTAATTTCAAGATTTATGGGTTTTCAAGAATTCTAATTTCAAGTTTTATGGGTTTTCAAGAATTCTAATTTTAGGTTTTATGGGTTTTCAAGAATTCTAATTTCAGGTTTTTGGGTTTTCAAGAATTCTAATTTCAGGTTTTTGGACCTCCTCCCCACTAGCACCCCTGATAATGTGAAGACCTCTTCTTTCCATTTCTAGCAGAGAGTGGGTGATAAACCTGATCGGAAACTGTGCCGGAAAGTTGGGTTTTCAGCTTTATTTCATGGTGGTTGGTTGGTTTCTTTGTCTCTGTCTTTAAACGACCAGTATCATTATTTTTAACCAAGTGTTGTGAGGATTAACAAGGGCAGAGTGTGGGGATGCTTCTCTGCATACGATACAGTGCAAATGATTCAAAATGTCTTGGTCTCTCTGTCTTTAAACGACCAGTATCATTATTTTTAACCAAGTGTTGTGAGGATTAACATGGGCAGAGTGTGGGGATGCTTCTCTGCATACGATACAGTGCAAATGATTCAAAATGTCTTGGTCTCTCTGTCTCTCTGTCTTTAAACGACCAGTATCATTATTTTTAACCAAGTGTTGTGAGGATTAACATGGGCAGAGTGTGGGGATGCTTCTCTGCATACGATACAGTGCAAATGATTCAAAATGTCTTGGTCTCTCTGTCTCTGCCCATCCGTCTGTGTCTGTCTCTCCCCTTTCTTTTGTCTTTTTGCGCGAACAAGCTTTATCTTCAAAATGTTCAATAGTGTTTCTGACATTCTTTCCTTTGATTGCGAAACACCTACAGCCTGCTTCGAGCAGTCTCACCATGCTTTAGAAAATACATGATTACATTATTGTTATAAAATTGGACGGCATGGAAATGTCATGTTTTATTGTTTCAATTTCCACATAGTGAAAAGGTCATGCGTTTTGTTTGCTTTTTGTTGCAGGATGACATCCTGTCTGTGATGCTGAACTAAGGATCATCGGTAGAGCTCGGCGAAAGATGAGACAGCTGTTCAACAAGATATGTGTGTGTGTGTGTGTGTGTGTGTGTGTGAGAGAGAGAGAAAGAAAATGTGATGCAGTACGCGAATACCCAGCTAAAGTCGGCCAGCCACAAGAGAGATAAAGAAAGAGAGAAAGAAAGAGAGAAACGGAGAAAGAGAGAGATTTGATTGATTGAAAAATTGTTCAAAATAAACTATTAGAGATAGATCAATTCTGTTTTTTGCCTCTTAATCTGTTGTCTCTGGCCTTTCTGAAAATATGAATAAGTCAAAAGTGATCATTTACGACATTAGCCTGGTTTTCCTGTGCTGCATCACAAATCACCATATTTTTGGGACTATCCTCCCTCTCTCTCGCTAACCTTACAAAGGTAAACAATTTTGTGCTTTGCTTCACGAGGTTTAAGAGGGTGAAGAAAAAATACTTTTTTTTCCCAGAGTGATAATAACAGTACATTTATATAGCGCTTTACCTCAGATGAGCCCAAAGCGCTTTACAATCAATTATTCATCAACAAATAACAAAAAACAACATTCAAGAGTGACACCAGCCACCAACAGTGCATATGCAAAGCAACTCTCTCTCTCTCTAACACACACGCACACACACACACACACACACACACACACACACACACACACACACACACACACACACACACACACACACACACACACACACACACACACACACACACACACACACACACACACACACACACACACACACATAAACACACAATTATTGACGCCAACTCGTTCATACCCCATTCGGTAAGTCACAGCAACTGAGCCGCATGGACTGACCACATACACCAACATGCAGACACAAACACCCTCACACACAACGTACGCACGCAGACAGACACACAGACACGCACACAAACACACACACATGCGTGCACACACAACCCACAAAACCAAAATACACACAAGCACACATTCATGCTCACACACACACACACTCACACACACACACACACACACACACACACACACACACACACACACACACACACACACACACACACACACACACACACACACGCACGCACACACACGCACCACAAAACACAGCACAAACCTCTTAAATCAATCTTCCCTCACGTGCACACAACGATAGACAACTGATCAACTTACACATTGACTAATAATATAACAAAATTACTAACTCCGGACTTTCCCGGTGTTGCACTGCCTCCGGGCATTGCCTCCAGGATCGTTCCCACCATCTTTATATCTACTACAGTCGACCCCCTCTTTTAAGACTTTCAAAAAATCGCGAAAAATCGGTCGTAAAAGAGGGGGGTCTTAAATCGGGGGTGACCAAAACAATGCACTCAGTGACTCACTACACCGTATATGACGCACAGCACATGCATACACTAAAACAAAAACATGCTTTCTCCGTCATTCTTGAATGAAACATCCGTGGTCTAGCTAATATACGAAAACGAGCGAAAACAGAAAGTGTGCTCGACGGCCCGTGTTGCACTCACACACAAACTACACATAACAGCAATGCAGACCTAATTTTCGCCATTTTACGCTCTGGCAGTTCATTTTCAGTCACAGTTCGCACACACAGAACTTTTACCGCGCAAACAACTCGGCTGACAAAATGGCGCCGCACACACCGCAAATACGAAATCACGGCAAACGCTAATGCGCCAGCTGCTTTCAATTATCGGATTTTGTGAGTTGTTTGCATTCAGTGAGTGTTTCAGTGCACGCACTAACGCCGATTTATCAATTTGATAACGGAAAGGAGCTGCTTTTCAACTTATTTTTTACAAAGTGAGACCATTCACTGAGTTCCAACTTATGGAGTGTGACCGATCACCTAGTTTCAACTTGGGAGTTGACTTCGCATTTAGGCCTACGTGTGCACAGAGTTCATAAAGATCGACACGATCGCGACGGTTTCAGTTCAAACTTTGATCATAAACTGCTCAGTGATGACACATGTGCATAAAAGTGGTGACATTTAGTGGTCAGATCGTGATATCGCTGATTAAATTCTTCAATTTCGGCGTGAGAACGGTTCGTTTTTACCGAGATTGACCTAACAACAGTAGTACCCCAGCTGTGCGTCGGCTCGAACTGAGTGCGAGAAGGTCAGAATGTGTTGCATCGGTCGTAAAATCAACAAGATTTACGGTCGTAGAACGCGTTAGAGGGGGAGTCGTAAATGAGGAGGCAAGTTTAGAAGAAAAACGATCCGTCATTCATATTTCAGTCGTAAAAGAGGGGAGGTCGCAAATCAGAGGGCCGTTCGTGAGGGGGTCGACTGTAATGTCCCATATGTGTCTGTTTCAGACCGGATGACATTAATCAGATTTTCAACAACAAAATCTGAATGTTGTGTACCATTTGGGGTGTGCGCCTTACAATAAGGTGCGCCTTATAGTCCCAGGGATGTTCCTTCTTTCAGGATGGCCTGAATGGCAGGATTTTTAAATTGCCTGGAGCCAGCGTCGCCGGATTATGAGAATTTGAGAAGCAACGATTTTCTTATACACACACACACACAACTTGTACAATAAAAAGGGCCTATATAAGCATTTGCTATATTCGAAGGAATGTAGCACTTATACTAGTCTAGAGGGGTGAAACAAGAGCAGTAAATGTGTGTGTGTGTGTGCGCTGCCCCTGCACTCCGCCGGGGCCGCCCCCTTGCAGGATGTTTTTAATTTGCCAGGAGCACCCATGTCATCTGAAAAGTACAGCACTAATTATGATCAACGTAAAGATCTTTACTGAAAATAAGGAAAGGCAGACATTCCTCGGACATTGTTTTTAAAATGTCACACATTTGCACAAACACTTGCACCAGCCGATTTGTCAATGCTGATGCATTGATATATTGTATGATACACACCACGCAAAGATGATCAGATAGAAGAAAGAATATGAGAAGCTCATATGTTGGGTTTTTTTTGGTTCGTTTTTTATTTAAACATTTGAGTCCCACCCACCCCCCAAAAAAGAGGATCAACAATTTAAAATCAGCTCAGCTGTACTCATGAATACATGTCATGATGTGTGTATACGCACAAATGTGTGTTTCTACAAGCATGAATGTGTGTGCTTTTCACTTAACATGTACGCAAAACAAAATTCTCAAAATCCCATTCCCTATCACCCCACCCAAAAACCAAACAAACAAAAAATAAATAAAATAAACCCACACACAAGGCCCTCTGAATATTTCAAAACCCAATGACAATTTTTATATCATAAATACAGAAAATATTTGACTTGCAAAAGACCAAAAAAAAACCCACCCACATTGTATACAAATCTGTACATGCACTGAGATTATTGTTTGTTAATTAATATTCAAATTCTGTACAACATTGTGATTAGGGAACATTTGCATGTACAAGAACAGAAATGCACAAATTAGAAAAATAACATTACAAACATTAGCATATCTGCAACATGTTTAAGGCAACACAAAACAGCATGTAAAGATATGTATATAAATATTTAGTATTTTCTCCATTAATATACATCCAATATCTCTTACTCTGTAGTGAAAGAAGAACAGGCTCTCGCACACACATGCAAACAGAAACATACCTGCAGAAATGTGTAACAATTATTCCATCATGTTATGAACACAATAGCACAAATCTAATTCAAATTCAATGGTACTTTCATAATCGTCATATACTTACGAATAGCATTGACCTTTTAACATTTATTTATTTATAGGATTCCCATTTCCCGAAAGTTTGTGAATTTCAGCGAAAAGTGAAAATGAGAAACTGCAAAATATAAATTATCACAGCGTTTTATATTTTGACCGTTCATTGCAACACCTTAACCTTTAGTCATGTTTTAACATTTCAATCTCTTTTGATGCTTTAACCTTTCAAAATTATGTCAACGCCTTAACCCCTTCAGTGCCGCCTACTGCTTGCGCATGCGCCGCCGGCTTGCCGCGCGATTTTTGAACACGGCAATATCGCTGCTTAGCGGCGACGTATATATACGTCGGTGGCAAGTACTGAAGCGCTATAGAGGACGTATATATACGTCGTGGGGCAGCGAAAGGGTTAACATTTTCATACAATATTTGACGTTTTCATTTGCTCATTATTTCTTCAAGATCTTTTGCTTAACCTGAACTGTAAATAAGGCAACACTGTCAGCTTTTTCTCATTATTTTCATTTCTTCCTGCTTGCACATTGTTGTTTCTCATTTTCAAGCCAAGGGCTATATCGCCGCCCGCATGCAATACAGACGCAAGTCGAAAGACAGGAGAAGCAAAAAACTATTATTTCGGTCATTTTCATACGGCTTTATTTCGAGCCATCAAATAACTTTATCACTTGTTTTTCAAATAAATCACGACTTATTTAAGTAATATTGAAATACGAAATGTTGCCCCCAAATAATGGTTTTACACTGAGAAGCAGCATTGTTGAGAATAATACCTTGGCACTCCAATACGCCCTCCAATATATTTTTTAGATACAAAATAATGGAAGAAATTGTCAAAAGTATTTGTTGATTTGACTCAATGAATGTTGCTATCTTATTCTTGTGTAATATGCAAAAAATCTCAAAACATAACCTGTCAATCGTGGAATCTTTCGCTCAGGTGACCACAATTTTTCATGTGACCTATGATGCATGACTTGAACACTTTTATCGCTAATTCAAGAAGATAGTTATAGGCAAAGCGGATCAAAATCACACAAATTCAACAACAACAAATGATTCCACATCCACACCATGCATGCACAAATAGAACACATTAGAGAAAGACTAGTGAACAAGCAAGTCCATAAACTAATCATAATGTAGTTAGGAAGAAAAGAAAGCAAAGATAAATTAATAATGTTAGTAACAATAAAATAAAAAAAACACTAAAATGTATTAACAAAGATATAAATAATAGTAACAAAAGTAAATCCTGAGATTATCAAGATATAAATAATAGTAACAAAAGTAAATCCTGAGATTATCTACAAAACCAAAAATTGGAGGACAATAGAAAATGGAATGTTGTAGATTGACCGATGGTTGAAGAAAGACTGGACCAGAGCACAACGGTGTTATCAAAGACTGTATAGGGAAAGATAAGCATCCGGTATCTTTTCCCTATACGAGTAGTGGGGACAGCAACACTGGTTATGTCCCTTTGAAACAGGACACATTTTACACGTCGATAGGCCAGTTGAATTCTCCGTTCAAATTCCAGTCTGAGTTTTTGGATAGCCTGCACTGTGAATAGTGTACTGTCCCCACTAACGATAACTCTATCAGCCCGGTTCGCCGAGCTCTTAAGTAGTCCATCTTACCCTTTTAGAATATCTTTGGTGTTATTTCGTTGTAAAGAAATAAATAATCCTCGATTCGGGCAAGAACACCTCATTTCGTTGTTCAACTCATGAAGGAAAGAAAAAACAACTATAAAGTTGTTTTTTAAACATTGTGATTAGGGAACATTTGCATGCAACAATAAGCAGACAAAAATACATGATTTCGCTAGAATCTACTTTTCTGTCTTGTGTCCCTGGAAACTGATAAACCTGTAAATAGGATCTTTTTATTGTTAAGCTACTTAGCTAGGCCCAAACAATGGGTACTGTTGACATTTTCTTAACAAATATCGAGTTACTGAATATCTAAGAGTCTTAACATTGGTGTTCATCATGGCATCAACAAGCACAAATTCCCAAATACATACATAAGCATGTTGGTTTACATGGGGGTCGCGCTAACGCATGTTTCTTGCGTATTTGACGCGTTTTAAAAATCGCTGACGCATTTTTACGGCGTTAACGCGTAATCCGTACGCAAAATGACGTCCGCTCAAAATCGCATCTGAGTCTAGATGGTGAATCAGACTTTAGAAGTCCTACGGTCCCTACACGTATAGTGGTTCTGCTACACCAAACATTGGAACAGACTATAGAAAAGTGCCACTGCTTTCAGAGGAGGTAAGTATCCCATCCTTTCTCTTTCATTAGTTATCCAGATTCCGTACAGTACTGCTGTGACGTAGGCGCAGTGCAGTGTGGCGGGAAAATCACTGTAAGCGCATTGGGGTGATCAACAGGGCTCGTGTCGACTTTGAGGATCACCGTGATCGCCGAAAATGACTGGTTAGTGAATAAAAATGCATGTTTTTGTTGCTGGTCTTGTTTTCATTGTTTTTAGCTTAGATTTATCATTTTGTTCTTTGACGCGATTTTTTGCTTCCCTTACGCATTTTACGTAAGCAAAACGCGTTTTCAAAAACACTAGCTGTTTACAATTTATAGGTTTGTTTTGATGGAGTGTAATATCGCTATGTTTGTCCCTGGAAATAGGTCTCTGTCCCTGGTTTTTAAGAAGTCTGTCCCTGGAAGTCGCGAAAGGGGGTAGGTAGCCCCGATTTCATGGCTGATAAAGAAAGAAAATAATGACATCCAAAGTTAATGAAACAAGATCCTGTACTGGTAGAACCGGGAGTATTAAAAAAAATAAAGATCAGAACAGAATGAATTGTTGATAAACACACACAAAAATGTCGAATTAGATCAGAGTTTCCCCAACATTGCCGGACCAATCAAATCGTAAGATTTATTATGATTTTTATTTCGTTGTGAATGAATGAAGGGGGAAGGTTGTTGGGCCAGTAGATCATCAGAAGGTTTTCATCTCGTTGCGGATACAGGAGCGGAACGAATCCCACGAGTTCTGGGTGTGCATCAGATGGGACTGAAACAAAAACAACAAAGAAAAGAACGTTCATGATGACTTAACTACTGACAATGACAAATATGACGACGGTGATTAATACAGTGGAACCTACCTTGTACCACACACCCACTTAAGACCTACTTCTCCGAGACGTTGCCCGTTCTTTGTAAGTATTGAAATTACCTCCCTATTATTACAACTCACTCCCACTTAAGACCTTACTTTGGATGATTTTTCAAGGTCTGAATGAAAAACTTGTAACTGAAAATGACGATGGAAAGTGACAAGGGATCAAAAGGACAGATGAAAATTAATGTATATGACACGGTAGAGATCACGATTGTGACGGTAAACGATGCTGGCAGAATGAAAAACTTGTAACTGAAAATGATGATAGGTCATGATGACGAAAGTGACAAGGGATGAAAGTGACAGATGAAATGTATACGACACGTTAGAGATCACGATTGTGACGGAAATCGACGCTGACAGAATGAAAAACTTGTAACTGAAATGATAATGGGTCATGATGACGAAAGTGACAAGGGATGAAAGTGACAGATGAAATGTATACGACACGTTAGAGATCACGATTGTGACGGAAATCGACGCTGACAGAATTGTAACTGAAATGATAATGGGTCATGATGACAAAAGTGACAAGAGATGAAAAGGACAGATGAAATGTATATGACACGGTAGAGATCACGATTTGGTACAATCGGCGATCGTAGTTTCTTCTAGCAGAAACCATGATCGCCATTTCTATCAAGAATATGTTGGTAGAGACTACGATCGGAGTTTCTGCTTGTAGAAACTGATCATGGTTTCTACCAGGCTGCCAGTAGAGACAGTGATTTGGTAGAAACGTCGATTGAGGAGGAAAGTTTGATTATTAAAGTTTTTTTACAAGCTGCAGTGTAAAGATTCTGGAATTTCATGTAGGTTGGGAACATTCTCTCCCTTACATGAACATTCCCTCCCTCACATACTCTCTCTCACTCACACACACATTCTCTCTCTCCCTCTCTACCTCACACCCACACTTTCGCTCTCTCTCACAAACACACATTCCCTTTCTCCCTCACACGCACACTCTCTCGCTCTCACACACGCGCACACACACACTACCCTGGCCCCCCCGATGCAGTCCATCTTTCATGATGCTTACAAACTGCTGGTGACTCAAATGTCCGTCATCATCATCATAATCAACATTGTCTCAATCAATAGCTTACTATTTGTATCTATCATTGATATTTACCCTCTGTGCAGCCTATCCTTCATGATGCTGGTGACTCGAATGTCCACCGTCATCATTGACCCCTTCACTGCCACGGCCATTTTGAATTCATAGAGGGGGTACTTATAAAATAAAAATCTAGAAGTTGGAATTAACCCCTTTGCTGCCGCTTACTACTTGCGAATGCGCCGCCGGTTTGCCACACGATTTTTGAACGCAGCAATATCGCTACTTAGCGGCGACGTATATATATGTCGGTGGCAAGTACTGAAGCGCTATAGAGGACGTATATATATACGTCATCGTCAGCGAAGAGGTTAAAATTTGGCTAATCTATGCTACTTTTAAAGATAACACCCTAACCATTCAAAAGATTAAAGATATCAATTCAATGGTACATCCCTGTATGAAGGCTTTCAGTGGGACAATCCTACAAGAAATATCCGTCATGGGGCAGTGAAGGGGTTAATAGATTACTATATTTACAAATCATAATTACCCTGGCCCCGCGGTGCAGCCTATCCTTCATGATGCTGATGAACTCCTGGTGACTCAAATGTCCGTCACAGTCATCATCATCATCATCATTAATAATATAATAATAATAATAATAATAATAATGGGAATTTATATAGCGCTCTTTCTCACATGAGCTCAGTGCGCTTTACATTGATAACAAGAACATTAAATTTAAAGGCAAACAAATAATTAATCATTAGAAAGTAAAATAAGCACGATGCCTACACACAACGTTCTCTTACTTCCTTACTCACACACACACACACACACACACACACACACACACACACACACACATATGCATGCGCACACGCACACTCGCACACAATTAATTATACAAGTAAAATAGTTACAACATGAACATTCTAAGAAGAAACATAGAGACCACATTCACATTCCCAATCAAGTTTGAATACAATACTGCAACTTGAAATAAAATCATACTGCCATCGACATATCAATTACATGACTAATTATAATAGACAAATTTTGCAAAAACAAAAATACCCTTCTACCTCATTTACAAGCATTTAAAGTTTACAAGACGTAGACATTCTACATACAAAATACGAATAATAAAACAATTGTAAATACATTTTTTACAAGATTTCTGCAATAAAACGGACCCCCCCCCCCCTTACACACACACACACACACACACACACACACACACACACACACACCTCACACACAAACACTAATCAATCATAATATGTCCGAGACAAGTGAGTTTTAAGGGCAGAGCGAAAGGCGGAAATAGAGTCAGATGAGCGAACATGTTGTGGGAGGGAATTCCATAAGTGAGGTGCTAAATAGTAGAAGGATCGTTCACCAAACGATTTCGTGTGGACCCGAGGAACCTTGAGTGTGCAGCAGTCAGAGGAAGAACGTAGGGAGCGAGCAGGTAAGTAGACAGTTACTAGTTCAGAGAGATAGACGGGACCAGAGGAGTGAACAGCACCGAAACAAAGGCAAGCTATTTTATACTTGATTCTAGCCTCTACTGGAAGCCAGTGCAAGTTACGAAGATGAGGTGTTATATGATCAGAACGTGGAATCTTGAGAGTGAGGCGTGCTGCACTGTTTTGCAGTTTTTGAACACGTTGCAGGAGATACTTAGGACAGCCACAGAGAAGAGAGTTGCAATAGTCAATGCGGGAAAGAATAAAGGCAGAAATAAGAGTTTTCGTGGCTGCAACAGACAGAAAGTGTCGAACAGCACTGATTCGTCTGAGCTCATAATTGATGGAACGTATGAGATTAATAACCTGTTTATGCATTGTAAGATTTGAATCGAGGGTAACTCCGAGATTCTTTGCTGACTTAGAAAACTGAACACAAGCATTGCCAACTGTAAGAGTTTACTATCTTTACAAATCATATTTACCCTGGCCCCGCGGTGCAGCCTATCCTTCATGATGCTGATGAACTCCTGGTGACTCAAATGTTCGTCACCGTCATCATCATTAATAGATAACTATCTTTACAAATCATATTTACCCTGGCCCCTCGGTGCAGCCTATCCTTCATGATGCTGATGAACTCCTGGTGACTCAAATGTCCGTCGCCGTCGGAGTCGAAGATCTGGAACACTGTGTGCACCACGTGGGGACCCAGGGTGTAGCCTGTACACACCTTCACCGCCCGCTGAAAGTCCTCTGTAATCATAGAAAGAAAGAACGCATTAAATAAACTACAGCGTTAAGACACCAGCCGCGCGGCAGTATTTCCGGCTGCAGTGTTTTGTCTCTCAGCTAGTAATGAGCCTTGAAGATATCACAATGTGAATACTGGCCCAAATGCTCGGCAGCATTTTCGGCTCCTGTGACTTTGACCTTCATTTTCAAACCCGGTCTAGATATTCAAAGTACCTGTCTGCATGCAAAATTTGAGCGTCCTAGGTCCCTGCGTTCAAACATTATCATGCCAGGTGCTCAGCAGCATTTTCGGCTCCGGTGACCTTGACCTTTTACTTCATTTTCGAATGTGGCCTAGATATTTTTAGTACCTATCTGCAAGCAAAATGTGAGCGTCCTAGGTCCCTCCGTTATGGTGCCAGGTGCTTGCCTTTGTTGTGTTGTCGTGCCCTGGCTAAAAGACTCCAGGGCTCATCCCAACAGCCGAAGCACTTGAACACCAAGGTACAAATGCACCAGCTACGGATGAGAACATTACGTGTGTGACCGTTTTTGATTAACCCGCCACGTGGGCAGCCACACTCCAACTTTGGAGGAGTACTTGCCTTGGGAGACAGACTTCTGGGCGTAGGTGTACATCTTCATGGAGAGGGCAAAGTCATCCAGGCTGTTGAGGAACTGACAGAACTGGCTGAAATCCTCCAGACTGATGCCCTGTGGTACAACAACAACAACATACAGTATTTATACGGCGCTGAATCTTGATAGAAATCAAATCAAAGCGTGCACACACATTAGCATTCATAACACATTCAAACTAAAATGCAATACAAAGCGAACACACACGGAAGACATAAATGGAATACAGCAGAAACAGATCTAATGGCAAGAGAGAAGAGAAAGAGAGCGGAGCTTTAATGGCGGGGGAACAGGTGGGTTTTGAGGTTAGCTTTGAAAGCAGAGAGGGTCGGTTGCTGACGGAGGGAAAGAGGAAGTTTGTTCCAGGAGGTCGGTCCTGAGACAGCAAAAGAGCGCCAACCAACAGTTGAAAGCTTATACCTAGGGATCTGGAGAGAAAGAGGGTAATTGACGTATATATACGTCGGTGCTAAATAATAAAAAAAAAACCCAATACACACGCACAGGATTTTCACATCATATGGAAATAATGTGTATAACAAACGAATAATTTCATGTCTATAACAAAGCGTGAAGAAAAACGTTGCTTTCTGGAACAGGCAACCATCCAATTTTCACCAAGCCTTCTCTATGATATTGGTGTTTCGCATCCATCAAAAGCCGTCATGCTTTGTTTTCTTGTCATGCAAAGATCTGTTGGAAATTATGTCATGGGTCGAGTCCAGATTTGCGTACCTTAATACAACAAAACACCAAAACATTACTAACTCCTTCAGTGCCGCCTATCATATGCGCATGCGCCGACGGTTTGCCGTGATTTTTGATAACGGCAAAATTGCTACTTAGCGCCGATGTAATATAACAATCTGTAATATAACAATCTATACATATATAATAACATATATATAACAATCTATACATATATAATAACATATATATAACAATCTATACATATATAATAACATTCATTGTGCTTCTGTGTGTGTATTTGTTCACCCTGTAACTCATGAACCGGTGGACATCATCGCTTCAAATTTTGTATCGTGGTAGAAAGATGGTCCCATGCAAATTTTGAACCTCCAGTGCAAATCTCCGCCAAGGCAGACCCGCTTTTCTGTAAGACTGTATATGCTATAGCAGTAAAAGGGGAGCAACTCATGGGCTGGACAGGCTGGCAACGCTCATTTCCCTTAGACTATAAACCTGACTAAATGTGAGGGAATGAATGAATGAATAACTTTTCTTTATTAATAATAGATTAAGCAACATTGCTTTTTTTTTATATCCAGTCCTCATGCAGAAAAATAGAAAACGAAGAAAAGAAACCGAACATAAATACAAAGAACAACCAAAATAGAGAGAGCGTGTGTGTGTGTGCGAAGCAAAGTGAGTGGGTTTGCTAGTAATTATAATGCAATATGGCACACACACCTTCTCCTGAGGTATTCGCGATCTGACGCGGTGCAGGCAGTCCTCCGTCTCCTTGGCGTCCAGGTTGGTGTACCGCAGCAGGATCTTGGCAAAATCCACCTCCGAGATGGTGTTCAGCCCGCGGGAGAACTCTGAAAACTCCAGCTCTATCACCTCCCTCTGTAGGTCGGACATGAACCTGCAGAAAATAAAGATACAGGATAATGTTTCGTTAAGATAATGGAGGAGATAGTAAACAAACCTTTTTTTTTGTTTTTGAGAAGGAGGGTGTGTACCAAACTGATAGCCAAGTTTTCCGAGTCCAACACTCACAATGTAAGCGAAAAGTACGATCAATACAGTGTATAAAGATAAAAAGATATTTCTAACAAAGCATTGTCTTCCTCACTTATGGAAGTGGCTGTAGCTGAGGACCTGGTTTCCCTTGGGACCAAAGAAGTGTAAGACGTGTACCAGTATTCTTTTACAATGTAAGCGAAAAGTACAATCAATACACTGTACAAAGATAATTGTAACAAAGCATTGTCCTCACTTGTGGAAGTGGCTGTAGTTGAGGACCTGGTTTCCCCTGGGACCAAAGAAGTGAACCATCAGAGTGGTGTCTGCCATCTTGTCTAGCTCCTGAGGAAGACAGAACATCTTCCATGATCAGCAGGCACTGACCAGCTTAAACAGGTGTATGTATTATTGTGTAAATATGTCGTGTTTCGATTGATAGTGATAATATTGTTCATATTTTAAAAAAATAATAGCTTTTGTATCTTACAAAAACAAAACTGTTTTTTAAATTGTTTTTTTCCCCAACAATACGGCCATATAACAAAAACGACAAAAAATGTGTTGGTCTATGTGGTACTAGTAACTTAAAATAGCAGGTATCCTGAAACAAACTGGTTTTGTTTTTAAAGGAATAATTTAACTAAATCTGACTTAAGTAATGACTAATCAGGCATTAGTCTGCTTACAATAGTTAGGATCAGTTCTCAGCTTTTTGTTCTAATAAACATGACATTTTATCACTATAAGAGCATATATATATTATATAGAAGTAATTAACCTGAGTACCATTTGTAATTTTAACAGGAATTAAAAATACTTATATTTTTAAAGGCACATTTGATAATAGAAATTAAAGCATGTCAGATTCATTTTCTCAAACATGGCTTTTTTTACATTAGTTTTCTTTGTCTAGATATCAATATTAATCATCTATGTTATCATACCCCTTCCCCCCATTTTTAGGATTGAAGATAGCCGTGTAGTGTGTGTGCACGGGAGGGAAGGAGAATGTTGAATATTTTAGCCGAGAAACCTGTTCTCGATATTGCACTCTTTTTTTCTTCTTTCTTTCTTTTTGTTACTAACTATTCTACAGCTAGGCTTAGCTCCAAGCCAATTCTTGCATCTATGGCAATGTTCTTACAAACGAAATGTATTCCCTATTTCTGATATGATCCCTATTTCAAGAAGGCATCTATTTGAGTAATTTCCATCATACGAGCTGCAAAACACATCCAGAACTACCATCATGAATGTTGTGATAAAACAGTGTCTACATTCTAGATTTATTGAGAATTTTAAAAATTTAAACCGAAAACCTGAATTTCAAGCATGAAACATTTGAAAGAATTAGACTTCTTTAATAATAAAAAAAAATCCACAGACTTCTTGTGAATAAGAAAAGGGACAGAATAATGTTTCTATTACACCAATACCGAATGGAGACAGAATTAAACAGCAGTAGATTAATTAAGACCAAGGAAAAGGCCTAATATTGTAACGGTGCAATTCTAAGAGAAGTGATTGAGTCAACAGAATCAAACGTGTTCTGAGATTTTTAAAAAAGGAAGAAATTCGAGAATATTATAATACAGCAGTGAGAAGGGATATAAAAAAAAAAGAGACCAAATGCACAGATTGAAGGCAAGGAAAAGCCCATGGAAATAGGGAAATTAGACTGAAGGAGGTTCAGTTTTCGGTAGAGAGCAGAGAGGGAAGAACTGAACTGAAACTACAGTAGTATAGAAAGACAGTTGGAAGCAGTGACGGACAGAAAATGTTATTGTGAAAATGCAGGCTTTCATCAGCAAGCAGGTAAAAGAGTGGTTCAACGGGATAGGAGTTCCCACATTGAAAATCTATGCCAAGAGTGGCGTGATTTCATAATAAAACACACGCCTGTTGAATAAAGCTCAATCTTGCAGTTGTTTGTGATCAAGAAAGCGTTGACCTAAACCTGAGATGTCTTCTGAAGACATAACTCATCTACCTCTTTCTGCTGCTTCAGATCTTTCCCATACTGAATCGGTTACCGATCAAACACTTACTTTTATTTGGCAGATCGGTTGATGCAGAGACTTCTTCTTTAGCATTTACAATTCAAAATCTCCGGTATAGAAAGTTTGAACTGCTATAATCACTTCCACTAATAAGGATGAAAGCTTTTGAGCACAAGCCCTTCGATTATGCTTATGCGCAGGAAAAAACAACATCCTAAAAACCTTTGAATGGAAATACACGAAAAAGCTACAAATGAAAAACAGATCAGAGACAACATAGTTTTCTAGTATATGTGGGGGGAAAAAACATTAGTAAAAAGCAAATGTTGCTGTACAAGGGGTTCTGAAAAAACATTCAAAGCATTTGTCGTGACAGACACATGACATAAAGCAACTAGTGTTATAGTTAAGGTAGTAAGCATACCATTGCTTTTTTTATTAGGGAAATCCGTCAAAGGAAAAATAAATCCAGAGTTAAACAACAATGAGGAAAAGTGAGGATGGTACAATCCAAACTCTTGAAACACTTCCAGAAACAAGTTGAACAAGTCACAGCTCAATGATGCACACATTATGCCGATCATCTATGGCAAAAAGCAACAGGCTAGCTAAGGTATAATATTTTACATCATTTCATATTTACATTACATGTTTCAAATTTTCTGAAAACAAAACATATTATACACCTACCTCAATTGTAAATTGACTTTCGATGCATCTGATTTGAACCAAGTGGGAATAGCAGGTAGGTGGCAAATGGGGGTAGGAAGTGGAAGGAGGGAGAAAGGTACCGTGAGTCTGGGATGTCATGCTGAGACAACAGCACGTGTAAGAAATAAACGACTGTCTTTAAAATCCCAGAGTTCTTTCAAGAAATGATATTTTGGTCTAAAATGTGACATTACCCGTGTGTTTTAAGAAAACACTCAGAATTCCTAAAACCAAACAAATTATAATAAAATTACGCCGGAAAAAAAAGGGGGAATAAGTTAACCTACTGCCTGAGGGGAGAGCACTGGTCCCGTCCTGCCCTGGCCATCTTTACTGAACATGCGCTCCAGCTGAAAACAACAAGGGGAGGCAATTACAGGGGAAGGGGAGGTTAGCTGGGACAGGGACAGGAGGAGAAGACAAGGAGGAAGATGCTGATGGTATTACCACAGACTAATGTGACAGTGCATGGGGAAAACAGACATCATGGGATTTTGGCATAAACAGATTTTGATTTTTTCATGGTGGAGCAAAACTTCCTTGTTAATACACAGAAAACCGAATTGAGTTATCTTGTCCAGTTTTTATTTTATAATTAATTGAAGTTTGGCATTCCACATAGAATATTTGCAGAAATTGGGCATAGAAGATACAATTTTGCCTCTGTTTCTATTGACTTGATTTAGAAAACGATCAAATAAACAAAGAATTCATTCAAAATTGTTTTTCATGCTGTGGATACTGGTAGAAGACATACAAATAGACATAAATATGCCCTAAATAGAATATTGATATTTTGGGGGTTGTTGGCTATTTTTGGCTTTTGCTCAAAACATTCTGAGCGACCTATGTAGGGTTTTTTCCATGCACCATCACATATAGTTTTACATTCTCTGGTATTACAGAGGTTTCAGCACATCTGATCATGCCCATGGAAGAGGCGAGACACTGAGACACAATAAGTCCTCTGACTTTCATTTGGACTTGACTTTGGTGGTTACAAGACGCAATAAATGAGGTCCGAGTTCCAAG
Source organism: Phymorhynchus buccinoides (assembly GCA_017654935.2). Taxonomy (NCBI): domain Eukaryota; kingdom Metazoa; phylum Mollusca; class Gastropoda; order Neogastropoda; family Raphitomidae; genus Phymorhynchus; species Phymorhynchus buccinoides. The sequence continues at coordinate 51,038,913 of CM065692.1, read as the reverse complement.
CGCGCTACTGACCATAAACCTCTTACATGCGTGGATGCTCCTGCTTTCAGGATGTCCCGAAGTTCAGGATCTTTTTTTTGTGCCTGGAGCCGGATTATGAGAATTTGAGAAGATGCATTTTGCTGGTTATAGAGGTCATGAAGTTTAACCAGAAGTGAAAGTAAGTGCAACGAAAGCCTGTCCATTACATTGGGAACTGTTGCTTCCCTTCAGCGTCCAGGGGGCACTGCCCCCCCGGAACTCCCAGGAGGGGCCTAGGCGGCCCCTGGACCCCTGCCTTGCAGGATTGTTTGACATTTCCCATGAGCACCCATGTACATGCTAATATGAAGTTGCTCTGTAGGATTAGAAAACAACAACAACCCAGGATGGTCCAGAGGTCAGTGCTTCAAAGATTCAGCTGTGGGCAACGTTGCAGTTTAGACACCCCCTCATGTGTACGACCCTCGAAACCAAAAACATCTGGACCTTTCAGTTTCACGACAATAACATTGGGCTGGCCCTAACCCTATCTGTTTTCCAGAGAATGGCAGAATTTTGCTTCTGTCTTGGTGGAAAATTTTAAACGCGAAAATTTGATAAGGGGGGGGGGGGGGGGGGGGTCTAAAGTACAACGTGGCCACAGCTGTGTCTGTTCTTAGTATAACTCTTCCTCTGAGTCTGATTCCATTCGCTTGCACTCCCCATCACCCACCCTACACACACACACACCCGCCTCCCCTACTCCCCTCAAAAGCCTTCGAATAACCAAGGTTCCGTGTGCAGTGTATGCATTTCACTGTGTGCATTTGTGAATTATCATTCAATATTTTGGTAAAAGCAAAGACACTCAGTAGCAGACCTGGTTACCCCCTACACAAGTCTCGAGTAGTCTGGATAGCTGAAATGAGTAGTTTTGGCTCAACACGTGTAGTTTTATTCATTAAACCATCAAACAATGGTCACTAAAAATGAGTAATTAGGGAATTATTTTCAATTCGGAAGAGTAGTCGAGGTTCAAAATGAGTAGAAAACCACTCCAAAAGAGTAGAGTAAACAGGTCTGCGGTAGAAATGCATACTCTTTGGTGAAAGTAGGCCACTGAACGCTGCTATAAGAACGGAGGGCATGAACCCAAACGCATACACACCTTCATGGGTACAACCTTTCCTGGTATAACAGGAAGTTTCCTTTTTTCTTAAATTTGTCAAACAAGATCTACTGTATTTTTGAAACACTTTAAGATAAGCAATTGCATACATTGTGGAAAAAGCAAACTAAAATACCTTCATAAATCATTTTTTTTCTTCAGCTGCAGGGACACTGCCCCTAGCCCCCTGGCCTTTCATGGATTTTTCATTTTGTGTAGTTGCACCCTTGCACCTTCATATAATTATATTAATAAGGACATTTTTGTGAACAAAACCATCAGAGTCTTTGTAAAATAAGACGAAAAATTGGAGCACAGTTGGGCTTATTTATTTATTTTTTTAGTTTTTCTTCTTGCGAACAGAACCGTCAGTGTCTCTATTGATATCGGTCATAAACACGGATTAACTGGGAAAACAGAAGACAAACTTTGTTTCAGAATAATTGGGCTGATGAAGAGACAGAATGACCACCCGTAACCAGCCAGCGGGGAAACAGGTAAACGCCCCTTCTAGCCGCACAAGCCTTGATTTGACCTTCATGCTTTAATATAAACATAAAAATTATTCATGGTGGCTTGGTTGGTTGTGGCATCTGTCAAGATGACAGTGTTTCTTTTTGTTGTTGTTGATTGATACTATGGGATAATTATAATAACAACGATATATCATTATATCGTTATATAACAATGTAACAAAATAACAATATCGAAAGCACCACCACCACCACCCGAAGCATCACTTTATAACCACCACCACCATTACCAGATTTTGTGATTTTTGTTCGTTGTAGATGACAGTGCTAGTAATGTAATGGATACAACATAAAAGACCATTTTAATGTGCATACGTGACACACACACACACTAGAATGTTCATTCACCCCTACCTAACTAACCCCTCCCCTTTCCGCAAACACAGGTGCAACTACACAACATGAAAAAGAACCTGAAAGGCCGGGGTCCAGGGGTAATGTCCCCCTGCAGCTGAATAAAAAATTGATTTATGATGGTATTTTAGATTGCTTTTTCCACAATTTATAACAATGCTTAACTTAAAGTGTTTAAAAAATACAATAGACACACAAAGATCTTGTTTGACAAAAAAGGGAACTTCCTTTTCTGGTAAAATTCAAAAACAGGAAATCCTCGTATAGCAGGAAAAGTTGCACCCATGCGCAAAGCATTATGCTTGCTCTCCAAATCAAGCTTCTCAGCACAGCACAACTATCAATGAACAAACGATAAATCAACAAAATAGGAGAAAGCAGAGGTAGCGGGTAGGCCTATTGGGGGTGGGTGGATAACAGCAGGAAGGTGCTTGAAGAACATCAGGGTAAAGTAAAGCTGGGGAAACAAAATGTTTGCATGCTTTAGGTCAATATTACAAACACAAATCTCAACGACGCAAGGACATTTAGCTCTGGAAGCGCAGGGGGGTATAATAATTATAGGTAAAAGGAATACTCCACTCATAAACTAGTTTTGCAATGACGGGAAATAATGCTCTGACACGAGCAGTTTCATCTTCCCTCCGAAGAAACACGTATTGTGTATGTGAGTGTACAGAGAGAGAGAGAGAGAGAGGGGGGGGGGGGGGGAGAGAGAGAGAGAGAGAGAGAGAGAGAGAGAGAGAGAGAGAGAGAGAGAGAGAGAGAGAGAATGGGGCAGGCAGACAGGCAGGCAGAGAATAAGATGGAATACGTTTTGTGTCACAACAATTATGCAAACATTGGTTGGTGCAGTATTGGTATGCATTAAAGATCATGTCAAAATGGGAAGCCAATACGCTGTTGCCACGAAGCAGATTTGGAACACGCAGATCTCCACAGTTGACATGCTCCCTTCTCCAGCATGGAATAATAATAATAATAAATACACTCGGGGAAACAAGACCTGCCAAGTTACCTCAGTAAACGTACAACCTTATATCAATTGATGAATCGAGAGACAAGTTGTCAAAACACCAAATTGTATATATTAAAGCGCACCTTTCCAATATGTCTCGTTCCAAATACAACAAATGCATGTGCACGCGTGCGCACATACACACACACGACCGCATGCACACACACACACACACACACACACACACACACGCGCGCGCGCGCGCGTACACACACAACACACACATACATGTACACACTGTATGTTGGGATGTTTTGTAATAGTCTATGTGAACAAAAAAGTAATGACTGAACAATAAAAATCAATCAAACAACAAAAGGGGAAGCAACACACGGTAAACGGGAGAAAGCCTGTTGCAAAAACAAACAAACAAAAAAACACAAAAAAAATTCATGCCAAAATGTTTTGTTGAAATTTAAACATCATGCTTCACATTAACAACAACAACAACAACAAAAACCAAAACCATCATGCTCAACCACTGTGCTTTGAGAGAAAGAAGCCCCATACATACACCTTATAAATACACATGCAGGGTAAAGTACCACATGCAGATACAAGCCTTGAAGCGCAAAGTGCATAATGATGAAATACATATAAGCTGAGGGGAAACAACCCACGCCAAAACATTAGACTCATCAAGGAACCTTGACCAGACACAAACAGCCCCAAACCCCAAAAATGGCTAGGGGAAGATTTGGTTTTGAGTTTGATGGGGAAAAGGATGGAAGTGAGGGGTGGGTACAAGGGTTAAGGGAAGGTAGATTATAAAAAAAAAATGTTTCATGCATCGAATTCTGTGATGTGGCTAAACTTACTGTGAGCAAAATTCAACTCTGCTGTTATTTCATATATCAATCTCAGTACCTTTGTTATTTCATATATCAATCTCAGTACCTTTGTTATTTCATATATCAATCTCAGTACCTTTGTTATTTCATATATCAATCTCAGTACCTTTGTTATTTCATATATCAATCTCAGTACCTTTGTTATTTCATATATCAATCTCAGTACCTTTGTTATTTCATATATCAATCTCAGTACCTTTGTTATTTAATATATCAATCTCAGTACCTTTGTTATTTCATATATCAATCTCAGTACCTTTGTTATTTCATATATCAATCTCAGTACCTTTATTTCATATATCAATCTCAGTACCTTTGTTATTTCATATATCAATCTCAGTACCTTTGTTATTTCATATATCAATCTCAGTACCTTTATTTCATATATCAATCTCAGTACCTTTGTTATTTCATATATCAATCTCAGTACCTTTGTTATTTCATATATCAATCTCAGTACCTTTGTTATTTAATATATTAATCTCAGTACCTATGCGCTCCTTACTTACTTAATTAGCTAGTTATCCAGGTTCAATCTCAGTACCTTCATTTATTTAATATATTAATCTCAGTACCTATGCGCTCCTTACTTACTTAATTAGCTAGTTATCCAGGTTCTTTATTCATTTATTTGTTTATATTCATATGTTTATCGGAGACCAAGAGCTATCTCTACTAATAGGTTCTCCATACTGGTAGACCACTCGAATTGTAACAGGGTGGTAATTTTCAGGCAAACCCTATTTATTTGTACATTAAATAGAAAGCGCTCCTTTTTCTTCGGAGCATTTCACAATCGCATCTAAACGGTTTCCAGTTCCAAACAACAACATAATTTTTAAAAATTCCTCAGCGAAAATAATATATATCCAAGTCCAATTGATAGTGTTGGCTCTTTTCCCTATTTAATGCAATTACTTGAAAACCCAACAAAGTAAAAGAATGAATAACAATAATTTAACAATCCTTTTCTTTTTGCCTGCTTCTGTATCCAAAGCTTAAATATGAACATCTGAAATCACCCAATGCTATCATTGTTTTAAATTACAGAAGAAAAATCATGTTTTCTCAATGATAATCTGAAGCAAAAAGTGACTGTATTTATTTATAACTGCTGTCACAGCATTGTATTACATTAAGCAAAGTTATTGGCCATAATGACACATTTTGTAAGAAATAGCTTTTCCGAGTACCGTAAAGTCAAATACAACGACATCGGTTGACAGTTTACCACTCAGAACTTTAAGAAATATACAGTATAGACAATTTTACAACCTCTTGAAGAGAATTAAAAATAAAATAAAATAAATACGTTTTGTTTTCTGCATAATTATAATCAAAGTCCTGAACTCTCATCATGGCTTGTTTTCTAAAAACAAATTGCAAATAACATTTTCACTTTATTTTGAGAAACCAAAATGATACTCCTGCAATAAGTTCTGAAATTATCATTGTCCTTAAAATTAAAATGCCAGATTTGTCAGGGGTGACGTGGGCAGGTATGATCATACTTCTAATAGTTTCTGGAGGTTTTTCTCATCCCGTGGAACAAACTTTCGCTCGTTTTTGGGAAGAATGAAGAAGTTTTCCAACTGAAAAACAAAGAAAGGGCAAAGTCAACAGGACAGATAACAGACTGGTTTTGTTTCCACGTGGATGTACATCTGATGCTCATGACACACTGGAAACATACAAAGGCACTCAGGGGGACAGAAAAACACAGACAGTGATACAATTAACTGTGAAAAAGGGAACACAGAGAGAGAGAGAGAGAGAGAGAGAGAGAGAGAGAGAGAGAGAGAGAGAGAGAGAGAGAGAGAGAGAGAGAGAGGAGAGAGAGACAGAGAGAGAGAGAGAGAGAGAAAAAAACAAGTTAGGGGGGGGGGGGTGCACACAAAAAAAGGAGAGAGAGAGAGAGAGAGAGAGAGAGAGAGAGAGAGAGAGAGAGAGAGAGAGAGAGAGAGAGAGAGAGAGAGAGAGAGAGAGAGAGAGAGAGAGAGAGAGAGAGAGAGAGAGAGAGAGCATTAGAGTAAAACAAAAAGGCAAACAAATATGGACATCAAAATTAAAGTGATACAGAGAGAGAGGGGGAGGGGGGGGGGGGGGGGGGGTGATAAAAAACACACTAACCAATTAACCACATTTTCGTCATTTAACACTGAAGATTGAAGTATATCATAGTTCTCCGGTCTATCGTTAGTATAGGCTATTACATTCTTCTATCTTCTAGTTACTTCTAAAAGTCTACCCAAAACATCATGAATATGAGAATGTTTCACACACGCATACACACACAGAGGCACGCGCATGCGCGGGCGTACATTCACGCACGCACGCACACGCACATACTGATGATGAGTACACAATGCAAGATACAATGGAAGAAAAAAAAAAGATTAAACAAATCAAGAGAAACAAAATGCACAAACCAAAGCATGTACACTACTTTTTTTTTTACCAAGTAGTTACATCAGTGTGACCCCCATGCACTGTAGATATGTAATGAGCACCACATGCATTGCAATTTGACCAACTAAAAAACTCCACATATAATCTTTTTTCTCTCTTTGCTGTCCCATCTTCTGGGCCGTACAGTGGCGTTGCTCCCACGCCGCTCATTCCGAGTCCCAACTCGCAGCCACACCTCCGCACGTTCAGGTTGCAAAATCCGAGACCAGCAGTCCAAAAGGAGCGAATCTATGTTAGGCCGTCAGGAGGCAACCAACCGAGGAGACACTGCACTGCTGCTGAGTCACTTCGGTGGAGTTCAGTATAGCCTGTTCAGGACACCACCTACTAACTCCTCTACAGACGACACATATAATCTTTATCGTTTGCAAATTTGGGACTTTCTTGGCATTGCAATACCTCCAGGATCGTCCCACCATCTTATCTGTATAGTATAAAAAATGTTCCACATGCACTTGTGCCATGTCGGAGGACGTTAAACGGATTTTCATCATCATTGCAATTTGAACTATCAGCTACACAAACATCCTAAGTAAACAACCAAAAAAAAAGAAAAAAATGTATCTAAAACTTTAAACCTATTCTTCGCTTTAGCTAAGCTCTTCGAAAATATTAATTAAAACAAAACTTGATTTTTTTAAATTTTAAATCCAACAAGAAAACGCTAGGAAGTATTTTTTTCTTTGTTCTAGGCTCCACCAGAAAGGATAGATAGTTAGACAGACAGATAGTTAGACAGACAGATAGTTAGATAGAATGAATGAATTATAAGATCTCCGACTCCAACCAAGCTTTTTCCCCATATCAAGGGAAACGATTCGACAAAAAAACCTCCAGACTACAACCTCACGTAAATTACCTCCCTTAGTCCATTCACAACGGGAGAATGAGGCTTTATACCACTCCTTGCCAACAGGACAGGGCGATAATTTTAGGCCCGAACTGCTTTTTCCCCATATGCCACAAAAAAACCTCCAGACTGACGAGTTACCTCCCTTAGTCCATTCACGAGGGAGAATGAGGCTTTATACAGATAGGCTTTCCTGTGGCTATATACTACTAGTTCCCGACAGGCAAGGGCGATAATCTTAAGTACGTGGCGTTCGCATCTCAGGGCACGAGACAGGGGCAGACAATTTTCGGTATAAAGCCTCATCTTGCACGCAAACGAGTAATGAGTGTGAATGGTCAGAATGAGAGACTTAGTGCGATTTTTCTCACGTCAGAGGGCATGACGCTCGTGTGGGGCTAATCCTCTCTATATTATTAGTTGGGGATAAAGAAAGAGAGAGAGACAGTGAGTGGTCCTACCATCACTCTCTCTCTCACTACGCCCAAGTAAGAAAATCGCGTCATAAGCCCCTAGTGCATTGACTGCCCTCTGGCGTGACAAATATCGCCATAGGTTGACCATTCATTCACCCTCCTTAATATTAATAAGACAATTAATCCGGGATATAAAATGCAAATTAGAGAAAACTACCAATCCGATTGCATTTTACGTCCCGGATTAGTTGTCTTAGCCACACTCATGACTACAGGGCGATTACATCTGTATTGTTAAAAAATCGGGACTTTCCTGGTGTTGCACTGCCTCCGGGCATTGCCTCCAGGATCGTTCTCATCATCTTTATATCTACTAATGTCCCATATAATTTTATGTCTGCTCCAGACCGGAGGACGTTAAGCTGAATTTCATCACCATGACTACAGGGGCCAGGTGGTTATTGGACCAAAAAAAAAGGTAATGCAGCATCAGTAGCGACACGCTCTCCCGTGTCATCATTTTTACTGGGAGTAAGTAATGCACTGTGACAACAAAGTCTACACAAAACATTACCCCCCCCCCCCCCCCTAAAAAAGAGAAAAGAAAATCACACAACAGAATACAAAGCACGCCAGTCTGTCGTTTCCGACAATGACAGCCAGGTAGCTGCTATTCCGGCGGGCTGGGCTAAATTATGCAATGGCTTAGAGTCAAAACGGACTATCTTTAGATAGTCCATTGACATATTATTGAACTTAGTACGAAAACTAATAACTTGTATAAAAAAAAAGACTACAGAAATATAAAGAGCAAAACCCCCTATATGTCATTGTTTGATACAAGTTATTGGCTTTTGTAATAGGTTCAATAATACGTCAATGGACTATCTAAAGATAGTTCGCTTTTGACTCCGAGCCATCGTAAAATGTGTTTCTATACGGTGGAGAAGCCTTGCCCAGGGTACATCCCCATTCTACGATGCAAAAACACATAAACCCAACCCTTGGGCAGAGTGAACATGCCGATGCAGCAGCTTCAATCTACTGAATCATTGTATCACGCATGACACTCAATCAATAGTGGAGAAGCCTTGCCCAGGGTACATCCCCAATCTACGATACAAAAAACAACAACTCACATAAATAAACCCTTGGGCAGATTGAACATGCTGATGCAACTACTGAATCATTGTATTACGCATGATATTTAATCACCACCATCACCATCACCGGACAATGCAGTAATGTGATCACGAAACAAGGTACAAGCATTACCATTATGCCTCACTTCATTATAACTCATCTGCCGGTGAATGCGAATCATCAACCAAGGTTTTTTTGTGCGAGTAGGGGAGGGACATAAACAAGTGGCTGAAAACAGTCATAATCACGTGTGTGTGCGTGCGTGTGTGTGTGTGTGTGTGTGTGTGTGTGTGTGCGTGCGTGCGTGTGCGTGTGTGGTGTGTGTGTGTGTGTGTGCGCGTGCGTGTGTGCGTGTGCGTGTGCGTGCGTGTGCGTGTGCGCGTGTGTGTGTGTGTGCGTGCGTGCGTGCGTGTGTGCGTGTGTGTGTGCGTGTGTGTGTGTGAATGACTGAATCAGGGAAACAAGATCATTGCAGTTTGGGACTTTTATCTACTTCTCAAAATCTCTACTTGCTCTTTCTTTACCATCCGTGGGTCTGTCTGCCTGTCTGTCTCTGTCTGTGTGTCTCTCTCTCTTACACACACACACACACGCACACACAACACACACACACACACACACACACACACACACACTCTCTCTCTCTCTCTCTCTCATCTCTCTCTCTCACACACACACACACACACACACACACACATGCGTGCGCGCGCACACACACACACATGCGCGCGCACACACACACATGCACGCGCACGCGCACACACTATCACACACACACACACACACACACTACTATCACACACACACACACACACACACACACACACACACACACACACTATCACACACACAAACACACACACACACACACGATCACACACACACACACACGCACACGCACACACGCACACGCGCGCACGCACTCACGCACACACACACACACACGCGCGCACGCACACACACACACGCGCACATACACACACACACACACACACACACACACACACACACACACACACACACACACACACACACACACACACACACACACACACACACACTACCACAAAACAACACTCGCCAAGCGCACGGCCACGCGCCGATGACGTAGGTGACGGGAAAGAGAACCAGCGTCACCGGAAACCGGAACAGGAAGGAAGACGAGAGAGGAAGCATGGCGCTACTTCCTGATCGCCGTACAACTAGCCAGCTACCACTTGGGCCCTTTGCCCCCGCTCTAGGCTCAAACAATGCTCACAAATACTACCGTATGTCAGTGTTAATCAGTCATTTACTGATTGACATCTTTTGGCGACAGCTTGGGGTTCCCCGATGGCTCAGAAATAAAGTGTTGGCAGACAGCTTATAACCGTCATAAGTTCTCTGGTGTTGGCAGTGTAAGAGTTCTGAGTTCAAATCCTGCTTAACTCTTTCGCCGCCAGCCATTTTGTTAGCCAAACAATACCATGAAACTTGACTGGGAAGAGAAAACAAATATCTGCAATACTGGGAATTCCTCTGTGACATGTATAACATTAGGCCTGTCTTTGCCTCCCAAACGTAAAGACCCACCACGTCACGTGTCACAATCACGGTTTTCACGTGTTTTTCCTCTTATAGATGGTAAGAAATCTTAGTAAATCTTCCTAGCATAAGAGGGAATGTGACACGTGACGTGGGGGGTCTTTAAGAAAATTGGGTCTTCGGATAACATGGCCGATCTTCATAAAAATATGATTTACTATATATATATATCACAGTTAATCATTCATTTATTTATTGAAATCTTTCGCCACCTTGAGGGTCACTGATGGCTCAGAAATAAACTGTTGGCTGTGTTGTTGCTGTTGTTGTCGTACTCTGGCTAAAAGACTCCAGGGGTCATCCCAACAGCCGAAGCACTTGAACACTATGGTACAAATGCACCAGCTAGGGATGAAAACATCATCGTGTGAGACCTTTTTATTTTTATTACCCCGCCACAGTGGGTAGCCACATTCCGACTTCGGAGGATTTTGGAAGTTATGCTAGGAGCTTGTCATCGCTAAAGACAATCCCCGGATAACTATGCGGAGCGAAACAACATTTTGA
>CM065692.1:51010559-51013059 GCA_017654935.2 Phymorhynchus buccinoides | reverse complement strand
AGACCCAGACAAACAGAAACACACACACACACACATGCACGCACGCACACACGCACACACACACGCACGCGCGCACGCACGCACACGCACACGCACACGCACACACACACACACACACACACACTCAGACACTCGCGCACGCATGACAAAACGGAAACATTAAGTTTTCTTTTTTCTTTTCGATGGCTTGGAGTCAAAATTCTTTAGATAGTCCATCGTCGTATTATTGAACATATTGTGAAAACTAATAACTTGTTTAAAAAAAAGACTGCAGAAATACAAAAAAGCATAATCCCCACTTTACATTATTTGCAGTCTTTTTTTAATACAAGTGCTTAGTTTTTGCAATAACATCAATAATAAGTCAATTGACTATCTAACGATAGTCCGTTTTGACTCTAAGCCATCGTTGTTGGTTTTTTACTTAGATTACAGAAGGGAGACACCCAGACAGACAGACAGACACATTGACAAAGAGAGACAGAGAAAGACAGACAGAAACAGAGACAGACGCAAAACCCGACAACCCGCTGAACCCGACAAAATGCTACTCTCTGTTTGGTGTCAGGACGGACGGACGCAAGCACGCACGGACGGACGGACGGACGGACGGATCAAACAAAAACAACAGTTCAGCTCGGGAACGAAAAAAAGACAAACGCAGGCACGCGAACACACAAGAGAGACAGAAACGGGCAGCAAAGAGGAGTTAAAACAAAAATCCAATGAATAGTTCGATGTCGCTAAACTCTGATTGATTTTACCCCATAACCCTCCCACCCCCCTCCCTGTCAACCCACCCACACCCCAACCACACTCCACCCACCCGTTTCTTTCTTATCTAAAAGACAGTAGCCAAACATGGGGGTGTAGGGAAAACCCAGGGGAAGCATAATAATAGATCAACAACATACAGTACAGAGTACGGGACTGTATAGTATAATGCGGGCTAGGATAGAATACATTGTATGAAAGAGACAGCTTACCACCACCAGACAGCCCCTTACCATAGAGCCCAGAACGCCAAGGCGATCACCACCAGGCGTTTGTGTGTGTCGCCAGGGGGGGGGGGGGGAGAGAGAGAGAGAGAGAGAGAGAGAGAGAGAGAGAGAGAGAGAGAGAGAGAGAGAGAGAGAGAGAGAGAGAGAGAGAGAGAGAGAGAGAGAGAGAGAGAGAGAGAGAGAGAGAGAGGGAGAGAGAGAGAGAGAGAGAGAGAGAGAGAGAGAGAGAGAGAGAGAGAGAGAGAGAGAGAGAGAGAGACAAACAAACAGACAGACAAACAAACACAGATTGGTACTGGAGTAGTTACATAATAAATAGGAAGAACTAGTGAATGCAGAATGGAGCGCGGAAGGGTATGCAATGTGTACGGGTATGCGCGGAAGGGTATGTACTGTGTAAGGGAATGCGCGGAAGGGTATGTACTGTGTAAGGGAATGCGCGGAAGGATATGTACTGTGTAAGGGAATGCGCGGAAGGGTATGCAATGTGTACGGGAATGCGCGGAAGGGTATGTACTGTGTAAGGGAATGCGCGGAAGGGTATGTACTGTGTAAGGGAATGCGCGGAAGGATATGTACTGTGTAAGGGAATGCGCGGAAGGGTATGTACTGTGTAAGGGAATGCGCGGAAGGGTATGTACTGTGTAAGGGAATGCGCGGAAGGGTATGCAATGTGTAAGGGAATGCGCGGAAGGGTATGTACTGTGTAAGGGAATGCGCGGAAGGGTATGTACTGTGTAAGGGAATGCGCGGAAGGATATGTACTGTGTAAGGGAATGCGCGGAAGGGCATGTACTGTGTAAGGGAATGCGCGGAAGGGTATGTACTGTGTAAGGGAATGCGCGGAAGGGTATGTACTGTGTAAGGGAATGCGCGGAAGGGTATGTACTGTGTAAGGGAATGCGCGGAAGGGTATGTACTGTGTAAGGGAATGCGCGGAAGGGTATGTACTGTGTAAGGGAATGCGCGGAAGGGTATGCAATGTGTAAGGGAATGCGCGGAAGGGTATGTACTGTGTAAGGGAATGCGCGGAAGGGTATGCAATGTGTAAATGTAGAGAGACAGAGAGAGAGAGGGTGAGAGAGAGAGACAGAGACAATGCAGAGAGCCGTGTGTGTGTGTGGAGCGTGGAGAGAGTGGGAGGGAGGGGGGGGAGAGGGGGGAGAGGGGGGTAGTCTTAATGAGTTAGTTATCGGGTCTTTGTGTCCAATCCAGGGGAGGGCAACTATCACGGGGGTGTGGGCGTTTGGGGGGGTTGGGTGGGGTGAGTTTTTCGTCACTCCCACGGACATTTTGTTGGTGTGAGGGGGGGGGGGGGGGGGGGGGGGGTGGGGGGGGGGGGGGGTGATCAACACTTGAGCCGACACCGCGACAACACCAACAAGGGCGTCGCCGAGCGGCAGACATGTCCGTCACCAGCAATGCCACGCACTTGCGACACCCCGTAGAGTGTCACATCCTGACACAAAATTGGAAGGGATTCTGTCTTCTAGTTCACG
>CM065692.1:50993059-51000559 GCA_017654935.2 Phymorhynchus buccinoides | reverse complement strand
ACGCAATACAAAGCGAACACACACGGATAACATAAATGGAATATAGCAGAAACAGACCTAATGGCAATAGAGAGAAGATAAAGAGAGGAGCTTTAATGACGGGGGAACAGGTGGGTTTTGAGGTTAGCTTTGAAAGCAGAGAGAGTCGGTCGCTGACGGAGGGAGAGAGGAAGTTTGTTCCAGGAGGTCGGTCCTGAAACAGCAAAAGAGCGCCGACCAACAGTTGAAAGCTTTATACCTAGGGATCTGGAGAGAAAGAGGGTCAGAAACTGAACGTAAAGTGCGAGCTGGCGTATAGATGGAAATATTGTCGCAGACACACACACACACACACACACACACACACTCAGTCTCTCTCCCTCTCTCTAAATTCCTGAAAACATACACCTTCTCTCTCTCTCTCTCTCCAAGTCTAATCCTGAAATATAATCTCTCTCTCTCTCTCTCTCTCTCTCTCTCTCTCTCTCTCTCTCTCCAAGTCTAAAATCTGACTGAAAATCTAATCTCTCTCTCTCTCTCTCTCTCTCTCTCTCTGTCTCTCTCTCTCTCTCTCTCTCCTCTCTCTCTCTCTGTCTCTCTGTCTCTCTCTCTCTCTCTCTCTCTCTGTCTCTGTCTCTGTCTCTGTCTCTCTCTCTCTCTCTCTCTCTCTCTCTCTCTCTCTCTCTCTCTCCAAGTCTAATCCTGAAATATCATCTCTCTCTCTCTCTCTCTCTCTCTCTCTCTCTGTCTCTCTCCCAGTCTCTCTCTCTCTCTCTCTCTCTCGTGTCTCTCTCTGTCTCTCTCTCTCTCTCTCTCTCTCATCTCTCTCTCATCTCTCTCTCTCTCCTCTCTGTCTGACGTCTCTGTTGTCCTTGATTTTGATCCCTCCCAAAGGCCGCTTTTGATCTTAGCCCGTCCTACTACCCCCCCCCCCCCCCCCCCCGTCCCCTTTCCCTTCCTCATCTCTAGTCATTCGGGGTGGCTGGGGAGCTACCCGATACTCTATTGTTAGGGGTGGCGCTACCCGACACCTCGCTCCTTGATTCATGGAATTTGCTCTCTCTTTGCCTCTGTCTCTCTCTCTCTTTACCCCTCTCTCTCCCTTTCTCTCTCCTTTGTCTCTCTTCTCTCTCTCTGTCTCTCTCTCTCTCTCTCTCTGCTCTCTCTCTCTCTCTCTCTCTCTCTCTCTCTCTCTCCTCTCTCTCTCTCTCTCTAGCTCTCTCTCTCTCTGTCCAGTCTGCGTTTCTCTCTGTGTGTCTCTGTCTGACTCTGTCTCTCTCTCTCTCTCTCTCTCTCTCTCTCTCTCTCTCTCTCTCTCTCTCTCTGTCCAGTCTGCGTTCTCTCTGTGTGTCTCTGTCTGAACTCTGTCTCTGTCTCTCTCTCTTTCTCTCTCTCTCTCTCTCTCTCTCTCTCTCTCTCTCTCTCTCTCTCTCTCTCTCTCTCTGTCCAGTCTGCGTTTCTCTCTGTGTGTCTCTGTCTGACTCTGTCTCTCTCTCTCTCTTGTTCTTTCTGCCTCTCTTTCACTCACACTTTCTCTTGTCTCTGCCCAGTCTGTTTCTCTCTCTGTGTCTGTGTGTCTCTGTCTCTGTGTCTCTCTCTCTCTCTCTCTCTCTCTCTCTCTCTCTCTCTCTCTCTCTCTCTCTCTCTCTCTCTCTCTCTCTCTCTCTCTCTCAGCTTTCACTGGTCTCCCCGCTGCGTACAGCCGATACATTCCGATTTCGGAGGAGCTCAAGGGAGAACAATTATTTAGATTTTTTTGAAAAAAAAGGCAGGAGAATGGGCCAATAAGTCAGAAAGATAGTAGATGACAGAAAGCAGAGGGAAAAGGCAGAGTCAAAGAGAGTGGCACGATTCAAAGGTGTTCCTTCTTCCATGGTTTATTTTGTGATTAGATAACGGCAATTCCAAGCTGTTATTGGATGACCAAAACTCAAAGTACTTTCGTTGGAAAATAATATTATATGAAACATTTGTCTTTATTGTACACTGGCAACGAAAAGGCTTCCATAGGACTAATTGACCCTTCAAAGACCTTCACTCGACAAGACAAATTCAAAAATTGTCGTAAGTCAAAGCGAATGTAAAGGTTTTAAATGGACAACCGCAATTCAAATATTGCCTTGTATCTATAAGCATTAAGCTTGTTGTTTATTATTGTTCATTTGTTTATGTTGCTGCTTTAGTAAGCGATTCTCAATATAAAAAAAATTCGTTTAAGCCAATTCAAAGATTTTCATCAGAAATGCAGTTGAGAGTATTTTGCTTCTCCCAAAACTATATCATTTCAAATGAACGCAAAGCCTTTCCATGGACAATAATCATTCCTGTGAATAATCTAGGCCCGTTTTCACTCATGTTTTGATCCAAAAAGCAATCAAAATTATTTTTTCAATATACTATAGTCTGCTTTGTATTGTCCTCAAATGGCAAAAGCTGTAGTTTGCTGTTTTTTGTTGTTGTTTTTCAACGCAACGATTTTTTCACCCTATCAACAGATTGAATGTGAAGGGGAGGGGAGGGGGTGGTGGTTCTGTTTTGTTGTTTTAGCACGATTTTGTTTGATAAATGCGTACTTGGCGTAAGCTTACCAGTTGTTTAGTCTTTTTGAGATGGAATCAAGGTCACCCTGCTTGTGTGTTTTGTTTGCGGGCTGTTTGATGGATTCTGTAACGGTCCAGTCTGTTTGAATTTGTTCCCATCGCTAACTAAACAAATCTGTGATTTATGGGATGTTCCTTATTCGTTGAAGTATTTGTCTCCCCCCTTAGAGCAATGCCCTCTGTGCTGGGGCCATGTATGACCTGGCAGATTAATGGGGGCGTATGCTCGTGCAACACGACAGAGGCCAACCGCCATCTGACTAATCTATACAATGACGCTAACACACAGCGCATGGATCTGTGTTGCCAGAAATAGTGTGCGCGCGCGTGTGTGTGTGTGTGTGTGTGTGTGTGTATGTGTGTGTGTGTGTGTGTGTGTGTATGAGTCCGTGTGTGTACGTGCGTGTGTGCATGTGTGTCCGTGTGTGTACGTGCGTGTGTGCATGTGTGCATGCGCGCGCGCGCGCGTGTGTGTGTGCATGTGTGCGTGCGCGTGTATGTGTACGAACGTGTGTATGTGTGCGTGCGTCCATGCTTGTGTGCGTGAGAGCGTGTGTGTGAGTGTGCTTTACCGAATCGTTTCCAGTTTTGTGTGGTGGCGTGTCACCATGAGAGAAGCCATCCGCGCATAAATTATCGCCGTCATGACCTTCACCTTGGCATATGACCTTGAAAACCGAAAATCTTTAAGGGGCTATAACGTCCACACCGTTGGTCTTAGGGACTTCAAACTTGGCATGTAGGTACTTTGGCTTAAGGTTGTTCTGATGATTGCATACCGATCAAGGTCAAGGTCAAAGTCATGGAGATCGGTAGGCCTTGAAAGTGGTAGGGGTCAAAAAATTGTATTTTCAGCCACAAAAGTAAAAATATATTTTGCTGACCCGGCAAAACCGGTACTCAGCGGTACCGGTATTTGGCGTTACCTGTACAAGGCGTTACCGGTACTAGGCGTTACCGGTACGGGGCGTTGCGCTAGTTTATTTCATAAACGCTCTCTGTCTCTCTTTATCCTGTCTCTCTCCTCCTCCCCCCCCCCCCCCCCCCCCCTCGTCCCCCCCCCCCCCCTTGTCCGTCCAGCATCAGACGAAATAAAGCTGCCAGACAACGTAAACACCATAATTTATTTATTATAGACCCTACAGTATAGCAGCAGGCCTAAACCGTGTCAGCAATGCCAGAGCACCAGACGGGTTCCACGAGCTTTCACGGGTCATTGTCCTATGTTGTTTGTCCTGACCCCTTTAAAAACACTTACAAAAAAAAAAATGAAATCTACCAACTATCGGTGACATAACGGGGAGGGGAGGGGCGACGGGGTGGGGGTGGGGGGTGGATGGGGGCGTTGGTGCATCTTGTTCACAGTCACGGATCTTCAAAGGCAATCTAAAGTCATTTTTCTTCTTCTGCTTCTTCTTCTTCCCAGACATAGGGGAAGACGGGGTAAAAAGCGCATGGGCGGGTAAGAAGCCCACCCCAATTATCTCATGAAATGAAGCAAATTTCAGTCTCATTTTGCCCATGAGACGAGCGTTAATGTCTAGCATTCGTCTCATGGGCAAATTTGACTGAAATTTTCTTTATTTCATGATAATTGGGGTGGGCTTCTTACCCGCCCATGCGCTTTTTACCCCGTCTTCCCCATACATATGTAGAAAGATATTGTGTGTGTGTACTCTAAAGGGTTATCCTCAAAGGTCAGTTCAAAACCGTACACAAATCTGTCTGCCCTTTTGGTGAAAGATGTTTGTTGACACCGCCACCACCCCCTCCCTCTTCCTTCCTCTGTGCTCCCTCCATTCATTCCCATCCACCCCCTACATATTTTGGTTTTCTCCGAAATGTCGTTTTATTTTAATTTGTTTGTCAATTTTCGCTGATCAATCTGTGTGTGTGTGTGTGTGTGTGTGTGTGTGTGTGTGTGTGTGTGTGTGTGTGTGTGTGTGTGTGTGTATGTGTGTATGTGTGTGTGTGTGTGTATGTGTGTGGTGTGTGTGTGTGTGTGTGTGTGTGCGTGCGTGTGTATGTGCACACGCGCTCGTGCATGTGTGTATCATTGTGTGTGTGTGTGTGTGTGTGTGTGTGTGTGTGTGTGTGTGTGTGTGTGTGTGTGTGTGTGTGTGTGTGTGTGTGTGTGTGTGTGAAAGGTTGAAAGAGAAGAGAGAAAGAGAGAGAGAGAGAAGAGAGAGAGAGAGAGAGAGAGAGAGAGAGAGAGAGAGAAGAGAGAGAGAGAGAGAGAGAGAGAGAATGAATGAATGAATGAATAACTTTTCTTTATGGAGGATAATAGATTAAGCAACATTGCTTTATTTCATCCAGTCTTCATGCATAAAAATAGAAAACGAAGGGGGGGGGGAGAGAGAGAGAGAGAGAGAGAGAGAGAGAGAGAGAGAGAGAGAGAGAGAGAGAGAGAGAGAGAGAGAGAGAGAGAGAGAGAGAGAGAGAGAGAGAGAGGAGAGAGAGAGAAGAGAGAGAGAGAACATCAGAGATACAAGACATTCAAACAAGACAAATCTGTCCCGGCCTCAAAGACCCAACCGATGGGACCGGCCCAGACAACAAACTAGAACAAACCAGCCATGGCGAACGTCACGCACACACTGTCAAAAAGGGAACCAGTAAGGCCGGGTTCACATTAGACGCGTAAGTTCCGTACGGAAAACCCTAAATAAGTGGAAGAAAGAAGGATCAAAGTCTACGCATATAGGGGAAATTCGGACACGTGCGCAAATCTTTTCCCTTCTTTGTTTCACTTATGTATGGATTGCGTACGGGTTTCCGCATGGAGTATCCGCTTATGTGTGTACACGGCCTAATGGAACTTCAAAGGGATACGGGAGGTGTGCCCGAAGCACCCGAGCACCGGATTACCCGACCAAGACAGCCACGCAAGGCGATCCGAACCCGGTGTGGCGTTCTCAAAATGGATTTGCTCTCAACATGTCTGCGCATGTACGAAGAGTTAGGGATAGGTTTAGGGTTAGGGTTATGGTCAGGAACAGGTTTAGGGTTAGGGTTAGGAATTGGGTTAGGGATAGGATTAGGGTCAATTTAGTGTCGAATACACACAAATATAAAAATTTGATGGTACGTCATGATCGATTTCGCACATGCACAGACAATGTTGAGAACAAATCCATTTTGAGAACGCCACACCGGTTCCCTCCGATACAAGAGAGAGAGAGAGAGAGAGAGAGAGAGAGAGAGAGAGAGAGAGAGAGAGAGAGAGAGAGAGAGAGAGAGAGAGAGAGAGAGAGAGAGAGAGAGAGAGAGAGAGAGGTCTGTGTGAACGCCAGTCAGTCGTTTCCGACCATGACTGTCAAATAGCAGAGGGGGGGGCAGATATACTTCTGGCGGCCTCCGCGAAAGTTAGTTGATTATAGTGGAGATGCCCTGCCCAGGGTACAGCCCCACTCTCTCGGCGCAAAGGGATTTGAGGACACGGCTGGCGTTGAGGAAGGTCCCCAAAGGCCCACCCATCCCTTTGGCTGCAGCACCAGAGCCCGGGTGCCAAGCCCCCCCCCCCCCCCCCCCCCCCACCCTCGTTCGAGAGTCAGTCTTCCACGAAAGTCTAAACTGTACCATGATGGTGATGATGGGATTAGCGTCCAATCGGTCAGAGACACTTATGGACAACATTTCTGAATGTACCATGATTTTCCATGACTATGCCGTCCATAAGGGTCTCCGACCGATTGGACGTTAATGTCATCATCATCATCATCATCATCCACGATTATAGAAAATAATCTCTTGTACAGCTCTCATGTTACTGTTGGCCCCTACTACAGGCTAATGTCCAACCAATGATAGAAGCCATTTGAGTAAAGGGCTGGTGTAGTCTGATACTATTGTCCACACTAGGGCTGTGCTGACCCAACGGAGACAATGGTGGGCCACCCAACTACGATCATACATTGAACCAAGGGGGATAACTCTCTTTCTAATTAAACTCCCCTCCACCAAAGTGGAGAAAGAAAGAGAGTTCTCCGATCCCCATTTGTTCAGTTTCGTTATCTTTCTCTGTTGGCCTCACTATTTCATTGTATGGTCATATTAAAGCATCTGAATGTTGGTCGTCTCCCGTCTGCCTCCAAGCACCACAGAAGCATACTAATATTCGATGGCTTGGAGTCAAAACGGACTATCTTTACATAGTCCATTGACGTATTATTGGATTTATTACAAAACCTAATCATTTGTATCAAACAATGACTGCAGAAATATAACAAGGGCGTCGCCGAGCGGCAGACATGTCCGTCACCAGCAATGCCACGCACTTGCGACACCCCGTAGAGTGTCACATCCTGACACAAAATTGGAAGGGATTCTGTCTTCTAGTTCACGAGATACAGCTTGAAGAAGAAACATATAGCGCAAAGAAGGAAATTTCGGTTTTCACGGTCACACTTCAAGGTCAAGGTCAGCATGGTGATAATTTATGCTCGGATGTTTTCTTCTCTAGGGTATACAGTACCACACACAATCTGAAGCGCTTCTGTCAAGTACCAATGTGGAAAATATGGCTTAAAACCCAATGTGTAGACCCCTACCACTTTCAAGGCCTACTGATCGCCCGGACCGTGACCTTGACCTTGATCGGTATGCCACCATCAGAACGGGCATAAGCCAAAGTACCTTCATGCCATGTGGGAGTTATGGCCCTTGAAATATTTTCGGGTTTCAAGGTCGTACGCCAAGGTCAAGGTCACGACGGCAAAATGGTTTGCGCGGATGCCTTCCTCTCATGGTGACACACCAGCACACACAATTTGACGTGATTCTGTCAACCCGTTCGAAAGATATCCTTGGGACAGACAGAAGGAGAAAAAAATGACCCTCCGATTTTCAGGCTCCAGCGATCTTTTTGACCTTGACCTTGACCTTGATCGGTATGCCATCATCAGAACGGGCATAAGCC
>CM065692.1:50985559-50988059 GCA_017654935.2 Phymorhynchus buccinoides | reverse complement strand
GGTCGTTACAAAGGCGTAACGGTCGTTACACAAAGCGTAACGGTCGTTACAAAGGCGTAACGGTCGTTACACAAAGCGTAACGAGGAGGAGGAGAGAGGAGGACGATGAGGAGGAGGAGGAGGAGGAGGAGGAGGAGGATGGAGGAGGAGGAGGATCAGGAGGAGGGAGGAGGATTCAACACACACACACACACACACACACACACACACACACACACACACACACACATACACATGATCTCTCTCTCTCTCTCTCTCTCTCTCTCTCTCTCTCTCTCTCTCTCTCTCTCTCTGATTCTGATTTGCTTCTGTCGCACCGTCATTGATCGGACATAATTATATGCTATACACACAAACATAATTAAATAATCAAACACTCGTGCGCACTTGCGTACACATACTCAAGACACACACACACACACACACACACACACACACACACACACACACACACACACCACACACACACACACACACACACACACACACACACACACACACACACACACACACACACACACACACACACACACACACACACACACACACACACACACACACACGTGCATGCATAATGGAATGCCCTGTGTGTGCCTACACCTTTACAAGGCATCACGGGTTTACAGGGGCTGGTGTAGGGCTGCTCTTATGTTGGTAGGGCAGGTGGGGGGGCCAGTTTGTCTCTGGGTGCCACTGGCACCCGCGGGGTATGTCATGTTGAATGAAAAGTTGTGTTTTACGTCCTCTCGACCCGGGTAGGCACATATGGGACATAGGTGTGTCATGTTCATTCTTAAACGGGGCTTTATACTACATCATGGCGACGCGAAAGGCCGATAATATTCGGACTGGCTCGACCATGCCACCTAGTGACTATGTCAGGGGCATGAATGAAAGTTCATTTAACGTCCCCCGGCCTGGAACAGTATGACCGACTTCCATCGATTGCAAAATGTGATGCAGCCTGCTGCTAGTACTGTGTTGAGTACTTTTTATAAGCCTCGGCTTCTTGTACTCCTGTCTATATATACTTTTTGTAGCTGCAAAAGTGTGTTAATAAAACGCCTGTTTAAACCAACAGGCACGTATGGGACATTGATAACTATAAAGATGGTGGGACGATCCTGGAGGTACTGCAATACCAGGAAAGTCCCTCCCAATTTTGTTTTTCATAATCAAGTTATGGAGTCAGGGGCAGAGAATTGTCTGTGGTTATATGGATAAGGCACGAAACGTTGGAGTTTTCAATTTCACAGGTACCTTGTTTTCTTTACCCGCCATTTCTACGTTGATCTCCAAAAGGTACTGCAGTCTATTTTTCATCTATATGCTATATAGTTTCTGACAGGCAAGGGGCTATAATGTTATGTAGGTGGCGTTCGCATCACAGTGCACGAGACAGGGACAGAGCATTTTCAGTATAAAGCCTCATTTGTCCGCGCATGGCAGCGCCGCCTGCAGATGGCAGGAATGGTCACACCGCATTTTGTGCAGAGCAATGACCAGTGGACCTTCTACAGCCAGCGCCTTTCAATTCTTGTGCTACTTACTGTAACTGTGACCCAGCACCACGAAAGGGACATTAAGTGTCAAACTGACCATTCTAAGAAAATGATACATTTGAAAACTTCAGACAATGCTCTTTCTAACGATACAAGAACCGTTCCTGTATCTTCTTTCGTTCCAGAGTTATGAGCATTTAAAGTTGGTAGGGTGAGTGTCGGCTATTTTAAGAAAACAGTCCAAACTCTGGTCTAGCTGAAGAAAATGCATTGACCTACTCGTTTTAAAACACTTATAAGACCATTTAGAGGCCACATTAAAGATCGTCCTTTATAAATGTGAAAGATACAATGTTAGAGAACACAACAATACCCATAACTCAAAACATTATATGTTTGACTTTGCAAGTCTGTTGTTGGAAATTAGCCAAGCGACTTAATGTCCCTTTCGTGGTGCTGGGTCACGTATATGACCGTCGGATGGCTAAGGAGCCAGCTGCTATCCCGGAAAGACGGGTAGAAATGTGTTTACGGGCATGGTACTTCTTTCGGGGAATTCTCCGAGTTCAGAGAAACGCGAATAACTATGTTGTTGCTGCGTTATTCAATAACGTAATGTGTACTTTTGGAATAAATTTGTTTTAACCAACCTGTTTACCCCCTGAGTAGAATGTGGCTAGCTGAAATGAGTAGTTTTTGTGCAAAAAGTGTAGTTTTATTCATTAAACCATCAAATAATCTTCACCGAAAATTAGTTTTAACCCTTTCACCGCCAGCAATATTTCAGCAAAAAATGTTTATTAACTTTACGTGGGTAGAGAACAAATTAATATCCTGCAGTATTTGGGGATTCCGTCTCTGACATATGTAAAATAAGGTCTAACCTTACTTCCCAAAACTAAATAGGGTCTTTGGATAATAGACCCGAGTTTGATGCCTTTTAGTAAGATAGGTGTTAAATCAACTTGGCGGTGTGAAAGGGTTAAACGTGTTATTTC
>CM065692.1:50968059-50980559 GCA_017654935.2 Phymorhynchus buccinoides | reverse complement strand
CAGTGTCAGAAAGCACTGGGCGACCCCTTGCTGTAGAACAGTTTCTACAGGTAGGGTAGTCACGAACAGTCTTAAACAGTTAACACAGGTGGTAACGTGCTACTCTGCTTTCTCTTCAATTATACACATCTCCTTGTCATAAATTCTGGACTTTCCTGGTGTTGCACTGCCTCCGGGCATTGCCTCCAGGATCGTTCCCACCATCTTTATATCTAGTAATGTCCCATATGTGTCTGTTCCAGACCGGAGGACGTTAAAGGTGCACCCTGACGGATGAGTTTTTTTGCAAGAAACACGTCGAGATCACCAGAAAGACAGCCTTTTCAAGGATCGGAACACTCGATTTGCTCTGGGTTCCTAGAAATTAAACCGTCAAAACGGCGATTCCTCCTTGGCGGAGATAGTAGCCATTTTGAATGGGGTGGGTGAAGGCCACTCATTGTGGTTGAAGCGTTTTCTTTTTTTGTAGTGCAGTTAAAAAAATCCACACAATTGGAGCTATTTCCTTTGTTGTGAGCGAAACTCCTTTAGATAAACTGTATAAATAAAAGGCTTGTATTGAGAAAATGTCGTGCAAACGATTTGGCGGCCATTAGAAAAGAGACGACACACGCCTTCTCTTTGGGTGAAAGAATTCCAGCACCTCCGCCAAGGAGAAATCGCCGATTTGACGGTTTGATTTCCAGGAAACCAGAGCAAAGTGAGTGTTGCAATTTCTGTGAAGGGTGTTTTCCTGGTGATCTCGACGTGTTTCTTACAAAAACGCATCCGTCAGGGTGCCCTTTTAAGCAGAATTCATCATAGTAGCGTGTAAATTAGAAAACAAAATTCCAACACGATTGTCTGTTTATGATAGTTTACGTGTTACTACCCGCGTTAACTGTTTCAGACGCACTCGTGAATGCCGTACCGGAAGACATCACATCCAAGAGGTCATGGACCGCACTGTTAGAAAAAAGTGGGTGGTGAAAGATAGAAAACAATCACCTCGACCTTGAAGCATCAAGCTACAACACGACTATCATCCAAAGAAGTCAGTCAGCTTCCCCTCTATTGGCCACTGCAACGACCGCCTTTTGCAAGAGTTAATGCCCTTGGTGGGTGGAGGGGAAGATGCTTGAGTACTGACCAAACAAGGCCATAACTCGCCAATAACCCTATGTGAGGCCACTGAATGGCTGCCTTTTGCGAGAGCGAATTCCCTTTTGGATACTGACCAACAAGGGATTAACTCGTGCCGTCAAGGGAGTCAATAACCCTAGCTGCAGAGGCCAATGGGCCAGCTCTCTCCTTCCCCCCCCCCCCCCACCTCCCCTCCCCCTTCTTTCAATACGCTTTATTCCCACCTATCCCATTGTCCCCCGGAATACTTTTAGCCCGCACCCCCTCCCAGTACCCACCGTAGAAGTAGTACAACACTTATTTTCACGTCGGCGACAAGACACGAGTCAACACTTGGGCGGGAAAGATAAGAAATAGGAGCAGCCACCCAACGAACTGGAATGTGGAGGGGAAAATGGGATGTAGACATCAGGCTTGATGGCCCTGCTATAAAGAAGAAGAAGAGGAGAGGAGGAGGAGGAGGAGGAGGAGAATAATAATAAGATGATGATGATGAGGAGGAGGAGGAGGAGGAGAAGAAGAAGAAGAAGAAGAAGAAGGAGGAGGAGGAGGAAGAGGAGGAGAGGAAGAAGAAGACGATGATGATGATGATGATGAGGAGGAGGAGGAGGAGGAGGAGAAGAAGAAGGTAGGAGGAGGAGGAGGAAGACGACGACGAGGAGGAGGAGGAGGAGGATCTAGTAGGAAGAGGAGGAGAAGGCAGAAGAAGAAGAAGAAGAAGAAGAAGAAGAGAAGAAGAAGGAGAAGGAGAAGAAGGAGGAGGAGGAGGACTGAGGGAGGAGGAGGAGGAAGAAGAAGAAGACGGAGGAGGAGGAGGAGGAGGAGGAGAAGGAGGAGGAGGAGAGGTCTGAAAGAAGAGGAGGAGAAGAGAAGAAGAAGAAGAAGAAGAAGAAGAAGACTCAGAAGAAGAAGAAGAAGACCCGTTTCAACAATGTCTCCATTATCCGCCCATCAACCATCAGAGAAAAAAAGAAGACCCCACCCTGCGGCTTAGGAAAGAATGGAAACAGGACGAGAAGTAAAAGAAGACATTAGGAAGAAGAGGGGACCGTCAGAGGAGGACCCTATCAGACAGACAGTACAAGGGTTCACCCCCCCCCCACCCCCCCCCACCCCCCCCCCCCACCCCACCCCCACTACTAGCTTAGCATGGACGCTAATAACGGTCATTAACGGCACGGAGGAGTCGACAGGAGTTGACAGGAGGTCAGGGAGTGGTCCCTCTATAATAGTCGTTGTCATCATCTTTGGTAGAGGCCACCCGTAACAACAACCCCACCCGAACGAGTTTTACATAGTATACGCTACCCGTTAAACCCCCACCCCGAACTACTTAACATAAATGCTGAAGTGAGAAGAACCAGTCGGAGTCTGTAATCATATTGGGCGTTTACAGGGGTGGGTGAGGTGGGAGAGGGTAAAAAAAAAAAAAAAAAAATGAAAAAAAAATAGAATTCTTCTAAACCCCCCCAAAAAAAAATGAAATGAAAGATCGCGAAAAGCAAAAAGCTGGAAATAAATTCCTGCCAACATTTTTGAAAACTTTGGTTGTTGGTTAGTGTTTTGGATTTCCCCAGCCCACCACTTTATTTTTAAATTTTCCTGAGACTTTGTGAAATCCTGCAGTTATTTATTATTTATTATTTATTATTACATTTACGGAATTTTCTTCACAACCAGCAAAACGTTTGTTTGAGTGGGAAGCCACAAGACTTTCCACTCCAAAAACCGGAAGCCATAAGTATTTACACTAAAACAAAACAACACAAAGACGGAAATCTTCGGACCATTCCGGAAAACTTAGCACCCCTGCGTTTACTTCCTCATTTCAGAGGAAATGAAAAACAAAGAGAAGACGAGTGAAGGACAATCAAACGAATCCCAATTACGTATGCTATTTAATTTCAACCAATTGGTAAAGAAACTCAAGAATAATGTGTGCACGCGACCAATGGTCAACTATGGCGATGTTTTTCACGCCAGAGGGCAGTCAATGCACTAGGGTAGGACCACTCACTGTCTCTCCCTCTTTCTTTATCCCCAACTAATAATATAGAGAGGATTAGCCCCACACGAGCGTCATGCCCTCTGGCGTGAGAAAAATCGCACTAAGTCTCTCATTGTTTTCTTGGTTTAAACAAGAACGTCAACAGAACCATCACAAAGATGATGGCGCTTGTCCAGAGAAAGAAGAAGAAGAAGAAGAAGAAGAAGAAGAAGAAGAAGAAGAAGAAGAAGAAGAAGAAACTATTTTTGTTACGTTGTTTTTCTGTGAATTTTGACAAATGGTTTTGTTATTTACAAATTCTAAGTATGTTTTGTATGTTATCCTTCCTTGCTGACCACCATGCACAGATACATTGTGGGAGGCACAGTATAAGCTTCTAGCTTGTTGCTGCCATTTGTTCTGTATTAGTTGGAATTGTATGTGTTGTTGGCATATTAAAGATGATTTTAACCAAGAAGAAGAAGAAGGTCTGATTCTATTACCTTTTTGTTATTTCCCGTGCACACTCTTCTTCTTCTTCTTCTGCGTTCCCAGCCTTGCACACTCAAACTGGGGGGAAGTTCCCCCTTTAACCCTTTCACCGCCAATGTTGCATTTACGCACCACAATGGTTTAACACCCATGTCACCAAAAGGCATCCAATTAGAGCCTGTTATCCGAAGAATTTATTTTCTTAATTTTGGGAGGTAAGGACGGACCTTACCTTACACATACTACTGAAGAGCTCCCAACATTGTTTTTCTTTACCTAGCTACATTTAAGGGTGTGTTTTGTGTTGAGAAATGGCTGGCGGCGAAAGGGTTAATTCATCAGATGAGCTGAGATGACACGTATCGTTCTTAGGGTATCTGGAAACGTACAGCTGAACTCTTCCCGACCGTCCCTGTTGAAGCGTTGTAGACTATTGCAGTGTTCATAAATACACAGCTCACGGCTGCTCCGTCGCACACAATGTCAACCTATTTAGTTAAAAGACTGAATCAAAAAATCTTACATTAAAAAAATGCACCAAGCATATCCCTATATAATGTTTTGGCTGTATGTTCTACATAGTATTTGTTTTATGTTTCTTCCATCAGATTAATTGTAAAAAAACTTTCTTTGTTGAGCAGCAAGCATGCAGCATATTTAGTTGAACATGTTCTTAAAACCCTTTCATCGCCACTGTCGCCTCTTGGCACCACAATGATCTAACACCCATGTCACTAAAGGGCATCAAATGAGGGTCTGGTATCAAGTGACCTTATGTTCTTAATTTGGAGAGGTAAGGACCGGCCCTATTCTATGCATGTCAAAGAGGAATAATATTGCAAACAGAATCTTTTCTCTACCCAAGTAAGTTCAAAAGTAAACTTTGGCTGAGGAATGGCTAGCGTTGAAGGGGTTTTAAACACTTATCTTAATATCGCAAACATAAATAAAATCGCCCATGACTGAAAATCTAACAATTTCCACTGAACACAACTAATTTAGTCACATACGACAACAAATTCTTGACTGCTATGTATGAAAAGTTACTTATGGTAAGCTACCCTTGGCTTGAAAAAAACCTTATAAAAATATAGATGAACTAAATGTTCCTCCCCAAACAGCTGTGACAGACACACACAGAGAAAGACAGACGAACAGACAAACGGCAGAAACACACGATCCCCACCTCTGGTCGCAAGGTACTCCTGTTCATACAAAACTAAGAGTGTTCAACCAAAAACAATGGGTGGTGATAATAATATATATATAATAGACTACATCAAGAAAACAAAACGTATATTTTTTCTTCTGTTCCATCCCCGCTTTTACACCATAACATTTCGTCTGTAACCCACCCGTAAAAGTGCTTCAATCGAGTCTGAGTACGGTAACTTGGAAATAAAACAACAACAACAACAAAAACACAAACAACAGCAATAAAATTGGGCAGGAATGCAGTTTAACCCACCTCATGTTTATGGCTTTCAATTTCAAAATGTGGTTCTTTCAGTTTTCTGAAACTAACCACAAACCTGACACTAACCCTATCCCTCTCCCGAGCAAGGCAGAATGCTGCTTCTAATTGAACAGTTTTCAAAGGGAAACATTTGGGGGGGGGGGGGGGGGGTAAATGCAGAGAGAGAGAGAGAGAGAGAGAGAGAGAGAGAGAGGAGAGAGAGAGAGAGAGAGAGAGAGAGAGAGAGAGAGAGAGAGAGAGAGAGAGAGAAGCCAAATGGGATAATAAGACAAGGTCATTGTTGACCATGAAATCCTACAACAGCCACTAAACATTGCAATGGCTGATAACTTCCACAGACCTGGCTACCCCCGACACAAGTCTTGAGTAGTCTGGGTAGCTGAAATGAGTAGTTTTGG
Organism: Phymorhynchus buccinoides; assembly: GCA_017654935.2. NCBI lineage: Eukaryota > Metazoa > Mollusca > Gastropoda > Neogastropoda > Raphitomidae > Phymorhynchus > Phymorhynchus buccinoides. The sequence goes on along the minus strand of CM065692.1, from coordinate 50,975,083 downwards.
TGCAAAAATGAGTAGTCCAGTTCATGAAAACCAACAAACACTGTTCACTGAAATTAATGAAAATGAGTAGCAATCAAGAATTAAAGAGCATTATCATCAATTTTGAAGAGTAGTAGAGGTCCAAAGTGAGTATAATACTACTAAAAAAAGAATAGAGTAAACATGTCTGCTTCCATTACAATCATTTTATTTAAAAAAATGTTGTTGTTTTTAAAGTGGGTTGCTGAGCGGCAGATAAGTTCCCGAGCGGCTGAACCGAGCAGCAGGACATGCCCTTTGCCCGTTACGCCCCCTACCCCCTCTTCCCTTTGCATCTTAGCCCCGGTCCTGCTTGCGTCCTTTGGGTGATGCACCTATGTTCACTTTAAAATCTTGATTACTTGCATTAAATCCGGAATTAAAGGCTGATCCAGGGTGATCCTCAGTGGTGGATCACCTGGGTCACACTCAGGAATACCCTGCATCACTCTCAGGATCACCCCGGATCACCTGGATTTAACTCACGAACCTATCCCACCACAAAAACCCAGGACCCTTCCCAGGGTGATCCACCACTAAGTACATCACAGTTTAGGCTCAAAACGCCTTGGATATAACCCAGGAACCCATCCCACCACAAAAAACGCACTAAATTTAAAGCGATCCCATGCAGCAGTTATTGAGATACAGCCTTGGGGGTTCGAACCCCCCGTGATTCGCACGCACGTGCGTATGAATGAATTGACAAATACACGATTATAGTATCATAGCCCTTTAAACAGAAAACGTTGTAAAAAAACACACCCGGATTGAAATAGGTGCAAAAGATCGCGAGATATTAGCGATTAAGTGTTTTGGGGGTTAAGCTCCTTAATCATCATGACCTTGAACATATATATATAACACTAAAGATTGAACGGTTTTCAAGAAAACGCGGCCGGACGGACGGACGCACGGACGGACGGATGAAACAAAAACAATAGTTCCCGAAGCTTCGCTCGGGAACTAAAAAAGAAACACCAACAAAACGATGAACAATAGTGTTGACAGACAAACAGAAAGAGAACACAACCACATTGCACAGTTGCCTTGGAAGGAGATACACAAAAACGATTCTTCTTTGTCTTCGTCGTCAATCGCTCAGACAGTGGCAGAGTGGCACAGTGGTAGCGCGTTCGCCTCGTGTCAATGTCAACCCGAGTTCGAACCTGGGTACAGGGGATTTTCCCTCGCACTTTGCACTACGACCTAACGGTCTGAACGTGGATTCTTTCGGATGAGACGATAAACCGAGGTCCCGTGTGCCCATGCACTTAGCACACATTAGGGTTAAACCCAGTGGCAACGAAAAAGTTGTCAGTTTGGTCAAAATCCCCCCCCCCCCCCCCCGCCTTTCCTTCCTCACCAGTCACACAAAAATTGCATGCACAAAAAAAACCAATCTGGCTGCGACGCGCTATCCAGGTAGGAACAACCCGAATTTCACAGAGACGCCTCTGTGACTACAAATTGCCTAATACCTAGACAGTTTTCTGTCAAATGAGTGCAGATGCGTCACGCTGCCGTTGTGAGCCTAACTAACAAAATAGTTAGGCCCAAACATGACCGTCTTCAGATGCAGTAAATCTTTGTAAGGATTTTTATTAGGAAATGGCGGGAGAATGGACCGGTAAGGCAGACAGATAGTAGGCGACAGTAAGCAAAGGGAAAAGGCAGTCACAGAGAGGCACAAGCACAGAACTTCCAGAATGTGGGAGAACTATTTGTACGAATGACCCCCCCGGTATCCCCACGGGGTTGGGAGAAGGAGGGGAGGGGGTGGTTCGATCCTTTCCAATTATAAGAATAACTAGAACGAAGAACGATGTCTTTACCTGCACGGCTCCCAGGGACCCCCATTGGGGGTTCTATGAAACACTAACATTCTAAAGGACCCTCTAAAATAATGGGCAGGGGGTCCCAGGGATGCACTATACAAATTCGTTTTAGCATTCGCAATGCCACCGTGACCCTCTATCCCTCCTCTAGGACCCTCTATACTGTAAGTGAAGGAGTCCCTTGGACCCCTTGTTTTGCGGGACGATTGGGAGCCTTGACCTGTTGACGGTTTCCAATGTAAATGTGGACGTAATTAAGTCAACCTTTTGAGGGCATCATCAATAAATTAATACACGTGCTTGCGAATTATTTATAAAACAAAGTTTTTTAAAGGGTGAGGGGGGGTGTACATCTCCACACGCGTGCAGCACAACACACATTTCAGCATGCCTGCACCGTGCTATGGCTAGTTACTAAAAACGCACACACCATGCAACTTTAGCTGAAACCACCGCAGAAAATAATGAGAGACTTAGTGCGATTTTTCTCACACCAGAGGGCATGACGCTCGTGTGGGGCTAATCCTCTCTATATTATTAGTTGGGGATAAAGAAAGAGAGAGAGACAGTGAGTGGTCCTACCATCACTCTCTCTCTCACTACGCCCAAGTAAGAAAATCGCGTGATAAGCCCCTAGTGCATTGACTGCCCTCTGGCGTGAAAAATATCGCCATAGGTTGACCATTGAAAAAGGAAGATTTCTTATATACAAAAAAAAGCCCCCCAAAAGGCAAGAAATGCTGTAGATAAAAAAGGGAATAACTTTAATATAGCCACTGCTTTAAGTAAGACATTCAGGCTGTTTGTTATTTTTCGCGAGCGGAAAAGTATTTCTGAAATAAGCTGGAGTCGATTCTAGGATGAGCAATATTGCCACTCGCTGTAGAGTCGTATAATTATTGAGGTATAGGTTTATGTCTCCAGTTATCTTCCTTGAAAACAAGCACAAAAAAGCATGACTTTTAAAAAAAAAGTATATTATCATACAATGCACAAGACATTGTCCTTAACTTCTCGCAACGAAAAATGACTCATTATACAGTCTACGTGTTGGTGATACTAAAGAGAATACAAGATTAACTGTAAATTTATCATCATTGGAATTTATATTTGCATCCCCCCCCCTTTCCTTCGACCCCTCTTCTGTAGTCCACATCGCTACTGTACGGTAAGGCGGGGCAAAACGCCCCCCCCCCCCCTCCCACCCATGGCAAAACGCACCCACCCCCCTCCCACCACAACCCATGGCAAAACGCCTCCCCCCCCCCCTCCCACCCAGGTCAAAACGCCCCCCCCCCCCTACCAACCCCCCCACCCCAGGGCAAAACCCCCCCTCCACCCCCACCCGGGGGCAAAAACGCCCCCTCCCCACCCAGAGCAAGGCCCCCCTCCCACCCAACCAGGGCCAACACCCCTACACCTCCCCCACACCAGGGGCAAAACGCCCTCCTCCGCTCCCACCTGGCGCAAAACGCCCACCCCTCCCTACCTGGGCACCCCCCCCCCCCCTTCCTACACTGGGGGCAAAAACCCCCCCCTCCCTTCCTACCTGGGGCAAAACCCCCCCTCCTCCCCTCCCAACTGGGGCCCCAAAACACGCTCACACCAGGGCAAAACGCCCATCCCTCCTACCTGGGGCAAATGCCCCCCCCCCCTACCTGGGCCCCCCCCCCCTTCCTACCTGGCCTCCCCCCTCCCCACCCAGGGCAAAAATCCCCCCCCCCCCCCCCCCACCAAGGGGCAAAACGCCCCCTCCGCTCCCACCGGGACAAAACGGGGAGGCAAAATGCTCACCCAGAGCCCTCCTACCTAGGGCAAAATGCCCCCCTTCCCACCTGGGGCCCCCCCCCCCCCCTTCCCCCCTGGGCAAAGCGCCCCCCTACCTCCCACCGGGGCAAAACGCACCCCCCCTCCCCCCCCCCCGTCCCACCCAGAGCACAAAACACCCCCCACCAGGGGCAAAACGCCCCACCCCCCCCCTACCTGGGGCAAAATGCCCCCCACCCTCCATCCCCTCCCTGAGCAAGCAATCCTTGTTCTCTTATTTTTGAACCTAGACATTTTGTATTAGCTATAAATGACAGAGGCCCAGGCACACTACAACACATCCTAACTGTTTGACATTTGAAAGAATCGCTCACAGGCAAGAGTCAATAAATGCAACACTGCTGTGTGGCATTTTTGCCCCCACCTTGCCATATGTGACCCCGCACCACGAAAGGGACATTAAGTCGCTGGACTAGTTTCTCACAACAGGCTTGCAAAGTAAAAAATCTCATTTTTTTGTACATTTTGAGTTATGGGTATTTTTGTGTTCTCTAACATCTTATCTTTCATATTTATAAAGGATAATCTTTAATAATTATGGTCTCTAAAATGGTCTTAAAAGTGCTTTAACACTTTTAAGTGCTTTTAGTAGGTCAGTGCATTTTCTTCAGCTAGGCTAGACTTTAGACTGTGTTTTCTCAAAATGGCCAACACTCACCCTACTAACTTTAAGTGCTCATAATTCTGGAATGGAAAAAGTTACAAGAATGGTTTTTGTATCATTAGAAAGAGAATTGTCTGAAGTTTTCAAATGTATAATTTTCTCAGAATGGTCAGTTTGACACTTAATGTCCCTTTCGTGGTGCTGGGTCACATATGTGACAAATGACCAAATAGTCCATAATGCGTATTCCGAGCAGGCATTTTATGAACCGCTCATTTATATCAATGAACGAATATTATAATACTGTATGCTGAGCATGAGTTGCTTGAGGAATGGCAATATAATACTTTTTACTTGTTTTTTAAATTGGCATTTTATGGTGTATATTTCTTGACTGGCGTAGAGTTACACATTTCTTGGTTACATTCGAAATCACTGCTTTTTTGGTTATTTTATGAATTTTCCACTGTTGTTGTTTTGCTATGTTTTTGCAACATTCAATCTTTATTTTCATTGACACACTTTATACAGCTGATCCAAGCGTTTCTTTACAACAATCATGCAACTAGCAAAACAAAAATAAAAATAAAAACAATAAACAGAAAAAACCACTTTTTAACACAACAAGAAGAATCAACAGCCTAGCCACTCTAGGAATAAAATTGAAATAGACAATAATAAGCAATCAAGCATATAAATTATAGGTAACAAATAGATAAATAAATAAATAAACGAGCAAGGCAAGGCATGGAAAAATTGATGGGAAAATCCACCACCAACACAACAAAACTTCAAACTGTGCAGCACACACACACACACACACACACACAACACACAGCAGCACATCCAGCTCTCAGGACATACCGTGAGACTTGCGCCCTTTCTTCTTGGGAGGGTCAGGGTTCACTGTTGTCGGAGAACACAAAACACAATTGACTGACTCCCAGAACTGTGTTTTTACCACACATCCACACGTGCATATCACAGTAATGTTGTCGGAGAACACAAAACACAATTGACTGATGCCCCGAAAGTGTTTTTTACCACACATCCACACGTGTATATCACAGTTGTCGGAGAACACAAAACACAACTGACTGATGCCCCGAACAGTGTTTTTACCACACATCCACACGTGCATATCACAGTAATGTTGTCGGAGAACACAAAACACAATTGACTGATGCCCCGAAAGTGTTTTTACCACACATCCACACGTGCATATCACAGTTGTCGGAGAACACAAAACACAATTGACTGACTCCCCGAACAGTGTTTTTACCACACATCCACACGTGCATAATATCACAGTTGTCGGAGAACACAAAACACAATTGACAACTCCCCGAACAGTGTTTTTACAACACATTCACACGTGCACATAAAAAAAAGTTGCAAAATTGTATGGGTTTGTTTTATTTACTTGAAGTTAACGAGTTCAGCAGCAGATATCTGGACCAAAATGTAGTCTGTTCTTGACTGGTTCAACTTCCAAAGCTAAATCAACCAACACAGATGTGTGATGCGGGTGATGTGAAGACAGCGAATTTGTTAAATTAAATTTGGAAACGAGAATAGCCATGAATAAGTAAAGGTATTTGAGTACTGACAATATGCACACACGCAAGCAATTATAAAAACAAGCGCGCGCATGCACGCACATACATACACACGCACACACACAAACACACATACGTACACGCACGCACACAAACACAAACTGACAAGACACACAGACTGACACTGAAATACATGCATACAAGCTCCTGCACACGCGTCTATGCGTGAGCACAGACGCACGCACACACACGCACACACACGCGCGCGCACGCACGCGCGCACACACACACAAACACATACACTGACAGACATTGAAATATGTGCGTACAAGCTCCCCTGCACACGCGTGCATGCGCGAGCAGACGCACACAACAACAACATACGGTATTACTATTTATACGGCGCTGAATCTTGATATAAATCAAATCAAGGCGCACACACACGTTAGCATTCATAACGCATTCAAACAAACATGCAATACAAAGCGAACACACGCACACGCACACGCACACGCACACGCACACACACAGAGGATTTACTTGACTTGACACAAACACGTCTTTTTGTCTAAGATCGCTGTAAGGTGGATAGACGTTAAATTAAAGAACGAACACACACACACATACACAAGCACGCACGCTGGCACGCACACACACACACACCTTTACCACGACCACGACCACGACCACCACCATCACAAACAGCAATAAACAATAGGAAGGAAGGTGTGGTAGAGTGGTTAAGACATTCGTCTGCCAATTTCAAAGCGTGAGTGACCTGGGTTCGAATCCCGGCCTCACGCTCTCTTTCTAGTTCCACGGGAAAATCGAACTGAACATCCAAGTCCTTCGGATGGGGACTTAGAGCTAGTCTGACCGGTGACATAAAAATCCCACAGCAGTTAATAGTCGGTACGTGTAGGGAGAAAACCCGCTGCCTGGTATGACCAAATTGATAGCCGGGTTTCCCAAGTCCGTTCTCCCCAAAAAAAAAACCACCAAAACAATAACATGTGTGGCACTGCGCTCACGGCGACACGCTCTCAAAGTGGGAGAAGCCCGAATTTCACAAAGACTTGTCTCAAAATACCAAACAAAACCCCACAAACGTTTACTTTACAATGAAGTACTCACTTGTGAGGACACACAGGAGAAACAGGTATTCCGTGTAGGAAATG
>CM065692.1:50943059-50948059 GCA_017654935.2 Phymorhynchus buccinoides | reverse complement strand
TTAATGTCCCCCTTCTCACTGTTCCCTTTGACATGGGCAAATGACTCGGTTCAGTAAAACATTGTTCGTTCGCTCTCTCTCTCTCTCTCTCTCTCTCTCTCTCTCTCTCTCTCTCTCCTCTCTCTCTCTCTCTCTCTCTCTCGCTCTCTCCGGACATCTGCCATCCAACTCCATCGGCACGTTGCCTATTAATACGTTTGTCCCCTTGTTCCGTCCAGCAGAGAAGAGGCGGAGAGGGGGGGGGGGGGGGGGGAGGGGAGGTGGGTAGAACGGGAAGAAGGGGAGGGCAAAGGTGTCATCACGCGCACTCGCGTGCCTGCAGACGCACAAACATGAAACGATTGGACGAAATCAAGGTACGCGTGCGAGGTGCGTAAGTACGCAGGTGAAAAAAACAGGGCTGGGGCAGGGGGGTGGGGGGGTGGTGGTGGGGGTGGCGCGTGCATCTTTTACTACATCCATAACCAGTTCTTCTGTTTAAAGACCCACTGAGCCGGCTGGATTAAGTACCTTGGTTTTTTCTGGGTCGGTGTGTGGCCCACATTCAGACTTTCCTCGTATGCGATCGAGGCTGCTCTTTAAAGTGATGTCTCGTTTTTGTGCAAGAGGCAATTTGTATGGGAGCAACACTTGGTCAAAATAAGATATCTTACCAGCTATAAGAGAGAAAACACGTGAAAACCGTGATTTTGACACGTGACATACTTGGTCTTAAACCGTCCACTTTAAAGACCCAGTACGTCACGTGTCACAATCACGGTTTTCCACTTTAAAGACCCAATACGTCAGTACCAGGTCTCACTACCATACAAATGCCCCCAAATTCAAATAAATAAATCATTTTAAAGATTCCCCAGACCACGTGTTAAAATAACGGGTTTCACGTATTTTCCCTCGTATAACTGAAAATAAATCTTGTTTTTGACCAAGTCTGACTCCCATGAAACCGACACATCAGTTTAAAGAGCAGCCTCCATTTGAATATGGGGAAATTCGTATGTGGGTCACAGCAACCCAGAAAAAAACCAAGGGACTTAATCGTGGTGCGTCACTGGGTCTTTAAAGAGCAGCCTCAATTTGAACATGGGGGCATTTCTATATGGGTCACAGCTACCCAGAAAAAAACAAGGGACTTAATCGTATGTGTATCTTTAACCGAAAGAAACATGAGGAGGAGGCAGGACTGACATTTTCAGAGTACAAAAATCATCTGTTGCTCTTTAGCTCAAAGGTAGAAAAAGTGTGATTGTCTTCACCAGACAGATGTAGAAACGAATCTTCTACATCTCTGTCTTCACGAACAAACAAACAAAAAAACAATAACTACATAAAAACGCATCAAAACAGCACGTAACTGAATAGTTTTTTTATTTATAGCCTTGGGGTTCGGACCCGTGATTTGAGCGCGCGCGATCATGCGCACACGCGCGCACAGACAAATTCATGACAACTGTGTTATAGACCATTCATCAAGAAATGTTGTGAAAAAAAACTGCATTAAAATACATGCAAAACTTCGCGAGATATTAGCGATTATGTGTTTCGGGGTTTGAACCCCGTAACTGGCGCGACCTTGACCTTAATGTAAAACTAAATACATCAGTGGATAGCTTGCATCTTGGCAAACTACTATGCCACATTTGATAATATATATATTATATAGATGGGGAAACAGAGACGGGGACACAGAGAAATGGAGACACATAGATAATTCAGATGGGGATATAGAGAGACGGGAACACAATGACGGGGACACATAGAGTCGGGGATATTATTATATAGATGGGGAAACAGAGGTGGAGACACATAGAGATGGACGTAGAGAGACGGGAACACAATGACGGGGACACATAGAGACGGGGATATGTAGAGAGATGGAGACACATATAGACGGGGACATATATAGATGGGGAAACAGAGACGGGGACACCTAGAGATGGAGACACATAGAGATGGGGACATAGACGGGAACACAATGACGGGGACACATAGGGTCGGGGACACACAGATAGGCGGAAACACAATGACGGGGACACATAGAGACGGGGACATATATAGATGGGGAAACATAGACGGGGACACATAGAGTCGGGGACACAATAGAATATATAGATGGGGAAACAGAGACGGGGACACAAAGAGACGGGGACAAACATAGTTGGAGACACATAGAGACGGGGACATAGAGAGACGGGGGCATATCCCGCCAATCCCGACAGGAGGTGTTTGTTAAAACACCGTAGTAGTGTTTCATTTAAAGGTCTGGTCTGCAGTATGTGTGAGTCTGTAAGAAACTGTTGGTTGACTGTCACCCGAGAAAGTCTAAGACAACTTTTCCTCCTCTTCTGTACGTCTACACAGTGTGTGTGTGTGTGTGCGTGTGCGTGCGTGCGCGTGTGCTCTTGTGCGCGCGTGTAAAGATTCTAAACTTTGTCATTCTTGTTTGAAATGCTGAAGAAGAGAATGACAAATGACAATTTTTTTAGTCCCCGAGCCGAAGGTTCGGGGAGCTATTGTTTTTGTGTGGTCCGTCCGTCCGGTGTCCGTCCGTCCGGTGTCCGTCCGTCCGGCGGCGTGCCTCACATAGAGATGGGGACATAGAGAGACGGGAACACAGTCCCCGTCTATATGTGTCTCCATCTCTCGACATATCCCCGTCTCTATGTGTCCCCGTCACTGTGTTCCTGTCTCTCTATGTCCCCATCTCTATGTGTTCCCGTCTCTGTTTGCCCATCTATATATGTCCCTGTCTCTATGTGTCTCCATCTCTATATATCCCCGTGTCTATGTGTCCCCATCTTCATGTCCCCGTCTGTGTCCCGTCTAAGTGTCCCCATCGCTTTATGTCCCCGCGGATTGGAGGTAAGCGTTAAGGTCACGGATAGGGTTAGGGGTCAAGGTCAGTGTTTGGGTTCAAGGACAGGGTTAGAAATATGGTTAGGATCAGAATAAACAAAGAGACGGGAAGATATAAGACGGGGACACACAGAGACGGGGGGGGGGGACACACAGAGCTAGAGACGGGGGACACTTAAAGACGAAAATGGGGACACAGCGACGGGGGGCACAAAGCTACACAAACACTCCCGTCGCTTGACTGGAGTTACCTTTACTCTAAAAATAGACAGACTAGGGGAGAGCACTTCGTGAAAATTAGAGTTGTTTACCTCCATTACTCAGTCAAATACCATAGCAATGCAACAATGGCGTCGAAGCTTGAAACCGCAGGATGCCAGTCAGCGACTTGCAAACATTCTGTAGAAAAAATACGGGGTGGCCAGTGGCCACAAACTGATAGAACATGCAAACTGTGACGTAAAAATATAAATGACATCAAGTTTAGAATGACGCAATGCGTTCTACATGCTGCGCGTCTCCTCAAACACACGAAGCGAGGGCTGGGGATTTACCTGACGGTAGAGTAACTTCCCCCTGTTTGACCGATTGAATTAGGCAAGATAACTCTCAGCTAAGGCACCATGAAATTACTCCCCTTAATTATTTCCGAACAATTCCTAGTAACTCCGGGGCAGATTCACTAGGCGCGACCACTTCACGAGGCGTCGTCATTCGGGGCAATCTAGAACACAGCTCTGCCACCACGCTACTTCGAGGTCCGCTAACTACTAGGTGTTACAAAAAAGCCCGAATTGGCCAATAGGAATTGCTCGAAAATAATTAAGGGGAGTAATTTCATGTTGTGTAGGAGTTATCTTGCCCAATTCAATCGGACAAACAGGGGAAGTTACTCTGCCATCAGGTAAATCCCCAGCCCTCGCTTCTTGTGTTTGAAGAGACACGCAACATGTAGTAGAACGCAGTGCGTCATTCTGAAATTGATGTAATTTATATTTTTAAGAGTTATTTTGCCTAATTCAATCGGTCAAACAGGGGAGGTTACTCTGCCATCAGGTAAATCCCCAGCCCTCGCTTCTTGTGTTTGAGGAGACACACAGCATGTAGAACGCAGTGCGTCATTCTAAACTTGATGTCATTTACAGTTTTACGTCACAGTTTGCAAGTTCTATCACTTTGTAGCAACTGGCCACCCCTTATTTTTCTACAAAATGTTTGCAAGTCGCTGACTCGCATCCTGCGGTTTCAAGCTTCGACGCCATTGTTGCATTGTCGCTATGGTATTTGACCGAGTAATGGAGTTAAACTATTCTAATTTTCACGAAGTGCTCCCCTAGTTTTTTTTCTCCCGAAAATAGTCTATTTAGAAAGCACTGGTACGGTGCGAAATATCGACTTTGCCTTCTATATGATGCAATATTTTGTTCCTGCTAGGTGTTACTGTTTGGCCAATTTAGACAGCACCAAAAAGCCTGAATACTATACAAAGAGTTCGCAGTCCGCAGCTGACTGAAGAAGATTTTGTTACTCCCACCCTTTCACCTACATCACAGGTAGGGATCATTGTGAACTCACTCACAGCCTCTGTTTCCATACTTAACACTTCCCACCTTCCACCTTTTCACCTTCCGGGTGGGAAGTGAGACAGTTGGCTTCATTCTTTGCAAGGTTTGTAGGCTGCGAAGTAGTCACTCTTTGTAACATTTAGGCTTTTTGGTGTTACTGTTTGGCCAATTTAGAAAGCACTGGTACACTGCGAAAAATCGTCTCTGCCTTCTATTTAATGTATTACTAGCGCAACGCCGAGTACCAGTAACGCCTAGTAACGGTAATGCCAAGTACTGGTAACGCTGAGTACAGCAAATTTGAAGCGATTTGGTTAAGAAACGGTGGAGTTATAAGGCCCCGTTTCGCGTTGGCGCTGCTCTGAGAGTGATGCGCTCTCCCTAGTAACGGTAACGCATAGTAACGGTAACGCCAAGTACTGGTAACGCTGAGTACAACAAATTTGAAGCGATTTCGTAAAGAAACGTCCGAGTTATAAGGCCCCGTTTCCCGTTGGCGCTGCTCTGAGAGTGACGCGCTCTCCCGATTTTCTTCAAATTTGCTGCCAGGCTTTGCCCCGGTGACAGCAAGCCTGACAG
>CM065692.1:50935559-50938059 GCA_017654935.2 Phymorhynchus buccinoides | reverse complement strand
AGAAAGAGAGAGAGAGAGAGAGAGAGAGAGAGAGAGAGAGAGAGAGAGAGAGAGAGAGAGAGAGAGAGAGAGAGAGAGAGAGAGAGAGAGAGAGGAGAGAGAGAGAGACTGAAGACCCAAGATGAACGTTAGGATTTAAGGTTTAAGATTTAAGACCAGGCCAAAAGAGAGAGAAAATGAGAGACAGAGACCGACAGACAGAGAGAGAGAAGAGAGAGAGAGAGAGAGAGAGAGAGAGAGAGAGAGAGAGAGAGAGAGAGAGAGAGAGAGAGAGAAAGAGAGAGAGAGAGAGAGAGAGAGAGAGAGAGAGAGAGAGAGAGAGACAGAGAGAGAGAGAGAGAGAGAGAGAGAACACTGAACACTAAACACTGAACGTTTTTAATGAATAGGCCGTAGGCCATGTCATTGGGGTGGTTACAAAATACAAGGACCATTATTATGGATTTATCGACGCATGCACATGCATAAATATAAATACAAAACATTATACGGTTGAAGAGAGAGAGAGAGAGAGAGAGAGAGAGAGAGAGAGAGAGAGAGAGAGAGAGAGAGAGAGAGAGAGAGAGAGAGAGAGAGAGAGAGAAGAGAACAAACAGACAGAGAGAGACAAAGAGACAGAGAGAGACACAGAGACACAGAGACAGACAGAGAGAGAGAGAGAGAGAGAGAGAGAGAGAGAGAGAGAGAGAGAGAGAGAGAGAGAGAGAGAGAGAGAGAGAGATTGATTGGAAGACGGTAAGACAAAGGAGACACAGAGAGAGAGACGGAGAGAGAGAGAGATAACAGAGGACAGAGAGAGAGAGAGAGAGAGAAGAGAGAGAGAGAGAGAGAGAGAGAGAGAGAGAGAGTTTGGAGGACGGTACGACAAAGGAGACACAGAGAGAGAGAAACAGACAAAGGGACAGACAGAGACAGAAGTCATGGATGGGGAAGGTAAGACAAAACTTGAGGGGGAAGGTTGCAGACACAATGAAACCATGGACACTCTGAAAACTCCCCTCAATTCTTCACAATACAAACCTTTACCTTTACCCACCTATCCACTCCCACCCCCTTTCACACACACACACACACACACACACACACACACACACACACACACACATCCCACTTCCCCACACTCACCCAGACACTTTCCAGGAGGATCCACACACACACTCCTTTTACACACACACACACACACACACACACACACACACACACACACACACCATCCATCACACACACCCACCTCCCACACACACCCACACACACACACACACACACACACACACACACACACACACACACACACTCACACACACACACACACACACACACCATCCCATTCCCACCTCCTCGACACTTTCCTCGGAGGATCCACCCCCCCACCACCCTTTTGCACACACACACACACACACACACACACACACACACACACACACACACACCCAGCCATCCTAATTCCCACCTCGTAGACACTTTCCCCGGAGGCATCCCCACACCCAGCTTTCCAAAGAACCACCCACCCCCACCACCACCCCTACCCACTCCCTCCCTCCTCCAATCCAACTTCCCAAACCTATCTCGCTTCCGAAAGTTTGGCTCAGTGTATTAGGACAAGACAGTCTCGCCATTTGCTGTGGGAGCTTCTCCGAGTTAAGACGCTCCACCAGTTGCTTCTTTCCTAGGATCCACCTCAAACGAGTCCACGGGTCAAGCTTGTGTCTGAGCCTGCTCAATATTTCCAACGAATCAAGTTCGTGACTGACTGAGCCTGCTCAATATTTCCGAGTCAAGCTCGTGACTGAGCCTGCTTAATATTTCCAACGAGTCAAGCTCGTGACTGAGCCTGCTCAATATTTCAAACGAATCAAGTTCGTGACTGACTGAGCCTGCTCAATATTTCCGAGTCAAGCTCGTGACTGAGCCTGCTAAATATTTCCAACGAGTCAAGCTCGTGACTGAGCCTGCTCAAGACTGCCAACGAATCAGGTTCCAGTGACTAAGCCTGCTCGATATTTGCAAAGTGTTGGAAGGTAAGTTTAACAAAATTCTTTATTATACCAACGTTCAGTTCTACTACCTACAGTTGTCATCCATTCCGGACGCGGTCAATGTGCGTCGAGTTAGAATTGTATTTGTATCCTTGAAAGTTGTGTCCCTGATGGTTTGTCTTCAACTTTGTCGTCAGTGCGGTTCCCTTTTCGTTAAGTTCGAATTTCCATTATTTTCGTTTTTGTGTGTTCTTAATCAATCAACCAGTAAAATAACATTTGGGGTAAAGGTGCAGATTAACACACTACCCACCACCCACCCTCAATGTTCTTGATTCTTTCCGGGTTTTTAACTTTTCAGTCCTGCCTTTCTTACTGCAGATTGAGCTTTTAAGCCTTCATCGTTTCCTATATTTAACGTTAATTTTTTATTCATCTAAACAATTAAAAATATGCCTTCGTTAATAGTAGAATACAAAAGCAAAACGGAAAAACGAAGAGAAAAAAAATACAGTGGCATTTTT
>CM065692.1:50925559-50928059 GCA_017654935.2 Phymorhynchus buccinoides | reverse complement strand
TGCTGGTGTGTCACCATGAGAGGAAGGCATCCGCGCAAACCATATTGCCGTCGTGACCTTGACCTTGGCGTACGACCTTGAAAACCGAAAATCTATTTTTAAGCCATATCTCGGGCACCGATCAACATAGGATGTTGAAACTTGGTATGAAGGTGGTTTTGGCTTATGCCCGTTCTGATGATGGCTACCGGTCAAGGTCAAGGTCAAGGTCAAAAAGATCGCCTGGAGCCTGAAAATCGGAGGGTCATTTTTTTCTCCTTCTGTCTGTCCCAAGGATATCTTTCGAACGGGTTGACAGAATCACGTCAAATTTGTGTGTGCTGGTGTGTCACCATGAGAGGAAGGCATCCCACGCATAAATTATTGCCGTCGTGACCTTGACCTTGGCGTATTACCTTGAAAACCGAAAATCTTTCAGGGGCCATAACTCCCACACCGTTAGTGTTAGAGTCTTCAAATTTAGCATGAAGGTACTTTGGCTTATGCCCGTTCTGATGGTGGCATACCGATCAAGGTCAAGGTCACGGTCCGGGCGATCCGTAGGCCTTGAAAGTGGTAGGGGTCTAAAAATTGGGTTTTAAGCCATATTTTCCACATTTGTACTTGACAGAAGCGCTTCAGATTGTGTGTGGTACTGTATACCCTAGAGTCCGAGCATAAATTATCACCATGCTGACCTTGACCTTGAAGTGTGACCTTGAAAACCGAAATTTCCTTCTTTGCGCTATATGTTTCTTCTTCAAGCTGTATCTCGTGAACTAGAAGACAGAATCCCTTCCAATTTTGTGTCAGGATTTGACACTCTACGGGGTGTCGCAAGTGCGTGGCATTGCTGGTGACGGACATGTCTGCCGCCCGGCGACGCCCTTGTTTTGTATTTTTTCATTTTTTTTTTCTTGACATTAATTGTTATATTTTCTTAACTGTTGGCAAGATGAAAAGAAGCGTGTTTGATATGCTTATTCTTTTCCAACAATAAACCAGCATTTGACGTGATTCTGTCAACCCGTTCGAAAGATATCCTTGGGACAGACAGAAGGAGAAACAAATGACCCTCCGATTTTCAGGCTCCAGCGATCTTTTTTGACCTTGACCTTGACCTTGATCGGTATGCCATCATCAGAACGGGCATAAGCCAAACCACCTTCATACAAAGTTTCAACATCCTATGTTGATCGGTGCCCGAGATATGGCTAAAAAATAGATTTTCGGTTTTCAAGGTCGTACGTCAAGGTCGTACGTCAAGGTCAAGGTCACGAAGGCAAAATGGTTTGCGCCGATCTCTTCCTATTAAGGAGGCACACCTTCACACAAAATTTGCAGCGATTCGGTCAAGCGTGTTCGGGAGATATCCTTGGGACAGACAGAAAGAAGAAAAAGAAACAAACCAGCCCATCGCAATAGTCCGTCTGGGTGACGGACTAAAAAGATAATCGTTCGTTCGTTCGTTCGTTCGTTCGTTCGTTCGTTCGTTCTCAGCATCGCGTCACTCTCTCACTCACTGCGCGTATACTAATCTCAACGTGAGCATGTCCTTGACACCAGTGTTTATGGACTTCACTTTTAAGCACAGTTCCCATCCCATCAAGTATCCATCATTATAAAGGCCTCAATGGACATGGTTAACTTGGTTAATCAAGCAATTTTTTTTTTAAACTGATTGGCTTCAAAGAGGGTCGGTGGTCTTGTCAGGATTATGCAGGGAAAGAGGACTAAGTACTAATGATTTACTGTACACGAACACAAAGTCATCATGCATCATGCTCGCGGTGCACGAGAGCATAATTGTTGTGCAACTGCAAGGGGTACGCGAGTTGTACCAGCTTACGCATTTTTTCTGCAAACTCGTAGAAACATAATACTCGTAGAAACATATGCACGGGCATACATATTCACACGCATATTGCATACACGCATGCGAGCACGCACGCAAAACAGCACGCTCGTACGTATGCATACTAACTCACACACACACACACACACACACACACACACACACACACACACACACACACACACACACACACATGCACGCACGCGCACACACACACACACACACACACAAACATATGGTTGACTGTTGGATTAGAACCCAGTAAAATATAGGTCCATTAGTACCTCCCATTCACCCCCATGATTCACCCCTTCTCTCTCTCTCTCTCTCTCTCTCTCTCTCTCTCTCTCTCTCTCTCTCTGTGTCTCTCCCTCCCTCTCTCTCTCTCGTAACTGAATGGCTACCACAAATCTGACAACGAAGCTCTGTGATGGTTACTACTAGTGTGTGTGCGTGTATGGTGTTTATCTAAAGGAGGGTTTAATCTGACACACCTCCACTTGATTTATGGAAGACGGTTCAAACTCTTTATAGCTATCACAGGCAGATGTTTTCCATTCCATATGGGCTTCTGGTCTTCACTAGCTTGTATAGCAACCACGGAAAAACGTCTTTCTTTTTTTTCTTCTTCTTCTTCTTCTTCTTCTTCTTCTTCTTCTTCTTCTT
>CM065692.1:50898059-50915559 GCA_017654935.2 Phymorhynchus buccinoides | reverse complement strand
CTTCTCTTCTTCTCCTTCTTCTCCTCCTCTCCTCCTCCTCCTCCTCCTCCTCCTCCTCCTCCTCCTCCTCCTCCTCCTTCTTCTTCTTCTTCTCCTTCTTCTTTTCCCTTCTCGTCCTCCTTCTTCTTCTTCTTTTTTTCCTCCTATTCCTCCTCCTTCGACAACTACTTCTCTCCTAACCCCCCCCCCCCCTCCCCTCCTCCTCCTCCTCCTCTCTCTCTCTTCCGGTGCTAAACTTTCGCGGTTCGAAAAACCGGTGCTAAACTTTCGCGGTTCGAAACACCGGTTCGAGTTGCTGTGAACCGTTGTTTTTTTTAACTGCAAACTGAAAGTAAGTTTTTCTTAGAATAACGCATTCTTTTCGATGAACAACACTGATTATCAGCGCAGATTGGGTGTTTGTAAACCAAGAGTAGCTGTTTCTAGTTTGTGGTGGTGTATGGCTTTGACTTTGAGTGAGTGTTAAGTTGAGTGTGTGTGTCATAAGTCATAAGCTTCTTTATTGTGTGTGTGCGCGCGTGCGTGCGTGCCTGCGTGCGTGTGTGTGTGTGTGTGTGTGCGCGTGCGCGCGCGCGCGCGCTATTCTGACAAATAAATATGTTTGCATAGGTGAAACTAGTGATGGGAGTACTGGTTAAAAAACCGGTTCGGTAAAACCGGTTCGGTAAAACCGGTTCGAAAAGGAAAAACCGGTTAAAACCGGTTCGATTTTTTTTAAACCGGTTATCAACTCTACCTTTGACACCAAGCTTCGTACCCCCCACCGACCCCTGTTGAACCCCTCCCACTTCTTCCACCTTTCCTTCACTTTTTGTTATCGTCTGTCTTTCTGTCTTTCTTTCTTTTTCGTTGTTTTTGTTTTCCCCTTTTCGAATCTTCATTCTTTCATTCATTCAGAAGTCTGGTCTTATCTTCTTCTTTTTTCTCTTTTTTTTCCCGTGTCTTTTTTTATATATATATTTTTTTTTTCAAATCTTCATTGGCTTCATTCGGGGATTCTTTGTGTTCCATTCACTCATCCACCTCCAACGCTAAGCCTCGTCTACCCTTATTTTTCGTATAGAAATCAAACCCCTTTCTTTCAAGACTTAAACTTCTGGTTTTAAAGACCCACCAGGTCCATGAGTGAAAATCACGGGTTTCGTGTGTTTCCCTCTCTCGCTGGTAAGAAATTTTATTTTGACCAGGTGTGATTCCCATGCAAATTCCCCCCATACACGAAACAAGGGACATAATCTTGCTGGGCCAGTGGGTCTTTAAAGACACACTGACCCACCACGATTAACTCCCTTGTGGGGGTTTTCTGGGTAGCTGTGACCCACATACAAATTTCCCTCAACTTCAAATTGAGGCTGCTCTTTAAAATGTTTTGTTTTGAATTTGGGGGCATTTGTATGGGAGTCAAACCTGGTCAAAGCAAGATTTCCTACCAGCCATGAGAGGGACAACACGTGAAACCCGTGATTTTGACACGTGATCTGGTGGGTCTTTAAAGTCTTCGCATGGAGGTATTTCTCAATGAGACAGGTAGGTCTATTCTCTCCACCCCACCCCCCACACCCATTCCCTTCTGCTACTCTTCCCCCCTGGATGAAAGTCCGATTAACGTCCTCCGACCTGGATTTGATTTGACTGATTTTATTTAAAGTCTGTTCACACAATGATCTGATATTAGACTTCCCCGGAACATGTACGTATGGGACATTTATATCCATAAAGATGGCGGGACGATCCTGGAGGTACTGCAATACCAGGAAAGTCCCCGCTGATTTTGAACAATCAAGATAGGCTGGGTGTGTTTTTACTGTACTTCATGTGTAAAAATGCATTGAATATAACTCTTCCCCTCGACGACGACGAAAATGGTGTTTTACGTCCTCTTGGTCTGAATCAGACACATATAGGACATTTGTAAATACAAATATGGTGGGAACAGTACTGGAGGCAATGCCCGGAGGCAGTACGAAACCAGTAAAGTCCCGATTTTTGTTTTATTAATAACTCTTCCCCTCTCCTTTCTCCTTCCCTTTTATCCCCCCCCCCCCCCCCCCCCCCCACCCCCTCTGAAATCTTCTGTATTTTCTAATTGCGTGAATCATCTTTTCTTTCAAAAACCTGTTTGCATCGTTGTGTTCTATTAGTAGTTGTTTAGAGAGAGAGAGAGAGAGAGAGAGAGAGAGAGAGAGAGAGAGAGAGAGAGAGAGAGAGAGAGAGAGAGAGAGAGAGAGAGAGAGAGAGAGAGAGAGAGAGAGAGAGAGAGAGAGAGAGAGAGAGAGAGAGAGAGAGAGAGAGGGAGAGAGAGAGAGAGAGAGAGAGAGAGAGAGAGAGAGAGAGAGAGAGAGAGAGAGAGAGAGAGAGAGAGAGAGAGAGATTATTGTCTGAGAGAGAAGACAGGGCTTTAGATTAGTTTTCTTGAGCCCTATCTAATGATCATTGTTGAGAGACTTTCAGAAATAAAATGAGAGAGAGAGAGAGAGAGAGAGAGAGAGAGAGAGAGAGAGAGAGAGAGAGACCGTCTCTATTATTGTCTGTTAATTTTTTCTTAAGACAGGGCTTTATATTAGTTTTCTTGTTGCCCTATCTAATGATCATTGTTGATTTTCATTTGTGACTTTCAGAAATAAAATGCTATTTAAACCAGAGAGAGAGAGAGAGAGAGAGAGAGAGAGAGAGAGAGAGAGAGAGAGAGAGACTCGGGCATGAAGAAAGAAAAAGCAAGTAATATGTTGGATTACCTGCTTTTTCTTTCAACAAATGAAACAGATAAGCAGGCAAACAAAGAAATTGACACAAAAACAGGCCGACACAGAAACGCATACAAAGGTAGACAGGTCCAGACAAAGACGCATCGCGCACCTCAAACGCGCGCGCGCACACACAAAACGCGCGCGCACGCACACACGCGCACGCACGCACGCACGCACGCACACACACACGCACGCACGCACGCACGCACGCACACACACACACGCACACACACACGCGCGCGCACGCACGCACGCACGCACGCACGCACGCACGCACGCACGCACGCACGCACGCACGCACGCACACGCACACACGCACACACACACACACACACACACACACACACACACGAACGCACGCGCGCGTGCACACACCATTATCCCTCTAACAATCTTTCACACACCCACTGAAATCAGCTGACTTGGCAATTGATATCGACACCCCCCCCCCCCCCCCCACCACCACCACCACCACCACCACCACCCAACCCTCATTCAAGCTCCCCCCCTACCCCGTCTCCTCCCTCACTACCCCCCCCCCCCCCCCCCCTACACACCTACCCAACCTACCCCAACCTCCTCCCCCCACCCCCTATTTGCATTCTCAATGCTCTTCATTTCAATCGCACTGTCTACTGTGCTGTACGTTTTTATCTGCCTTGCACACATGTACCCCGCACCCCCCACCCCCCACCCCACCCCTAACCTTACTTGCACCAAAGTCTGTTGAAGAAAAAAAAGGGAAAAAAAGAAGAGAGAGTGAAAGTCCAAAAGAACTGGTACTGTCACCACGAGTGCATCTTAAAACAGCTAACACGGGAGGTAACATATGAAAAATATAATAGACTAAACTGGCAAACGACTGGCAGTTTAGTCTAATTTACATTTTACTACCCGTGTTAGCTTTTTAAGAGGCACTCGCGAGCACGCTTATTAAAATCGGGACCTTGCCCTGCGCATATATTTTTGGTCAATTTCCCTAAGTCTTTTTCTATTTCCTTTTGTTTTTCTTTCTCTCTGTAGGGTAAGGTTGTTTTCCATAATCGGCTTATGTCTGTCTGTCTGTCTGTCTGTCTGTCTGTCTGTCTGTCTCTGTCTGTCTGTCTCTGTCTGTCTGTCTGTCTCTCTCTCTCTCTCTCTCTCTCTCTCTCTCTCTCTCTCTCTCTCTCTCTCTCTCTCTCTCTCTCTCTCTCTCAATGTTTTCTGAATGGGTTTTTTAAAACTATTTCATTGAGTTAACTATTTGTGTTATTCATATTTATTGTTATCTATTATTCTTCCCTACTGTAATCCCCATCCCCATGACATGGGCATCATGGCCTGGTTCATTAAACATTCCGAATCTCTCTCTCTCTCTCTCTCTCTCTCTCTCTCTCTCTCTCTCTCTCTCTCTCTCTCTCTCTCTCTCAGCCTAAATTCTTATCCTTGTAAAATAAAGTATTTGAAGTTTGAAGTTTGAAGTTTGAAGTCTCTCTTCCCTCAACAGAACAGGAGTTCCTGTAGTATACATTATACGCGTTTGAACGTTCGTGCGTTTACGGACGTTTCTAGACATTTTCCTTATTTTTTTTATTTTTTTTACTTATTTATTTATTTATTTATTTATTCATTTACTTAGAAAATGTTCATAAAATTATACCATGATCAAGACAGCAGCCATCGTTATAACCCTTAGCAACAGGTCTGTCAAATTTCATTAGCATCAATTCAGCTGTCCAAATTATGGAGACTGGTACACACAACTGTATTCATAAAACAGAGGGGAAAATGTATCATTTCGCTGCTGTTGAATCAGCCTGAATACCTGTATGAACGGGAATGGAGCAATCTACAGTACAGTGTCGATTCCATTAACTGGGCAAACTATTTTGCCCATTTCGTGAAATAGGCAACTTCAGGGATAACACACATGCACGAAAAATATTTTCTCACGCACAAAATTGAAATGGGCAATTTCACGGATTGACCGTAACATATACAGTGGAACCTCCCTTATAAGACCTCCCATTATAAGACTCCCTCCCACGTAAGACCAGCATCTCCGAGACATTACCCTTCTTTGTAAGTATCAAAATTACCTCCCAGTAAAAGACCCCTCCCTTATAAGACCCCTCCCTTATAAGACCCCTCCCTTATAAGACCTCATTTGGGATGATTTTTCTAAGGGCTTATACGGGAGGCTCCACTGTATACCAAAACGTGCTTCCGTTCATATGGCAATGCACTCTTGTCCCTAAGAATAAAAGAAGAAATAATACAACATTTAAGTGTTGTTCTTTGTGTGACACATAGCAAACCGAGAAGTGAGTCTAACCTGGAAGAGAGCCAATACTGTGATAGATCTGTACAATATTACTAGATCGATTTTGGACATTCCCTTCTATGCACTAGTATAGCACGACTACAAACGTATGTATACAGTGGAACCTCCCTTATAAGACCTTCAAAAAGAGAGAGAGAGCGAGAGAGAGAGGGGGGAGAGAGAAAGAGAGAGAGGAGAGAGAAAGAGAGAGACAGAGAGAGATAGAGAGAGACAGAGAGAGACAGAGAGAGAGAGAGAGAGAGAGAGAGAGAGAGCGTGAGAGAGAGAGAGAGAGAGAGAGAGAGAGAGAGAGAGAGAGAGAGAGAGAGAAGGGGGGGAGGAGAGCAGATCCCAGATCAACAGTTAGCTAGGTGGTTACAGACCATTAGCGCGCCTTTTACGAAAGCGCGAACATGGTGTCATCCGATTTTGACATACCAATTGCGCGACCATGTCATATACCTAATGCGCGAACACACACGATCACACATAAAACAGATTTACTACTGAAATTTAATACTTGTACCACAATAAAACCAAACGCTCAAATTAAGGGGATTATAATAAATACCATTTTCAGTCCTCTTTGACGCTGTATGGCACCAGAATGTGGAATGCCGTGCTTTTCAGTAACACAAGGGTCACCAAATAATCGTGTATGTGTAAGGCAAAAGTTACGACTGGTTATCTTCTGCTCGTCAATCAGGGTTGGTGATAGGAGTTCAGTAACACAAAATTCATGCCAGACAATGGTTGTTGAATGTGGAATGCCGTGCTTTTCAGTAACACAAGGGTCACCAAATAATCGTGTATGTGTAAGGCAAAGTTTACGATGGGTCGCGCAATTGGTATATGCCACGGTCGCGCAATTGGTATGTCAGAAAGTTATGACAGTATGGTCGCGCTTTCGTACAAGGCGCGCTATTGGTATGCCCCCAGCTAGTTCTCTTTTATCTGTTCCCTCTTCTGTCGTAATATTAATTCCTGTCAGACCGTGAGTCTTTTCTTCCGGCCATAGTGGTCTAGAACCTCCCCGGTTCCGTGGCAAACATAATCAAAGTGTTGATTGGGCCATGTACCGCTAAGGAGAGAGAGAGAATGAATGAATGAATGAATTAACAACTTTTCTTTATTGAGGATAATAGATTAAACAACTTGGGGTTTTTTTCAAGAGAGAGAGAGAGAGAGAGAGAGAGAGAGAGAGAGAGAGAGAGAGAGAGAGAGAGAGAGAGAGAGAGAGAGAGAGAGAGAGAGAGAGAGAGAGAGAGAGAGAGAGAGAGAGAATTAGAGAGGGGTGTTGACAAATCATTAAACGACGGAATGTGATCAATAGTATCGATTAATTCTGCACGATGACTGATGGAACAGATGAAGGCAACAGACAATAGCATAGGAAGAAATCGCACAAGACATAATCATATTCTTAGTCATAGATACACAGACATACGCACACCTGTACGCGTACACGCACGCATACACACACGCACACACACACGCGCACGCGCACGCACACGCACACACGCACACACACACACACACACACACACACACACACACACACACGTGAATGCACACGCAAACACATTCCTATAAACGTTTGCCTGATTTCCTTAGGGAAAACAATTTTCCAAGTTTTTATTATTTGGAGCAGTTATTTTTCTTTTAAAAAATGACAAAAGTTTAATTAATTGGAGCTACTCGACTCAGATCCATCTTTTTTGTCATCCTTGAAATAATCAAGGCTACAAGAGTGCAAAGGTTTTTTCTTCTTTCTTGTCTTCAAACGAATAATTCCCCCCGAGATAAATGACATTTTCGAAAGAGAGACTCAACCAAACCTATCAATAAAACTGCTGACGTATATAGAGAATGTAGCCACCCAAGCCAATGAAAGGAAAAAAACTGCTTTCAAAGCGCCTACAGTAATTATAACGCTAAAGAGATCGATCATGAACTGAAACTATTCAATCACGAACCTTAAAGACCCACCAGATCACGTGTCAAAATCACGGGTTTCACGGGTTTTCCCTCCTATAGCTGGACATAAATCTTGTTTTTTGACCAGGTCTGACTCTCATACAAATGCCCCCAAATTCAAACCGAAACATAATTTTAAAGAGCAGCCTCAGTTTGAAGTTGGGGACATTTGTATGTGGGTCACGGCTACCCAGAAAAACCCCCCAAGGGACTTAATCGTGGTGCGTCAGTGTGTCTTTAAACCTGTCCATAGTGTACACGTGAAATGTTTTTCAATGCGAAGTGTGAGTGTGTCGGGGGGGTTGGACAAAGCACAAGCTAACCGTTAAGTGAACTCACGTCTCGCCTTGGCATGAGGCTGCTAGAACACCAAGGCTACGTCAAAACGTTGCTATGTTCTGCATGGTTGTGCCGGGGATTGTCTTAAAGCCACGACAAGCTCCTAGCATAACATCATCGACCTAAAATTCCTTCGAAGTCGGAGTGTGGCTGCTCACGTGGCGGGGGTAATACAAAAAGGTCACGCACGTAATGTTTTCATCCCCAGCTTGTGGCGTTTGTACCATAGAGTTCGGCTGTTGGGATGATCCCTGGGGTCTTTAAGCCAGGGTAAAACAACAACGCAAAGACAATAGCAGCACTGTCCAGATTGAAACCTCTGTGGAAGGACAGAAACATCTCAATGAAGCACAAGATCAGGCTTCTGCGTGCACTAGTATACTCCATCTTCCTTTACGCATGTGAGACACGGACTCTCACAGCAGATCTGGAAAGAAGAATCCAAGCTATGGAAATGAAATACTATCGTAAGTTGCTTAACATCAGATACACATAGCATATCACCAATGGACAAGTGCGCCAAACCCTCAAAAGGCACATTGGTTCAGTTGACGATCAGCTCACATCAGTAAAGAAAAGAAAGCTACGCTGCTATGGCCATGTAACAAGATCCAACGGCCTTGCCAAAACGATACTCCAGGGAACTGCTGAGGGGAAGGCCGGAGGCGGAGGGGAAGACAAAAGAAACGATGGTCTGACAACATCACAGAATGGACAGCAAAATCATTCGCTGAAACCCAGACTCTGGCTCACGACCGACAGAGCTGGAGGAAGTTGGTGAAGACTTTACTGTGAGCTCACTTCTCACGGAGTTAAAGGGGCACCCTGACGGATGAGTTTTTGTAAGAAACACGTCGAGATCACCAGAAAAACACCCTTTACAGAGATTGCAACATTCACTTTGCTCTGGTTTCCTAGAAATCAAACCGCCAAATCGGCGATTCTTCCTTGGCGGAGATGCTGGAAGTCAAATTATTTCACCGAAAGAGAAGGCGTGTGTCGTCTCTTTTCTAATGGCCGCCAAATCGTTTGCACGAAATGTTCGCAATACAAGCCTTTTTTTTGTTTTACTACACTACAATAAAAGAAAACGCTTCAACCACAATGAGTGACCTCCACCCACCCCATCCAAAATGTCTACTCTCTCCGGCATCTCCGCCAAGGAGGAATCGCCGTTTTGACGGTTTAAGTTCTTGGAAACCAGAGCAAAGTGAGTGTTCCGATCCTTGAAAAGGCTGTCTTTCAGGTGATCTCGACGTGTTTCTTGCAAACACTCATCCGTCAGGGTCCACCTTGAAGGAAAGGGAAGGAAAGAAGACAACAACAACAACAACAGCAACTCACGTCGTGGGCTCGGCTCGGTGATGGACTCGAGGAAGTCCTGGGGGGTCATGTACACGAAGCCCTCGTGCTCCACCGAGGCGAACTGCTTGAAGCGGGCCTCTCGGTACGACAGCTCCTCCGCCTTCTTCTGTCCCTTGGAGTCATCTTCGCCCTTCTGAAACACAGGAACACATTTCTTCTTAGTCTTCTTCTTCTTCTTCTACATCATCATCATCATCATCATCTTCTTTCCCTTGGAGTCATCTTCGCCCTTCTGAAACACAGGAACACATTTCTTCTTAGTCTTCTTCTTCTTCTTCTACATCATCATCATCATCTTCTTTCCCTTGGAGTCATCTTCGCCCTTCTGAAACACAGGAAACACATTTCTTCTTAGTCTTCTTCTTCTTCTTCTTCTGATCATCATCAGGATCATCATCATCTTCTTTCCCTTGGAGTCATCTTCGCCCTTCTGAAACACAGGAACACATTTCTTCTTAGTCTTCTTCTTCTTCCACATCATCATCATCATCATCATCTTCTTTCCCTTGGAGTCACCTTCGCCCTTCTGAAACACAGGAAAACATTTCTTCTTAGTCTTCTTCTTCTTCTTCTTCTACATCATCATCATCATCATCATCATCTTTCCCTTGGAGTCATCTTCGCCCTTCTGAAACACAGGAACACATTTCTTCTTAGTCTTCTTCTTCTTCTTCTACATCATCATCATCATCATCATCGTCTTTCCCTTGGAGTCATCTTCGCCCTTCTGAAACACAGGAACACATTTCTTCTTCTTCTTTTTCTTTTTCTTCTTCTTCTTCTTCTTCTTCCACATCATCATCATCATCTTATTTCCCTTGGAGTCATCTTCGCCCTTCTGAAACACAGGAAAACATCTTCTTCTTCTTCTTCTTCTTCTTCTCCTTCCTCTTCTTCTTCTTCTTCTTCTTCTCTCGTCCTCTTCTTCCCCTTCTTCTTTTTCTTCTTCTGCGTTCCCAGGCCATATGGCCATAGTGATAATGGGTAAGGTACGCATGTGTCCCGCGCAGGGCTCCCAATCGTCCCGCAAAACAAGGGGTCTTTATTAAAATTAAATATCAACACGAACTTAATCAAATAAATATTTTTTTTATATGAAAACGGGCTTTCTCTTTCGCCAGAAAAGACAAATATGATGCTTTTAACTCTGGATATGATCCAGATAAACTTCCAATTTTCATCTTGGATGGCATTGTTTTAAATTATGTTAAAAGCGTCAAATTCTTAGGTGTTTTCTTAAGTAGTAAGTTAACGTGGAATGCTCATATTGATTATATTTTAAATAAAGCAAGGAAAAGTTTAAACTTCCTTAAAATAGTTAGTAAACAATCTTGGGGGCAAGATACCAACACATTAATAATTTTAGCATCCGCCCTTGTACGCTCTAGACTATCATATGCTCAAGAAGTATTTTTTAATGCACCTCAATATCTTTTAAATAAACTTCAGAGTACTGACTGCAAAGCTTACAAAATTGCTCTTGGAGTTCCCACACATACATCTAACTTAGGGACATATAGCGAAGTGGGAGTTTTACCTCTCACAGAACTCCGAAAAGCTTCTGCTTCAAAATTTGTTTTGAAAAGTTTTTCTCAAAACAATTTTTACTCAGAAGAGGTATGTTTAAAATCTGAAAAGGATTTTGGAAAACGTGCACAGAATATTCTATCCACAAAATCTATTTATTCGTTTTCCTCCGATCTTCTAAGAGATACAAAACTAGATAAAAGTAACATCGCTAAAACCCCACATTTTCTCCCATTCCGAAATGGGAGCAATCAAAAGCTGTCTTTGATATTGATTACTCTCATTTATCTAAAAATGGTTCTCCCAATATTTTGAGAACGTCTGTGTACACGCACTTAGAAAATATGTACAATCAACATTTAAAAATATTCACAGATGGTTCAGTTTTAGAAGATAATAACTCGGGAGCAGCTTTCATTATTCCTAGCTTAAAAGTAGAAAAGTTGTTCTATCTGGGTAAAAAAAAAGTATCTATATATAGCGCTGAATTATTTGCTATTCTTATGTCCTTGGATTTCCTTTTAAGTTTTCCTATAAATAACAGACACATCTTAATATGTGTTGATTCTAAAGCAGCAATGTATGCTATTATGTCTTCCAATTCATGTATCCGACTTGACATGATAATTGAAATTAAACATATAATACATCTTCTTTCCTTGAAAGGCATCACCGTTACGTTTTGTTGGGTGCCTTCTCATTGCGGAATATCAGGAAACGAACGGGTAGACCAAGCTGCAAAAAATGCAGCTCAAAATAGTGACGACGCAGTATCAATTAATGTTCCTTTAGGTCTGACAGAATGTTTCTCAATTATAAACAAAACTTCTCATGAAAATGTCAAAACTGAAATGATGAACTCAGACGTTCAATAGTATAATAACTGTATTAAATCTAATGTTAGAGACAATGAGAAAATATCACACAAACGTGTTACTTTCTCGTCCAGGGAGATTGAAAGTCTAATCCATAGACTACGTTTGAATTCATTTAAAACAAAATACTGTATTAATGTTAAATGCATGTGTGGTGAATCCTTGAGTGTCAGTCATTTACTGATTCATTGTCCATTAGCAAGAGAACTTTTCAAGAATTCGGGTATTGATGGTTTTATTGATGGATCGACGCCATTGTCTCTACCCAGTATTCTTAACAATTATTCTGTTCTTGATTCAGTTTGTAAATGTTTATTAAGTAGTTCACTTAGTATTTATCTTTAACAGTGCTAAATTTTCGGTTATATTCTTTAAATGTAAATCTAATTCTTTTTAATTAATGAGGTGGGGGGGGGGGGGGGGGGGGGATTATGATTAGGTCTGCATCACTATCCTATCGCTTACTTTAATGCTTACACACATTTACAGACACACCCACTCACACTCACCACACCCAGATCAAACTACAATATAGTCTGAATCACGTTTTAGTGGAAGGACGTTAAACTGAAGAACAACAACACGCACACGCACGCACACGCACGCACACGCACACACACACACACACACACACACGCGCGCGCGCGCGCTCACACACACACACACACACACCCACACACACACGCACACGCACACGCACACGCACACACACCACAAACACACACACACACACACATAAGCAAACAAAGGCAACGAAGCTAACAAAAGTAATACATATTTTCAGCCGATTCAGCTATATTATTTAATACTTCACACATTGTATACACGCCAAGACAACCCCCCACCCCACCCCTACTCCCCACCACCCCAAAAAAAGTTTTTACCCAGACCACCTTTTATTCTGCTTTCTTTTTTGTTTCATTTTCATTTTATTTTTTTCTGTTATTTTTTCTTCTTCTTTTTTGTGTGTGTATAGATATGGCCTTGTCGTCACCTGCCCTGGTTGGCTCGGTGCCCAATGAGAGATCAATTGGTCTACACCTTCATTTTTATCACCTCCTCTCTCTTTCACCGTCTGTCTGGCTGTCTCTCTCTCTGTCTGTCTGTCTGTTTGTCTCCTCTCTCTCTCTCTCTCTCTCTCTCTCTCTCTCTCTCTCTCTCTCTCTCTCTCTCTCTGGAATGTGAACTCCATTGTTATGGGCCTGTGGCCTAACAATTCAAACCAGTTTTTGACTGACTCTCTCTCTCTTTCTCTCTCTGTGTCTCCCCCCCCCCCCCCCACCCACCTCTCTCTCTTCATACATCTAACCTCCCCTGGATATTCTCTCCCCCCCACCCCACCCCCGGTCGTTCTGAGGAGACAAGTCATGCCCCAAAGACTAGTATGTTATATAGAGGACCGACGACTTCCAATTTACTTTTTCATTGATCACAACAAAGACAGTTCATGCAAAAAAGAATGTGTTATTGAAAACAAGAGAGAGAGAGAGAGAGAGAGAGGAGAGAGAGAGAGAGAGAGAGAGAGAGAGAGAGGAGAGAGAGAGAGAGAGAGAGAGAGAGAGAGAGAGAGAGAGAGAGAGAGAGAGAGAGAGAACGAACTTTTATTTATACAGGGTAATGAGATAAGTATACATACTTTTTTACACCCAGTCCTGTGGCAAATGTGGCGAGAGAGAGAGAGAGAGAGGGGGGGGGGAGAGAAGGGGGAGGGGGGTTCAAGAAAGGCAGAACAGAAGGCATGGAAAGAAGCAAGCGCGTGTGTGCGCGCGCATACACACACACACGCACAAACATACACACACACACACACACACACACACACACACACACACACACACACACACACACACACGCACACACACACACGCACGCACGCACGTACACACACACATACACACACACACACACACACACACACACACACACAGAAACACACACACACATATATATATAGACGCGCGCAGGCGCCACACACGCATGTTGCTTTAAGCCGGGTTCACATTAGACGCGTAAGTTCCGTACGGAAAACCCTAAATAAGTGGCAGAAACAAGAATAAATGTTTACGCATATATATGGGGAAATGACACGTGCGCAAATCTTTTCCCTTCTTTGCTTCACTTATTTATGGATTGCGCACGGGTTTCCGCACGGAACATCCGCTTATGTGTGTACACGGCCTTAGTCCTAAACTTAATATTCATGTGTGTCCATGCCATTAACTTTGAACTTCTTAGATTTAAAAAAAAATGTATTGGCTTCTAGTCTGCCTCCCGTACACTATAACTACGTTTCACTCCTTAAATTGCGTACAAGATGATAATATAATTCCAACACTCCCGAGCTCGCTTTGTACTTGGTTCTTTAAGTCAGTTCGCTTCATTCATTGAATTAATGAAGTTTACAAATCGACTGCTTACACTCCGAAAGGGATTTGTGTTCTAGTTCTCCTTAGTAGACCATGAACAAGACAAAGGCACGAAGCAGCGTCTGGGTGGTCTGGGTCTAGGCCTGAATTTTCGTTTTATGTCTTTTTCTAGGTATTAAATTTGATTGCAGCATACCTGTCGCTATTGAGTGCATACGTGTATACCCTCGATCTCGTGTGCACCCTAGTTCTCTACACCCCCCCCCCCCCCCTACCCTGTCTCTCTGTGTGTCACTTTGACTCTGTCTGAGAATTTGCCTGTCTGTCTGCCTGCCTGTCTGTCTGCCTGCCTGTCTGTCTGTCTGTCTGTCTGCCTGTCTGTCTACTGCTGTCTATTTCCCTCCGTCAATCTACATAGAGCTTTCCCTGTGTCTGTCTGCCTGTCAGTCTGTCTCAGTCAGCCTGTCTGTATGTCTGTCAGTCAGTCAGTCTGTTTGTCTGTCTGTCTGTCTGCCTGCCTGTGTCTGCCTGTCTGTCTGTCACTCTGTCTGTCTGTCTGCCTGCCTGTCTACTGCTATCTCTTTGCCGTCCGTCAATCTACATAGAGCTTTCCCTGTGTCTGCCTGCCTGTCTGTCTGTCTGTCAGTCAGTCAGTCAGTCTGTCTGTCTGTCTGCCTGCCTGCCTGTCTACTGCCATCTCTTTCCCCTCTGTCAATCTACATAGAGCTTTCTCTCTCAGTCTCTGTGTGTTTGTCCGTCCATCTCTTTCTTAGTCTCTCTCCATCTCTCTCTTTCTCACTTTAATTTCCTTGTATAAACAGACGCAGAGAGATAGGGGGAGAGAGAGAAACTTGAAACTTGAAACTTGAAATGTTTAATGAGGATAAACTGAATAAGCAAAACAACACTTCTTTTCATCAGGTCCTCAAACAAATAAAATAATAAGCAAGCAAAATTGAAAAAAAATAAAATAAATAAAAATAAAAATAATAATAGACAAACAAACAGCAATATTATAACATCATCATTAAACATGACAGCAAAAGAACGACGAAATTGTAACACCAATAATAATAATAATAATATAATGATAATAATAAAACAGTAATATGGAAGAGAGAGAGAGAGGGAGAGAGAGAGAGAGAGAGAGAGAGAGAGAGAGAGAGAGAGAGAGAGAGAGAGAGAGAGAGAGAGAGAGAGAGAGAGAGAGAGAGGCAGACACACAGGCAGACGGACAGACATTCAGAGACAGAGAGAGAGACAGAGACAGACAGACAGAGAAAAAGCGAGAGATTCAAGGGAAATGCCAGCAACGACAGTGTGCCAGTCTGGGGAGAAAACAAACACACAAAACAAGCTTAGGTACAACCATCATATATAATGTAAAGGAGTGTGTGTGTGTGTGTGTGTGTGTGTGTGTGTGTGTAGGGGCATTCGTACACACACACACACACATCCCTCTTGCCGGGGGGGGGGGGGGGGGGGAGGGGGGCGCGCGCGCACACACACACATCCCTCTTGCGGGGGGGGGGGGGGGGGGGGGGGGGGGCACACACACACACATGTATACACACACACACACACACACACACACACACACACACACATACACACACACACACACATCCCTCTTGCGGGGGGGGCAGGGGGGGGCACACACACACACACACTTTCTCTTCACATACATACATATGTATGCGACAGTGTGAACCAATCATGCGTGAAATCAAGGACTCTAGAGACTTACTGTGGAACAAAGAGAGTTCACGTGTCAAACCATTCATGAAAGATCTTCAAGGGATAGAAGGGGGGGGGGGGGGGGGGGGGGGGGGGGATAGAGAGGCCGAGATTGTCCTGTTTCCTGCCTTAAAACTCTGTTCCGCACATTGTGTGTGTGTGTGTGTGTGTGCGCGCGTGCGTGGTTGTGTGGGGGTGTGCGGGTGTGTGCGTGTGTGCGTGCGTGTTGTGGCTATGTGCATGTTTTTGATAGTTAATATTGTAGTAGCTTATGATCTATGTATTTATTTTAATAATTGTGAAGCGCCGTGAGTTCATGAGAGAAAGGGCACTCTATAAATGTTAATTGTTATTATTATTATTATTATTATTATTATTATTATTATAGAAGAGGCACATTCTCAGTACCACTGTCAGACACATATCTAGACAAATAAAGAAATGAAGGGGAAAAAAAAAAAGGGGGGGGGGGGGGGAGGGGGGGGGAGGGGGGGGGGGGGGGCCACAACAAGAAAAAACAGACCAGGCTGCATCTGGACATGTATCTTTGCGGTGTAATCCAATCAATGGCCTAATCCCAGTCACGTTTCGATTCCCCTACGTTGCACATGTGCTTGCAAGATTGGACAGGCAAAAAAGGCATTCGTCTTTCTAACACAGGACTACTTTGGCTCTTCTTTGTAACATAATCGCTAAACTTAGTTATTTAGTAAGCCAGCCACTATCCCAGCTTACACCCTACCTCCCCCAACCCCTTTCTATCTTTTGTTAAAAAGCAGCTTACAAGTTACATGATCTAACACGCGCTCGTACCAATAAACAAAGGTGCGACTACTGTGCTGAAAGGTCAGGCGAGCGCCACTCAGACTGAATGAAGTTTTAGCAGCGGTTATGTCCCTTAGACTGCGTTTTGTAAACACTTCCTCGTGCGCTCTAAAAAGAAAATATCCATTATCTCTCATTTTCTTTTAGACCATTTCATATCAATGCATATCTAATTGTAGGTGCGTACTGCGCAAGTGTTGCACTATGCATATTTTTTGACAAATTATTGCATAGAAAAGCAAAAAGCGCAAACAAAAAAACTTTGTTTTCAAAACTTTTAAAGACCCCCACCTCCGCTTGGGTGCCACGAGCGTGAGCGACTGGCATAAGTTGGAGCTCTCGCTGCTTCCTCCAGGCGTTCACGGCGTAAACGATCCCCCCACCTGTCGCCGCAGCCAGAACGGAGTACAGGTATCTCCTGGAAGAACCATTCTGTCGTCCAAATGCACCGACACTCGTTTGAACCCATTGAAGCAGACGGCTCGCCACCACCCTACTCCTCGCCATGTTGGTAGCAACAGTGCGCATGCGCGCGCGAGCAAGTCACGGCCTGCGGTTCACGCGGTATAAAATAGGCAGACTAGTGCAATACGACTACGCTGCTAAAGCTGATCGCTTCTGAAAGGAGTAACGTCGTTTTACGGTAAATAACTTGTTTTTATTTGTTGTTCCGCACCGTGTTTTCGACGACGATCGTCGCAAACCTGATCAGTAACATGTTCTGATTCCGTTGATACCAGTTTGAAGACTTGTTGCAAAGTTTTACTAACTTAAAATCAACTTTCTTCATCGGGTGCCATTGATTCGATCGGACCCTACTAAGCAAGCCAAATGGAGTTCTTACCAAGGTATTAGTAGTTCAAAGTGGTAGCCTACTCATACTCGCTGATATCTTGTCGATTGATCTGTGCCCTATACGACAATACATATCTGTCTGTATCTTATCCACTGTCATAACTTTCGATTACAAACTTTTTGTTCCATGTCAGCTTTGGGGAAACTGGAAAAAAAAAGCCAGTCTTGCATTTTGTGTGTGGGTTATTTTTCGTACACATTTTGCTTAGGTAGAGAAAACTTTCGACGAGAGCCGATCAGCTGTGATATAAATGTGTGCCAGTGGGGCCAAGTCGTCTGAACGTTGAATAAAAAAAAAAGTGCGTGAAATTGATCCGGAGCAATAAGTATATGTCTGTCACTTGAGACAGGTCATGAAAAAAGTGCAAATAAAAAGTATTATTCAGAAAATTGTTTGGATTCAAGTACTAATAGGGCCCGCTGACTGCTTGTAAATAAATAAAAAATAGAAAAACAAATAAGTAAGTGGGTGGTTGTGCAATATGCCATCGTGTCAATTTCTCTTCCATTTTGATTCGCGCACTGTTGGGATTTCGGGCAGACGACACTTTATCTCGGTTGGATACGATTTACGGATACTCGTTG
>CM065692.1:50885559-50893059 GCA_017654935.2 Phymorhynchus buccinoides | reverse complement strand
TGTTTATTTCCCCGCCGCCTCATTACTACAACTACTGCCCATTACCCCCCCCCCCCTACCCTTCGCTTGCCTTCCCCCCCCCCCCCCCCCCCCCCCCCCCCCCCACCCACCCCCCCCCCCCCCCCCCCCCCCCCCCCACCCCCCACCCCCCCCCCCCCCCCCCCCCCCCCCCCCCCCCCCCCCCCCCCCACCCCACCCCCCCCCCCCCCCCCCCCGTCCCCCCCCCCCCCCCTTCCATCTCTCCTTCGTTTAGTCTTGTGTGAGGAAAGCTGCTGTTAGGAGGAATAAGGCTAGCCCCACATTTTGGACAAGAAACTTGTGGAAAGTGGTTGCGTTTGTCCAAGTGCTCCGATCAATGTTTCGGATTTGGATTTACTGTTGTTCGATTGAAAAGCGTACACTTGGATTATTTACTAAATCTCTTGTGGATTTTTAAGAATGAAGGAGAAGGAAAAAAATCATTCATCTCTCTCTGTGAGTTTTCTACGTGAAACTTTGTGATTGTGGGGGGAAAAAGAAACGAAGAAAAAAAGAAAACCGTTCATCGTTCAGCGATTTATTATACCGAGTGAGCAGTGATTACTTTTGTATTTTCTGTCTCTGAATTGTGAGTAGGGTTTCTCGTATCACACTCTCTGTGCAGGATTGTGTAGGGCCTAGTGCTTTTGCCATCTGCCTACATCGGGATTTCTGACAATGGATTTCAACAATTCTGGTCCATATTTTCTGTTTTTGAGGAATCCATATTATGTTTAAAGTCGCGAAAGCTTCGAGAAAGTGAAAACATCAAGATTTTCAATGTTTTGATGGAAACGGATTACGTTTCACCTACCCCCCACGTTTCTGTGAAAGTGGTTTATCAACGCTGGGATGTACTAGCACAGCTTTGTGTGGGATTATGAAAAAAACATACCGTGTTACCTAAACTTTGCTGTGAAGATGAAATTCCAGGGATTTATTTATTTCTTCAGCATGAATCTTCAGACAAACAAGCAGTGGAAATGAACGGAGGCGGATTTACTACTTACAAACAATCCTACTACTACGGCCTGTGAGTGCGGCTGGGTTGAAAAGAACAAACAGCCTCCAAACATCGTTTGTTTTATTCGACCGTGTGGGATTTCGCGCTCTCTTACGTCTTTCTCTTCTCTTCAAAACGCCTTTGTTACCCTTGGCACCCCCTCCTAACCCATCCACCCACGTGTTGGAAGAGAAGTTGCAACCACCCACCTACATACAACTGCTATCACCACCACCACCATCTCAGCATTTGGCGGCTGGGGGAGGGGTGTATGAATCATCGTCGTGGTGGTCGTAGGCTATATAACTGCCCCCATCATCTTAGAGCTAGCCACTCACTCGCTTGCTTCCCCCATCGCTGGCAGCCGACTACAACGACCGGTAGATTGCGGCACCAGTCTGCAACTACTACGTCTGAGTTTACTACTACTACTACTACTACTACTACTACTACTACTACTACTACTACTACAAAACCCGCTTCTACTACTACTAGGCCTAGACCCAGACCCCTACATCATCCAAACTGTCTGCTCCCTCCCTCCCATACCCCCTCCCCTCTCTCTCTCATCTTCCTTCCAGCAGTGGCGCTGTTTGCACAAGTAGCCTGGGGCTGTGTTTCTTTTGGCGCCAGATTTGCAGGCGGGCCAACTACTACTACTCTTCTTCCTCCATCACCATCGTCGTCGTCATTGTAATTAACAGGGTACTTTCGAGAAATAGAAGTAATTAACGGGTTTATTTTCTTTAGCCAGTGGTTTGACCTTTCTGTGTACTGGATGACTACTACACCACTTCTGTCTTCTTCTTCTTCTCCCCTCTCCTCCCTCCGCCAGAGCTTTTGGCGGAGAGGTAACACCGTCACTAACGTTACTGCACTTCATCTGCTCAACAGGCGTTACATCACAGGCAACACCACCACCGCAGCCACCACACTGGACCCGTCCTGACTACAACTACTCCCGCCTTTTCCTTGCCTCTTCCTGTTCGAGCAGCCTGACGTCATCACAACGTCGTCATCACGCGCGGCAGTGACGTCACAGGGCGAGCAGCGTCAGCAGCAGCAGCAGCGGCAGCCGCGCGCTCGTCGAGGAGGGCGGCGGGGCGGACGGGACGTTCTGCCGATTCTGCCGCCGCCGCTGCTGCTGCTGCTGCCATCCGGGACCTCCGAACCATCTTCATCGTCGTCGTCGTTGACAGCTAGGTCGTCGTCAAGATCGCTGGCAGGGTGGGGCGGGGCGGCGAGGTGGGGGAGGGCGGCGGTGGTGGGGGTGCTGCTGCTTCTGCTGCAGTGTCCCTCCCCCGCCCACTCCCGCTCCCTCCACGGCAACGACCACTCTGAGGCGATGCTAGCCCTGAGCGCGGGAGGAGCCGCCGCCGCCGCAACGACAACAACAGCAACGCACAATCTCCACTCCAGCACAACCGCCAGCCCTACGCCCTTCCTCCCTCTCTCCAACTCCACCACCCGCTTCCTGCGTCCTGCCCCGAGTCTCCTGGAGTCGGTTCCCGGGAGTGACGGCCTGAACCACAGCCTGGCGGACGTGCCTCAGGGGGACCAGCCCCCCGTGCCGCCCATCCGGGAGGGGGAGCCCACCAACCCCAGTCACTGGGACCAGTCGTTCCGGCGGCAGTTGTACCTGAAGAACCGCTACGGCCAGTACCTGCAGATGTGGCCCAATGGGTATACCAGGGGAGTGCACAGCAACCAGTCGTCCTTCTGTGAGTACTCTGCTGTGGTGTGCTGTGGTGTGAGGCAGAGAGAGAGAGAGAGAGAGAGGGGGGGGGGGGGAGAGAGAGATATAGAGGGAGAAAAAGGGGGAGAGAGAGACATAATGTATGTGTGTCTGTCTGTCTGTCGTGTGATGCATGTATGTATCTCTTGTCTCACAGTCTGATGTTTTGTGTTTTTGATGATTGTATGATGTGACATAATATGTTGCCAGTACTTTTATTTCCCCCACCCCCACCCCTTATCCTCCTCCACCTTCACCCCCACTCCCCGCCCTTCTTCCCATTTTTTTTATACAGACATAATGTGTATGTATTACTTGACTTATTTTCTTGTTCATTTTTCTTCACGGAAATAACATTTCGTTCGTTTCGTGTTTGTGTAGTTGTGTCTGCGTGTCTATATATAGATGTGTCTGTGTGAGTTTATGTTATTATGGATGACCGCATAGCTCGCATCCTTAGATTTTCAAACAATTGCTAAGCTCACTTTACCTTTCTTGGGTAAAAGTAGGAGCCTACAAAGATAACCATAGATCTGTTTTTCGTTGTTTTTCCCCCTACCAGTTCTGTGTCTCTCCGTTCTGTAAATGGCTTTTATAACGCTGGTTGATATTAGCCTGTGCAAAGGGCCAATAGTAAACGAGAGTTGTACTATAAATGATTGTCTACAGTATTGGGAGTATCATGGTACAGCTTAGACTATGATTCTCTAACCAGGGAGCATTTGCACTGGCTCTAGTGCTGCAGCCAATGGGATTGGTTAGCTTGGACCCTTCCCCAACGCCAACTCTCGTCCTCAAATCCCTAAGGCTGAGAGAGTGGGTATGTACCCTGGGCAAGGCTTCTCCACTATAAACAGATTTTAGCCCAACCCGCTTGGAAAAGCAGCTGCCGTCTCTATCATCCGGCAGTCGTTGTCGGAAACGACAGACAGGCAAACAACAAAAATGTTCAAACGTGTGTAGTATACTTCTGTGTTGTCCCGTCTCTGCCATAACTTATTTAACAGTGATGTCCCGAGGCCCCGGTCATAGGCCATTGACCTATTGAAATTGAAAATATCCTATTATGTTCTCCCCTGTCAGGACAAATGTATGATTACATTTTTGACACTGGCAAGCTTTATTCTGTTGATTTCCTCAAGAGCCAGGACATTGTCCTGTTGACTGCTCTCGTCTCAAGACAGTTTGTCCTATTGATTTCCTCAAGAGCCAGAACATTGTCCTATTGACTGCTCTCGTCTCAAGACAGTTAACTTTGTCCTATCACTTTTCCATCCTCGGTGCATCACTGCTGAACTATGCGATTTGTTGTTTCTAGCGCTCAGCGTGAATCAATTAAGCATAACGTATGTTATTAAAGCGTGAGTGTAATATGCTGATTTTGTAGTGACTGTGTCTTAGATATCTCTACGTGGGGTAGCCTATATATATATACCCGTGCACGCCTATTTTTCTTGCAGACTCTACTATAACCAATCAAGCAATGTCATTGTGTGTAGTGTCGCAAGGAATACTTACTATTCTTGGTTGCCTTACCTGTTGACCTAATCAAGCAGATAGGAATATATTTGTGTGTCGATTTGCGTTCGGCCACTAAGCATTTTGTTGCTTCGATGATTCGTAACCTGAGAGCTAGACACATTATACCCTCTTTTTGTAAAGAGGCTAGAGGAATGAGGGAGGGAGGAGGGGGGGGGGGTGTCTTCTTTTTTAATCCTTCATTTGTTTGCGATACATCCATTTATGCGTACATAATTATATTGAGTTATAACAGGATACGTGGTTTGTATGCACGCATGCTCTCTCTCTGTGTGTGTGTGTGTGTGTGTGTGTGTGTGTGTGTGTGTGTGTGTGTGTGTGTGTGTGTGTGTGTGTGTGTGTGTGTGTTTCATTTAACGTCTATCCACTTCTCGTGATATTATTATTAGACGGTGTGTGTCTGTGTCAGTCTGTGTGTGTCTCTCTCTCTGTGTATGGGCGCGCGCGTATGTGAGTATGTATATATGTGTATATGCATGCACGCGTTTTCATACATATGCGAGCGTTTAGACACATTTGGATGTTTTTTAATCCTTCAAGCAACACGTTCCCAAACATAAAAAATTTCTTTAATCAAGACCCAAAGAAATTAACACTAACACTGTGCTTAGTTTCAACCAGCTGATTTTGAGGCTGTAGTAGTAAGTCAGTGGTCAGTGTATATATGCATGTATGTGTGTGGTCAGCCAAGCCAGTGGTCATTGGGCCGTTGTTTGCCAATAGCGGTGATCGACTGGCACGCCTGATTGACCATAGAGAGTGGCCACACAGGCTGGACAAAGCTGGTCAGCCCGGGTCCCCTGGGTGTATTATTGTTCCTCTCCACTGCCCCCTTCTGTCTTTCGCCTCTCCACCGGCTGACTCCGTGTATTATGTGTGTTAATCACCCCTCCCCCTTCTTCCCTTATCCCCCCACCCCCACCCCCTAGGACCCCTCTTTTGGCTCCAGTCTCGGGACTTTTATAGTACTGAAGCGTAAGTAAGTAATAATGCCAGAATTTTCTCTCTCTCTCCTTCAAGGTCTTTTGGTCTCCCTTCTTCTTCTTCTTCTTCTTCTTCTTCTTCTTCTTCTTCTTCTTCTTCTTCTTCTTCTTCTTCAGTGATCGCGCTAGGAATTTTGAAAACCTGTCCCATCAGAGACAATGCCCCACATGTAACACTGACACAGAGAGAGAGAGAGAGAGAGAGAGAGAGAGAGAGAGAGAGAGAGAGAGAGAGAGAGAGAGAGAGAGAGAGAGTCAGTGTCAAAACCAGTCCCGGGGAATGAAAACAAACAAACAGTGAAAACCACAATCAACATCAAAGCCTCTGTTAACAAAGATTATGTCCTAGCAAAACTTTATTAGCCCCTGGGACTGACAGTCAATTCATGTAGATCATTTAGGCCTAATGCTCCCCCCCTCTCTCTCTTATCCCCCCCCCCCCCCCCCCCCCCCTTCTCTGAGTCAATTTGAGGAAAAACAAAATATACACCACTTCAGTAATGCGATCAATCAGATTGTCCGCGTAAACATTGTTGCGAGTTTATTGTGACCTTTAAGTATGGTGTGTGTGTGTGTGTGTGTGTGTGTGTGTGTGTGTGTGTGTGTGTGTGTGTGTGTGTGTGTGTGTGTGTGTGTGTGTGTGTGTGTGTGTGTGTGTGTGTGTTGTTTAATCCACGATTTTGTTAATCAGCAGGATCAGAAAGCAGCAACATTGTTTTATAGTGGTAGTTACGCTTTCTCAGTGTTGAATACACCAAACTGTGTGAATTATGTTTCTGTGGACTGCTGTAACCTTCCTTTCTGTATCCGGCCTAGAGATCAAAACTGACCAAAGCGCATTCAAGGTGTAGGCGTGTATGATACAGCCTCTATAACTCACATCCGAACATTGTAGCGAGAGTCACGAATGTTTCGAAGCTAAAGCTCTCATAAACATTCGCCCCGCGCGCTCGTAAACTCGCGTGAACTCGTGAACTCTCGTGTACGATGAAATCGCGAGAAGTCGTAAACCTTCGCGTAAAAGTCGTATATTCTCTTAGTTTGTGCTTAGGGCGTATAGGCAGGAGAGAGAGAGAGAGAGAGAGAGAGAGAGAGAGAGAGAGAGAGAGAGAGAGAGAGAGAGAGAGAGAGAGAGAGAGAGTTGCGAAGAGTGATGTGCTGGTCAGTAGGCGGCCATTTTTCTTTCTTTCTGACATTTCTTATCATCCGCACAAGCCCCTCTTCTTCTTCTCTTATCTTCTCCTAGCTATGTACTCCCCCCCCCCCCCCCCCCCTCCCCCCCCCTTGAGAACTAACAGTTCCGTTGTCATCATCAGTTTTCTTCCTTCACACTCCTCAATTTCGCTCCCAAACTTCTTGTACCACCCCCCCCCCCCCCCCTCCTCAACGTACCCCCCATCTTCCACCCGTAAGAAAACGTAGAGTCTGTGTTCAATGGTAGTTAGCAGCATCTTTTCCTGCTCGCCCTCCCATCCACAAGCCGTTCGAAACTGCACATAGAGTCCTTCCGGTCAGATTTTTCAGTTGTGTAGTAAAGTTTTATTTTTTGTCTATTTGTCGGTTTCAGGTTTGTGTTAAAAATAAGGTTAGGGTCGGGTTTAGTGTCACTTTGAAAGGTTAGTAAAATATACAAATTTGAAGCTTTCGCTAAAAAAAAACCACCCACTTTTTTCAAGCGATTGACGTCATCTTCCATATTTAGACGTCTTTTTTCCATATTTGGAAGGACTCAATGTGCACTATTGGTTTAAGCAAATTTTTTCATTTGGAAACGATCAAACAGAAAGACAATTAGAGCACTATTGAACTTCGTGTCTCCCATCCACTAAGCCAGACGGTCTCGGAGCTTCAAATTGTCAGGGGCCCCTCATTTTGTGCAGCCAGGGGTCATATAACCCACGAAGCCTGAACTAAATTTTGAGCTTTATACCGCAGTGACACATTACTGGCCCATGTTTTGAAGGAAGTTGGTCCCATCATTTTCTGTAATCAGGGGGTCCTTTGACCCATGAACTTTGATAATTATCTGAAGCTTTGCTGGAGTTGTTAAGATCGAAAGTCGTTTGAGTCCAGGCCTGGTGATGATGATGATGATGATGATGATGAATGAGGCTTTGGGTCCCTGCCACGCGCTGCGTATCTGGGGACCAGCGCTAACAAATGTTTCCATGGTAAAGGTAAAGATGTGCCCCCCCCCCTCATCCATTTCTCGGTTGTTTCCA
>CM065692.1:50870559-50880559 GCA_017654935.2 Phymorhynchus buccinoides | reverse complement strand
AGATGGATGAAAATGTCTGTGAGAGGAACAAATAAATATTATTCTGACCAGAACCTCCAAAGTATTGGATCAGAGAAATCATTATTATTATTTGGCGCAAGAAATACATGGACAGAAAAATATTACTTAAATTTAATCTACAATGCATAAACAAAAGTTTTTGGGTAAGTTGTAGACTACTTTATTTAAACACCCGCAATCAAATGTTCACATAGGAATCAAAAGTGGTTTTTATTATTATTATTATTTATTATTATTATTAAAAACATTGGCGCAATGCCCACGCTCAATAAATATTTGTCTGGAAAAACAATAATCGTTGTGAGAGCCAGTTGGGTTTTTTGTGTGTATTTTGCGGGGGGGGGGGGGGGGGGGGGGGGGGGGGGGCTAGACGCTTTGGATTATGAATTTTGTGTGTGTCTATTCTGCTTTTGTCTTCCCGTTCATTTTCATAGCAAATCATATCAAACATAGCGACGAGAATGGTAGATTTGTTAGATTTGTTTGGTGTGTGTGTGTGTGTGTGTGATTTGTGTGTGTGTGTGTGTGTGTTTGATTTGTGTGTGTGTGTGTTTGATTGCCCGTTGTGTGTTGTGCAACAAATTGCGAAATTCCATACATTTGACAAATTAATGCTGCTTCCCCCACCATCACCGCCAGCCCTCCCAAAACACCCAGACCTCTGTCTCTTTGTCTCTGCCCTTTTGTCTTCGTCTTGTCGATCTGTACATCTATGTGGATCAGTGGAATTGGCAATGGCTCAGAGAGAGAGAGAGAGAGAGAGAGAGAGAGAGAGAGAGAGAGAGGAGAGAGAGAGAGAGAGAGAGAGAGAGAGGGGCAATTAACAAAATCCCAGATGAACAATTTCATCCAAGGTTATGCAACTCTAATGCCTTTACATACCACTTTCCTTAATTCCCTACCCACCACCCACCCCCCGCTACACACACACACACACACACACACACACACACACACACACACACACACACACACACACACACACACACACACACATATGCGCGCGCGCACGCACGCACGCACGCACGCACGCACGCACGCACGCATACATACACACGCACTCTTCAGTCTCCTGTGGCCCACCAAAGGGATTAGGGTCAGTCTTAGAGGTAGGGGGTTAGCATAACGAACACCTCTGACCACACTGACCTCAGAGAGAAAATAAGAGAGCGAGAGAGAGAGAGAGAGAGAGAGAGAGAGAGAGAGAGAGAGAGAGAGAGAGAGAGAGACAGAGAGACAGAGAGAGATA
Organism: Phymorhynchus buccinoides; assembly: GCA_017654935.2. Classification (NCBI taxonomy): domain Eukaryota; kingdom Metazoa; phylum Mollusca; class Gastropoda; order Neogastropoda; family Raphitomidae; genus Phymorhynchus; species Phymorhynchus buccinoides. The sequence goes on along the minus strand of CM065692.1, from coordinate 50,879,289 downwards.
ATGTGGGGGGTGTTGGAGGGAGGAGGAAAACTGTGTAAACTTTATTTTCTAAGGATAAAGATTTTAGGCGAAGCCTATTGTTCCAATCTGTCCTGAGAGAGAGAGAGAGAGAGAGAGAGAGAGAGAGAGAGAGAGAGGAGAGAGAGAGAGTTGTGTAAAGTAATGGAAACTTGAATTATTAAAAAAAGAAGTTGCTGAAAAAGTGCTAAATTGTGTCATAAGCAACTTGTATTATGAACATTTATTGGTAAGAAAAAAAAACCCGCAGTCGCTAACAGATATAGAGGCTGGGTGGCTGATGTGTCAAAGGATAAGACCCAGGGTCTTGGACAGTAACTGAGTAATAAGTAACAGACCTGTCAACTCAACGTCTGTATGTGTGTGCATGGACCATAACGACTTCCACAGATAACTGATGGAGTTCTGTAGTAGTCATCATACTGCACTACCAATCTCCCCCCCCCCCTCTCCCCTCTCTCTCTGAGCTCTCTCTCTCCCCCCCCCCCCCCTCTCTCTCTCTCTCTCTCTCTGTAGCACCCACCCACTGTCACATCACCATCCATCAGCATTGAGCAAGCATCAGCAACAAGAGCCCATTGTCAAAACTGGCAGCGACAGTCGAGACACCGTTGCAGATGGATTTTCAGGGATGTGTGCGATATTATATTTCCAGTGAAAGTGGTTTTCAAGACAAGATCCAATTTCCCACACCAACCACAAAACTACTTTCTTATCCATTCAATCCGCAAATATAAAAAGACGATGATGAATGATGATGATGATGATGTTGATGGCTGTGTTATAATATCCGTGGGTAAATAGTAAGAAAACCAACAAGAGACTTTTCAGGCTGAACAATCACTCTCGTACGCTTTTTTGCTGCCAAGAGATAAAACATTTAACCCTTTCGCCGCCAGCCATTTTTCAGCCAAACATTTCTACCAAACTTACCTAGGTAAAGAAAAGTTGGCATCTGCAGTACTGTGAATCCCCCAATGACATGCATCATACCCTTTCCTTATCTCCCAAAATTAACAACATAAGGATGTTGGATAACTGATCCAACTTTTATGCCTTTTAGTAGCGTGGGTGTTAAATCAGTGTGGTGCTAAAATGCGACATCGGCGGTGAAAGGGTTAAGACAACGCTGTCAACGGTGTTCTGTAAGCATTATATAATTGTTGTTGGGTGGTCGCTTTTTAGACTCTGGTTACAGTCTTAAATGTTTTAGACCAAATCCACGTGAATAATCCCTCATATTGTTGCATGACAGATCCGTTCTGAAATTCTGTTGATTAATGAATAATATAGTCATGCCCTCAACGTGCTGCAACATGTCCCGGTTTGTATTCTTGTCCTGGAAACTCTCAAACGCACGCGCGCTTACAGACACGCACATAGGCTGTATGCCATGCGTGCACACACTCGTACGCATTGTGAAATAATAACACCACAAAAGCCTAGATAAGAAAAACCTTACATTATTATGAACCGCGAGAATGCCCAGGTTCGAAAACAAACACGTAAACCCTTGAAACAAAAATGTCATCAATCAAATCGTCAAAGGGTCTGAAGATAAGATAAGATAAAGGCGGACAAGATAATGAGGCCATTGCAGGGTTAACGGTTAGATCGTCTAACGGGTGGACGGTGCCTTAATTGGCAGGCAGGTCACCCGAGGCGCCTCACAAATATGACAAGCCTGAAGGAGAACGGCGGCAATCCTCAGATGTGTTTCCTAGGTGCCTATGACCTTCTGCGAAGCTGTCCTAAAGCTTGCCTGATGCCAGGAAAATGAGAGAAGAGATATGAAGAGAAGCCGGGGCTGGGTGTAAGAAAGAAACATTGTGAAACCCTGATGACGAACGCGCGCGTGTGCATGTTTATCACTCCTACCTAACCATGACTCCCAGATAGCAGATTTGCTACTTCGGAAAACTTACTTAATCTGAATTTGTTTATGGCAAAAACTGTCCTGCCCACTATACGTTCCCAGTCACTCGGTTATCCGTTATAAGCTTAAGGCAGTTGGCTTTGGGATATTCCCAGAGCTCTTGATGGATGCTGTACTAAAAGTCAGAGCAATGCCACCTAGCTTGGGATTCTAAGGCCGGGTTCACATAAGACGCATAAGTTTCGTACAAAACCCCTAAATAAGTGCAAGAAATAAGGATACAAGTTTACGCATATAGGGTAAATTCGGACACATGCGCACATCTTTTCCCTTCTTTGTTTCACTTATTTATGGATTGCGCACGGGTTTCTGCATGGAATATCCGCTTATGTGTGTACACGGCCTTAGGCTTTTGCAATAACACAACAGATGAAGTTGTTAAAGGATGATTCCCACAGCCATGGAAAGCCACTGATCACAGCGATGCACCAAGAATGGACATGCGATTGGGCAATCCGTCCTGAAACAAGAACACCAAGAACATCCGTGGGACAAAATATCTTGGCTCTTGTGGAATTCAACAGGACATAGTCCGCCAATGTAAAATGCATAATAATCGATGGCTTAGAGTCAAAACGGACTATCTTTAGATGGTCCACTGACTTATTATTGACCATCCTTAGATAGTCCATTGACTTATTATTGACCATCCTTAGATAGTCCATTGACTTATTATGGACCATCCTTAGATAGTCCATTGACTTATTATGGACCATCCTTAGATAGTCCATTGACTTATTATTCTTGATATTGCAAAAACTAATAACTTATATTTTTTTAAAAAGACTACAAATAATATAAAATGGGATTTATGCTTTTTATATTTCTGCAATCTTTTAACAAGTTTTCGCGATAAGTTCAACAATACGTTTTGACTCCAAGCCATCGCTATAGGACATTATCTCCCAACGAGGAGGGGACACAACAGGGCATTTTCAGTTTTAATAGAACTATATATCCTGTGACCTGGACCTCGGGACATCAACAGGTACTACCCTCAATCTCTTTTGCGTTGGCCCCCCATCTTCAGGCTAATGTCAACCAATGAGTAAACTAAAAGCCGTTTGAATCTAGAGAGCTCATTCAAACTTTGTGTAGCCTGCATAATGTTGGTAGAGCATTGCTGGAAGTTATTAGTTGTTCTCTCACAAAGGCACTCCAACCTTCTAGAATAAACAGTAAAAAAAACAAAAAACGGTTATTTGATCACTTCTTGCCAATGTCCTAACTTTCCTAGCGGCGAGAATGATCAGTAAGACTAAGAGCAAGCAGGACTTCTAGCCTTGTCAACATCGTACTACGTGTCTCCGGCCATAGGTAGTGGTGTACTCTAGAAGTGTGGCCCCCGAAGGTTTCTCGAGGCCCCAAAAGGTGTCATTTGGCCTGTCTCTAACTGTCATTAGGGGGCCGCCTAGCTGTCATTACCAGGTGTCATGAGTCTGCTTCCACAGCGAGAGAGAGAGAGAGAGAGAGAGAGAGAGAGAGAGAGAGAGAGAGAGAGAGAGAGAGAGAGAGAGAGAGAGAATGAATGAATGAATGAATGAATGGTTTATTTATTTAAGCTTTAACAAAGCCATCACAAAATGAAGTTTAAACAAAGCGAGGTCACAATCCGAAATCGATAACACTGAAACGTTCATCATGAGTAAGGTATGCAAATCATGGAAGCAAGAGAGAGAGAGAGAGAGAGAGAGAGAGAGAGAGAGAGAGAGAGAGAGAGAGAGAGAGAGAGAGAGAGAGACAGACAGACAGACAGACAGACAGAGGAGGGAGAGAGAGAGAGAGAGAGAGAGAGAGAGAGAGATGCATGGGACCGAATGAGTTGTGTTACTTTTACGGGTAGATCTCCTCACCCCCACCCCACCCCACACCCCTTTATTCCTTCTAACCCTCCCCCCTCCCCCCATCCCTCTAGTCACTTTTTTCTCGGTTCTTGCAGGGTTATGAGCCAACACGTTTTCGGTTGACCTTGCATGCTCCACGTTCTTTTACACAATAGATTATTTTTCTCTTTACTGTTCTTTCTTTCTTCTTTCTCCCTTCCTTTCTTTCTTTCTTCCTTCCTTTCTTTCTTTCTTTCTTTTTTCCCAGATTGGAGATGTCCTCTCACTCCCCGCCTTTCGGATCTCTCTGTGCCGTTCTTTCTATACTGTCTTCCTTCTCTCTCTCTCTCTCTCTCTCTCTCTCTCTCTCTCTCTCTCTCTCTCTCTCTCTCTCTCTCTCTCTCTCTCTCTCTGATTGTGTGTGTGTGTGTCTCTCTCTCTCTCTCTCTCTCTCTCTCTCTCTCTCTCTCTCTCTCTCTCTCTCTCTCTCTCTCTCTCTCCTCTCTCTCTCTCTCTCTCTCTCTCTCTCTCTCTCTCTCTCTCTCTCTGAGTGGGAGTGTGGCGTGCATGAACGGGCGCTTATGTGGTGTGTGTGTGTGTGTGTGTGTGTGTGTGTGTGTGCGTGCGTGCGTGCGTGTGCGTGCGTGCGTGCGTTTGTGCCTGCACGCGCTTGAACAAAACATGACGTAGAGAAAGGGAGGCAGGGCATAAAAGGCAGGGCATGGGGAAGACAAAGGGGACAAAAGGCATGACACAGTTTTCATGTCTCTTCCTGCATTAGGCCTGCGAGCCTACCCAGATACATGCGTAACACACACGCGTCTTTGTCTCACAGAGTTCATAAACGGGTACACCGCTGTCCGTAAAACGCTTAAACGGGTACGTGCCTGTGCACGGATTGGAAACGGGAATGCAAGGCATTCCTCAGAAATGATGGCTTTTAGTTTTACACCACCGGCACCTACTGTGTATGATTGCATAAATCACGCGGGGAAAAGTGTGAAGGGAGAAAGAAAGAGGGGGTGGGGGTGGGTTTTAGAGATTGTAGGGAAGGTGGGCAAACTAGCGCATTGTGGTGGTGACTATTTTGCTTTTTCATCAATAATAGCGTACTATGATGGTGATCGCATGATTGTGTGTATGTACAGCAGGTCTGAATGGATCATCTCTCTGCTTACAGGGCTTGGAGCTTTGGTTTAAACACATATTTTGGGCAAAGGTGCAGATTAACATCTTGACTGTCTATAAGAGGCGAGAGAGAGAGAGAGAGAGAGAGAGAGAGAGAGAGAGAGAGAGAGAGAGAGAGAGAGAGAGAGAGTTTAGCCTTGCCTTTCTTACTGCAGATTGAGCACTTAATAAACCTCTATCGGTTGTTTTTTACATTTCACTTTCATCCATGTACACGATTACAAACATGCATTCAATAATTAGTAGAAGATAAAGGCAAGACGGAAAGAACGCATTGAACCAAGACTGTGACAGGGGGTGTTGATCTGCATATTTACCCATATTTGGAGCTTTTTGGTCTGTGTTGAGGGTTAGTTAGCATTTAGTTGGTCCTACATGCATGTTAGTTGCGCATGGTTTTCTGCAATGGATGTCACTCAGAAGTTAAACTTCAGATGACAGTAAAGTCAAAACGGGAAAAGCTATATACATTCTTAAAAAGGATTTGAAGAAACGAAGATGACTGCTGCGTTCAGTAAAATCCACAACAAATTAATACACAGTCGAAATTGAATTAATCACAGAAACAAAGCAAGTCACGACGGTTCGAGCTCAGTGCTAAAAATCTTACAATGGAATGGTGGCTCTATTTTCTGAAACAAAATCTCACTTTTTGCAAAACTTCCATAATGTCTAGTTTACTCATGAATCAGTTCAACCAATTCAGTTCTCTCTCTCTCTCTCTCTCTCTCTCTCTCTCTCTCTCTCTCTCTCTCTCTCTCTCTCTCTCTCTCTCTCTCTCTCTCTCTCTCTCTCTCTCTCTCTCTCTCTCTCTCTCTCTCTCTCTCTCTCTCTCTGTCTCTCCCTCTCTCTCTGTGATAGAGAGAGGGGGTTAGGGGAAGGCGAATAGGCTGGCGATGGGTTGGCAAGATGGTGTACCTGTTGATATAAGTAAGACGAGCTGACAGAACTATGACCGCGATGCACATCAGGGTAATAGGCAGCACTGCACACTACGTAGGTCCAAAAGCCTGTACACATACTTCACGTGATGGCTTTGGCAGCCCACGATTCTAGCTCTGCATGCCTACTACGGTAATAGTTAAAGATCCACCAGATCACGTGTCAAAATCACGGGTTCCACGTGTTTTCCCTCTTATAGCTAGTAAGGATAGAATCTTAAGAAATATTCCTAGTATAAGAGGGAATGTGACACGTGACGTGCGGGGTCTTTAAAGATCTAGCAGATCACGTGTCAAAATCACGGGTTTCACGTGTTTTCCATCTTATAGCTAGTAGGAAATCTTGTTTTGGCCAGGTTTTACTCCCATGCAAATGCTCCCAAATTGAAAATGAGACATCATTTTAAAGAGCAGCCTCAATTTCAAGTTGGGGGCATTTGTATGATGGGTCACAGCTACCCAGAAAAAACAAAGGGACTTAATCGTGGTGGGTCAGTGTATCTTTAGACAGAAGAAAAAAGAAAAACAACACTGACAAAGAAGGGTGAAAAGGAAACAAAAAGCGTATCTGACCCTAATAACAAATACTAAGACAGAAAGAAGGAAAAAATAAGAGACTAAAAGCAAAGAACGAAAACAAAAAATAGGAAAGCAAACTCTGCACCAATAAATTGTCCAATAAAGTGTCTAAAGGGCCAGCCACACGTCAGCTAAAATCGTACAACTGTACGATACGAGTCGACCACGTGATCTCAAAGCGCGAATAACATTATGTTCTTGGAGACCACGTGATCGAATCGTATCGTACATTCATACGATTTTAGTGCAGGCGTACTTCTAGCTTGTCAATATATGTCTGTTTGTCAGTCTGTTTTACTCTCTCTCTCTCTCTCTCTCTCTCTCTCTCTCTCTCTCTCTCTCTCTCTCTCTCTCTCTCTCTCTCTCTCTCTCTCTCTCTCTCTCTCTCTCTCTCTCTCCCTCTCTCTCTCTCCCTCTCTCTCCTTTCTTTCTCCCCCCCCCCTCTCTCTCCTGTCTTCTTCACTTAGTATATTTTACCCAAAAGCCTGAATATACAAAGAGCTCGCACTCCGCAGCTGACTGAAGCCGGTGTGGGTTTTTTGTGCTCCCACCCTTTCACCTACACAACAGCTGGGAATCATTGTGAACTCACTCGCTGCTTACAACAATACTAACACTTCACACATTCCACCTTTTCACCTTCCAGGTGGGAAGTGAGAAAGTTGGTTTCATCCTTTGCAAGTTTTGCAGGCTGAGAAGCTATCACTCTGTGTAACACTTAGGCTTTTTGCTTTTACTCTATCACTTCAGCATACACTGAAGTTTTCCACGTACAGGCAGATGCAGGAATGGCGAGGGGGGCGAACCCAGGATAAACAAAATATAGTATACTACTGATTATAATGATATTAACCAAAATTAATGTAGCTCTTGACGTAAACGTAAACGTAAAACTTTATATAAATAAATCGGAAGACCAAGGGGAGAGAGACAGAGACAGAGAGAGAGGGGGGGGGGGGAGAGAGAGAAGGAGAGAGAGAGAGGGGGGGGGGGAGAGAGAGGGGGGGGAGAGAGAAAAACATAATTTACAAGGATTTATATTTTAAACGAGAGAGAGAGAGAGAGAGAGAGAGAGAGAGAGAGAGAGAGAGAGAGAGAGAGAGAGAGAGAGAGAGAGTTGAAAACTTTAACTTTGTATTTCAAGGATAAAGATTTTAGGCAACGCCTAGTCTTCCAATCTGTCCTTGGTACATATACGAACATAAAATACAAACATGGCAAGGCATACTATTACACATACATATTTGAACATAAAGGCAGCAAAGCAGGTGCTATTGTGATACAGATAGGTTGAAATATGGATTTATAAAACTTGCATAAGGCAGACAGACAGACAGACAGAGACACAGACTGTAGACATACAGTCAGACAGCCAGACAGACATACATACATACAGCCATGCAGACAGACAGACAGACAGACAGAGACTCAGCAGCAGTTAAGCGTACTGTCGTTCAATAAGTCAGCAGCAGGAAGACGTTTTAAGTGCTCACCAGAAGCCCGGGGACAAAGACCTCCAATGCCTTGGGGCCTCCCTAACTGCCGGGCACAGAATTCTACCCGGGGCTACTTACTACCACTACTCCGAGCCTCTACATTTTTATGGCCTAGAAAGAAAGAAACTAAAAGAAAGGAGGAAAAAACACACCTTTGTACACAACAAGTTAGCATGCATGGAACCCGATTAAAGTTGGAAAAGTAGAAAACAATGAAAGCATCAGAAGGGAATGGTGATTTTTTTTGGGGGGGAAATGGTTGTTCCAACGCTTTGGGCCTCCCTAACTGCCGAGCACAGAATTCAGAAATAAAAGAAAGGAAGAAAAGGGGGGGGGGGGGGGGGGGATCTCTTTGTACAAGCAATTAACATGCAATGGGTAGAAGGTACTCTAGCAATGGGGTACCTGATTCAAGTGAGGAAAGCTTAAGAAATGAAAGCATCAGAAGGGAATGGTGAATGTTCTGGGGAAAATGTTTGTTCCAATTATAGCGAACCATGACTTTCTGCATTCATTGTTTAAGGCACCATCAAATTCCAGGGGGGTACTGCACACACACACACACACACACACACACACACACACACACACACACACACACACACACACACACACACACCCACCCCCCCCCACCCCCAACCCACCCCATCAATTTTTATCATCGACAATGTGTCCCTGACTAGCAACATCTCGAATGGGATAGGGTTAGAATCAGCCTAGGATTTTTGCCATGAATCTGAAAGAACCAG
>CM065692.1:50843059-50865559 GCA_017654935.2 Phymorhynchus buccinoides | reverse complement strand
ACACAGACAGACACAGAGAGAGACAGAGAACAGAGAGAGAATGGGGGGGGGGACAAACATGAAGAGGGTATGTACAGTACAGTACAACCTCCCGATTAAGACTTTGACAAATCAGCCCAAGCAAGGTCTTCATACGGAGGGGTCTTAATAGGGAGGTGGACACTCAGTAGTCAGGGATATGAAGGGGGAAACATTGGTGACAGTTTGCTGGGTCATATCTTTGAGGGAGTCTTCATAGGGAAGGTATTAACTGTTTTTATCAGTTAGTTAGAGAGAGAGAGAGAGAGAGAGAGAGAGAGAGAGAGAGAGAGAGAGAGAGAGAGAGGAGTACGAATACGAAATGATTTATTGCATTAGAGTACAACTCCATTAGTAATTCGGCGCGATTTGCGAAAGAACTAAACAACACAAGAAAGTACAGCGCGATTGGTCCGACATGGTTTCCGTAGCAGACATCTTTGTCTTTTTTGTTAAGTTTTTCTTTACCAGTTTTGCCACAACTCATGTTCGATTGTCAATCGCGCGCGCGCGCGCGAGAGAGAGAGAGAGAGAGAGAGGAGAGAGAGAGAGAGAGAGAGAGAGAGAGAGAGAGAAGTACGTGGGAGTAGCACACACTCTCTTCAAATTCAGAGGTTTCCCATGCGAATCTAGTGAGAAGCAAGTAAAATAGATATAAAAATCGTCTGTGTGGATTCATAGGTTCAAAACAGCAACGTCCAGACATGTTTCTCGTAAAGTGAAGCTCCTGTTTACAACGAGGAGTTAAAAAGATAAGATTATGAAGGATTGTCTGTTTGAAGTAGGCCTAAGTTTATTTCCGTCTTTTAAAGACACACCGACGCACCACGATTAAGTCCCTTGGTTTTATCATGGTAGCTGTGACCCACATACAAATGTCCCCAACTTCAAATTGAGGCTGCTCTTTAAAATGATGTTTCGTTTTCAATTTGGGGGCATTAGCGTGGGAGTCAAACCTGGTCAAAACAAGATTTCTGACCAGCTATAAGAGGGAAAACACGTGAAACCGGTGATTTTGACACGTGACCTGGTGGGTCTTTAAAGCCGGTCTTTTGCAACCTCCAACGTTGATAATGTTACACACGATTCCCCATGTTCCCATCCTCGTGACGATCTTTTAAAGTCCCAAACACGAATTTTATGAATTAAATCATAGCTTCTGGTTCTTTTCATTCCAGTTTACGACTTCTGATTAAAGATGTTTAAAATTATCTGAGTGACGTCATCGGTTTACACAAACGCACACATCCAACGATTCGTCAAATAAATATGTTACATAACGCCATCGTTGCGTCAAAGTTTTCTGGCTTGGACATTGGCTTGTGATCTGGCTCGTCTACTCTCTCTCTCTCTCTCTCTCTCTCTCGTTGCTTTAACGAAAGGCTCGCCTACGTCACAACCTTTTATTTATAGCGAGGGCAACAGAGGTCAGAGGGCAAAGCCTTTCCGTCTGTTTTAGTTTTCGAGGTTCTGTCCGTTTTACCTGCCGTGACCTGATTCGAATATCACGTGCGATGGCTGTGCGCTGGTTGGTTGGTACTATTATGATGGTGACAGTGATGACAGTAGAGGCTTAGTCCTCTCCATCAACAACTTAGTAACACAGTCAGCTGTCATCCATTTTTGGTCAGAGAGAGAGAGAGTGAGAGAGAGAGAGAGAGAGAGAGAGAGAGAGAGAGAGAGAGAGAGAGAGACGCACGCACACTCACACACCTACACACACGCACGCACACACGCGGAAAGAAAGAGAGAGAGAGAGAGAGACAGAGGGAGAGAGAGAGAGAGAGAGAGAGAGAGAGAGAGAGAGAGAGAGAGAGAGAGAGAGAGAGAGAGAGAGAGAGAGGGCGGCACACATTTAGTGACGGAAATAAGAGAGAGAGAGAGAGAAAAGAGAGGAGGTACTCACAATATAACAATATGACAAAAAAAGAGATGTTGGGGAGGGGTGGGGTGGGGGTGGGGGCCATCAGATGGGTCGTAACCTGTTGTAAAGTGAAATTAACAACGCCTCCACGTTCGGAGCTGTCACCATTATACATCGGTGGGTGGTACTTCAACAATCATAGAGTCCATATTTCACACCCGCTGTCACAACGCTCCTCGGCCCGCTGTCGCAAACGTCACAAACGTCGCGGTGTCAAGGCCGAACATGACGGTGGACACGACGGATGCAAGGCGTCTTCCAATAAATTTCCCTTCATCCCCTCCCTCTAGCCCCCTCCAGGTTCGGACCAAGTGATTCGTAAGGGGGGAGGTCCGCGGGGAGTCGAGGGAGCTGCATAGGTCCTCAGGTAAAGACCCACCACGTCACGTGTCAACATCATGTCTCTCCCCCCCCCCCCCCCCCCCCGTGTTTTCCCTCTTATAGCTGGTAGGAAATCTTGAGAAATCTTCCTAAGCATAAGAGGGAATGAACTGTGACACGTGACGTGGGGGGGGGGGGGGGGGGAGTCATTATAATGTAGTAGCCTTGTGTGGGCTCAGGGGGCAAAGCCCCCGAAAAATGTTGCAATTTAGTGATTAATAAAGCAAAAAGTGAGTCAGTTTCTTACTTTTTACCCTTGTGTAAGGTACATGTTTTGGGCAAAGCTGGGGTTCCGGAAACCCTGCCCCCCCCCCCCCCCCCCGATCCGCCCCTAGCCCAGCTCTCCTGTCTCCAACGTCTCTCAACTATGGTCCCCAAGGTCCCCATTAATTTTCTGTGCATGCTCTCACGTGGATGGGACTCTTTGTTTTCGACGAAGTCGTTTTTCATCCACAAGCGATAGGGTCACGTGATGCGTGTCACGTGACATTTCTCGCTTCGATGCACAGCATACATACGTTCGTATGCGTGCGACACCGTTATAAATGCGTACGGTACGGCAGTTTACATTATATTAACTATATATAGTTTACACGTCATCAAGAATAAAGTTCGGGACTTTACTGTTGCACTGCCTCCGGGCATTGCCTCCGGGATCGTTCCCACCATCTTTATGTCTACTAATGTCCCATATGTGTCTGTTCCAGACCGGAGGACGTTAAACAGATTTTCATTAATTCCAGTCAGAAATGTTATCCTACACTCAACGATGTAAAGATTGCATTTTTAAACTATCTTGGTTATATTTTTTTAAAATCGGGACCTTTCTCGTATTGCAGTACCCCCAGGACCGTCTCACCATCTTCATAGTTATTAATGTCCCATATGTGCCTGTTCCAGGCCGGAGGACGTTAAACGATCTTTAATCATCAGTCAGAAAACACCCACCCACAAAAGCGCGCAGAGAGAGAGAGAGAGAGAGAGAGAGAGAGAGAGAGAGAGAGAGAGAGAGAGAGAGTATCAACAAAAGCGCGCGCGCACAGAGAGAGAGAGAGAGAGAGAGAGAGAGAGAGAGAGAGAGAGAGAGAGAGAGAGAGAGAGAGAGAGAGAGAGAGAGACAGAGAGAGACAGAGAGAGAGAGAGAGAGAGAGAGAGAGAGAGAGAGAGAGAGAGTATGTATCACTGTTTCCTTACCATAATATTCACGGAGTCTTGAGCGATCTTAGTAGGCCTATCTCATGGTTGCTGGTTGTTCCAGAGAGATGGCTTTCTATGCTTCGAGGAGCAATAAGCATCAGGGTTCGATTTGATGGGCACCATACTGAACTTAAAACCACACCTGTGTTTACATAGAATCGGTTCATCAAAGTACTCGCCCCGACGTAAAGCAAAGGTGGAAATTCCCAAGATTGTGTCCCCTCATATTCATCGCACGCAGATAACGGGGTTTTTATTGTCACCGTTTCGATATTTGTTTGATTGCTGTGTTTTTGACAGGCGGAGAGCACAAATCAATAATAATAATAAATAATAATAATTTAATTCATTTTAAAAAGTGACGCCTGTCCCTCGCGAGGCTCCAGGCGCCATTACAAAGATAAAAACCAACAGGTTTAAGAAAGAAGAGAAAGGAGACATACAAGATTAAAACATAAAAAAAAGAACTTTGACATCGTAAGAACAAGATATCATTAGAAAACATTAAAATTAATACATGCGGGGAACATATACCCCCAGCCCCTCCACTCTCTCACCACCCCCCCTTCCCCTCCCCCCTCCCTCACCCCGCGCTGTCTCCCCCCCTAAAAAACAACAACAGCAAAACACACCCTCCATTCTCTCTCGCGCCTTCTCACTCACACACACACACACGCACGCACGCACACGCACGCACGCACGCACTCACCTACACACACGCAATCACACACACACCGTTTGGAATAAGACATATCAGCAGGTTGACGGTTGATACACGTCAGATTAATCATGGTTAAAATAGGTATGGAATAAGAAGGTCTTCATGCCTGATTTAAAAGCGTTAAACGTTTGTGCATTACGAAGGGCTAAAGGTAACGAATTAAAAACAGTAGGGCCAGCAAAAGAAAAAGAACGCTTGCCATATGTCTCCAGGCGAACTCGCGGGATGGCCAAATGACCAGCGTCTGAGGAACGGAGAGATCTCGATGGTGTGTATGGCACAACTAAGTCTGAAAGATAGGAGGGAGCAAGATCGTGGAGGCATCGAAAACAGAGGGTGGCAATTTTGTATTCGATACGGGCTCGAACGGGAAGCCAGTGCAGCTCCCTCAAGAGAGGCTTTGCATGGTCGAATTTGCGTTTTCTGAGGACTATGCGTGCAGCATGATTCTGAGCTCTCTGCAGTTTGTCGAGAAGCGTGTTTGGGAGACCAAAAAACAAAGAATTGCAATAGTCCAGTCTGGACAAAACAAATGCTGACATGAGCTTTTTGGCCGCATCAATGGTAAGAAAAGGACGGATATGACCGATTCTGCGGAGCTCAAGATAGATGGTCCTGCACAGTAGCTTTATATGGTTCTCCATTGAGAGTACACGATCCAGATGTACCCCAAGATTCCTAACGGACTCGGCAAAACAGATGTCTTCACCAGACACAACAAGAGAACTGCTGTTGGAGACTGCTTTGAGCTGCCTGGACGTTCCAACTGGGATGACCTCGGTCTTCCCATCATTCATTTTCAGCTTGTTCACAGTCATCCATTGTTTGACAGATATTGGCATCGTCGCAAATGGTAGGTCTTTAAAAAAAAAAATCACATCCGATCTAGATAAATATGCACACACACATACACGTGCGCGCGCACACACACATACGCGCGCGCGCAAACTCACACACACGCACGCACGCATGCACACACACACACAGAGACATGCACGCACACGCACACACACACACGCGCGCGCGCGCGCACACAGGCGCGATCAAGATAAACGTTTATGTGTCACCTTTCCTTGATAATCCATCATCAAACAAACAAGGCTGAAAGCGGAGAAGAAAAAAAAACACCCACCTCAATTCACAGATGGACAGATGTTCACATGAAGTGTCAGTCACTATGTCAGTCAGGGACGATAACCGCGACCACTAAAAGCCCTCTACTTCTGCTTTGAAGGAGAGATCTGCCATCTGTGGAAAGGTAACGGAGAGATCTCTCATCTCTGAAAACCACACCGATCAATCGTTTTTGAAGCATTGAAAAAGTTAGACATTTCACCGTTTTTATCACGGGGGGAAAACCTATTTATTTTAACACCAACCAATCAATCCACCATTTTAAAGCGGGAAAGGTGTCATTTCCGGCACGTTACGAATCATTTTATCGTTTGTGGTTAATTACAAAGAAAATCTGCTTTATTAACGTATACCTTGATGGATCGATCTACAAAAGAAAACCACGGCAACTCTCATCTGCTACAATCAGCTCGAATAAAATGTGTATAATATGAAAGATGTTGTTATTGCTTTTCCCCATAAAGAGCCAGTATTAAAACCCTTTCATCCGCCACTGTCGCCTCTTGGCACCACAATGATTTGTCACCCATGTCACTAAAAAGCATCAAATCAGGGTCTGTTACCCAATTACCTTAATGTTCTTAATGTTGGGAGGGAAGGCTAAGCCCTATTTTATGCACGTCACAGAGGAATCCCCAACATTGCAGACGAAATCTTTTCTGTATCCAGGTAAGTTTCATGGATAACTTTGGCTGGAAAATGGCTGGCGTTGAAAGGGTTGAAAGCCCCGATGTTGTCAGTCTTTGTGAGGCTACAATTCAGTTGGTATTGCAAAACAATCACTGTATCGTACGTAGCACACAGAGTGACGAAGGGATAAAAAAAAAACCTGTATAACTAAACAGCGCACTGCACTGCAGTAGATAATATACTGAGTCTCATCTGAGGATGATCTATAAAAGACTGGGTTTATATACAGTACTCTGTACTCTTTACTTAATGATCACGTCACCATGACACCTTTTTTTAAAATTTCAATCAATGAATAACTAATAATAGCAACTAATAATAGCACCAGCATGGATAGGCTTGCAGCGTGAAAATTTCGTTATGAAGCTGACATCAAGCTGATTAGTTTATTGTAAGCTGACGACAGCAGTGCGAAAAGAATATTGTGTGGTGAAAAGGCCATTGTCTATATTGTTGTTCCCTACCCTTGGCTTATGGGGATCAACGGTATTTCCATTATCGGGCATGTGCAGTCTTGTCTCTTTGCTGGTGTGGGCTCTCACCTTTCTCCTTCTCTATCTCTCTGTCTCTGTCTCTCTCTCTCTCTGTCTCTGTCTCTCTCTCTCTCTCTCTCTCTCTCTCTCTCTCTCTCTCTCTCTCTCTCTCTCTCTCTCTCTCTCTCTCTCTCTCTCTCTCTCTCTCTCTCTCTCTCTCTCTCTCTCTCTCTCTCTCTCTCTCTCTCTCTCTCTCTCTCTCTGTCTCTTCCCTCCTCTCTCTCTGTCTCTTATCTCTCTCTCTCTCTCTCTCTCTCTCTCTCTCTCTCTCTTCTCTCTCTCATCTTCTCTCTCTCTCTCTCTCTCTCTCTCTCACAATCTCTCTCTCTCTCTCTCTCTCTCTCTCTCTCTCTCTCTCTCTCTCTCTCTCTCTCTCTCTCACTGTTTTTTTTTCAGGAGCATTTTAATGTTGTTAGGCTGTTTTGCTTTTGTTTTTTCCCTCGATCGCGTTCTATGCTTTTGAAAATTGGGTTTTGAGTTGCTTTGTTCAACACACTACACACACACACACACACACACACACACACACACACACATACACACAAACTCACACACACACACACACACACCACACACACACACACACACACACACAACACACACACACACACACACACACACACACACACACATACACACACACACACACACACACACACACACACACACACACACACACACACACACACACACACACACACACACACACTCACACACACAGAGGGAGAGGGGGGGGGGGTAAGAAAAGTGCAACAAATCTGTTGAAGATGCTGACTGATGCTTTGAGTGACAGCTGTGACTTTTTGTCTTTTGTTTTGCTGTTTAGGTTGTTTGTTTGTTTCTTTCTTTTGCTTGTTTTCGACACACAAACAGCAACAGACGAAACAAGCGACAAACAACAAAAGAGAAAAAAACGATCAACACCATCACCATCAACAGCAACAACAAAAAAATCAAAGGAAGATTTGGCTTCCAGAACATCTTTGACAAGCTGCGAGTTTGAAAAACGAAGTCTTCTCTTCCCCTCCCCCCCTTTCCACCCACTCCCTCTGCCTGTCTCTCCCTCCCCCCTCTATTTTTCTCTTTCTGTCTCACTCTGTCTCCTCCCTCTCTCTCTCTCTGTCTCTCTCTCTCTCTCTCTCTCTCTCTCTCTCTCTCTCTCTCTCTCTCTCTCTCTCTCTCTCTCTCTCTCTCTCTCTCTCTCTCTCTCTCTCTCTCTCTCTCTCTCTCTCTCTCTCTCTCTCTCTCTCTCTCTCTCTCTCTCACACACACTCTCACACAAACACACGCACACACGCACACGCACGCACAACACGCGCACACGCACACGCACACACACACGCACACACACACACACACACACACACTTCAGTGCAAGTGGAGTCTAGTAGCTTGCGACTATACCTCCCCTAGTGTTTAGTGATTTGCTTACTCCCGTGACTTACCTTTATGCGTTCTGCTTCGTTTCACCCACCTCCCTCCCCCCCCCCCCCTCTCTCTCTCTCTCTATCTGTCTGTCTGTCTGCCTGCGTGTTGATTTACTTATTAATGTGATTTACTATCATGTGTTCTGCTGCTTGGAATACGCAGTGGTATTACGTTTACCGAGGCGCGCGTCGTTTCCCGTCGCGCGCGTACCCGCGCGCGTGTGCATATGCGTGCGTGTTATCTGGCTTAGTTATTTATTAGGCAAACGTTGTTCTAGCTTTATATACCTACAACTCAACTGACATCGAAAATTCGCTTTTGCACCCCCACCCCCATTCTTTCCCCTATCCCTACCCCTACCCCTACCCCCTCTTTCTGGTTGAGAGAGAGTTAGAAAGACAGGTAGAGAAAGAGACTGAGAGAGACAGAGAAAGAGAGAGACAGACAGAGAGAGAGAGAGACAGAGAGTTAGAAAGACAGGTAGAGACAGAGAGACAGAGACACAGAGAGAAAGAGACTGAGAGAGACAGAGACACAGAGAGAAAGAGACTGAGAGAGACAGAGACAGAGAGAGAAAGAGACTGAGAGAGAGAGAGAGAGACAGACACACAGAGAGAGAGAGATGGAGAGAGAGACAGATGGTCAGACAACAGACAGAGAGAGAGAGAGAGAGAGAGAGAGAGAGAGAGAGAGAGAGAGAGAGAGAGAGCAATCCAAGCGAAGACTAAATAAAAACAGACAGCAGTGCCGTAAAGAAGCCAAATTGTCTATTGTGCAGACAAACAATCGACGGATAAGGAAGGAGACGTGGAAAAAGAGAGAGAGAGAGAGAGAGAGAGAGAGAGAGAGAGAGAGAGAGGGGGGGGGAGTGACAAACAAACTGAGAGTTGTTTTCCGATAAACAGGTGAGCAATGCACACGGAGCAGACAAAACAACCTTTGGCCAACTCTTCGTGTCTAACTTTCATCGCTCACGGTAAACTACGAAATAACAAGACAAGGGAGAAAGATAGATGGACTGTTGTTATAGACTGTCACTTACCGACTGCTATGTCAAACAAGAACAAATACACACACACGCGCGCGCGCGCGCGCTCTCTGCACAAATGCCTGATTTGTGGGTGGTTTCTCTTGTGTGCTTTCAAGTCGAGACGGGTTATATAACGCACAACAAGCTTGAGAGAAACAAAATAATGTGCCACATTAGAGACCATCATTGCTAACAGTCGACTCACAACAAAAATAAATTATGCTTCGCTTGCGCGGGGGCACCACACACATACGTTCATACGCACATCAACACACACACGCACGCATTCGCGCATGAACGCACACACGCCTGCAAGCATGCACAACTGATGTTTTCTGCCATCAGTCACGTGAACATAACATACAGAAGACAACATACGATTGATAGGCTTTTGTTTGGTTTTGCGACAAATAAACAGAGTTTGAGTCTGAGTATATACTGCAGCCACGGTGTCTCAAACGAATGGCATACAAGTCCTACGTAAACGAATCTGCACATACATTCTCCCCCCCCCCCCCCTCTCTCTCTCTCTCTCTCTCTCTCTCTCTCTCTCTCTCTCTCTCTCACTCTCTCTCTCTCTCTCTCTCTCTCTCTCTCTCTCTCTCTCTCTCTCTCTCTCCTCTCTCTCTCTCTCTCTCTCTCTCTCTCTCTCTCTCTCTCTGTGTTCTCTCTCTCTCTCTCTCTCTCTCTCTCTCTCTCTCTCTCTCTCTCTCTCTCTCTCTCTCTCTCTCTCTCTCTCTCTCTCATATAAGGCTATGTTTGTGCCATTGTCAATAAAACAATGTCTGAAGCGTCTCTCTCTCTTTCTCTCTCTCTCTACCTCTCTTATCTCTCTGTCCCTCTCCTGCCCCCCCCCCCCCCTTCTCTCTCTCTCTCTCTCTCTCTCTCTCTCTCTCTCTCTCTCTCTCTCTCTCTCTCTCTCTCTCTCTCTCTCTCTCTCTCTCTCTCTCTCTCTCTCTCTCTCTCTCTCTCCTCTCTCTCTCTCTCTCTCTCTCTCTCTCTCTCTACGTCTGCCCCCCCCCATCCCTAATCCCACTGTGAAAGTTGTAATCAACCAATCACTCATCGACATTATGAACTTATTCACAATCGATCGAATCCAACCCTTTTTATTGCCTGTACGAAATTCTCTGCCTGGCATGCACATTTTATAAATAACTTTGACACGACACAAGCAACATTTAGAAAGGCCATTTCACATAGATAAGACCCAAAAAACAGATTTTAAAGCCCCCCCCCACATCACGTGTCACATTCCCTCTTTTGCTAGGAAGATTTCTGAAGATTTCTTACCAGCTATAAGAGAGAAAACACGTGCAAACCGTGATTTTGACACGTGACGTGGTGGATCTTTAATACAGACTGTAAGGGTGTGTTAGAAAATCGTGGTACAGCTTAGTATTTCGTGGAAGACTATGACTCTCTAACTAAGGGGGCATTTGCACCGGCTCTAGTGCTGCAGCCAAAGGGATTGGTTGACCTTTTGGGGGACCTTCCCCAACGCCAACTCTCGTCCTCAAACCCCCTTGGTCGAGTGAGTGGGTTACGTACCCTGGGCAAGGCTTCTCTATGTAGTGCAGTACACACAACAGCCGCGGAGCATTTGTCACAGCCCTGGGCCTGTATTCACGTTGAGATAGCATGAGACTTAGCATGATGCTAACTTAGAAGCTCTTCCAATGTCCTATATGATTTAATAGGACTTTTGGAAGAGCTTCTAAGTTAGCATGATGCTAAGTCTCATGCTATCTCAACGTGAATACAGGCCCTGGTTTATTGCGTTTTTCCGTCTTGCCTTTATGTTCTGCTATTATTGAATGCATGTGTTTATTTATGTACATGGATGAAAATTAGTGTTAAATATAGCAAACGATAGAGGATGAAGTACTCAATCTGCAGAAAGAAAGGCAAGACTGAACATGTGGAAACAACCGAGAAATGGAGGCGGGGAAGGGGGGGGGCGCATGTTTACCTTTACCGGCTTCTCCACTATATTAAACAAGTTATAGCCCAGCCCGCCGGAATAGCATCAGCTGCCCCCTCTGCTACCTGGCAGTCATTGTCGGAAACGACAGACAGGCAAGAACAAGAAAGGTGTGTCCCTATCTGTGTGTTTCCGTTATTATTAATTATCTCCCACGTCGGTCCATCGTAATTATCAACCGGCCTGAGGGCAAGAGGGCAGGAGTAGGGTAGTGTGCAATGGTCCATTAATAATTATGGCACGATCATAGCTATCTTCGCACCCTATAAACCGATAACATTTACAAAACAAACACGTGTGTAGAAAAGCACACATGCACGCGCGCGGATGCACGCGGACAGATACGCATTTATGCATACATACATACATATAGCACATACATATAGTACATTATATACATACATACACGCACGCACTGACAGACAGACAAGCAGACACACACACACGCGAGCGCGCGCGCATACATAATATATATACACACACACACATTGTACACATACACATACATTATACACACGCGCGCGCGCGCGCACGCACGCACACACACACGCACGCACGCACACACACACAAACACGCACATACACACACACACACACCGTCTCTGGGTGTCAGCTGATTGGCGCAGACGTCATTAAATTGTCAGGGAGATAGGCGCTAGTCTGTGTGTGGGGGGGGGGGGGGGGGGGGGGGGGGGGGGGGGGGAGATGAGGGGGTATTAGGGATTGATTACCTACTCATTAACATTCCTGCTGATTACTGAATTCCTTTTCAGGGTACTTTTAAGCTATAATCGTCGGCCGGCGCCGGTTTTCTTGATTTTCCGGTAGTTTGGTTGTAGTGCCTCGTACTATCGGAAATGAATTCGTGCGAGCGAGCGCGTGTGTGTGCGTGTGTATCGCGCTTGTGTGTGTGTGTGTGTGTGTGTGTGTGTGTGTGTGTGTGTGTGTGTGTGTGTGTGTGTGTGTGTGTGTGTGAGAGAGAGAGAGAGAGAGAGAGAGAGAGAGAGAGAGAGAGAGAGAGAGAGAGAAACTTGAAAACTTAACTTTATTTTCCAAGGATATAGATGTTAGGCAGAGAGAGAGAGAGAGAGAGAGAGAGAGAGAGAGAGAGAGAGAGAGAGAGAGAGAGAGAGAGAGAGAGAGAGAGAGAGAGAGAGAGAGAGACAGAAACAGAGACAGAGACAGAGAGACGCAGTGAGTTCAAGTTGAAGGGCTGAAAGAGATGCAGAGAGATAGACAGGAATATAGAGACACTGAGATAGCCAGAGAGATAAACGGGCAGACAGACAGACTGACAGACAGACAGACAATGTGGAACCTACCCAAAGGCTGACGATAATGAAACTGCAATACCATATTGGCAAAGTTAGCTAATGTGTGGGTAGGGGAGGGGAGGGTGTGTGACTCAAACTGCAATGTTATATTGGCAAAGTGAGCTGATGTGTGGGTGGAGAGGGGAGGGGAGGGAGTTTAGGGGGGTGGGGATGGGGGTGAAGTGGGGTGAATGGTCACTAAATGACCGACTCCTCAGAGACCCATAATGTCCCATTATCGTATGCCAGAAACCCCCCTCCCTCACCCCCTTCTCTACTCTTCCCTCCCCTCCCCATTACACACTTCCATCTGTAGTTTTGCCAATGTTTGTTGCTTGGTAACTAAAGTGTGTTGTCACTCGTATCAGACTGTGGCAACCCACCACCTACCAACCCGATATCAGAGGAGAGCAATCATGTAGACTAGCACCCCCTCCCTTTCCCGGTTCTTTTTTAAATTTTATTCAGTCTTGCCTTTTGTTTAGTGTAAGAAGATTGAGCAGTTAAACCTCTATCGTTTTCGATATGTAACGTCAATTTTCCTCAATGTAAACAATTAAAAATACGCATTCGATAATAGCATAATATAGGGGGAGGTTTAACGGAACAGCGAACATTCAGTGTATAAACTAGTAGGTGCAAAGGGCACTGACAGTCACGTGACTGACGTCACAAGCGGGAAACTCTAAACTTGGCTGTTACTTCTTTTGGACTAAATGATAAACAATTGAATTAATTATTAGTGACGATAAATATTGGAAAAACATAATTCTCTCAAAATGGAGCTAACATACTGCTTAATGTTCGTTAAGAAAGGCAAGACTGGAAGAAAAACACACACAGAAAGAACCGATAAATTAACCGTCGACATAGTAGCTTCCCCTCTTTGCTATGTGCTACGCGGCAGTCATAATCGGGAACGACAGACAGACAGGCCTACAAAGGGTCATGCTTATCGTGTGTTGTTTGTTGTGTTTTCCAGGTGTGTTCGTGCTGATCTCTCACCTGGTCAACCTGGTGGTGAAGGGGTTCATCAGCGACAAGTTTCTCTGCATGAACCCACACTCCTACCGACTGTACGCCAGGGTAAGTCCATTACCATGCCTGTTACTACACAGTGGACCCTCCCTTATAAGACCTCCCATTATAAGACTCCCTCCCATATAAGCCCTACTTTTCTGAGACATTGCCCTTCTTTGTAAGTATTAAAATCACCTTCCTTATAAGACCTTCAAAAAACATCCAAATTGAGGTCTTATAAGGAAGGTTCCACTGTACTAGGATGGAAGTTCAATTTAACGTCGCGTATCGGCTTTCGCCATGTACGACGGGCTGAACCAACCAACCATGGTATAAACAAAAATTTATGTTCCTGAATCACTGTCTTAGCCAAAAGGCCGAAAAGCGATCAGACATTAACCCACTGTACTACCGCCATTACAGCTATTTATACCACTACTGCTACTACTTACTATTACCACCCCCACCATTACCATTAGTACGACCATACTACTTCTACCCCTAGAGTGAGTGATAGCGATCATTGATGGGTGAAACAAAAGTAGCTATAAAGTCACTTTATACGCAAAGGGATGGGTTGGCCTTTGGGGACCTTGCGTAACGCCAGCTGTCCTCGAATCCTTTTGTCCGAGAGAGTGGGGACGAACCCTGGGTAGTGCATCTCCACTATAAACAGATTCTAGCCCAGCCCACCGGAACAGCATTTTCCCCCCTCTGCTATCTGGCAGTCGTGGTCGGAAACGACTGACTGGCATACATTATATGATAACAGTAAACTCTTCTCCGATTAACACCTGCATTGTGTGATAGCTAAGGGAGAGCATAGCAAATGTAACAGTAATGAGAAGACATGTAAAATGCATGCACACCTGCACCAAAATGGAAGATTAGGAAAAACACTTGTTAATTATCGTTATTTTGATAGTGGCTTCTGATTGAAGAGATACAGATCGGGAAGTGACCAAAGCAAACTAACACAAGAAGCAGAACACACAAACAACACAAAGTAAAATACACGCCCACACACGCACGTAGCACACACACTCACACGCGCGCGCGCACACGTACGTACGTACGTACGTACGTACGCGCACGCACGCACGCACGCACGCACGCACACGCACACACGCACGCACGCACGCACACGCACGCACGCACGCACACGCACGCACACACACACACACACACACACACACACACACACACACACGCTGGAACGCAGAGACAAACAGACAGATACATAATAGACAGACAAGCACACTTACAAAGAAAACTTCAAAACACGAAATCAACCCCTGACTTGTGTGTGTGTATATATATATATATATATATATATATATACCCTTCTCTTCTCCTTTGCATCAAATGGTCTTCTTTTTTGATTTTTTAAAGAAACCAATTCGTTTTATAGCATCAGAGACATACCGACAGACACATGAAGACACAGACTTATCAAAATGTGAAGTGTAGCGTATTACAATCAGAATTTCTGCACTGTAGTGCAGCATGCAGACTATCACCTACGAAATGAAATTCGGCGAATCAAAAAAGAAAAAATTCGAGAAATGCCTGTCATCAATAAGGATTTAGGCTGGCAGACAGTGAGACGGACGGACAGACAGTCTCGCTTGGCTTGTTCTCGGGCATTTAGGTGACTGACTCCGTTCGATCGATCCATTTCCATTGGATTTCTCTTCCAGATCGATCACAATCATTTTCGCTTGATTAGCAATGCGGCGCGCGCCGTTTGTGCTCGCTCGTGCCATAGACTTTGAACTCAAGACGTTATCATTATTATAGTGTCTTTGTCATACATTTTATTTCGTTTTTTGGTTTTTTTATTAGAGATTTATCTTTTTGGGTAGCATTCTCCAGAAGAAAGAGATTGTAGGGTGTACTGAGTTCAAGTTTTCTTAGTGGTTTTGTTAGTGTCGTCGAAAAAAAAAGATTTTGGGGGTCTGTTTTTTCGACTTAATGGGTTGTACAATGGAACCTCCCTATTAAGTCCTTCCGTATTAAGACTCTCTAAGATGCGACCCCCCAAGAAATGTCACATATTTTTTCCCCTTTCATATTCGGCCTACTGAGTGTCATCCTCCCTATTGAGACCCTTTCCCTATGAAGACTTTTTGGGGGCTGTTTTTTCAAGGTCTCAATGGGGGAGATTCCACTGTAGTATGTGTATGTTGAAAGGCAGGCGTATTACGCTCATTTATTTGTGTTCATTATAATTATTGTTTCTAATGTTTGTAGTGATTGGTGCTTCTTTTCAGGTTAATAACTCATTTATTAATTATTGTTTCTAACGCTTGTGTTGACCGATGCTTGTTTTTATGTTGATTATTATTCACTTATTCTTGGATTGTGTTTAACCCTTTCACCGCCAGCCACATTTCAGCCAAAAAATTCCATTAACATTTCCTGGGTAGAGAACAAAATCTATCTGCTGTATTGGGGATTCTTCTGTGACATATAAAATAAGGTCTATCCTTACTTCCCAAAGCTAAGACAATATGGCCTTTGGATAATAGACCCCAGTTTGATGCATTTTAGTGACATAGGTGTTAAATCACTGTGGTGCTAAAATGCGACTTTGGCGGTGAAAGGGTTAAGGTATAATGCTCACTCATTTGTATTCTAGAGCTTAGTTCTTTGTACAGCGCTATTTCTCTCTCCCCGCAAAACCTCTCATCGTACTGTGTCTGTGTGCGTGTGCAGAAAGAGGTGCACGAGGACTGCTACGTGACGGAGACGATGCGCAACGGCACGGGGCAGATCGTGTACAGCTTCTCGCGGTGCCGCACCCCGGAGGGCAAGAGGTGCTACCTGGGCGTCTTCCGCAACGGCACCATGCGGCTGGGCAAAGACGCCCGCCAGAGCCAGTACACGGCCCAGTGGCTCTTCATCCCCGTGCCCGAGGACCGCAAGCGCAGAGCGGAGGACGAGAAGGACCGGATCAGGAAGCAGGGAGGCTGGACCCCGCCTCCTACTACCACTACTACAACAACGCCCACCACCACCACCACCTCCAAGCCCGTCAGCCAGCGCGAGCAGCGGCGGAAGCGCGTGCGGAGGTGGTGCCGCAACCTGGACGTGATCGCGCGGAGGCCGCGCAAGTTCGTCACGCGCTGCAAGCACGACTGCGACGTGCTGAGGAAGATGGTTGACAATCCGCAGCGCTACATGCGCCGCTGCCTACAGCAGCACGTCAGGAGGCGACTGCGGAAGAAGAAAGCCCCCCCGGGGGGTGGTAGTGGTTCTTCTTCGGAGAGTGGGGGTGAGGTAAAGAAGATAAACAGTGGCAAGGTGCGAGCTAAGGTTCAGAGCCTGTGGCCCAAACGGGAGGAGATCTTCCAAAGACTCCGGCAGCTCCGCCGCTGCAACCGGAGACTGAGGGAGTGGGACACGAGGAGGAGGGAAGGGAAGGAGGGTGGGGGCAGGAAGCGCTCGTGCAGCAAGCGGGAGCTCCAGCGCCAGCTGAGGCTGCGTGCTCAGAAAAGAGCAGAGACGAAAACTGTGAATCCTTCTTCTCCTACCTCCTCCTCCTCTTCTTCTACTGAGTCCTCCCACACCTCCTCCCAGCCCAAGGCTCCCTCCAGAGCAGGGCTGAGGAGGAGAAGAATCAGGCACGAGAAGAAGAGGCAGGGTAGGAAGAGAGACAGGGACGCGCGGAAGAAGAGAGACAGAGACAGGCGTGTGAAAGAGAGAGACAAGGGCGAAGGTGTGAAGGAGTCCTCCTCGGCTCAGGCTGAGCGGAATCACCGACAGAAGAGACAGTTGTTGTGGGATTCATTGACTTCCAGGTGAAAGGAAAGGGCGTGGTTGTTCTAGAGCACCTTCGGGTGTGGTGGACATTTATGTGGTTTCGTGGCACTGGGTTATAGGTTAGCTGCCCCGGGCTGGTTCTGTTCAAGGTGGTTACAATTCGCTTACAGTGGCTCACAAAACTGCACTCACTGAGCAGACTGAAATTTAGTTGGGGGTCATCATTGCTCAAGGCTGACTCAGACTACTGCTGACAGTGAAGACTGGATGGTAAGGATATAGTGGTGTTTCTTGCTGGGTGATTCTGGCGGGGGTGTGTGTGGGGGGGGGGGGGGTGATGAGAGACTTGAAAGAGTCAGTCACGAGTACAGTTCCTTTGGTGTTGTTGTTTTTAGCCAGTAGACAATGTGCGCCAGAGCAGAGAATACAAAACGACAACACGACAACAGTTCTTATTTTTCTGTGTTTCTTTTCCTTGTGTGTGTAGGGGAAACAGCGAGAAAACGAAATGTTCACTATCAAGAAAGACAAGGAAAGACGGACAGAAAGGAAGAAAGAGAAACAAATAATAACTAGAAAGGAAGACAAAATAAGAGAAGCGGCTCTGTGGAACCAAACTAGGTTTCGTAGAGAGAAAGTGCCATGTGGAAATGCTGACCTGACAGGCTGTGGATTCGTTTTTTTATTGACAGGCTTTGTTCTAAATCCTGTTCGGAATTTTTGCGCTGGAACATTTATGATTATCTGAACATTTTAGCACCTGTCTGTGAGTGTGCCATCTAACACAGGTGTTGGGTTTTATTTTCGCTGCGCAAAATCCCACGCTGGTCAGGCTGCTGAGAAGGCGAGTGCAGCGTCTCCTTAGGGCCGTGTGATCGTTATGCCGCTGGACACGACACATTCTGCACTAACTCCTACAGTGTGTTGCACGAGGAAGAAGAGTCGGATACGCTGTTCCCCCTGCTTTCGTTTCACGCACGCACGCACGCACACGCACACGCACACGCACACGCACACACGCACACACACACACACACACACACACGCGCGCGCGCGCGCGCGCACATGTTGCATGGCAAGCACACAATGTAGATTTTCCCACCTTAAACTTCAATGGTATGGGTTTTTTTTAAATGATATACTGTCACAATCTTCAAACAGTATTTTACTTGAGCCACAAAACGTATGTCAGCGGTCCATTGTGATTTTGTTTTTGTTTTTTTATTTTATATAAAATGGTGTTTTTTTAAACAGAATACTGAAGAAACGCATGGAGAAACCAAAGACAAGACATGTATAGCAATGTACAGTACAATGGACGATCCAGCAATGGACGAAGCGTGCTACGAACGTCGTAGGGTAACTCGGCAGAGACGTTTTGAAATCAAAGGTGGTCCAAAACGTAGGAAGGACCACTTGGAACGATTTTGAAGAGCTACCCCCATCTCCCCCCAAACCCTTAACCAGCATTTGGTTTAACCGAGTTTTACAAAAAATGACGGTTCTTGATTGAACACAACAAAAACGCGATTGTGCATAGACATACGATTTGTAACAAGTACGAGAGAGACACAGCTTGGACAAGCCTCTTCCGAGTTTACGGTACATACCAGCATGTTCATTCTACAATGCCAGAGGAAAAGACTGTTTCATTATTGCCCATTGTTTAGGCTTTTATATTCGTGTTTTAAAGTGCAACGTGTTGATCATGGTACATAGGTGGTTTTCGTCATTCGTGTAGATATTTTTTTTGGGCCTGGAGCAAAGTATCTTGGACATATCTCATTCTTTTTCTTAGGCTCATTTTCTCTCTCACGATGTGTTATGATTGAGAATGCGAGTTTCGAAGGAAATGCTGGAAATGTACGGTAACGTCACTTGCAACACTATTTTGTGAGCTCTGTACACTTTGGAGACTCATCATTGTGTGTAAGCACGTGCAACACCCACCAAGATCAAGGTCAAAACGTAATTATTGTATAATAGCATGTGTTGTTTGTATAAAGAGGAAGCGAAACATTGTTACAACCCGTGCAGAGAGAATGCAAACATGTACAGAAGAAATAAGGGGACACTGTGTTGGGCATTGTGGCACACACAAAAAGAAGCAAAACTCCTACACAAAACCAAGTGCAGAAAACGTAACGAAGTGACTATTTTGTTGGAATTGATGGACTACGGAGAGCTGGAGCATGTTATTAACGAGAACAGGTTTTACGTACAGCCTTGATGGTTATTGTTGTCGCCCCGTTGCTTTATTTCACTACTCTGGCCAGTGACTAATTTATTGGGAACAAGTTCGTTTTGCTTCAAAGAGGGGTGGGGGGTGGGGGGCACAGCGGTGTGTGTGTGTGTGTGTGTGTGTGTAACTGTGTGGTGTGTGTGTTTTGAATGAGTGCATGCAAAAAAGCGTGTCTGTATGTGTGTGTGTGTGTGTGTGTGTGTGTGAGAGAGACAGAGAGAGAAAGACAGAGAGAGAGAGAGAGGCTGCCTGCCCCCTCAAATGAAAAAAAAGAACATGCTTCTACTGATACTTGTATGATTTTGTCTAAACAGTGGTCCCCTACGACCACACAAACTTTAATACAACACATACAAACACAAAATCGTCAATGTACTTTATTTATTGTGTGTGCGATCAGGATCAAAGTTTCTCCCGCCGACCTTTCCCCCCAAAAACTCCCTTTGGACTTTGTTACTTAAATCTGATTGGCTACCGGTAGCCGCCATTGCTGTGACGTCGTCGTGTTGTTAGACACGTGGTCTGTGACGCCATTATTATGTTGGAGTCTGTTTGTGTTTGTTGATTTTTAACTGTTATTTTGCTGTCATCATTATTTGTCGTAATTCTGAACCATCTTTGCCATTCACCATTATCACCGATATCCATTTCTTCCCCCAATTAGAGGTTATTTTTGTGTGTTTTTGTGTTGTTTTGTTTTCATTCTACATTTACCCCAATCAACTTTTGCTATTTTCTTTCGTTTTTCTTTTTTGTTGTTGCTATGTTTGCCATTTTCTGTGTAATATTATGGTTTAGGTGTTTTGTTTTGTTTTTTCCTCGTTAGAACACATATTTCGACTTTTATTGCTTATTTTGTTTTAATGAATCCGACTTTTCTTTGATAGTTTATTGGGAATGCGTAAATAATTGGGGTTTGGTGTTAGAGCCTCAGAAAAAAGACCCACACCCGTTTCGCGCGCGCGCGCGCGCGCGCGTGTGTGTGTGTGTGTGTGTGTGTGTGTGTGTGTGTGTCTGTATGTGTGAGAGAGAGATAGAGAGGGGGGGGGGGGGG
Source organism: Phymorhynchus buccinoides (assembly GCA_017654935.2). NCBI lineage: Eukaryota > Metazoa > Mollusca > Gastropoda > Neogastropoda > Raphitomidae > Phymorhynchus > Phymorhynchus buccinoides. Next base: position 50,845,125 of record CM065692.1, on the reverse strand, counting down.
GAGGAGAGTATTTGCCTGTCATTAAACAGCTTGTAGTAAGCGCTGATGAAGGGGGTGGAGGGGAGGAGGGGCAGGCAAGGAGCTTCAGACGAGAAGTGTTTTCAACTTAATACCAATACATCCTGAGTTGGGAAAATGGTGCTGCAACTATGATTTAGTTTTATTTTCTCACCCCCTTCCCCAACCTTACCTAATCCTCCCCATCCCCTCTCTTAGTAGAGGACCTAAAAGAAAAAGTACAGTGGAGCCTCCCTATAAGACCTTCCCTTCAACGACTCCCTCTAAGTAGCGACCCAAAAATGTCCACCGATTTTTTTCCCCTTCGTATCCGAGAGTGTCCACCTCCCTATTAAGACCCCTCCCTCTATAGACCTTTTTTGGCTGATGTTTCAAGGTCTTTATAGAAAGGTTCCACTGTATTGTGCTTTTTCTGAAAGATGAAAGAAAGCGGTATTCTTGTGGTAGAACAGTGGGTTTTCTATTTAGTTCCGAAAGAAACTGTTCTCTCAGGCATCAATTCCACCATTTATCCCCTTATTATTAAGAGGAATGTTACTGATGGGAAAATCATTGACTCGTCTTACTCTATGAAATATCTTCTTTTAAATTGGGTGAAATCGGACACTGTGCCGAATTTTCATGTATTTGAACATTTTTTATTTTATTTCTAAAATATTTTTTCTTTTCTTATTTTAAGTAGTGGTAGATTCTGTTTACATTGTATCATTTATTTTTGTTTTAAGCGGGGTATTTTTTTATGTAATGATTTTGTTCTCACGTTTATCATCACCATCATAAACATCATCGAACCATCATCATCACTGTTATTATTATAATCGACGACGCCGTCGTTACTCTCATTGCTGTTCCCATTAGTATTTCTCATACTTCTCATCGTCGATTTTTGTTGTGGTTTTTTTTCTTCTTCTGACCATGGCTGCGATTTTCTCAACACAAGCAGACTCACCCACCATGTTGATTGATCGCCCCTTGTTTTACCTCATTGATGACGGCATGCGTGACGTGTCTACAATTTGTGATGACGTATGCGTGACGCGTGTTTGTGGTGACGTGCAATAAGTTGGGTTTGTTTAAAAATATTTGTTAAAAAAAATTTGGGGGGGGAATTTTCTGTCCGTCTGAATGGAGAAAGCACAAAGCAATACGAAAAAAAGTTTAGTTCGCTGATCTTTCCTTTTCAATAGGGCTTTTTTTAGTTGCAAAAAATAGGCGTTGTAGTTTTTGAACTTTGTCATTTTCTTTTTAACCTTGAATAAGTTCTAGTTCTTGTGTCATTTTTAGCATTGCAGACATTGATTGAATACCTTGGTGTTGTTTTTTGGCTGTTGAAATGTTATTTCACTCAGCTGAGGAAGGCTTTCAGACATTTTATTCAAATTCAATGTAAAACACACACACAAAAGTAACTTTGCTACAGAAACATTGACCTCCTTCGCTGGCGTTTGGTTAAAGACCCACCACGTCACATGTCAAAATCATGGTTGTTCACGTGTTTTCCCTCTTATAGCTGGTAAGAAATCTTAAAGACCCAGTACGTCACGTGTCAAAATCACGGTTTTCACGTGTTTTCCCTCTTATAGCTGGTAAGAAATCTTATTTTGACCAAGTGTTGCTCCCATACAAATGTCCTCATGCACGAAAACGAGACACCACTTTAAAGAGCAGCCTCGATAGTATACGAGGACAGTCTGAATGTGGGCCACACCGACCCAGAAAAAAACAAGGGACTTAATCCAGCCGGCTCTGTGGGTCTTTGAGAAATCTTCCAGGCATACGAGGGAACGTGACGTGGGGGGTCTTTAATGAAGACTAACCGCCCTAGGTGCAATAATCATGAGTGCCTCTTAAACTGTTAACACGGGTATTAAAATGTAAGTCGACAGAAACTAAACAGCCAATCGTCCTGGAAGTTTCTTCTAATCTACGTGTTACTACTACCACCCGTGTTAACTATTTAAGACTCTCATGGTTACCGCATCAGAAGAACTTGTCCCGAAAGGGCAATAGTCATAAGGACGTAAATGTTCATTTCTACTAGCTTTTGA
>CM065692.1:50818059-50820559 GCA_017654935.2 Phymorhynchus buccinoides | reverse complement strand
TTTCCTCTCCCATTCCCCTACCTTCCCCAGAGTGCTCAGAGTGGAGACACTGCCCAACGCCCAGTTCAATTTCCCCCAGGTTTCACACCCATCCAACCAGTCTATCCACAAAATCCACGTAGCTGGCCACCACCTTCCTCTGCAGGGGAATATGCCCAACAATTAATGTCCCTGGCCTCACAGTAGCGTATGCCCCAGCGTGATAACCAGAGACCTGGAGGAAACTGGTAACATGTACGCTGATTATTGCATGGACATTATATTGCTTTGTGGATGAAACTATAAATGCTTCCTCGCCAATTCTGAGAGAGAGGGGGAGGTGGGAAGAGAGAGATAATTAGGATGAATAGTTTGTGCGAGAGAGAGCAGAGAGATTATATGCGTGTGTTATGTGTTATATTTTGTTGACTCATCATGCTGATGGTCATGCTGATACTCGGACTTGGGGTATTAAAACTGATTTGCTGTAAAAGTATTTGCAGTATATATTGACTTCTTATAGTCAGCTAATGTGTATGATATATAATTATGTACATACTTGCTATATTTGACTAATTTTGCAGGATTGATACAGTGACTGTTGGGATAAATCTTGCTGTGTCACTACTGGTGCTAGTTTGAATTGATAGTGGGTTTTTGTGGTTTTTGTGTGTGTGCATGACATTGTGTGTGTGTGTTTTTCAAGCCGATATTACGCTTAATTGAATTTTTATTTGACTTGACTTGTTTTTACTAAAAAAAAATCTATTTTTTATTCTATTTTGAATACCTTTTATATTGCTTATTGTGAGCACATTGTGTATTTCTCCTGATTGGGGAAGCTAATTGTATTATAGTAACGTATTGAGAATCCCAAATATTATGCAACAACGCACGGATAACCAAAAGTGGTTATCCAAAACTGGTTTCAAAATTGGATATTTGAATGCTTGCCACCTCTTTAACAAAATGTCAGAGGTTCCTCAAGTATTACCAATTTCTGGGAAATGTATTCACGTATTTGGTTTTTCCAAAACTAGACTCACACAATTGATTGATGACAATGTGATTACAATACCGGATATAACGTAATACGTAAGGATGCAACAAGTAAACTACAAACGGGTATTATAGGATACATACACCAATCAGTAAATCACAAACAATTGACCATATTTGATAAGCACAATATTGAATGCATCTGGTTAGAAGTCCGCCTTAAAAGAAGCAAGCCCATAGTAATCGGCTTATTATACAGAAACCCTAAAGAACGTAGTAATCGGTTTGATAATTTTGAATCAATGATGGAAGATGTTTTGAATTATTCTAACAAAGTTATACTTCTTGGGTATTTTAATATTTATCTTCTTAACTCTAATAACAAATGGGAAAGAATCGTCCTTCAATTTAACCCAATTAGTAAATTCCCCCACAAGAAACACATTAACATCTGAAACCTTAATCGATCATATGTATGTAACAAATGCAAGCAACATCGTTGAAAAATCTGTACCCATTTATGGTCTTAGTGATCACTTTCCAGTGTGCTTAACCTGGAATTTAAAAAAAAGGTGTAAAGATTCCGAGATGTAAACATAAATATATTGTTTATCGTTGCTGTAAAAACTTTAACCCTGAGGCTTTTTTGTCCGATCTTTGTTCAGTTGATTTTTCAGAAGTTTATCAACATACTAACCCTGATAAGGCTCTTGATGTCTGGTACAGCACCTTTCTGCCTGTGGTTGACAAACATGCACCATGTAAATTTAGACGTGTTAAGTTAAAAGGAAAACCACCGTGGCTAAATGAAGAGATTAATGCAGCTATAATAATCGAGAAAAATTACTTCAATCAACAGGTAAAGATGAAGAATATAAAAAGCAACGAAATACAATAACAACGATGAAACGGGTGGCCAGTAAGAAACACTTTAATGAACTTAATTCATCTAAGCATGATACACAATCTATATGGAAAGGCATAAATCATCTATCTGGTAAAAGCGCAAAGTCTATGAATAGCTCATCAACAGATTTAACGGCTGAAGATCTTAACAAACACTTTGCAACAGTTGCAGACAAATTGTTGAAGTAGATAATACACAACAGAATAATTTGCGAACGTTATGTGACTCAAAAGACATTACAACCAACCTTAACTTTAATTATATTAGTGTACATGAAGTTTTCTCAGAATTGTGTTTATTAAATCAATCTAAATCTCGAGGGCTAGACAATTTAGAGGACCAATCTTTCCTGAACATCTAACATACAACTATAACCTTTGCAGTAAAAAAGGCCACTATCCACAACCCTTCAAAGACGCCAAGGTGTTGCCCTACTTTAAATCTGGTGATAAGAATTGCGCCTCAAATCATAAACCCATATCAATTTTATCTAGTATTTCTAAACCTCTTGAAAAGCATTTAAAACAAATGATTCAAACACACTTTAGAATACATAATGTATTTCACCCAAACCAAAGTGGTTTTAGGAAGCATCATTCTTGTCATACAGCACTC
>CM065692.1:50808059-50813059 GCA_017654935.2 Phymorhynchus buccinoides | reverse complement strand
AAGTATCTTTCCCAAGGGCACAACACCGCGAATGGAGCTGGGTTCGAACCAGCGCACTCGCAAAACCGTTGGATTACAAACATCGACTCTAGCTACGCCACGGCGCCTCCTGGCGGCTTTCAAGTCAGACTTTAAATTTGAATCCCATTTATTTTTGTAATGATCCAAGTCACTGACAAGATGCACCTTTCCTAATAATCTTATTTATGCGATGAATTCATGCGGAACGAGTTTGCTGTTTTCTGTGCGTTTTAAAACGCAACTTTTCAGCGTTTACAGTTTTACCATCAATGCGTAAGCTCATGGTGCCATGCGTCTGCTGCCAGTACATGGGGTAATGTGAACGTAGGCTCCTGTATAGACTCAGAAGCCATAGAAGCAGCCATTTAAAAACCATAGAAACCAGCAATATATAAGTGAAGCAAAAATCTAGACGCGTTTCATTTCCAAGTCGTTGAAGTGGACCGGTACGATGGGAATTTCGGAACCTTTAGAAAGGTTTGCTCGGTATTATTTAAATGAACCGTATATAAACATTTCCTATCTGATCGAGGATATTGGTAATCCTATTGTTTTTGTCGTGGGCTTTGTCGGAAACCTACTGACAGCTTTTATCATGCACCGTCTTCCTTCATCCACGTCCAGTGATTTCTTCAAAGTGATGACCGTGACTGATCAGCTGGTGTTGGTTATTGGCCCCTTGGAACGCTGGCTGTACAGGACATTTGATGTCGTGTACTTCAAAGACCGAAGCTCCTGGCAGTGTAAGATCAACAGAATGGTATTTCTCACGGCATCGTCTGCATCAGCATGGATGCTTGTGGCACTCACCACGCTCAGAGCCGCTTCAGTGCTGTGGCCGCTTCGCATCAATGCTGTGTGGACGAAGGGAAAATCCAGGGCTGCAGCTGGTGTAGTGGTCAGCATCCTTGTCATGATGAATGGCTACGTACTGAAAAGATACCACGTTGACCGAGGCAGTTGCACAGTCTTTGGAGAAACAAACGACATGAAAAAGCATCTTCTGTATATTCGCCAGATTCAGACTCATTTGCTACCTTTAATGATTTTGATTGTTAGCAACGCTGCTCTTCTGCGGGCGTGGGTTGGATCTATCCGAACGAACAAGCCTCGTCCTGTACAATTCACCCAGGACTCCAGACCAGAGAAAGTGTCTTCACTGACGGTCACCTTGATTGCTGCCAGTGTTCGTTTTGTCCTATTAACAACGCCTCTCGCTGTGTATTTGGCAATGAAGCAATATGCTGATATGGACGATCCAATAGAAAACGGGCTATACTGGATATTTCACGATGTCAGCTGGCTTTTGTGGTACACCAACAGTGCGGTCAACTTCTTCCTGTACTGTTGCACTGACGGAAGGGTCAGGGATGAGCTTATCAAGATTGTTCAGGAGTTTTGTGGAGTGTGTCGGGGGACCAACAAAATAAATTCCTAGACATTGCCATCCCATGTTATAGTAGAGGAGGCAAAATAATGAGAAGGGAAAAAAAGATGGTGAAAGTTGTCTGTGGTGATGAGCTTTATTATGTTGACTTTTAAACTGGCAAGGACATTGTACTTTAGTTAGAGCAAAATGTTTTCTTGTGTCAAAAGAACTAAACCAAGGTGGTATGGTGGTTCACGTTTTGCAATGTGAGTACGTACACGTCACATGATTTGTACAGACGGCTGACATACATATCAAAAGCTGTATCCATTAATACATTAACCAGTCATTCAATCAAATAATCAATCAATCAATCCATTAATCAATCAGTCAGTCAGTCAGTCAATCCATCCATCCATCCATCCATCCATCCATCCATCAATCAATCAATCAATTAACAAAACAAACAACAAACAAACGGAGATATGTAAGATTGAATGACTGAATAAAAATCGTTATTTATTAAAACATACTGAAGAATTACAACAAAACAAAACACGCCCTTTTTAATTCCAAACAGCAACGTAATTTTCAGTTTGTTACTTTTGTACACAATATAATGAATAAAAAACGGAATTTCTTCGAGCAAAAGTGACAGCTTGGCATAGTAAATTGCTCAGTTCTTTCTTCCCTGTTGATGCTAACTAAAGGTTCTCCCACACCACACTATGGAATTAAGAGTTCTTAAGTTCTTGGACAACAAAACATGTCGTACATTTCACTTTACTGATTTCTTTGATAACTGTTCAGCAAATATTCACTGAAGCGAAGCTCACAAACTGTTTATCGCGACCACGTTGGACAGTGTGTGAATGTCTGATTGCAGACATTAATACAGCTCTGATGCATGGCTCATGGCACCTGAAGCCACTTTCTTCCAGACGTCTTCAGATTGTAGAATTGCTCATCAATCTCTTGTGCTGTCCTTGAGTTGTCCTTGTGGTATCTGTGGTGCTCTCGAACCAATATTGGTGTCATCAGTGATGGGTGATCCTTGAATTGTCCTGGCGGTATCTGTGGAGCTCTGGGACCAATATTGGTGTCACGGTGATGGGTGATTCTTGAGTTGTCCTGGCGGTATCTGTGGTGATCTGGAACCAATATTGGTGTCATCGGTGATGGGTGATCCTTGAGTTGTCCTGGGTGCTCTGGTATTGGTGTCATGTGGTGATCTGGAACCAATATTGGTGGTGATGGGTGATCCTTGATCGGTGTGATGCTCTGGATGGTGTGACCCTGATGGTAACTATGATGCTCTGGAACCAATAACCAATATTGATCGGTGATGGATGATCCTTGAGTTGTCCTGATGGTAACTGTGATGCTCTGGAACCAATATTGGTGTCATCGGTGATGGATGATCCTTGAGTTGTCCTGATGGTAACTATGATGCTCTGGAACCAATATTGATGTCATCGGTGATGGATGATCCTTGAGTTGTCCTGGCATGGTGGTATCTGTGGTGCTCTGGAACCAATATTGGTGTCATCGGTGATGGATGACCCTTGAGTTGTCCTGGTGGTAACTATGATGCTCTGGAACCAATATTGATGTCATCGGTGATGGATGATCCTTGAGTTGTCCTGGCATGGGTGCTCTGGAACCAATATTGGTGTCATCGGTGATGGATGATCCTTGAGTTGTCCTGGCATGGTGGTATCTGTGGTGCTCTGGAACTGTGATCGGTGATGGATGATCCTTGAGTTGTCCTGGGTAACCAATATTGATGTCATCGGTGATGGGTGATCCTTGAGTTGTCCTGGCATGGCGGTATCTGTGATGCTCTGGAACCAATGTTGGTGCCGTCGGTGATGGGTGACCTTTGAGGTGTCCTGGCAGTATCTGTGGTGCTCTGGAACTGGTCTTGGAGATGTCTTTGGTGAATAACCCTTCCTTGTCCCGGGCGTGGTCTCTCTTGGACTACCAGGTCAAGGTCTGTTAGAAATACTGCCTGCAGCTATCCAACGTGCCGCCTGTTGGTACATTGTTGAAAGACCCATTCACAAGCTTTGGTTGCCATCTTTATGATTAGGTCAGATCGCAGAACCCAATAAGTTGCTTGTTGATCGTCTTCATCAGACAATAACATGTTGCTATGGCAAATAATAGAGTAAAACTGGCTACTGCAGTATTAATAGCTATGCTAACAATTTCGCACATGCAAAACGTGTATGTATTTTCTCAGATGAGCATTATTGTTGGCTTTTGTTTGTGTTTCAGAACCAATGATCTGTTTCGTAATCACTGTGATTTGCAAGGTCCTGCTTGAGTGTTTATTATATACTGTCTTGACTTCAGATATTGAAAACAGTTCACCCTTTGCTATCGTTGAGCGCATCAATTGGTAATATTCGATTATTTAGCATTCACGGATTTGCCTCTTTGCATGAGACTATACAACAATATGTCTCTCTCTTTAAATGAGATCAGATTTTTGAAAACAAACAAACAAAGTGCACACCAACCAAGAACAAATCGTAACTCAGCCGGCTCCACCCCTTCAGCTTCCAGTCTGTGATGTGACCCATCCGAATGGAGGATATACCAGACCACATTCAGTTCTTTCTGAACGTGTACAATCTGACGAGGGACATTGGCTACCCCATTGTGCTTGGCCTTGGACTTGTGGGGAATTTACTGGTAATTGTCATCATGATCCGTCTCCCTCTATCCACGTCCAGCGTCTTCTTTGTGGTTCTGGCAGTGTCTGACCAGACCTTGCTGTTCCTACACCCGTTTAACATTTTACTCGGCGATTACTTCGGTACCATGCCATTCAATAGCATGGGTCCTTGGCAGTGCAAGGTGGCGACTTACGCGCTTTACGTGACAAAAGCTCTATCAGGTTGGATGCTTGCTGCACTCTCTACGCTCAGAGCTGCTTCAGTGCTGTGGCCACTCCGCATCAGCGTTCTGTGGACAAAGAGAAAGTCTGCAGTCAGCACCGGTGTTGTGGTCATCGGTGTTGGCCTGGTTAATGCTTACTTCCTGTACGGGGCGAATCTTGACCAAGAAGGAACCTGTAAAGAGTCAAAGAGCTACGAGTGGTTTTATGACTTCGTTTGGCCTGCCGTAGACCTTTTCCAGAAATGTTTATTGCCTTTCGTGTTGTTGCTTATAAGCAACATCGTTCTTTTGTGGACTCTGGTCAGATCCGTCAGAGCAAACCAACGTCTCTCTGTGCAACAAACCAGCCAGGATTCCAGACAACGGAAAGTGTCTTCACTGACTGTCACCTTGATTGCTGCCAGCGTTATTTTCTTCCTTCTAACGGGACCCGATGCTATAAGTATGATATTCGAAAGCTTCATTTTAATCAGCGATGCGATGTTGGAAATACAGTTAATCTTGGTTTCGCTGATCAGCAGATTTTTAATGATTACTAACTGTGGCATCAACTTCTACCTGTACTGTTTGACTGGCACCAGGTTCAGAGAGGAGTTCATCAACATTTCTGTGCAGTTTTTCTCCATTTTCCGTTGTTGACGTACCCTGGCTAAAAGACACCAGGGATCATCCCAACAGCGGCGCCGAAGTATTTGGACACTAT
>CM065692.1:50795559-50798059 GCA_017654935.2 Phymorhynchus buccinoides | reverse complement strand
TACATGAATCTTGGCATAAGTTGATAATTGCAGTAAAACTCATTAACATAACTGGTGGACAAGATTGTCCATTATGTACTTGTGATAAGATTTGCGAAAGGAAGATACGCTAGTTTTATTTTTGAAATTATCATGGATGTCGTTCCACAGTTTACCACCTGAGTATGTAAGGGATGCTTTATATAGATCTGTTCTGGGGCGGGGCATTATTAATTTGGTTTTGCTTCGAATTGCATGGACTTTAAATTTAGTAATAAGATATTTTGGTACTAACTTATTTATGATCTTGTACATAAGGGTACCTTTGTTTAGTAGACATTTCAAATCAAATGGTAGAATGTTGAGTTCCTTATAGTCAATGGTTTCAAGGGAGAACGATTTAAGGAGTATGAGTTTAAGAGAACGTTTATATAATCTTTCAACGTGTTTGAGTGTGTTTTTACTAGCTGAATCCCAACATGTTGATGCATAATCAATGTCAGGCTGAATATAGGCATGGAAAAAAAGTTTACGGGTATGTTGATCCAAAAAGTGCTTTATTCTATTAAGCTGGAATACTTTTTTTGATATTTTCTTGGCCAGTATTTGCATGTGTTTTGACCATGATAAGTTGTTGTCAATGTAAGGCCGAGTATTGTGTGAAGCAACTTCTTCTAGAGACTTTTCATAGATAGTTGGTGTACTTAATTGATTTTTAAAGTTTTGCCTCTTTTGTCTTTTTGTGATTAACATGAATTTAGATTTTTTTTGGATGTAATGCCATATGATTTTGCTCTGACCAGTCAACTAAATTATTAATGTCACTCTGCAATTCAGAACAGATTGAGTCAGCATTATAACCGTTTTTTATGGATTGTGGTGTCGTCTGCAAAAAGTTCACATGGTGAAGTAAGATGAAGCGGGAGGTCATTTATATAAATGGTGAAGAGCATAGGTCCTAAGACAGAGCCTTGGGGAACTCCATAATTGACTGATTGCAATGAAGATGTAATAATATCTTTGGAGACGGTTTGTCGTCTGTCAGATAGAAAGGACGAAACGAGGGCGATAGAATCTTGGGTTAAACCGTACAATGATAGTTTTTTTTAATAGAAGGCCATGGTCAATAACATCAAAGGCTTTAGCAAAGTCAACGAAAATAACACCGGTGAGAAGGTCATTGTTAATATTAGAATGCCACTGTTCGACTAGATTAGTGAGTACTGTTTGGCAGGAATGATTTTCTCTAAAGCCACTTTGGTTACAATGGAAAAGATCATGTGTAGTAAAGTATGTCTGAAGATTACGCTTTAAGTGCTTTTCTAGAGGTTTGGAGAGGTTAGACAAAATAGATATAGGTCGGTAGTTAGACGGGTCTTGGGGGTCACCAGATTTATATAGTGGTATCACCTTCGCGTCTTTAAATAATTGGGGATAACAGCCTTTCTCAATGCAAAGGTTATATATATAGGTAAGACAGTCCGTGATAATAGGCGCAGATAACTTTAAGATATAATTATCAATATGATCTAAGCCGCAACATTTAGAATGCTTGAGTTGAAATAATTCTTGGTACACCTCATGTACAGCCATATACTGAAAACTGAGTTTAGGGCCTAGTTTTTTGGAGTCACAGTACTCCTTCAGTAACAAAAGATCGTTAGAACTAGTTCGGTCAGCTAGTATAGTTTTATCGGCTATGGTACAGAAATGATTGTTGAGTTCTTCTACAGAGAGATCGTTAGCCAAGGGCGCGCTATGAGTTGAAGATTTACAGGATAATTGGTTAATTGCTTTCCAGATAGATTTTGAGTCTTTTTTAGATTGTATAAGATCACCAAAATACTTTTTCTTTGCAACTCGCTTCATATTTGTTATTTTGTTTCGCTGCTTTTTAAAAGCCACGTCCTTACCAGTTGTTTGTACTAAATTTTCACGAGTCTTTATTTCCGCATTTATATTATCGTTTAACCATGGGGGTTTACCTTCAGGCTTGACACGTTTGGTTATAAAAGGGGCATGTTTATCATATATTTGGATGAAGGTATTATACCATTTTTCAAGGGCTTTATTGGGGTCAGTGTACTGAAACACTGTGGAAAAGTCGGTCGTACATAGATCGTATAAGAAATGCTCAGGGTTAAAGGATTTGTAGCTACGAAATGATACACACCTATGAGAGCATTTAGGGATTTTGACGCCTTTTTTTGACCATGTTAAACATATAGGGAAGTGATCGCTTAATCCGAAGACAGGAACAGAAGTTTCCACAATGTGCTTTGGATTAGTGACGTATATATGATCAATGAGTGTTTGAGTCTGTAGTGTTATTCTGGTGGGATTATTAAGAAGTTGTGATAAATTGTAAGATTCATAGATATGTTTCCAGTTATCATGGGGTTTGAGTAAATCAAAGTTTAAATCACCAAGCAATATGATATCAGTATAGGATAAGGAAACATTGTCCATCATAGATGAAAAACGATTAAACCACTCCACTCGTTCATCGGGGTTTCTATAT
>CM065692.1:50773059-50780559 GCA_017654935.2 Phymorhynchus buccinoides | reverse complement strand
CTTCCAGGAAAGACTAGGCTGTACCGTGATATTCCAATGTTGTAGAAAGTCATTTATTTGTGCAGCTCTCAGTTACTGTTGGCCCCTACTACAGGCTAATGTTCACCAGTGATAAAAGCCATGTGAGTGATGATGATGAAAATCTGTTTAACGTCCTCCGGTCTGGAACAGACACATACGGGACATTAATAGACATAAAGATGGTGGGAACAATTCTGGAGGCAATGCCCGGAGGCAGTGCAACACCAGTAAAATCCCGAATGTTTAGCAATACAGATAGCTACCCGTATACGCCATTTGAGTAAGGATGGAAGTTCAGTTTAATGTCGCGTATCGGCTTTCGCCATGTACGACGGGCTGAACAAACCAACCATGGTATAAAGAAAAAAATATGTTCCTGAATCACTGTCTTAGCCAAAAGGCCGAGAAGCGATCAGAATTATCGAGTAAAGGACATTCTGTACTTATATACCACGCTTCTTACGTACACCGCGTGTCTATTGTAGTCTCGTGTACCTGCTATTAGCGGCAAGCTTCACGATAGTTTCGCGAGAGAGGTCTTGTCACTAAGAAACGCGGTTTCTGATAACGGGAACAGGCCAAAATAAACAGCTCTTGTCAGCTCTGATAACACGCTAAATGACTGCTTTTTAAAACGAGGCTGACAAAAATGCTGCTATAATGAAATAAAATAAAAAGCATAATTCCAGTATAAACTACATCGTCAAAGAACGTTCTACTAAAATGCTACCATAAAACAAAAGTAGAGAAGGTGTGAAGAGAATATTCTACCTCATGAAATAAGTAAGCATTCCTCTGTTTGCTTGTCCGCCATTGTGAATTTTACGAAACTAAGTGCATGGCTTTGTACATCGATTTATCGGCAAATATGTAGATTTACACCCTCCTGCTCTATTTCTTGGTTCTTTCCGTGGTTAGGGATAAGGTTAGGGTTAGGTTTAGGGATAGGATGGTTAGAGTTCGCATGCGAAATGTAGATATTTCATGGAGCTACTTATTTCTCATGACAAAGGAAAGGAGATGAGGAAGCAAAAGAATGAGAGGGTGGGAGGTGGGGGTTGGGGTTGGATGGAAGATGATGAAACGGTCAGAACAGGTATGTACTTTTTCCGGTTGCAAGAATAGGTAAGTTATAGTAATGTATTACATTTTGTTATTTTAAATATCTTCGCAATCATGTAGATGAACCCCCTACTTTCATTTCTCAGTTCTTTCCGGTTATGAGCCAATTTACATTTGCGCGGACCCAAAACGGACGCATATTTCAACACTATACACAGAAACAACTGCGCGCCAGCAAGAAAACGGTTGGACAGCGGAGATTACTTTAGCGAGGATTACTTTAGCGACGTACAATATCGCGCTATTTCTCCGCTATTGTCTTCCAGCTCATTGACGTTGACCATGATAACGCGTGCGCGTGTGTGTATGGGGGTGGTGGTGGGGAGTAGGGGGGCGGAGGTGGGGGTGGGGTGGGGGTGGTGGGGGTGGGGGTGCGGGGGTGTGGGTGGGGGTGGGGGGGGGGGTGCGGTGGGGGGGTGGAACGGGATGATAGAAGAAGATGGAAGGAGGGAGAGAGAACAAAAGTAATAATAATATTCGCGGACCCCGGCCAAACCGGTACTCAGCGTTACTGGTACTTGGCGTTACCGGTACTAGACGTTTTAGGCGGCACTCGGCGTTGCGCTAGTCCTTATGAAATAAAGGTTCTGAAGTCTGAAAGATCTCTCTCTCTCATTCATAATTGGTTGAGTCGATTCTGACAGCCGAGGTTAAATCACATATTGTGCAGATATAAATTCGGGGGGGGGGGGGGGAGGGGGGGCAAGTAACCTCACTAAAGAAAGGTTCTCTATCTGTTCGCCTACAGTAGCACTGGCATTGTGGACGGCCCTTAGTGTGTGCCCTTAGCACAGGTGGAGTCTCACGTGCACACTGGCCATTTATCTGCTGTACTGTGATAGCGAAAGCGTACTAACCTTGAGGTTCAAGTAAAGACAGCGGTTAGCGCGCGACGTGTGTGTGCGTGCGCGTGCGTGGGTGTGTGTGTATGTATGTGTGTGTGTGCGTTTGTGCGTGCGTGCCGTGCGTGTGTGTGTGTGTGTGTGTGTGTGGTTGTGTGTGTGTGTGTGTGCGTGCGTGTGCGTGTGGCGTGCGTGCGTGTTGGGTGTGTGTTTGTGTGTTGTTGTGTGTGTGTGTGTGTGTGTGTGTGTGTGTGTGTGTGTGGTGTGTGTGGCGTGCGTGTGCGTGCGGCTGTGTGTGTGTGTGTGTGTGTGTGTGTGTGTCTGTGTAAGGATGTGTGTTTGAGATATGACCACCCGGTATTCCCTCGTATTCCCCGTATGAGGCACAGGCATCCCCACTGTCCCCAATCGGTGTAAAGACGGGAATAATAGGAAATTAGAAAGAAGGGAGGGACGGAGGGAGGGGGATAATGAGAGAGAGAGAGAGAGAGAGAAGCGAGAGAGGAGAGAGGGAGAGAGAGAGAGAGAGAGAGGAGGAGAGAGAGAGAGACCGAGTGAGAGAGAGAGAGAGGAGAGGAGAGAGAGAGGAGAGAGACACAAAAACCCCCCCCCCCCACCCCCCACACACAGACCAAGAGACACAGAGAGAGAGACAGAGGACAGACAGAAGACAAGAAAGAGAGACAGAGGAACGTATTCGAAACGTACAAAAACATATTTATACGGGGTCAAGTCAAGTCAATCCAAGTCAAGTCAAAATGATCTTTATCGAAGGTTAAAGACTAAGCTGACAATTATTTTTTTATCCTGTCCTGGCAATATGATAAACATAAACATAAAAATATTTTCTACACTCAAACCTGGAAGAAAAAGACAGAGAGAAGAAGGAGGAGGAGGACAAGCACGAGGAGGAGGAGGAGGAGGAGAAGAAGAACAAGAAGAAGTCGGAGAAGGAGAAGAAAAAGAAGGAGGAGGAGGAGGAGAAGAAGAAGGCTAAAAGAAAAAGGAGAAGGAGGAGATGGAGGAGGAGAAGAAGAAGAAGGAGGAGGAGGAAGAGGAGGAGGAGGAGGAGGAGGCGGGAGGAGGAGGAGGAGGAGGAGGAGGAGGAGGAAAACTAGGAGGATACAAAAGAGAAGGCAGGAGGGGAGTAGGAGAACAATATTAGCAATATACTAATATAACAGCAGCAGCAACTACTGTACATTGAAAAATCAAGATCGCTAGAGATTAGCAAAGACTCGGTTACAAGCGGGGACATTTTTTTTAAACTTACATTTCAAATGTATTGAATTTATAGTGATGACTGTGGAGGAGAAACAAATCAATGAGCAAGTATATAAAAAAGAACCCACTAAACAAACAGACAGTCTCTCCGTATGTTTCTGACATTTTATTTGCATAGTTGCGTAATAACTGTGTACCTTTCACCAAACTCCCGGTTTACTTTTGATTCCAACGGCATCACCCGAGAAACTACAAACGGAGAGGATCCCTGTTGTTTGGTCAATTTCTCCCGTGGGGATACCGGGGGGTCTTTCGTAAAAAATAGTTTCCCCACCTTCTGGAAGTTCTGTACTTGTAACTTCCTCTAATCTGCTACTCTCTTTGACTGTCTTTTCCCTTTGCTTTCCATCATTTACTATCTTTCTGACTTATTGCCCCATTCTCCTACCTTTTCCAAAAACATATTCGAAATAATGTTTCTCCTTTGAGCTCCTTCGACTGAAATCGGAATGTGTCTGCTGTGCGCAGCGGGGAGACCAGTGAAACCTGAAAACCGGACACATACGTACCTTACCCATTATGGTCATACGGCCTGGGAACGCAGAAGAAGAAGAAGAAGAAGAAGAAGAAGAAGTTTGGTCAATTTAACTTCAAGTACCTTAGAGTTTCTGTTCAACGGAGAAAGGCGAGCAAACATTTCATGGTCTATACGGTATACTTGGTTTATAAACAAATCTTTATTCATTTGGAAACGATCAAACAGAAAGACAATTACGGTATACTTAGTGGTCAGTCTTGTTTCAAAGGTAACAGCGTTTGTCCATGGCGTCAAAGACACTCAGTAGAAAGTGGCTCGATCAAAAGTTTCTCAGAGCCTAAACAATTGAACACGCACACACACACGCACGCACGCACGCACGCACGCACGCACGCACACACACACACACACACACACACTCCTAAGAAAATCACTGAAAGTTTAATTATCAACAAATGTAGACATACACACAAACTTTCTTTTCCCAGAAGAAAATAGGGTTTTACGTCCTCTTCGGTCTTTCGGCCATGTGGGGCATTTGTAAATACAAAGATGGTGGGAACAATACTGGAGGCAATGCCCGGAGGCAGTGCTATGCCAGTAAAGTCCCAATTTGTTTTACTAATACAGATTATGTGTAGCAGTAACCACGCCTCGGTTAAACCTCATTGGCTATAGTACCACCACAAGAGTTGCATACTGTTTAAATCTAGTTTTGTATACACCGGGTAGGGGGGGCATGGCCTGGAACAATTTATCTTCTCCTGTAAAATCATGCTCCTCGAGGCAAGCCTTTATGAAAGCACTTAAAGCTAAAATGTTGGAAGCTTTATCTTTGCGACTTTGGAAATGAGTGTCTGTGACGTAAGTGTCCCGCGCGACCCCTCTTTCTTATCTACACCCCCCCCTCCC
Source organism: Phymorhynchus buccinoides (assembly GCA_017654935.2). Classification (NCBI taxonomy): domain Eukaryota; kingdom Metazoa; phylum Mollusca; class Gastropoda; order Neogastropoda; family Raphitomidae; genus Phymorhynchus; species Phymorhynchus buccinoides. Next base: position 50,775,900 of record CM065692.1, on the reverse strand, counting down.
CCCCTCTCCTTTTCTTTTCTCTGTCCGGCCGCCACTTTAATTGCCATCCACCATCAAACGAACGCCGATTAAGGCATTTGTCTCTTTGAAGCCCGATTTACCTCCCCTGTCAGCATGTACCACCTACAGAGGTTATCTCCCTTTACCCCCCCCCCCCCCTTTATCTCCGTTCCCCATCACGAGAAAGTGAACCCCACAGTCGGCTCCCTTTTGAACCCTTCCTTTCCAATCACGAGAAGGCTAGGAATTTCGGCACGTGATAACAATGTAACCGGCGCGTGATTGTTCTGTATCCCTATGCATAAGACTAGGACCTCATCTTGTGACGTGTCGACTGCTATAAACCAATGACAGGCTTTCATTGTTTGAAAGTGAAGGCTATAATTGGAGTAGTGAGAAAAGGTTTTCACACAAGACGCTGAAACCTAGCTAGAGCTACACTCCCAGCCTGTCATAATAAGCCCAACTAGTGAGTATTATTGATGACTGGTGATTGAGATCTGGTTTGTTTGATCCTAGTTTTGATCTAGATCCTATATTCAATGATGAATAAGGAGTAGATAGATATGTTATTGAAAAGAAGTGGTAAACATTCTATTCTATCTATGTGCACTGATTATTTGTGTGTGTGTGTTTTTGACTTTAACACTTTTGGTACCAGAACCGGATTTTATGCCTACTAACCCTTTTGTCTATTTTTAGTAGGAAACCTGTGGGTTGCAATCTTGCACTTTATGATACCATTCATTTCCAGGTGTTGGATGGAGAGTGATGTTGGCTTGATCACCTTTTATGTTTTACTGATCTCAGTTTGTTAACTGAAAAGGTTGCAATCTTGCACTTTATGATACCATTCCTTTCCAGGTGTTGGATGGAGAGTGATGTTGGCTTGATCACCTTTTATGTTTTACTGATCTCAGTTTGTTAACTGAAATTCAGATTATGTGTTCTTAGTGCTATTGTACAAGGGAAGCCTTCTAGCCGGTTGGGATTCACTAATTCCCTGCCGACTGAAGCCCCTTGTCTCTAAGCCATAGAGAACTACATCCACCTTCTCCTGTGATTATCAGCAGGGCATCGTGGGCCGGACGATTATCCTGGACTCACAAGCACCAAGACGGGACCGCCGCCAAGACGCCCCGCACCCAGAATCCGTGAGGAGACCACGCCTGAACCGTGCCATCCCGCGAAGCCGTAACCGGAACGACTGGGAGCTACTCTCACCTGACGAGCAAGCCCAGCCAACCCAGCACTCGCCGATCACTACGGAGGAACTTGACAACAGCTAAGTCCAGCGGACCGTGCCAATCACTTGAACTTTCCTCCGGACAATGAAGATTAGTGACCCTTCTCGCCTGGGGCTAACCTTCTAGAAAGACAAAAGTCTTGTAAATCCTTTCGGATTCCATTGTTTTTCATTCATATTTTGTTTTGGCGCCATTGAGCTGCTTTATTATTATTGTTGCATAATCTTATGCAGATTTTGGGAGTAAATAAAATACAAGTGTCAAATAATCCTGAACCCTTTGGTCAGACTGATGAGAGTGGGAGTCTTGTAATTTCATGTAAAACCCTACTTCTCTCTGTCTGCCATTTAGAGCAATTCAACCACTTGTATTTCTTACAACCATACGAGCCAGAACCCAGGCACAAATATAAATTTATTAGATGAAAAGGGGCCGGGAAAGTTGCTCATCTCCCATACCCTAGAGAAGTGGGTTAAAGGCAAATTTTCTACTTGAAAATTTAACACACTAAAAGTTTTCCCTAGAGGCTTAGCCTTTTAACCCATTACCTCGTCACAGTGTCTAATTGTCATAACACTTCCGTATTGATTGTTACTTCAATTAGTTATGCGAGTTGGATGTTTATTGCTTTGCTTAATGTTTTTTTCTGAATCTCCCATTCTCATTCGTTCCTTTTTGTTAAATTCTCCTCGTTGCTTCTCTCTCTCTCTCTCTCTCTCGTCTCTCTCTCTCTCTCTCTTGTGTTCGCTCCATGGAAGGGGTCATGGCCTAATATCCATTACATTTCCGAGCTCCGAGTTCTCTCTCTCTCTCTCTCTCTCTCTCTCTCTCTCTCTCTCTCTCTCTCTCTCTCTCTCTCTCTCTCTCTCTCTCTCTCTCCTTATCCTAGTCATTCTCCTCCTCCCCCTCCTTCTTCTTCTCTAGTTGCATTTGGATGGAAGTTCAGCTTAGCGTCGCGTATTGGCTTTTGCCATGTACGACGGGCTGAACAAACAAACCAGGGTATAAACAAAAAAATATTTTCCTGAATCACTGTCCCAGCCGAGAAGGCCGAGAAGCGATCAGAATCTATATATTACATTGTATAAATTGTGAATCGCATTACTTTGAATTGTATTTAAATAGTTTCATAATAATGTATATTTTTGTCTAATTAAGAAATGTATGGTTTTTTTGTCATTTGCACACTTGTTTTTCTCTACACTTCCATTTTTGTTCAACATTCTTTGTTGTTATGTGTTCTCTTGAGGACAGGATATGTAAACAAAAAGCTAATCTTAATCCTTTTATCCGCAATAAAGATCATTTTGACTTGACTTGACTTGACTTTGCACAGACACACACACACGCACGCACGCACGCACACACACACACTGCATACACACACACACACACACACACACACACACACACACACACACACACACCCACACACACACACACACACACGCACGCAGGCACGCACACATACACACACACACGCGCACACGCACACACACACACACATGGGAGGGCAGGATGAAAAAAAAGCCTTGTTAGCTTATTCTTTAACCCTCAATAAAGAGCATGTTGACTTGATTTGACACACACACAC
>CM065692.1:50755559-50758059 GCA_017654935.2 Phymorhynchus buccinoides | reverse complement strand
AAGACCTTTTTGGTTCCCGAGTGGGAACTATTGTGTCTGTGTGTGTGTGTGTGTCGGTCTGTCTGTCTGTCTGTCTGTAAGTCGATTTTATCAAAAAACTATTGGACGGATTTTAATCAAATTTGGCAAAGGGGTAGGTTCTCGAAAAGGAAGGTTCCTTGCGATACTCATGGATGTGCTGACCTTGACCTTGAAATTAGACTGTGAAAACCGAAATTTCCTTCTTTGGGCTATATTTTCATTTCCAAGATGTATCTCGTGAACCAGTGAACAGAATCGCTTCAAATTTTCTGTGGTGGCGTATTACAGCACAGGGATGGTTCTTTAAAGAAAATATTACCATGCTGACCTTGACCTTGAGGCTTGACCTTGAAAACCTACATTTGTTCTTGTGGCCATGTCTTTCACATCATTGAACTTACAATGTTCAAGCATCGTATGCAGGTGCATTAGTTTATGGTAAGTCTGATTTTTGAGTACTGTCAATGTGCAATTACAGACTTCAAAATTGGCAGCCTGGTAGACAGGGTCAAGGTCATGTGCGGTGCGGAGTATTGTTTAGATTCATAACCTTGACCTTGATTTTTGAAGTAATCTCTTGTAACAGTGGTTATAGTAGTTCAAACACCATACACCCACATAGCCTTATATATTCTTGATCAGCATGACTTAAGGAATGCAGTGGTTATATTTGAAGGTTTTTTTACCTTGACCTTGATTTTGTGACCTTGAGGCTATTACATGAAAATCTTTCTTCGCGCACCCACACAACCATGCATATTCTCAATCAGCATTACCAAGGAATGCAGTGGAAGATATTTAGAGGCTTCTTGACTTTGACCTTGACCTTTGACCTTGTTTTTGTTCCAGGCTGTATAAAGCTCAGGGAGAAGGGGAAGTGGGAGAGGGGAGAGAAGAGCTACACAGGCATGTTTTGAGGTTCACATAATTATGTGTCGGTCAGTGTGTTTGTTATGTGTCCGTCTGGTTATTAATGTCCCATATGTGCCTGTTCCAGGCCGGAGGACGTTAAACGAACTTTCATCCCATGGTAAAAGAGCGAGGGAACTTGCCGCCGCTCGGAGACTCGCTTGTTACATTTGTGCCCAAACAAAAAATCCAAAAGTAAACATAACTTTAACAAGGAACTTAAAAGAAGAACAAGAAGAAGAACAACAACAACAGCAGCAACAACAATAACAGCAACAATAACAACAACACTATCAACATCGATCGTCATCAACAACAACAACATTAACAACCACAACCACAACAACATCAACATCAACAATAACAAGTGCAACGCCAAGCGGCTGCAAAGTCCCCTCGCAGCATCGCCGAAGTACTCCGAAATCAGAATGTGTCGGCTGTACACATACAAAAAAACGCATCAAAACAGCACGTAACTGAATAGTTTTTTATATGTAGCCTTGGGGTTCGGACCCGTGATTTGAGCGCGCACAGAAACATTCATGACAATTGTGTCAAAAAATGTTGTGAAAAAAATCTGCATTAAAGTACATGCAAAACTTCGCCAGATATTAGCGATTATGTGTTTCGGGGTTTGAACCCCGTAACTGGCGCGACCTTGACCTTAATGTAAAACTAAATACATCAGTGGATAGCTTGCATCTTGGCAAACTAGTATACCAAATTTGATGATGATAGACTGAATAGTTTTTGAGAAAAACGGACGAATAGCCGGACGGACGGAGGCACGCCGGACGGACGGACGGACACCGGACGGACGAACGGACCAGACAAAAACAATAGCTCCCCGAACCTTCGGCTCGGGGACTATCAACAACACTATCAACATCGATCAACAACAACACAGCAACAACAACAACAACATCATTTTGTAACTTTTAAAGCAAAGTCAGTTCACCCGGTTTTTGACAGATTTTGTGGTTATATCGTACATTTGTCACAAATATTCAGTATTTGATCATACAACCGTAAGCGAATTTACCTCAATGATTTCCATAGTTGCCAGTCACAGTTGATTACAAATGTCACACTTACCCTTACGGTGGACCGACCGTTTACGCCCACAGTCATCGTTTTGATCAAGTCTCGTATCCGGCCCGGAATTCGTGGCGGATTTTCCACCCAAATATAGCCCCCCAAAACCGGAAGCAATACATTTGTGCGCATCAATTTGCCACATTTTTTGGGGAGCACTCAAAAAACCGGAAGCCACATTTTTGGGGGGAGCAATCAAAAAAACCTGAAGCCACATTTTTGCGCACTCCAAAAACCGGAAGCCACACACTGGGCACTCCAAAACCCGGATATAAAACAGGTACCACCCCAATGTGCCCCCCCCCCCCCCCCCCCCCCCCCCGTTGGAAACGGACGTTTTAGAACACCAAATGCCCCAGTGACGCCCCCCCCCCCCCCACCCCTGGCAAAGACCTCGCACCCTGACCAAGTACCCCCCCACCCCCCCCCCCCCCCCCCCCGCCCCCCCCCCCCCCCACCCCCCCCCCCCCCCCCC
>CM065692.1:50740559-50748059 GCA_017654935.2 Phymorhynchus buccinoides | reverse complement strand
GCTTGTTTCCTCCTCCTTTCTTTCGACTTATTCACGGGGTTTCCGTACGGAAACAGTTAGCTGTGTGTACGTGCGCGAAGAAGAAGCGACCTCATTTTTTCTTTTAAATGAAACATAATTATCCAGATGGGGCAACTGCGTTTCATTATCTCTTTAATAGACAATGCCTCACCCGAAGATCTCCACGGTGGTAATCAAAGTCACGTTGCGGTTTGGAGAATCAACTCAGTTAATGACTCATTATTTTCATGGAGTTTGCTTGCTTGAGCCGACGGGGTTAGATGCCAGCGGTTCTGATTCGTAATATATCATAATTATACTACTCATCAAAAATTGAGAACCGTGTTTTCTGAAAGCGCGTAACACGACGGTTGCTGAGCCAGATCGTTTTGCATTTGACTGATATTGCATAATTATTCCAAACATAAAACAATTATTGACCTCTGCAACTAGGGTTATTAACGCCCTTGACAGTGAGAGTGAAGCCCTTGCTGGTCAGTGCGGATAACGGCATTCACTCTTGCGAAAGGCAGCCATTTAGTGGCCTCAAACAGGGTTATTGGCGAGAGTTATTCCTTTGTTTGGTCAGTGCGCAACCATCGCCCCCCCCCCCCCCCCCACCCACCAAGGGCATTCACTCTTGCAAAAGGTGTTCTTGGCAGTAGCCAATAGACGGCGTTGCCTTAGTTTTAAGATTTTGTGAAAAACCAGTACCTCACCTGTTGTTGATGAGTATACCTCCACGACCTCCCACGCGCTCCTTCACACATAAACACGCACGCGTACGCGCATGACCGGATGCATACGCATGCTCACACACGCACATTACACGCGCACACGCACGCACGCGCGCGTACACACACACACACACACACACACGTGTGACATGCATGCACACAAATAGCAAGACAGGCACATGTGTGCATAGGGTTGGGGGAGAGAGAGAGAGAGAGAGAGAGAGAGAGAGAGAGAGAGAGAGAGAGGAGAGAGAGAGAGAGAGAGAGAGAGAGAGAGAGAGAGAGAGAGAAGAGAGAGAGAGAGAGAGAGAGAGAGAGAGAGAGAGAGAGAGAGAGAGAGAGAGAGAGAGACCTTGACTACTTTGATGGTTTAATGACATTAGCCAGATACAGCTTTCGTGTCATGGGGGTTAGTACAACAACACCATCATTTCGTGCACATTTTTTTTTGCAAAACAAGTTGGGCATACAAAAAATACATTCAACACAAAGATTTAAGAGAGAGAAGAGAGAGAGGAGGAGGGAGAGAGAGAGAGACGAGAGAGAGGAGAGAGAGAGAGAGAGAGAGAGTAGAGATGAGAGAGAGAGAGTGAGATAGAGAGAGAGAGGAGAGAGAGAAAGAGAGAGAGAACTAGAAGGGAGACACAGAGCGAGAGAGAGGGAGTAGAGAGAGGAGAGAGAGAGAGAGAGAGACGAGCAGCAGAGAGAGAGAGAGAGAGGGAGGAGAGATGAGAGAGAGCAGAGAGAGAGAGAGAGAGAGAGAGCGTAGAGAGAGAATGAGAGAGAAGAAACGTCACAGTCAGGGGGTTTGAGAAGGACAGAGAGAGCACATTTTTTTTTGAGAAAGAGGGCAGAGAGAGGAGGAGAAAGATTTAGAGAGAGAGAGAGAGAGGAGAAAAATATACGAATTGAGTAGAGAGAAGGAGAGAAGAGAACGAGTCAGAGTGCTACGAGGAGAAGCGAGAGGGACTTGAGAAGGAGAGAGAGAGACACGAGAGAGGAGAGAGAAGGACCCCGAGAGAGAGAGAGAGATGAGAGATGAGAGACATGAGAGTGAGAGGGGGAGAGAGAGAGAGAGAGAGAAGAGAGAGAGAGAGAGAGAAAGAGAGAGAGAAAACAGTCAGACACAGAGAGAGAGAGAGAGACAGAGTAGAGAAAGAGAGAGAGATAACGAGAGAGAGAGTGCGAAACGGGCAGCGAGGGATTTTCCTGTCTTTCTTTTGCTAGGAGAGAGAGAGAGCGAGAGAGCTTGGGAGACGAGAGAGAGAGAAGAGAGAGAGAGAGAAGAGAGAGAGACATAATGACAGATGGGGCAGACAGGCGACATTAGAGGGAGATAGACAATGACCCAGAGAGAGAGAGAGTGGAGAGAGGAGAGGAGAGAGAGAGAGAATGGACGGCAGTATTTTGAGAGAGAGAGAGCCGCCGAGAGAGAGAGAGAGAGAGAGAGAGAAAAGAGAGAGAATAGTTACAGACTCAGAGAGGATGAGAGAGAGAGAGAGAGAGGCGATCTGACGAGAGAGAGAGAGACGAGAGAGAAGAGAGAGAGAGAGAGAGATTGAGAGAGAGAGAGAACAGCTCAGACGAGATGAGAGAGAAAACACACAGATGATTGGAAACTGATCGGCATGAGAGCGAGGAGATAGAGACCTCTGACGAGAGAGAGCCCTTGCTAGAGAGCGAGAGATAAACGAGAGAGAGACTTGAAGACGAGGACGCAGCTATCTAGAGGCCTCAGTCAGGGTTACTGGAAGAGAGATTGCTTTGACTACTTTGATTCAGTTAGGCAAGGACGCATTAGCCAGATACAGCTTTCCAAGTGTCATGGAGGTTTGTACAACAGATTGCACCAGAGTCATTTCGCACGTGCAGAGCAATTTTTGGCGTTTGCAAAACAAGTTGGGAGGCATTTGGAGAAAAATACATTCAACACAAGAGATTGAGAGAGATACCTAGAGAGAGAGAGACAGATAAAAGAGAAAGAGACGCGCATGGTGCAGATGCAGAGAGAGAGGAGAGGACAGAGAGAGAGAGACGAGAGTGGAGAGAGATAGAGTAGAGAGAGAGATAGAGACGACATGATAGAGGGGCCGAGAGAGAGAGATGCGAGAGAGAGAGTCGGATGAAGAAGAGCGAGACGAGAAGAGAGGAGAGAGAGAAAGAGTATCGAGAGAGTCGGAGAGAGAGAATGAGAGAGAGGAGAGGGCTGAGGAGCGAGATGCCTGGCAGATCTGAGTCGAGAGAGAGAGAGACTCTGTAGATGAGCGAGAGAGAGAGAGAGGACTTGCGAGAGAGAGAAGAGAGAGCAGAGAGCGAGAGAGAGACGAGTAGAGAGAGAGAGAGAAGAGAGAGAGAGAGAGAGAGAGAGACGGCTTGAGAGAGAGAGAGAGAGAGAGAGAGAGAGAGAGAGAGAGAGAGAGAGAGAGACTTGAGACTTTCACACTTTGATGGTTTAATGACATTAGCCAGATACAGCTTTCGTGTCATGGGGGTTAGTACAACAACACCATCATTTCGTGCACATTTTTGTTTTGCAAAACAAGTTGGGCATACAAAAAATACATTCAACACAAAAGATTTAAGAGAGAGAGAGAGAGAGAGAGAGAGAGAGAGAGAGAGCAGAGAGAGAGAGAGAGAGAGAGAGAGAGAGAGAGAGAGAGAGAGAGAGAGAGAAACAGTCAGACACAGAGAGAGAGAGAGAGAGACAGAGAGAGAGAGAGAGAGAGAGAGAGAGAGAGAGAGAGAGAGAGAGAGACAGAGACAGAGAGAGAAACAGAGAGACAGAGAAACAGACATAAAGAGAGAGAGAGAGAGAGAGAGAGAGGGAGAGAGATCAGAGAGAGAGACAGAGAGAGACAGAGAGACAGAGAGATAACTCAACTCAACTCAACTCAACTCAGTTTACTGACTAGGCCTTCTGCCCATGTCACAAGGGAACAGTGGGGCGGGGGAGAATGAACAATGGCATATAACTAATAATGCATACATAATTCATGATACAAAACCACAAACATCGCATATTGCGGGAAGTGGGAGGGGTAAGGAATGCAGGAGAGAGAGAGAGAGAGAGAGAGAGAGAGAGAGAGAGAGAGAGAGAGAGAGAGAGATATAGAGAGAGAGAGAGAGAGAGAGAGAGAGAGAGAGAGAGAGAGAGAGAGAGAGAGAGAGAGAGAGAGAGAGAGAGAGAGAGAGAGAGAGAGTGAGAGAGAGAGAGAGAGAGAGCAGACAAACAAACAGACAGACACATAGGGCCAGAGACAGACAGAGACGTATACCTAAAGTCAGACAGGCAGACAAAGATGCACACATACAAGACATACATAATATGTATATCATACAGATGTGCATCCACAACTACTAAGGTCCGTCGCAAACTAGCGTCAATGCGTCAAAATACGTCAAGCGTCGTTGGTGGACAGCTTGACGCGCAGCTTCTACGCTGGCCGCATGCATCACTTTCACGCGTCATATGACGGATAGAACCTCTTCTATTTTCGAGCGTCAAGCTGCGTGAACTGACCAATCGAAAGGCAAGGAACCAGAAAACAAGGGACACCACTCCATGTTAACGATCTACCAGACAGTCATGGCCGACGACGGCGACATTGTTATTTTAATTGAGTTGTACCAAACCCAAGACAACCTGTACAACACCGAGATCAAGGCCTACCATGACCGGGTTAAGACTCGTGAAAGTCTTCTGTACATACGGATGTGACATTACAGTTAACTTTTCTTGGTTCCCTAAATGCAGATGACGCCTAGTGTGCGACTCGCAACGCGTGCGGCGGTCGTCAAACATGCTTGCATCACTGACGTGCGTCATGATGTTGAAGCTAGTGTGCAAAGGCCTTAAAACTTGAAAGATGGGGGAAACGAAGGCGATCATGATCAGGAATCGAGGACATTGATCGAGACCACCTAGTAGTAGGGACACAATAGACTACAACCATTTGAAACCCTTATCAATATTATTATTGAAAACCATCAAACTTAATAAACCATGTTAAAACCCGTAACAAAACTATGAAACAAGGTCAGGAACTACATCATACAACGCTGTCAGATTGCTCATTAGATATGCATCGCGCACGTTCATTACAATAGAAGAAGAAGAAGGAGGAGGAGGAGAAGAAGAGGAAGAGAAGGAGAAGAAGAGGAGGAGAAGAAGAAGAAGAAAAGGGGGAGGAGGAGGAAAAAACGAAGAAGAAGAATATGAAGACGAGGAGGAAGAAGAAGAAAAGGAAGAGAATGAGGAGGAGAAGGAGGAGGAGGAGGAGAAGAAGGAGAAGAAGAAGAAGAAGAAGAAGAAGAAGAATGACAACAACAACAAGAACAAGACGAGTGCGCTTATAAGCTTATAGCTTGTGCTCATACAATAATTTGTGTACACTGCAATGTATTATGCTAATAAACTTTGTTTAAACCAACAAGACGAGAAGGAAGAAGAGGAAGAAAAAGAATAATAATAATAGTACGAAGAAGACACTATTCTTTCTTATTTCAACTTTATCGGTGGCTCATATTTCATTCGTCTAACAGCTTTTTTAGAGCGAGGAACCCCCGCACACGAGAGCGGATTGATTTTCGTGTAAGAGGCACCGCGATATTTCAGACAACAATAGCTCAGGATTCTGTTACTAGCAGTTTGATCTCCGTGTAATGCGTTCTTGAAAAAGATCGCCTGATGCTACGCTGATCCGTTTAAAGAAATAAAGATTATCTTGCACCCCCCCCCCCCCCCCCCCCCCCCCACCAGCACACACGCACGCACAGACAGACAGACAGACAGACACACACGTACTGGGTTTCCCCGCGTTGTTTTGACAAAAAACAGTATATTTACCATCCAAAACGGAAAAATCGCTGTCTCTATAGGGGATTTTAGCAATGAATTCGACCAATATTTTCTGTCCCGGATAGTACACTTGTCACTTGGAGCGCAAGTGCGGTTGTAGTTCGCATGCACTACAATTACACTTTCTCCGTTGTTTTGGACGTCAAAACAATGTGGGGTGTCAAAACAATTAATGTCGATTTTCACAACATTGTGAAAACTACGCGGGGAAAACCCGAACACACACCCACACACCCACACACACACCCACACGAAGTTTTTTAATTTATAGTTCTAGGTAAAGAAGAGGAAGAATGTAGTTTTATACACACACATAACAGTAGCATGTACATAGCATTTATGTAAAACAAGCGTTAAAAGATGATCGATATAATCTTCTGATGATGTTTGTACGGATTTGCCGTACATATTATATAGTAGCGGTACTGTGTCGATAATACCTACAGTATACATCATGTTGTGTCCAATAGGCTTAATTGCGCATTAAGCTTAATGGGCAATAGTTTTGCCCATTAGGCTTAATGAGCAGGATAACTCGTGATTTGTTTTCCATTAAAGCTAATGCGCAAGAACCTCGGTGCGCATTAGGCCTAATGTGCACGAACTGGGCAAATGCCTGTGTAAGAGAGAGAGAGAGAGAGAGAGAGAGAGAGAGAGAGAGAGAGAGAGAGAGAGAGAGAGAGAGAGAGAGAGAGAGAGAGAGAATGCGAATGCGAATGCGAACGTTTATTCAGTTCAGGCCCAGGCCCCTCACTGAAGGGGTGTCAAGTAGTACAATGCATGTTAATATAAACAAACATAATCAAGAAGCATTGAATTAATTATTTGTACAAACATGAAACAGAAGGCAACTTTTCTGGGCTTTGTAGACATACATAGCCAAGTTCATAATAGTTTTCTCATTTTGACATGCCATTAAGAGATTCAAACGAAAAAGGCAAGGGTTATTATGATACTTTGCTTGAATTAGTGTGACGTAAGTGTCCGCACGACCCCTCTTTCTTTATCTACACCCCCCCCCCCCTTTCTTTACTGGGGCCGCCACTTTAATTGCCCGTCAACATCAAACAGACGCCGATTAAGGCATTTATCTCTTTGAAGCCCGGTTTACCTCCCCTGTCAGCATGTAACACCTACATTGGTGATCTCCCTTCACCCCCCTTATCTCCGTTCCCCATCACGAGAAAGTGACATCAACAGTCGGCACCCTTTGAAGACAACTCTTCCTTTCCAATCACGAGAAGGATAGGAATGTCGGCATGTGATAATGATGTAACCGGCGCGTGATTGTTCTGTACTACTAGAACATCATCTTGTGACGTGTCGACTGCTATAAACCAATCACAGGCTTTCATTGTTTGAAAATGGCAGGGCTATAATTTGAGTAGTGAGAAAAAGTTAGCCTACACATACTTTCACACAAGACGCTGAAACCTGGCTGGAGCAACATTGCAGACTCACCTCTCTCCCAGCCAGTCATAATAGCCCAACTAGAGAGTATTATTGATGGCTGGTGATTGAGATTGGTTGTTTGTTTGATCATATTTTTGATCTAGATCCTATGTTCAATGATGAATAAGGAGTAGATATGTTAGTGAAAAGAAGTGCAGGGCATCGTGGGCAGGAAGATTATCCCTGACTCACAAGCACCAAGACGGGAACGCCGCCAAGACGCCCCGCACCCAGAATCCGCGAGGAGACCACGCCTGAACCGTGCCATCCCGCGAAGCCGTAACCGGAACGACTGGGAGCTACTCTCACCTGACGAGCAAGCCCAGCCACCCCAGCACTCGCCGATCACTACGGAGGAACTTGACAACAGCTAAGTCCCCCGGACCGCGCCAATCATTTGAACTTTCCTCTGGACAATGAAGATGATTAGTAACCCTTCCCGCTTGGGGCTAA
>CM065692.1:50720559-50733059 GCA_017654935.2 Phymorhynchus buccinoides | reverse complement strand
GAATGCTTTTGATCTTGCTGGAGCAAACTTGCCCCAAGTCGGACATGCATAGAACTACGAAAGTACGGAGCAATACCCGCCATAAAATTGTACTGATTTCGTGGTCGAAAATTTTTCTTTCACAGCAAAAATAAATCCGATCTTTTGCACACAAAAATAAAATGATAATAATACCTACAGAATGGTGTTGTTTTTTTTGGGGGGGAGGTTTTTTTTTTTAATTGGCGTCGAATGTATTTATCCCTGTGATGTTAGGGTGTGTGGCGTAAACATAGTCAGAGAACTCAATATGAAATGTCCAAAATGTGTATTCATTCACCGACTTGTGCAAATCCTTGCGGTTTAGCCATTCGATTTTCTTCTTCTTCTTCTTCTGAAATTTCCAAAATATGTACTAATCGACCTAACAAATCCCTGGGGTTTAGGAAGTCGGTTTTCTTCTTCTTCTTCTTCTTCTTCTTCTTCTTCTTCTTCTTCTTCTTCTTCTTCTTCTTCTTCTTTCTTCTGATCTCTTCTTCTTCTTCTTCTTCTTCTTCTTCTTCTTCTTCTTCTTCTTCTTCTTCTTCTTCTTCTTCCTGATCCTCTTCTACCTCTTGTTCCCCTTTTTGTTCTTTTCTCTTTCATATTGTTCTTCTTGTTCTCGTTCTTCTTCTTCCTCTTGTTCTCCTTTTTGTTGATCTTCTTGTTCTTGTTCTTATTTTTGTTCTTGTTCTTCTTCTTGTTCTTGTCGTCGTCGTTGTTGTTGTTGTTGTTGTTGTTGTTGTCGTCGTCGTCGTTGTTGTTGTTGTTTGTTTGTTGTCGTCGTCGTCGTTGTTGTTGTTGTCGTCGTTGTTGTTGTTGTTGTTGTTGTTGTCGTCGTCGTTGTTGTTGTTGTTGTTGTTGTTGTTGTTGTCGTTGTCGTCGTTTGTTGTTGTTGTTGTTGTTTTAGTTGTTGTTGTTGTTGTTGTTGTTGTTGTTGTTGTTGTTGTTGTTTCTTCTTCTTCTTCTTCTTCTTCTTCTTCTTCTTCTTCTTCTTCTTCTTCTTCTTCTTCTTCTTCCCCATTAAAGACCTAGTACGTCACGTGTCAAAATCTCGGTTTGCACATGTTTTCCCTCTTATAGCTGGTAAGAAATCTTATTTTGACCAAGTGTTGCTCCCATACAAATTGAAAACGAGGCATCACTTTAAAGAGCAGCCTCGATCGTATACGAGGTAAGTCTGAATGCGGGCCACACCGACCCAGAAAAAAACAAGGGACTTAATCCAGCCGGCTCTCTGGGTCTTTAAAGGGCTCTGTTGCATATTGATTGCTACCTTGTTTAAACATTGTATTGTCCGAAAACAAAAAAACCGTACAACACAAGACAACTGATGCAGCAACAAGCAGAGCTTTATTGCTGCCTGGAGCCCCTGGTAACTATTTCAATCTTTAATACGTCAGACCTTTTTAATTAACCCTTTCACCGCCAGCCATATTTCAGCCAAAAGTGTTCACTAAATTTACCTGGGTAGAGAACAAAATCCATCTTCTGTGACATTCTTCTGTGACATATATAAAATAAGGTCTGTCCTTACTTCCCAAGCTAAGACAATAGGGTCTGTGGATAATAGACCCCAATTTGACGCCTTTTAGTGACATAGGTGTTAAACCACTGTGGTGCTAAGATGCGACTTTGGCGGTGAACGGGTTAAGGCTGAATCAAAATTAATTTCTTATATAAATCGAATCATTAGCAATGAGGATAGACCAAAGCAGCAATAGGAGACAACGACCTTTTGCCTTCCAATAATGTCCTAATGTCCAAGATGACACACTGAACCGTACACAGGGTCGTTTTCCGTATTAATTTAGATGACAGCCATTAAAACTAAAAACGGGAACCTTTAATTACTTTTGCCTTGAGTCTAATTAGTGATCAAGCATTAATTAAGTCTCCTTGATGGGTTTCGTAACGGGCGGCTAGGTGGAGTCTAAATCTGTCTCTTTGGTGGACTTAAGTGGAGCTCCTCTTGGAAGGCAGTTTCTAGAGACGAAAACACACTCTCTCTGTGCGTCTTTAATTTATCTGTCTCTGTCTCACTTTCACTCTGTCTCTGTCTCTCTCTATATCTCGCGCGTGCGGCAAAAACAGATTAAGATAAAAAATTGTATTATGCATTCTACTACTACTACTACTACTACTACTACTACTACTACTACTACTACTACTACTACTACTACTACAGTAAAATAAGCCTACTACTACTACTACTACTACTACTACTACTACTACTACTACTACTACTACTACTACTACTACTACTACTACTACTACTACTACTACTACAGTAAAATAAGCCTACTACTACTACTACTACTACTACTACTACTACTACTACTACTACTACTACTACTACTACTACTACTACAGTAAAATACTACTACTACTACTACTACTACTACTACTACTACTACTACTACTACTACTACTACTACTACTACTACTACTACTACTACTACTACTAACTACAACAACTACTACTACTACTACTGCTGCTGCTGCTACTACTACTACTACTACTACTGCTGCTGCTGCTACTACTACTACTGCTGCTGCTGCTGCTACTACTACTACTACTACTACTACTACTACTACTACTACTACTACTACTACTACTACTACTACTACTACTACTACTACTACTACTACTGTTACTACTACTACTACTACTAATAATAATAGTAATAATACTGCTGCTGCTGCTACTACTGCTACTATTACTACTACTACTACTACTACTACTACTACTACTACTACTACTACTATTACTACTACTACTACTACTACTACTACTACTACTACTGCTGCTGCTGCTGCTGCTGCTGCTGCTACTACTACTGCTACTACAACTATCACTTAACTACTACTACTACTACTACTACTACTACTACTACTACTACTACTGCTGCTGCTGCTGCTGCTACTACTACTACTGCTACAACTGTCACTTAACTACTACTACTACTACTACTACTACTACTACTACTACTACTACTACTACTACTACTATTACTTTAACGATTTTTAACATAATGTATTTTAACCAACAAAACTTTGATCTTGTTTTACCTTGTGTTTTTATCCCTTTTTAATACGTGGTAAGATTTAACGTGATGACAGCCCTGACATGGCCTTTTGTTGTCGACGGGGCTATAATTTTAATCTTAATCTGAATTAATCATACTGCTGCTTCTGGGGCCTAATTTGTTTTTGTCTTCGAATGAAAATCCGTTTAACGTCCTCCGGTCTGAAACAGACACACATGGGACATTAGTAGATGTAAAGATAGTGGGAACGATCCTGGAGGCAGTGCAACTCCAGGAAAGTCCCGATTTGGGTTTTTTAGCGATACAGATGTTTATAAATAGAATATCGAAATTGTTTTATAGTTGGTAGCTTGTAAGGTCTCAAATGCATTTTTGCTTGAAACATGTTTCACTCTTTCCCCATGTCAACACAGCGATGCGCCTGTCATGATATCCACTAGCATATCACTGTGTGGCCATGGGGGGAGAGTGGAAAATGTGAACGTGCATTGAGACCATTACAGCGAGAGACAACTTGCATCTGAGAAACACCACCACGACAAATAAACGTCTCTACTAGGTTCATTCGCGTTCAACTTGACAGGTTCGAACGAGCCATAAAAACGGGTGCGTAGCGCTATCGCTACGTATCGAAAGAACTACCGTTAAGCATAACTGATGAATGTGCCAATCTGTCAGTTTGAATTCCCACAGACTAACCCTAACCCTAATCCTAACCCTAACCCAAACCCAAACGCTTTTCCTAACCTAACCCTTATTCCTTACCTAAGTTTAAGTTAACCCTAACCCTAACCCTAACCTTAACCGAACCCAAACCCCTTTCCTAACCTAAACCTTATTCCTTACCTAAGTTTAAGTTAACCCTAACCCTAACCCTAACCTTAACCGAACCCAAACCCCTTTTCCTAACCTAAACCTTATTCCTTACCTAAGTTTAAGTTAACCCTAACCCTAACCCTAACTGAACCCAAACCCCTTTCCGAACCTAAACCTTATTCCTTACCTAAGTTTAAGTTAACCCTAACCCTAACCCTAACCTTAACCGAACCCAAACCCCTTTCCTAACCTAAACCTTATTCCTTACCTAAGTTTAAGTTAACCCTAACCCTAACCCTAACCTTAACCGAACCCAAACCCTTTTCCTAACCTAAACCTTATTCCTTACCTAAGTTTAAGTTAAACCTAACCCTAACCCTAACTGAACCCAAACCCCTTTCCGAACCTAAACCTTATTCCTTATGATTTTTGATTGATGTGTATTTTTTTTTATGAGGGCAGGATGAAAAAAAGCTTTGTTAGCTTATTCTTTAACCCTCAATAAAGATGATTTTGACTTGACTTGACTTGACTTACCTAAGTTTAAGTTAACCCTAACCCTAACCCTAACCTTAACCGAACCCAAACCCCTTTCCTAACCTAAACCTTATTCCTGACCTAAGTTTAAGTTAACCCTAACCCTAACCCTAACCTTAACCGAACCCAACCCCCTTTCCTAACCTAAACCTTATTCCTTACCTAAGTTTAAGTTAACCATAACCCTAACCCTAACCCTAACCTTAACCGAACCCAAACCCCTTTACTAACCTAAACCTTATTCCTTACCTAAGTTTAAGTTAACCCTAACCCTAACCCTAACCCTAACCGAACCCAAACCCCTTTCCGAACCTAACCCTTATTCCTTACCTAAGTTTAAGTTAACACTAACCCTAACCCTAACCTTAACCGAACCCAAACCCCTTTCCTAACCTAACCCTTATTCCTTACCTAAGTTTAAGTTAACCCTAACCCTAACCCTAACCCTAACCTTAACCGAACCCAAACCCCTTTACTAACCTAAACCTTATTCCTTACCTAAGTTTAAGTTAACCCTAACCCTAACCCTAACCTTAACCGAATCCAACCCCCTTTCCTAACCTAAACCTTATTCCTTACCTAAGTTTAAGTTAACCCTAACCCTAACCCTAGCCCTAGCCCTAACCGAACCCAAACCCTTTTCCTAACCTAACTCTTATTCCTTACCTAAGCTTAAGTTAACCCTAACCCTAACCCTTAGTTGCCGTAGTGATTTAGTGTTATCGATACGTAGTGAAAGCCGTACTGATTTACACTGGTAGTGTCATCGATACGTAGCGATAGCGGGATGTCCCCCCATAAAAACAGAGAAATAATCACTTCAAGTAGGAAAATAATGATCAGTTCGACATTGAACTAACGGGAGTAGGAATGCCCGTTAGGCTTACTGCTATGGTCGGTCTGTCTGTATGTCTCTCTCTCTCTCTCTCTCTCTCTCTCTCTCTCTCTCTCTCTCTCTCTCTCTCTCTCTCTCTCTCTCTCTCTCTCTCTCTCTCTCTCTCTCTCTCTCTCGTTTCTCTCTCCCCCCCTCCCTCCCTCTCTGGCCTGCATTTCACATTGTCACTTTTGAGTGTGTGTGTGTGTGTGTGTGTGTGTCTGTCTGTTTTCTAGTTCTGCCTAATTTATGTTGTTTATAACCATTATTGTGTTCAATGGTGTTTTGTTTTTGTCTTCGGATATTGTATATAGTAAGGAAAATCTGTCTATATGCAAATAAACCATTCCAGTTCTCTCTCTCTCTCTCTCTCTCTCTCTCTCTCTCTCTCTCTCTTCTACTCTTCTTTGTCCCACCCTCTTTTTTCGTCACTCTTTTAGTAGTAGTAGTAGTAGTAGTAGTAGTAGTATCCCCCCCCCCCCACCCCCCCTCGTCTCGTCTGGCCCAACTCTTCCCCATCCCCACCCCCACACACATCCTATCCCCACCCCCACTCCACGTTCCACGAAGAATCAAGATCGTGTCGGGTAGACGGAGCGATCAAAAAGACCGCACACGACCTGTTTTCATAACCCCCTGAACAACTCCCCCACCCCCACCCCCACCCCCACTCCTCCCCCTTACCCCTTTACCCCCCCCCCCCCCCCTGCACCACCACCCCCACCCCCCCTGCCCTCCAACCACCCTCTTAATTTTCCTTTTCAATAGTCTTTGAACTCGCCCGCCCCGTCTCATTTATACAACCTTGACGGGTCACGAAAAGGTGAATATCTCCTCCGCCCCTCAACCCCCTCCCTTCCCTCCCCCCCCCCCCACACACTCCTCCCGGGCGTACTCTTAAAGAAAGAGGTTCTCCCCTCCTCTGAATAACAATAATAATAATAATAATTTAAAAAAAAAAAAAAAAAAAAAAAAAATAATAATAATAATAACTAGAGGGCTTATGTTTTCCTTTAAGAACAAACATGACAGGATTCTCCCCTGCATCAACAACCATATTTGCGTCATCTTAAACTTCAAAGTAGCTGGAGCACTTCCGGTTCGTGCTTCCGGTTTGGCTTTATAACAGAGGTGTTGGAAATCTATTTTTAAGTAAATACTCAAAATATGATAACATTCCGTTGAGCCGTTTTTGAGATATTCAAAATAGAATTTTCGCCGATTTTGCGGGGGGTTTTCTTCCATATTTCGCCTAATTTCTTTAATATTTCAAATTATCATACACCCACATAGTCCTGCAGCTTTTCTGAATTTCAGATAAATCGGACAAACAAACGAAAGGAGGAAGAAAAAGAAAAGAAAAAAGAAGAATGCTTATAACTGCAATACAAATTTGTTATCTTCACCCAACAATCTAAACCCTTTTTTGTTTTCTCTTTTTTTTCCCCTCCCTCTCCCCACCCCATACTCCACACTCAACTGACCCTTGTTTCCAAATTCTGCCATCTATGATTGCGTAATCACTGTCCCCAACCTCTCTCATCTCAATATGTTTTTGTTCTTTCTTTCTTTATTCTCATCTCTCCCCCCCCCCCCCCCCCCCCCCCCCCCCCCCCCACCCCCCCCCCCCCCCCCCCCCCCCCCCCCCCCCCCCCCCCCCCCCCCCCCCCCCCCCCCCCCCCCCCCCCCCCCCCCCCCCCCCCCCCCCCCCCCCCCCCCCCCCCCCCCCCCCCCCCCCCCCCCCCCCCCCCCCCCCCCCTGATTTTTGTTCACAAATGCATGCCTTGCTCTTTGGTTTCAACTTAGTTGTATCATTTACGCATTGGACTGTAGAGGGCAAGTATTGTTTTTTTAATTTTGATCTTTTTTGTGTGCTCCTTTTGTTGCCTGCTTTTTACTCCTTTTGCTATATTTGCTGTTTGCTGTTAGGTATTAGGTATTAGGTACTTTATAGTCACAGAGCCATCTCTGTGAAATTCGGGTTGCTCCCACCTGGAGAGAGCGTTGCAGCCAGAGGCGCGCCACCCATTTTTGTTTGTTTAATTGTTTGTCTATGTTGATAAAGGCGCATTCGCCGAAATATCCAGTAGTTTTGTTTTGTCTCTTGTGAATAAAATAACGTCACCTTACACTTGTCCGGTAGTTGTTTGTTTGTTGTATACAACTGCAATAGAATTAAAGGGGAGAATTCTAATCATTATATTAAAATCATTATATTAAAAGACAACTGTCCCTGTGTGTGTGTGTGTGAAACACAGAACGGGCCTTATAACTCCGCCGTTTTTCCACCGAATCGCTTCAAATTTGCTGTGAGCCCTAACCGAGGCGGCCGTGTCATTTGCGCGGTTTGGCAAATGCGTGAAACGTGTATCTGCCGGCCTCTCAGAGCCCGTATCTCCGGTATTTCAGGATGGAATGCCTTCGAATTCGGCAGGTAGATGACTGGGGACGGTGACTATCTGTGTGCCAAACCGGAAGCAAATCGAGTAATAAACGTGCGCGATATGCGCCACTTCACCTTTTCACACATAACTCCGCCGTTTCTTAACCGAATCGCTTCAAATTTGCTGTCTGACTTGCTGTGGCCAGGGTATTTGAGAGAATTTGAGAGAATCGGGAGAGCGCATCACTCTTAGAGCAGCACCAACGTGAAACGGGGCCTTATAACTCCGCCGTTTCTTAACCGAATCGCTTCAAATTTGCTGTACTCAGCGCTACCAGTACTTGGTGTTACCATTGCTAGGTGTTATCGTTACTAGGGAGAGCGCATCACTCTCAGAGCAGCACCAACAGCAAACAGGGCCTTACAACTCCGCCTTTTCTTAACCGAATCGCTTCAAATTTGCTGCACTCAGCGTTACCAGTACTTGGCGTTATCGTTACTAGGCGTTACCGTAACAAAGGAGAGCGCGTCACTCTCAGAGCAGCGCCAACGGGAAACGCGGCCTTATAACTCCGCCGTTTCTTTACGGAATCGTCAAATTTATTTGCTGTACTCAGCATTACCAGTACTTGGCGTTACCGTTACTAGGCGTTACCGTTACTAGGCGCAACCGGTACCCAGTGTTGCGCTAGTAATAATAATATGTCCTGGCGATCACTGCGGTGTCGAAGTTATTGAGAAAGTCAGAGAGGTTCAGACATGAAAGCTAAGGCTATAAGTGTACAAAAGTTAACTTAGGGGGTCTGTTATTTGTGTCTGTCTGCCTGACGTGTGGTTGGGTTCAATGAAAATTAAGTGTCAAATCTCTCTTTTCATCATTGTATCCATGCTGTCTCTGTCTCTATCTCTGTCTCTCTCTCTCTCTGTCTCTCTCTCTCTGTCTCTCTCTCTCTCTCTCTCTCTCTCTCTCTCTCTCTCTCTCTCTCTCTCTCTCTCTCTCTCTCTCTCTCTCTCTCTCTCTCTCTCTCTCACACACACACATATATAATCTTTGCACAGATACACACACACACACACACACACATATATATATAGCATGAAAGAAAAATCTCAGTGAATAGCCAGCTCCGCACCCCTACCCCGAAGGACTGAAAAGTTAGTGCACCCGAAATGCAGAATAGTTTGCCTTGATCAGCACAATTTATAGAATTTGTTTTTTGGTGTTTTTTTAACACGGAACATTACTCAAAGTTAATGTTAACTGGATTTGTTTCTGAGGTTCACAAATAAAGACATTGGACACAGAAAAGCTTTATCAAGGCAAACTATATATATATCCCATCTCTTTTACTCTCTTCGAGGGATTGTAACTTTAGAACATTATTATTTTTGTTATTTTACACAAGATTGTTACCATTTCTTTTTAATTAAGTGCTGGTGCAAAGAGGACAACCTTTCTCTTGTAGAAAGTCTTCTAGCTCAGTTTGAATGTTTACTGTGGACATACTTTGCAGGCCGATATGCAGACTGAAGAGTCTTTCTCAAAGACGAAACAGCTGTCTTTGCATAGGCATTGTCTATCTCCCATTGGGAGAAAAAGTGAATCAGCACATTATTTTCTTTTATTCTTTTCAGAACACAGAATAAATTGTAAAGTTAAAATTAAAGTTATTCAGTTTCTTTCTTAGGCTCACAAACTTAAATATTGGACACAAAACAAGTTTTTTTCAAGCAAACTATATATATAAGAGTAAAGTTTAATGGTGTGGTTGTTTTTTCTTCTTCAATTCTTGTACGTTTATATATATATATATATATATATATATATATATATATATATATATATATATATATATATATATATATATATATATATATATATATATATATATATATCTGAAGAAAAAACACAACAAATCCTTCGTAAGTTCTAATTTTACTCCAAGCTTTCGAGGGGGTAACCCCTCTTTTTCAAGGTACAGAACTGACAAAGGTAGAAACACCACGTAAAAATATATATATAACCCTTTCGCCGCTGATATAGCATTTCTGCAACACACTGATTTAAAACCCTTTCATCTCCAATATCGCCTCTTGGCACCACAATGATTTAACACACATGTTACAAAAAGGCATCAGATGAGGGTCTGGTATCCAATGACCTTATGTTCTTAATTTTGGGAGGTAAGGATAGGCCCTATTTTATGCATGTCATAGAGGAATCCCCAATATTGCAGTCAAAATCTGTTCTCCATCTGGGTAAGTTTAATGGTGAATTTTGGCAGAGGAATGGCTGGCGTTGAAAGGGTTAAGGCACTAAAAGGCATGAAACTAGAATAACAACAACAACAACAACAACAACAACAATAATAATAATAATAATAATAATAATAATAATAATAATAACATTAATAATAATATTGAGGAACATTTATATTGCGCCCATCCTACTATGTAGGCTACAGGGCGCTTTACACAGAATGGAAATGGAATAAAAACATGAAACAAAAATCCAACAACATGAGCAGACAGAACGATACCGGTCAGACTTCGTTTGGCCGGTACAAAATGCACATAACAATCAGCAACAACAACAACTGCTGTGACTACTACTACTACTACTACTACTACTACTACTACTACTACTACTACTACTACTACTACTACTACTACTACTACTACTACTACTACTACTACTACTACTACTACTACTACTACTACTACTACTACTACTACTACTACTACTACTACTACTTCTACTACTACTACTACTACTACTACTACTACTACTACTGCTGCTGCTACTACTACTACTACTACTACTACTATCTGCCAGGATCTGTTATCCAGTGACCTTACGTTGTTAACTTTGGGAGATCAAGACATTCATTATTTGATACAGGTCATGGTGGGATTCACAATATCAAAGACACTGTAATGGGAAGACAGACAAGCCGCCTTACTCCCCTATATGAGTATGATTATGCCCCCCTTGAACCATGAACATCAGCAGTAATCTAACACTGGCTGTTACTGTTTCATAGATTTTCTGGCCGTATTTGCAGCTTCCTTATCTTTCTTTGTCTTCAGGAAAACAGAAAAAGGTTTGCAAATTTGAATTTGGTATTTTAATAAACGTCGATTCAAATACCAGTCTTTGGATAGAGCCGCCGTTGTTAATGGGATCACGAACGATAACCCTATCAGCCCGGCTCGCCGTAACTCTCCAGTTGTCTGTCTTATTCCCATTACAGTGTCTTTGACAGTATTACAGACACCAACTTTTCTTTATCTAAGTAAGTTTCACAAAAAATGCTGTCTTATTCCCATTACAGTGTCTTTGACAGTATTACAGACACCAACTTTTCTTTATCTAAGTAAGTTTCACAAAAAATGTTTGGGCTGAAAATTGGCTGGCATCGAAAGGGTCAATACTTTTGTTTAAAATCCTGCTTCTATATAATTTATTAAAGACTAGGCTATAGATAATAAAAAAATATTATCAAAATCCGTTAACTTTAAATGCGTAGGCGTAAACATAAATGTGGTCAACAGCAACAACAACAAAAACAACAAAAAGTCAGATAAAAGAGTGAGATATACAAACAAAAGTAAACAAACATATTGGTAGGGTGTTATCATAGTAGCATCTTCATCATTGACATTTACAGTAAAATGCTAAGCAACTCCGTCGCGAACTCTCATCAGAGATTGAAATAGTGAGACAAGGAGAAGAGGTAGTTACAAAAATATATTAAAAGGTTGGGAACTCTCCTCAAATAACTCCCCTCCAACCAAAGTTGCCTACGAAACCCTCAAGACCCACACACTCTTTAACTCGTCTAGCACTACGGGCGAATATATTCGTCCAGGACGTCACTCTACACTCCCACCAAAATGCAAACACATTCGCTGCCAAGCACCCTGCCACGTGTTTATATATCATAAGAGCTTATGTCATTGTTTCTTCCATTAAAGCAACGCATGTACACTTGGAAAAAAGAATAGTACACTGCCCTATGACAGATGAGATGCAACAGACAAACCATTAACGTCAACAACAACAACAACAACAACAACAACAACAACAACAACAACAACAACAACAACAACAAACATACAAGGCGCCAGAAGAGTTAACGAACAGAACAAAACATAACTTTGGGTATCAACACGACTTAGAACAAAAAAGACTGCCTGCACGCGCTATGAGTCATAGCGGACATGACTCATAATAACGTAGGCTAACTGCATCATCACGGTGAATGAGTCATGCACAGACAGCATGAGTCATGCATGGTCCGAGAAGCGAAGCAGTCGTTGTGCAAAGCAAAGTCTATATCATGCCAGACCCCAGTGCTGCAGTTCAATGTCTTCTGATTTCTTTTGTCGGGCCACCAGTCTTCTTTGACGTTCTAATCCCACTCTGGTCTGTGACCACCACCCCACCACCACCCCACCACCCTCTCCTACTACTACTAACTACCCCCCCCCCCCTCTTCCCTTCCCCCCAGTCCCCTGGTCCCAACAGACCTGCACAGTTACCACCACCACCACCACCACCTTCGATGACCAATGGTACATACACCCACCATCATTCCTAAACACTATCTCCACCTTTGTCCTTTGTGTGTGTGTGTGTGTGTGTGTGTGTGTGTGTGTGTGTGTGTGTGTGTGTGTGTGTGTGTGTGTGTGTGTGTGTGTGTGTGTGTATGCGTGTGTGTGTGTGTGTGTGTGTGTGTGTGTGTGTGTGTGTGTATGTGTGTGTGTGTGTGTGTGTGTGTGTGTCTGTGTGTGTGACCTATCTTATACTTTAGTCCCC
>CM065692.1:50713059-50715559 GCA_017654935.2 Phymorhynchus buccinoides | reverse complement strand
TGTCTGCCTCTCTGTTTCTTTCTCTGTCTCTCTGTCTGTCTGTCTCTCTCTCTCTCTCTCTCTATCTCCCTCTCTCTGTCTGTCTGTCTGCTTGTCCCCCTCTCTCTCTCCCTCTCTCTCTCTCTCTCTCTCTCCCTCTCTCTCTCTCTCTCTCTCTCTCTCTCTCTCTCTCTCTCTCTCTCTCTCTCTCTCTCTCTCTCTCTCTCTCTCTATCTATCTATCTATCTATCTATGTATCTCAGCCACCCCGATGCTCTGTGTCTCACGTTGCCTTTATTCCCATGACAATCTACAGTCACAGAAACTTAATTTGCATAGATTATGACCCCTCTGCTGAGTCATTCTTTTGTTCGTGAGCAAATAAGTGTGTGTGTGTATGTTCGCGTGTGTGTGTGCGTATGCGCGTGCGTAAGTGTGTGTGTTTGGGAACGCGCGCGCGCGTGAGCGTGTGTGCCCGATCGAACGTGTGCTTGTGTATGCTTGAATGCGTAATGGAATTGGGCTGAGATTTAGTTCTAGAAAAGCAAAACATCAACAGGAAGGGAAAAACATTTTTTATTAATAGGACGTCATCATCCAAACCATCCAATAAAGTGTAGAAACGAAAATTGGTTACAATGAATATTGACAGAACATTGTTCTATGACCAATTGTATGCATACACAAAACTAGGTCAATTCTGTACTGAAAGTATGACAAACGTGGAAAAACCCATGTACTAAAACTCGCTTCAACTTACCACCAACAAAATTGACCTGGATTTTTACATATTAGTCACTGTGTTTTTAAAAGGATTTGATGACATTGGAATTGTTTCTAGTCCAGCTCTGAGACTGCTAGTCCGTTGGTGGCGGGTGTAAAAGCAATTCGATTCCGTTCCATTAACCCTTTCACCGCCAGCCATTTTTCAGCAACAAATTCCATCAAACTTACTTGGGTAGAGAAAAAAATCTGTCTGCAATATTGGGAATTCCTGTGCAAATATATTTAAAGTAAGGCTTATCCTTGCCTCCAAAAATTAAGAGGACAGGGTCTTTAGATATCAGACCCTGATTTGAGGCCTTTTAGTGACATGGGTGTTAAATCATTGTGGTGCAAAAATGCGACGTTGGCGGTGAAAGGGTTAAGGTCCCTCTTTTGCCCCCAGTTCGGTTTCATTCGATTTGATGGGATGGTGAAATTCTGTTTAACGTCCTACGGTCTGGAACAGACACATATGGGACATTAGTAGATATAGAGATGGTGGGAACGATACCGGAGGCAATGCCCGGAGGCAGTGCAACACCAGGAAAGTCCCGAATTTTTAACAATACAGGTGTGTATATAATCTGCCCAGATTTGATGGGATTTGATTTGTGAGTGGTTTTGTAGGCCTGGGGTGGCATAGTTTGTCCAATCAAATCAGAGTTTTGTTTATTTAAAGACCCACCAGATCCATGAGTGAAAATCACGGGTTTCGCGTGTTTCCCTCTCTCGCTGGTAAGAAATCTTATTTTGACCAGGTTTGACTCCCATACAAATGCCCCCAAATTGAAAACGAGACAGAGACTTTAAAGAGCAGTCTCAGTTTGAAGTTGGGGGCATTTGTATGTGGGTCACACCTACCCAGAAAATAACCAAGAGACTTAAATCTTCCGGGTCAGTGGGTCTTTAAAACCCTTTCATCGCCACTGTCGCCTCTTGGCACCACAATGATTTAACACCCATGTCACTGAAAAGGCACCAAATGAGGGTCTGCTGACCAGTGACCTTATGTTCTTAATTTTGAGAGGTAAGGATAGGCCCTATTTTATGCCTGTCACAGAGGAATTCCCAATATTGCAGACGAAATCGTTTATCTACCCGGGCAAGTTTAATGGTAAATTGTGGCTGAGGAATGGCTAGCGTTGAAAGGGTTAAATGATAGCCACAATTTAGGGCAGGAAGAAGTTTAGCTTGATAACGTTAAAAGCGGATTTTGTTTTTTCATTCAATGAAAAAAACAATAATAGCCTATGCCTACCTCAACACAGAGGCATCACAAACTGTCCACACGTGTTTGGCTTATTGGCCGAACATTTATCTGGATTGTGCAGCGTGGTGTATGCATTACCAGCAAATACCAAAAGGTTTCCTTGAAAGGGATGGGGGAGAGAGGGACAGAGAAAGGGGAGAGAGTGAGAGAGAGAGAGAGAGAGAGAGAGAGAGAGAGAGAGAGAGAGAGAGAGAGAGAGAGAGAGAGAGAGAGAGAGACTGGACACTGGACACTGGAACACTTTATTTGACAAGGATAAAGATTTTAGGCGATGCCTATTCTTACAATATGTTCGAGAGAGAGAGAGAGAGAGAGAGAGAGAGAGAGAGAGAGAGAGAGAGAGAGAGAGAGAGAGAGAGAGAGAGAGAGAGAGAGAGAGAGAGAGAGAGAGAGAGAGAGAGAGAGACGGAGAGAGAAAGAGATAGGCACACACGTAGGCCTACACAGAAGAAGAAAGAAGGAGAACGGAGACAGAAACACAGTAGA
>CM065692.1:50705559-50708059 GCA_017654935.2 Phymorhynchus buccinoides | reverse complement strand
AGAACAGCATCTTGTGACGTGTCGACTGCTATAAACCAATAGCAGGCTTTCATTGTTTGAAAGTGAAGGCTATAATTGGCGTAGTGAGAAAAAGTTTTTCACACAAGACGCTGAAACTGACTAGAGCAACACCTCTCCCAGCCAGAATAGCCCACCTAGTAAGTCTTATTGATGACTGGTGATTGAGACTGGTTGTTTGTTTGACCTCTAGTTTTGATCTAGATCCTATGTTCAATGATGAATAAGGAGTAGATAGATATGTTATAGAAAAGAAGTGGTAAACATTCTATTCTATTTATGCACACTGATTATTTGTGTGTGTGTGTGTTTTTGACTTGAACACTTTTGGTACCAGAACCGGAGTTTATGCCTACTAACCCTTTTGTCTATTTTTAGTAGGAAACCTATGGGCCGCAATCTTGCACTATTTTTAGTAGGAAACCTATGGGCCGCAATCTTGCACTTTATGATACCATTCCTTTCCAGGTGTTGGATGGAGAATGATGTTGTCTTGATCACCTTTTATGTTTTACTGATCTCAGTTTGTTAACTGAAATTCAGTTTATTTATTAACTAGTGTGCTATTGTACAAGGGAAGCCTTCTAGCCGGTTGGGATTCACTAATTCCCTGCCGACTGAAGCCCCTTGTCTCTAAGCCATAGAGATCTACATCCACCTTCTCCTGTGATTATCAGCAGGGCATCGTGGGCCGGAAGATCATCCCGGACTCCACCAAGCACCAAGACGGGATCGCCGCCAAGACGACCCGCACCCAGAATCCGCGAGGAGACCACGCCTGAACCGTGCCATCCCGCGAAGCCGTAACCGGAACGACTGGGAGCTACTCTCACCTGACGAGCAAGCCCAGAACTTCAAACAGCTAAGTCCACCTGACTGCGCCAATCATTTGAACTTTCCTACGGACACCGAAGATAATTAGTAACCCTTCCGGCATGGGGCGAACCTTATAGAAAGACAAAAGTCTTGTGAATCCTTTCGGATTTCATTGTGTTTTATCCATATTTTGTTTTGGCGCCATTGAGCTGCTTTATTATTATTGTTGCATAATCTTATGCAGATTTTGGGAGTAAATAAAATACAAGTGTCAAATAATCCTGAACCCTTTGGTCAGACTGATGAGAGTGGGAGTCTTGTAATTTCATGTAAAACCCTACTTCTCTCTGTCTGCCATTTAGAGCAATTCAACCACTTGTATTTCTTACAACCATACGAGCCAGAACCCGGGCACAAATATAAATTTATTAGATGAAAAGGGGCCGGGAAAGTTGCTCATCTCCCATACCCTAGAGAAGTGGGCTAAAGGCAAATTTTCTAAAGTCTTCCCTAGGGACTTAGCCTTTTAACCCATTACCTCGTCACAGGTTCAATGGTGCATCCAAATCATGCAACAAATTAGATGGTGAGAAGTTAGCCAGCATCTGGGTCTTCGTTGAAGATGATGCAACATTTATATGTCACTATAATCCAAAAACCAAGCAATAATTATCTGTTTAAATGTTCTAGGTGAGACTCTCCATCAGTAAAATATTACATAAAACAGAACAGTAGCAAAATTATCAAACAAATAAACGCCGTGAATTTTTCTGAAAAGCTGGTTATATGGCTTCAGTTCATCTCCTAGAGAGAAGAGCTTTCACTGTAGATTGAAACATAAATAAGTATTTAACCACAGGCACTTTGAGTTTGCCGTCCAAGCACTGGTACCTGGTCTCCTTCTGTTTTAGTGTAACATGGATGACAAGTGACCACACTGCTGTAGCTACTTTGGACATTTTGCAAGAAAACAGACTTTTGCATAGGTTAGCCGGTCTCCTACCCATTTATGTGTTTTTTACTTAGTCCCTTGTTATTTTGTCATGCTATCATATGTGAAGCACTGGTGAAGGGGCTAGCAATTCTAGAAAGTTGAAGATGTTTGAGCGTTCGTCGAGGGCACTATTTTTGACATACTTCAGTTGAGCTGGTCTGGTGCCATAACCGTTTGGTTTGAAAGGATATCCACGTGCATGTGTTCTAGTAGTGAGGGGCTCTTCTAAAAGTTTGGCTGGCCAGAAGGAGGATGCACACTGCCAGTTCTCCACATTGCAAAATATATATAGTGCCCCTCGTAACAACTTATTTGTTGCCCATCTAATCCTTTTTATTCAGTTGAGTGAAATTTAAAATAAAAAAAGTAACACAAAGTAAAGTAGTTTAATTATTTCTTTTAACGTTTATAGTTCACATCGATAGAATACGTGGATTTATTTAACATTGAGATACTTTGCAACCCCCTAGCCCTCCCACCCCCCACCCCCACTCCCACCCCACCTCCACTCTCTCTCAGTCAAAGGGATTTGAGGTCAGCTGGCGTTAAGGAGGATCGCCAAATTCCAACGGATCGCTCCAGCTGCAGCACTAGAGTCAGTGCAAATACCCCTTAGTTTGAAAGTCATAGTCTTCCCCCCCAAAAGAGACTAACATTTCCAATACTGTAGAA
>CM065692.1:50680559-50688059 GCA_017654935.2 Phymorhynchus buccinoides | reverse complement strand
AGACAATTTTGAATGAATTCGTTGTTTATTTAATCGTTTTTGAAAATCAAGTCAATAGAAACAAAGATGCTAAATTGTATCTTCTATGCCCGATTTCTGCAAAAAGATCTATTTTCGAAATGCCAAACTTCAAATAATTATAAAAACTAGACAAGATAACTCAGTTCGGTTTTCTGTGTATTAACAAGGAATCGTTGCCCCATCCTGAAAAAGTAAAATCTCAATTTGTGCAAACATTCCATTATGTCTGTTTTTCCCATGCACTGGCACTTAAATATGGTTCCGAAGGAGTATTCTTCTGTAGACTATAATACAGCTTTATGCTCGTCTTCATGCTAACAAGTTTTAACCCCTTCAACGCCAGTCATTTTTCAGCCAAAATATTCCATTAAATTGACCTGGGTAGAGAAAAAAATCCATCTGCAGTATTTAGGATTCTTCTGTGGCATATATAAAATAAGTTATCCTACTTCCCAAAACTTAGACAATAGGGTCTTTCACTTTGGATAATAGACCCCAATCTGATGCCTTATAATGACATAGGTGTTAAATCACTATATATGGGGCTAAAATGAGACTTTGGCGGTGAAGGGGTTAAACCTGTAAATCTTTTAAACACCTGCTCCAATTCTGCTGCCAAGTATTGTGCCTCTTCCTGGAGATTGGTTATCTGGTTTCGCCTTTCTTTTATTCAAGCTTTTTGCTTATGAGATCCACTTACGGTCGTATGAGCACACAAACAATGCACCCGAGCGCTACACCATTGCCCACATACGCGCACGCACGCACCCCCCCCCCCCCCATTGGAACCGTTTGGCCGGCCCCGTCATAGAAACCCGAAAGTGTTTTTTCCTGTTTTAGACGTGAAACTGAAGAACTGCCCCTTTCCCAAACACACAACCACAAACACACATACGCTCACACATACACACAAACACACATGGTTGCACACACAAACACAGGGTGACTGAGCAATAACCATCAGTACTTTTTCTCTGAAAACACCTATCCTTAAAGATTCATCCCGGGTAGTTTGGAGCCCCCATGTTACTGTCTATATGTTTGTATGTGGTGGGTTTTTCTCACTCTCTCTCCCCCTCGCCCTCTCTCTGATTCTCTCTTTTTGTGCCATGGAACTCCTTCTTTGAACATTGCCATTTATGCTTTGGGGAAAATTTGGAAAAAAAACGACCCTCTGTGCCCCCCATTTCTCTCTATCGATTCTCTCCTTCTCTCTCTCTCGTTTGTCTCAGTGGAGGGGACTGAATGTCTGTCTCTCTCTCCCCCGATCTGCCCAAAGGGCCCTTTCTTAACTCTCTTTTGTACCGGAAAGGGAGATTGGGGTTTTTTTTCAACATTAATTAGCAATCCGTCCGTTTCCCTCACTGAATGTCTCAGAGGAATAAGGAATATGCTGCCTAGTTTTCAACGACTTTCAAACGATATTGCAGGAAAAGATTTCATAGATATCAGCGATATACGATTTCCTTACAATTCCAAATATATGTTCATTGCATTGAAACTCGCGTCCTTATGTTTTACATGCATCTCATTATATCTTACTTTCTTCTTCTTCTCTCTCTTTCGTTCTTCATGCGTTCGCTGGCAGACAGGAAGGAACTTCTTCTTCTTCTTCTTCTTCTTTTTCTTCTTCTTCTTCTTCTTCCTCTTCTTCTTCTTAGCTTGTGACGTCTTCTTCTGGTGGGAGGCTTCTTGTGTCCCCGAACCGCCTTGCCTTGAAGTCCAAGGAAGGAATCTACGTCACCCTGTTTTGCTTTCCAGAGGCCTTCTTTTTCTACTTCTGGGGCAATTTTTCATGATGGAATTCTGCAGTTGTGGCCAACAAGTTTCTACAAAATCTCCTCGGTCTGAGCGGCGTACCCTTTTCCGGGCGAAATGCCCATGGGTTGGAAAACTGTTTTCCCCCCCGTCAGTAATCCCTTGTTTCCTGATCAAAGTTGCCCATATTGCTGGCTGTGGATGGATGTGGTTCTTCTTCACCTTGCCACATCTTCTTCTCTTCACTTCTTCGATTAGTTTGTTGGGACTTCCTTAGGTGTTTCGTCTTCTTCTTCTCTTCTTCTTCATCATCTTCTTCTTCAACTTCTTCCATGCGTCTTCTTACTTCCACCAGTCTTTTTCTTCTTCTTCTTCTTCTTTCTTTCTCCTTGAGTCTTCTTCTGGGAGAGTTCTTTCTTCTTCTTCTTTCTTCTTCTTCTTTCTTCTCTTTGGGATAGTTCCTTCTTCCTGCTGCATTCTTCCCCTTCTTTTGGAGAACATTTTCTTCAAAGTTTAATCTTCCCCTTCTTCATGTTCTTATTCCTTGCAGTGGTTTCCAGGTGTTACTACAAAATCATTTTCATCACGAAGTCCCCTCTTTTTGATCTCCGCAACGGTTGATCTTTTCTTGCATGGGCCCTGGAAAATGGGGCCCCCCCTTTTGGGCCCGTTTGTCGTTGCCGTTGGTTTCGTTCTTGTTTCCCCCGTTGTTGTTGGTTGTGTAAACACTGACCTTGGAAAACTGCGTCGCCCTTATGAAGGAATTGTCAGACTTGCTGCTGTTGTCCCCCCCTCATTCCTTGGACTATAGAGAAGGGGGGGAAAACATAGAGAACGTGGGTGTGGCCCGGTGTGGTTTTACGTGAGCCAGTACTTTAAATAACTAAATAGATTTAGGAAGGTGGAAGTAAGGTTGCGTTTTTTTGGGGCAACAAAACCAGTGGGTGGTAGCCCACCCCCTACATTTAGTGTGTGTGTTTAATTGGTTTGGCAGTTGTGCCCTTCTACAAGTACACTTAGGCATTCTTCTTCTTCTTCTTCTTCTTCACTGTTCTTTTTCCTCTTCTTCCCTCTCCTCCCTCATCTCCCGTCTGTTCCCTCTTCTCCTCCTCTCTCTTTTCTGTCCACCCCTCCCTGTTTAAATCGCCTGTCCCCTCTCTCTTCCTTCTCCTCCTCCTGGTCTTCCCTCTCCCTCCCTCTCCCCCGTCCCCCTCTCCGCTTCTTCCCTCCCTCCCTCTCCTCCATTCTCCCACCCCCTCCTCTATTCTTATACTCCTTCTCACGCCCTCCTCTTCCTTTTTACCTCCCCCCCCTCTCCCGCTCCTTCCGCTTCTCTCTCCCTCTACTCTCTACTCCATGGGACCTCTTTGTCAACTGGCCTTTTTTAGCCTCCTCATTTTCAACTCTCTACTCGTCATCACTTGTCTTCTCTCATCAGGATCTTCTCCCTCTCCCCGCTACAACTCCTCTCTCACCCTCTCTCTTATCTCTCTCCATCTCCTCTCACCCTCCCCTCTCTCACGCTGGGGTCGTTTTCCACAACTCCCTGATCCGCCTCCCTCTCCCCCTCCATCATGGGGTCCCCTCTCCCTCCGTCCTCCCTTCCCTCACTTCCCCATCTTCTACGTCCCCCTCCTCGATCTGTCGCCTGTCCCCCCTCATCCTCCTCTCTCGCCTGCCTGGGTCCCTACCTCTCTCCTTTCACACCCGACAATCAACACAATGTGTGTGGTGTCTCCATGTGGTGTGTGTGCTTTGTCCATCTCCCTGGTGGTGTGTTGTCTGTGTCTAGTGTCCCCCCATCCTCTCCTCTAATGTGTCTCCCCCTCCTGTGTGTGGTCTCCCTGTGTCCCTTTGTCCTCTTTATGTGTATGTGTGTGTCCTTACCTCTACTCTGCGCTTGTCATCCCCAACCCCCCCCTCCCTACGGTGCTCCTCCGCTTGTCTGTGTGTCCCCCCCATCTCTCCCTCCCTCCCCCACACCCCCTTTTTTCCTCCTCCTCTCTACTCCTCCTCTCCTCCTTCTGCGCGCAAGCGAGCGGGCCTTTGTGTGCGTGTGTGTATGCATGTCGAGGTGCGCGCCATGCGCGCACGTATGTTTGTGTGTATGCGTGGTTAAGTGTGTGGATGTTTTTGTGGTGCCTGCCCGCGCGCGGGTCGAACGCCTGAAAGTATGGAGGGTATGGGGGTGTTTTGGGTGTGCGGCCCTGCCTGCCGGTGCATTGTGCGGTTTGGCGTGGGGGTATTTTATATTGTGCCCTGTGGGGGGGTTGTGGCTTAGCCCCTATCGGTAAATCCCACAGTGGGAGTTTTTTCCCCGGTTCGATGGTGGGTGTTACATTTCAAACTACTTGTGGAACCCCGTCACCAGAGTTGGGCAGATCAATTGGGGAGACAATGGGGGGTGTTTTTGTTTGTTGTTTGTTTTGTTTTTTGTTTTGCTGCGCATGCTCAAAGGTGGAGACACACTAATTATATTCTTTCAATATTGAACGGGTTTTTGTTACCACTTAATCACTTTGATTTGCAAGGTGGGTCATATCCCCACACTTGGCAAAACACAACACCCCAACGCGCCTCCCGAGTAGCGTGGGGCATTTTTCAACAATGCCACAATACCATACACACACCCACAAACACAACCACACGCGACACACGACGCCAAACACGGCCCCCCGACCCACACGCACACACAACCGCTCATCATCCAACGTTGGTGAACCCACACCCTCCCCCCTCACACACTTGATTTTTTGTACACAGCATGTGGACAACACAACACACAGCACAGTTGTGGAGGGCATAGGATGCGCAAAAAAAGTTTATTGTTTTGGTCCTATTTCTTTTTTTAGTTACTCCCCCAATAAAGACATCTTTTATAAGTTGTATTTTTTGACTTGATTCTTGATATTGTATACACAACACACACATCATTCGGTGCGAGCGACGGGCTGCCCGAGCTCTGGGCGACTTGACTTCTTGACACTTGGACATCACTACCCACACAACATAACAAACCACACACACACAACCCACCACACACACACACACCACACACAACACCACACCACACCACACCACCCACATTCAACACCACACACACACACAACACACACACCACACACAAACACCACACACACACACACAACACAAACACACACACACACACCACACCCACACACAACACAAAACACACACACACACAACACACACACAAACACACACACACACAAACACACAAACACCACACACCACACACAACACACACACACACAACCACCACACACACACCCACACCAAACACACCACACACACACTAGATTTTCACCACAAACACACAACACTCAAAACACCACACAAACCCACACACAACACACACAACACACAACACACACATACACATACACACACAGAACATCACAGGCTGTGTTTTGTGGCGCGTGTTTCTGGGTCATGTTGCACACCTGAGGTCGCTAATACTAAACTTTTGTTTAGTACAATGCCATGCCCAGGGGTTGCATACTTCACTCTCTTGGCTGCTTAAGGGACTTTTTCTGTGATAGGTTTTTTACTTTAAATTGTTTTATTTTGTAGATTGACCCCCATGGGTACCCAGGGTGGGGGGCGGTTTTTATTACATCCACGACTTTCTTTGGCTCTAAATTAAAGCCTTTGTTCCCATGAGGCGGGTAGGGCTTCTT
This sequence comes from Phymorhynchus buccinoides, assembly GCA_017654935.2. Classification (NCBI taxonomy): domain Eukaryota; kingdom Metazoa; phylum Mollusca; class Gastropoda; order Neogastropoda; family Raphitomidae; genus Phymorhynchus; species Phymorhynchus buccinoides. Next base: position 50,682,579 of record CM065692.1, on the reverse strand, counting down.
ACATTGTGTTTCTAGAAGGGGCTTCCGCTTTCTGCCGGTGTCAAGGGTACATCCCCACTATCTCGCCCTTTAAAAGGGAGGACTTTAGGATATCCAAGGCCCCACTTGTTTGTTTTTTCCTGAACGTGTCCTGTTCATGGGTCAACAGAGAGATGAGGGAGGGAAAGAGAGGGACGATAGACGGAAAGGAAAAAGAAGAAAATGTGGTGGGCTCAAGAAAGAGAAAGATATTGATAGATGAGAGAAAGGAAGAAAGAGATAGACAGCAGGACCGGTGAGAGAGAATGAGAGAGAGGGAGAGAGAGAGAGCCGGGTGAGAGAGAGACCCGACGCGGGAGGTGCGGGAGAGGAGAGAGAGACGATGAGAGGAGAAAAAATGAAAACAATGAACAACACATGGTTAATTATTAGGCCCTATTGGCCCATTAAAGTGACAGGAATACATTGTAGTTGTCATAACAAAAATGAAACAAAAATGACATCATAACACAAAGACGAGAGAGAGAGAAGAGACTGAGAAAGAGAGAACGAGAGAGAGAGAAAGAGACAGAGAGATAGAGAGAGAGATAGAGAGAGAAGATAGAGAGAGAGAGAGAGACTGAGAGAGAGAGGAGCGGAGATGTAGAGAAGAGACAATAGAGAAGGAGAAAGAGCGTAGCGAGATAAGATAGAGAGAGAAAGGAGAGAGAGAGAGAGAGAGAGAGAGAGATGAGATATAGAGAGAGAGAGAGATGAGAGATAGAGAGAATTAACAGTAAGTATTTATAATTTATAATTATTCTCTGCTTCTTTCTCTGTGTGCGTGCGTGCGTGCGCATACACATAACTCATAACTCAAATGCATAAATACACCCCCACACCCCACAACCTTCTCTCTCTCTCTCTCTCTTTCTCTGTCAATCGCCAAGGCAGTATCTACTATGAAAACTTTCTCATGATCGCTTTCTCATCTATCAGGGGGAGGGGGGGGTGTGGGGGGCCCACATCCGATTTAATTAGCTAGATATATCCTGGCCACTCCAGTGTTGACCGTTCGGGCCATGCTCGGGAGGGAGGATGAGGGCTGGTCAGTGAGATAGCCCCAACACGCAGACGAACAGCTTATCAAGCGTGTGGGTGATCGTTCTGTCCCCACACACCCAGGACTGCAAGGTAATGATAGCAGTGACTACCGAGACTGTCGGAATTCCTTTGATCTTTCTCTATCTTCCCCCACATTGGATGGAAATCTGTTTAACGTCTGGAACAAATATATTTACTGGACATTAAGCCCCCCCCCCCCTCCCCCGTGGGGATAACGTGGGGTCTTTCATGCATAAATAGTTCCCCCACCTTCTGGAACTTATGTGCTTGTAAATTCCTCTAATCTGTCAACTCTTATTTGACTCTGCCTTTTCCTTTTGCTCGCTGTCATCTACTACCTTTCTGCCTTACCAGTCCATTACCCTGCCTTTTTGTTTCTCTTTTTTTCAAGAACCGCTTTCGTACAGATTTCCTCCAGCCAAAATCTGCACTTGCTTGGGCCTACGAATTTCTTAGTTAGGCCGCATAACGGTAGCATGACGCATCTGCGCTCAAAATTGACAAGCAACTGTCTGAAGCGACAGAAGAGAAGAAGAAGAAGACTACGGGACAATTATAAAATATAAAGATGAGTGGGAAAAAAAACGATCCTGATGCAATACCCATAGGCAGTTGCATCAGTTTTTTACAATGTTTTTTTTTTACAGACTTACTTTGATAAAACGTTTGTGATACACAGCGTGTGGCTCAGGCATACCCGATCGGAGCATTGTGTAGAGTTGGAGGGGTGGTGGGGGGTGTAGGATGGTAGTGCAAATACAAAGTACAATAATGTACTACGGTTGTATCAACCTTAATTACTATCCGTGTGAACTGGCATTGACCATGTGAAATAGTTGGTCCATTTCATTGATTGGGCAAATCACTTTTGACCATTTCATGAGATAGGCACTTTCACGGATTTTGCATAACATCTCCACCATAAGCAAATTCTAAA
>CM065692.1:50661794-50666794 GCA_017654935.2 Phymorhynchus buccinoides | reverse complement strand
CCCTGTTCGCCCTATCACTTCAATGGCTCCCTGACGCACGTGCAGGCACGCGCTTCACGCGAAGGATGAGCAAACGAGCACAACCCGCACCACCCCACCCCACCCCGTGATCTGTTCCCACCCCTACCACCCCTCTCCTATAGTACCCCAGGGACAGATGGTTGGGGGTGGGGGTTGGGGGCAGACAAGCACGGTCACGCCAATCAGTTTTCAACTAGATCTAAGGGTCCCCTTTTTCTTCTTCTTCTTGTTTTTGTCCTTGTTCTTCTCTCTCTCTCTCTCTCTCTCTCTCTCTCTCTCTCTCTCTCTCTCTCTCTCTCTCTCTCTCTCTCTCTCTCTCTCTCTCTCTCTCTCTCTCTCTCTCTCTCGCAAACCCCGCTCTCTCTCTCCATCCCCCCACCCCTCTCTCTCTCTCTGTCTCCCTCTGTGTGTTCCTTTGGTGTGTCTGAACAAGTGTCCAGAGCGCTGATAAACCTATCAGAGGTGTTCTCAGGCGGAACACTTTCGCCAACCACGCCCCCCACCCCCCTCCCTCTCTCCCCCACCCCCCTGTCTACTCATTTGTCACTCAAACTGACAATGTAAATGGGATGTTCGTGTGTCCCCACCTTCGTGGTCAACCCCTGCTGGCCTTCCTTTGGAGACATCCCGCTATCGCTACGTATCGGTAACGCTACAAAGATAAATCAGGGGTCCGTTTCACAAGGGCTAACGCTACGTTGCGCTCGCTCAAATCAGCACAACAACAAAAAACACTGTTTAAGAAACACCCTTCGTTTGCCGATAGTTCGCGTGACGTTTCGTTCTTCCCAGCAAGCGAGCAAGCGGCAAACTATCCGGAACGATCACGTGACTTGTTGGGGGGTTAATAGTAATACATTTCTAGTTGTTGATTGGTCCATTAAAGTTCGGCAAACTATCCAAAACTATCACGTGACTTGTTGGGGGTTCATGCATTTCTAGTTGTTGATTGGTCCATTAAAGTTCGGCAAACTATCCGGAACTATCACGTGACTTGTTGGGGGTTCATACATTTCTAGTTGTTGATTGGTCCATTAAAGTTCGGCAAACTATCCGGAACTATCACGTGACTTGTTGGGGGTTCATACATTTCTAGTTGTTGATTGGTCCATTAAAGTTCGGCAAACTATCCAGAACTATCACGTGACTTGTTGGGGGATCATGCAGCTATAAGAGGGAAAACACGTGAAAACCGTGATTTTGACACGTGACGTGGGGGGTCTTTAAGGAAGGAAGGTGGCAGGATGGATAAGACGTACGTTCGCCTGCGTATTCAATACGTGGGTGACTGGGGTTCGAATCCCGCCTCGTCCCGCTTTCTGTCCAGTTCGATGGGAAATCCGAACTCCTGAACGTCGAGTCCTTGTCTATCCTACCTTCACCATCCACCACCTTCACATTATTCACCTTTCTGGCCTCCCCCCACACCCCACCCATCCTCCAGTTGAAGATAAGAACAATGATATTACAGACACGGTTGTTGTTGTTGTTGTTGTTGTTGTTGTTGTTGTTGTTGTTGTTGTTGTTGTTGTTGTTGTTGTTGTTGTTGTTGTTGTTGTTGTTGAGTGGAGGTTTTACGTCCTCATGGCGGAAAGCCCTTAGGGACAAGTTGTTCTAGTGCTGGGTCGATGTACAGAAAGAAGAAAAATGGTGCTTTACGTCCTCTCGGTCTGGAACAGACACATATGGGACATTTCGATGGCTTGGAGTCAAAACGGACTATCTTTAGATAGTCCATTGACATACTATTGAACTTAATACGAAAACTAATAACTTGTATCATAAAAAGACTGCTGAAATATAAAAAGCAAAAACCCCTTTTTATATTTCTGCAGTCATTGTTTGATATAAGTTATTAGTTTTTGTAATAAATCCAATGATAAGTCAATGGACTATCTAAAGATAGTCCGTTTTGACTCCAAGCCATCGATAAATACAAAGATGGTGGGAACAATACCGGAGGCAATGCCCGGAGGCAGTGCAACTCCAGTAAAGTCCCGATTTTTTTTTAGCGATACAGATAGGTGTAGCGGTAACCACGTGTACAGAAACAGAAGCCAGAAAGTATTGATACTGTGCAACCCTCCGACAAGGAAGACAAGTCACGCTTTATAAACAAGACTACCAGGAAAATATCAATTCATGCCATGGTTCCTTCTACATTTTATGGACCGGTTTCAGGCTAGTTGCATTAGTTGCGGAGACACTACCCCTAAAAAGGATCGATCCAAAAAAAGAAACAAAAAACGTCTCTTTACGAGGGCTCTGGTTAATTCATCTTCCATTCATCTTCTGTCTTTGTGTTTATCTTCAAGAGCAAAAGGCGTCAAGCAGAAGCCTATTGTGCCCGAATTGCTATGATAATTTTACTGGGGTTCTTGGGTTTTAATGTAGTCTACCAACCTGTCCACAAAACTATCGTCCAAACCCCTTATATAACCCCGTCAATAACTCCCTAAACATTATCAATGCATTCTAGTTTAACCCTTCCCATACCCCGTGGGTGCAATTGCACCATAATTTCAAAACTGTTCATAGAATCTTGCTGACATTTTATGACTTTGTCAATGAACGATTCGAGCATGGGCACCCCCAAACTCAAGCATCTTGGTTGAAAAACAAGCAAGTAAATAAACAACAAAGTCGTCATTTAACCCTTTCAACGCTAGCCATTCCTCAGCCAAAATTTGCCATTACACTTACCTGGGGTAGAGAACAGATTTCGTCTGCAATATTGGGGATTCCTCTATGACATGCATAAATTAGGGCCTGTCCTTCCCTCCCAAAATTAAGAACATAAGGTCATTGGTCAGCAGACCCTCATTTGATGCCTTTTAGTGACATGGGTGGTAAATCATTGTGGTGCCAAGAGGCGACAGTGGCGATGAAAGTTTTTTTAAAAGAAAGTATCGTGTTCAAGGAGCAACTCAGACGGAATGATTCTAAAATTGATTGAAATGTACCCAGAGTGAGAGCACTGTAATATAAAATCGTTCTGTTCATAAGAGTTGCAGAACTGCCAGTTGGACAAACGGACAAACAGGAAGGCTGAGTAACCAGACACAAAGACAGACAGTCAGACCAACAAACAGTCTATGTATACCTTTCAACCTTGGCGCACGTTCTATTTCCTAACTCCACACCGAGCGATTCAAGGAAAGATCACAGAGTTAACATCAGGTTTTGGTTTCGATATCTGTAAACTTACCTTGTTTCCATAGCCTTCTGGGATACACCCCTCCCCTACAATCTCCCTACCATCTCCCTCTCTCTCTCTCTCTCTCTCTCTCTCTCTCTCTCTCTCTCTCTCTCTCTCTCTCTCTCTCTCTCTCTCTCTCTCTCTCTCTCTCTCTCTCTCTCTCTCTCTCTCTCTCTCTCTCTCTCTCTCTCTGTCTCTCTCTCTCTCTCTCGACCACCTGTTGCGCATACGTCAAGGTGTGTTAAAGCGAGCTCGATTTTTTCTTCTTCTCCAACTTTGCAGGTTTCTTTGACTGGAGCGAGTGGCTGATAACGTTTCTTCATCTTCTGCTGTCTATCTGTCTTATTGTTTGTCTGTCTGTCTGTCTCTCTCTCTCACTCTCTTTCTCTCTCTCACTCTCTCTCTCTTTCTCTCTCTCTCTCTCTCTCTCTCTCTCTCTCTCTCTCTCTCTCTCTCTCTCTCTCTTTCTTTATCTCTCTCTTTCTTTCTCTCTTTCTCTTTGTCTGTCCGTCTCTGTCTCTGTCTCTGTCTCTGTCTCTGTATCTGTCTATCTCTCTCTCTCACTCTTTCTCTCTCTCTCTCTCTCTCTCTCTCTCTCTCCTCTCTCTCTCTCTCTCTCTCTCTTTCTTTATCTCTCTCTTTCTTTCTCTCTTTTTCTTTGTCTGTCGTCTCTCTCTCTCTCTCTCTCTCTCTCTCTCTCTCTCTCTCTCTCTCTCTCTCTCTCTCTCTCTCTCTCTCTCTCTCTCTCTCTCTCTCTCTCTATCTTGCTTTCTCTCTCTCTCTTCCTTTTCTCTCTCTCTTTCTTTCTCTCTTTCTCATTGTCTGTCTGTCTCTCTGTCTCTGTCTCTCTCTCTCTCTCTCTCTCTCTCTCTCTCTCTCTCTCTCTCTCTCTCTCTCTCTCTCTCTCTTCTCTCTCTCTCTCTCTCTCTCTCTCTCTTTCTTTCTCTCTCTCTCTCTCTCTCTCTCTCTCTCTCTTTCTCTTTCTCTCTCTCTCTCTCTCTCTCTCTCTCTCTCTCTCTCTCTCTCTCTCTCTCTCTCTCTCTCTCTCTCTCTCTCTCTATCTTGCTTTCTCTCTCTCTTCCTTTCTCTCTCTCTTTCTTTCTCTCTTTCTCATTGTCTGTCTGTCTCTCTGTCTCTCTCTCTCTCTCTCTCTCTCTCTCTCTCTCTCTCTCTCTCTCTCTCTCTCTCTCTCTCTCTCTCTCTCTCTCTCTCTCTCTCTCTCTCTCTCTCTCTCTCTCTCTCTCTGTCTCTCCATGTTTCTTTCTTTCTTTCTGGTGACAGGAAATAATCTGTTAAGAATGCAAAGAACACAGGTCATTGTCACTGACCACTGGTCATCTACATTGTACAAGGTGTAGAATGCTCAATGACACCCTAATAAGCTTTCAAAAAGCTAAAATGTTATATTTATGTCAAAGTGACCACTGGTCAGTAGCAGTGACCATTGGTCATCTTCATTATGCACGTGCGCAAATTATGTGTTGGCAGGAAATAAACTGTCAAAAGTGAAACATTGATTTTTGATCAAAGTGACCACTGGTCATCTACACTGTACAGTGTACAAAAATCGTGTACAGAACATGTCACATCGAAACGCGGACATATAGACACGCGGACATATAGACACGCGGACATATAGACACGCGGACATATAGACACGCGGACATATAGACATCCGGACATATAGACACGCGTACATATAGACATGAGGACATATAGACACGAGGACATATAGACACGCGGACATATAGACACGCAGACATATAGACACCCGGACATA
>CM065692.1:50654294-50656794 GCA_017654935.2 Phymorhynchus buccinoides | reverse complement strand
AAAAGTTTACGTGGCTTTCATAGATTACCAAAAAGCCTTTGACACAGTAGATAGGGATATGCTTTGGAAAGTACTTCAAAAAGTTCAAGCTTCCTCAAAAATGATTAGAATGTTAAAGGGCATGTATAGCTCTGTTCAAAGTTGCGTTCGCTGGGGCCCACAAGTGTTAGAGTTCTTTGATTGTCCCTCAGGGGTCAAACAAGGCTGCATAATGTCACCTTTATTGTTTTCTTTATTAATTACCGAAGTAGCTGGAAATGTATCAAAGAAGGGTAAATACGGATTTCAGTCTTTACCTGGGTTTCAGGAAATATTCCTTTTATTGTTTGCAGATGACATTGTTTTGTTCTCTTCTACACCCAGTGGACTTCACAATCAGCTAACCAATTTACAGAAAGCATCTGACATTCTAAATCTGACAATAAATCTAAATAAGACTAAAATAATTGTTTTAGAAAAGGGGGTCTTTAGTCTAAAACTGAGTGCTGGTATTACAAGGGGAGGGAAGTGGAGGTAGTAAATAGTTACAAATATCTTGGCTTTACTCTCAGCACTAGAATGGGTTTTGATACTGCGTTAGATGAATACGTTAGACGAGCAAAACGTAAAGTTGCAGAGATCTTTAAAACAATGTGGGCTTTAGGGAGCATGGATTGGTCAATATTTTTTTTAACTTTTCGATTCGCAAGTAAAGTCAATTTTACTATATACAGGGGAGCTCTGGGAATTAACTAAATTTCAGTCTATTGAATCAGTTCAATTGTTTGCATGCAAGCGTTTATTAGGTGTTAGCCCCCAAAGTCCAAATACAATGATATATGGCGAAACAGGTCGATATCCTCTGTATATTGACAGCGCTCTAAAGTCGATGAAATATTGGTTTAAACTCCAAAGTATGTCTATCCATAGATTTCCCAAACAGGCACATCTCATGATTTGGAATAAGATTCCCGACTTTACCCATGGTCACTCTAATGATCATAACTGGTCTACATCTGTTAACAAATGTTTTGATACTTTTGGTTTTTCAGATGTTTGGCTTAATGGAGGGGTGGGAAATGAAGCTATTTTTCTTAAAGAGTTAAAGCAGAGAATGATTGATTGCTACATGCAAGATTGGCATGCAAAACTCTCTGCAAGTGAACGATTTAGTACGTATAGATCATTTAAATCATCCTTTCAATTAGAAAATTATTTGTCAGCCATTACTATTAGTAAATTCCGTTATGCCTTAGCAAGATTGAGACTTGGACTGTGTGATCTAAACATCAATAACAGATATAATGAAAAATCGAACAAATACCCGTTTTGTAACAAGATAGAGAGTGAATTTCATTTTTTGTTTGAATGTCAAACATATGCTTCTCTAAGATTTTGTTTTTATCAAAATACTATACGTTCGTAATTAATGAAGAATGTCTAGCTCGAATGTTACAATCTGATGGCGTCATGCTCCTAAGAAAATTAGCAATGTATGCATTTCATGCTTTCAAGACTAGAGATATACATGTCAATAACTGAATAAGAGCTGAATACTGTATTTTTGTGACTGAATTGAAACATTTACATTTGTTGCTTATTTTTATACATAAAATTAATTCCCTTGATTCTATTTGATTATGATGTAGGAGGTTACATCTCTTTTTCGTTATTCGTGTTGGTTCTCCCATGATAACGTGTACCCATTGTATACAGGCCGGTGGCCTTACGATTAAACTTTCCGACTTCTCTCTCTAATGCAATGATTTGCTAACAATGTGCGCTCATGTATGCATGCTTTATTCATTTTTAGCTCGCGAAGCTGAGCTTATGCTATCACAAGAGGCAAAGCCTTCAAGGCTCACTCGCGGGGGGGGGGGGGGGGGGGGGGGGGGGGGGCAGGGGGCAGTTAAGTACAAGCTTGCCAACAAATAATGACTTTGAGATTGAGGGTCGTAGACAAGGGGGGGGATGCTTAAGTACAAAGATTGCCAACACACAATGACTTTGAGATTGAGGGTCGTAAACATGAGTGGGGTTGTTAAAGTACAAGATTGCCAACAAATAAGGAATTTGAGATTGAGGGTCGAAAACATGATGGGTCTCTCTCTCTCTCTCTCTCTCTCTCCCATTCTCTCCCTCTCTCTCTCTCTTCTCTCTCTCTCTCTCTCTCTCTCTCTCTCTCTCTCTCTCTCTCTCTCTCTCTCTCTCTCTCTCTCTCTCTCTCTCTCTCTCTCTCTCTCTTCACTTTCACCAGTAAAGGGATGGTGGATTTTCTGCAGAATGCCATCAGGTAAGTTCAGTTCGTATGAAATTCAGCATAAGAGGAGAGATGGAGGCAGGCAGACAGACAGACAGACAGACCGACAGACTAAAATTAAGTGAAGAGCTAATGTCCAAAATAAACAGGACTCTTTCTAAATTAAAATTAAGCATCGCATCATGCAACATGATCACGGGCTCACATTAGACGCGTAAGTTCCGTACGGGAAAACCCTAAATAAGTGGAGGAAAGAAGAAT
>CM065692.1:50644569-50648794 GCA_017654935.2 Phymorhynchus buccinoides | reverse complement strand
GCCTTGCGAGACTCAAGTCAGAACTTGATTTTTATAGCAGGAAGTGATATAGAGGCGTTACAGACACCTATCTCTCGCCCAGATAGTGCGGCCTCATGCCGGGCGGATGTTAACGGGTGGTTTGCCTACTGAGGAGTGCTGAAGGCTTCTGCCAGATAACTCGCCCTTTTAATAACGCATGCATAACGTCAAGAATACGGCATCGGATGGTTTTTTTTATGTTTATTTATTTTATTCAGAAGATTTCGCTTTGATATATGATATTATGCAAATAGAAAGTGCAGTTGCGCACGCGCGTCTTTATACAGATGGGCATACACCCCCTAATGTATGTCTGTCTTCTGTCCGTCTGTTTTAGGGCTCTCTAAATTCTCCTCTCTCTCTCTCTCTCTCTCTCTCTCCTCTCTCTCTCTCTCTCTCTCTCCTCTCCTCTCTCATGCAATTTAATGATTTGCTCACAATGTATCGCTCATGTATGCCTTCTTTATCAGTTTTAGCTATTTTTTCCCTTACCTAAAATAGGTAACGTTCTTAATCCTGAAAATTACAGAGGTATCTCTCTACTAACTACAGTTAGTAAGGTCTTCACATCGGTATTGAATGAAAATTGTATATGCGCGAGAAGGAAGGTAATAATGAGAGGCAGACTGGTTTCCGTAATCAATACTCCACTGTGGATCATATATTTCCTCTTGTTTCGATGATAATCCTATCTATGTGGTCATAAAGTAGAAAATTTACTGGCTTTCCATAAATGACCAAAAAGCCTTTGACACAGTATAGGTATATGCTTTTGAAAGTTACTTTCAAAAGTTCAGCTTCCTCAAAAATGATTAGAATGTTAAAGGGCTATGATTAGCTTCTGTCAAGTTGCGTTCGCTGGGCCCACAAGTGTTAGAGTTCTTTGATTGTCCCTCAGGGGTCAAACAAGGCTGCATCATGTCACCTTTATTGTTTTCTTTTTATTCCGGAAAAGGTGCTGAAATGGTATCAAAGACGGGTAAATACGGATTTCCGTCTTACCTGGGTTTCAGGAAATATTCCTTTTATTGTTTTGCAGATGACATTGTTTTGTTCCTTCTACACCCAGTGGACTTCACACTCGCTAACCATTTACAGAAAGCATCTGACATTCTAATCTACAATAAATTCTAAATAAACTAAAATAATTGTTTTAGAAAAGGGGTCTTTGTCTAAACTGAAGTGCGTGGTATTACCAGGGGAGGGACTTGGGTAGTAATAGTTACAAATCTCTTGGCTTTACTCTCAGCACTAGAATTGGTTTTGATACTGCGTTAGTATACTTTAGCGAGCAAAAACGTAAAGTTGCAGAGATCTTTAAAAAATGTGGGCTTTAAGGGACTGGATTGGTCAATATTTTTTTTAACTTTTCGATTGCAGTAAGTCAATTTTACTATATTACAGGGAGCTCTGGTAATTTAACTAAATTTTCAGTCTATGAGCAGTTCAATTGTGTTTGCATGCAAGCGTTTATTAGGTGTTTAGCCCCAAAGTCCAATACAATGATATATAGTAAACAGTCGATATCCCTGTATATTGACAGCGCTCTAAATCGATGAAATATTGGTTTTCAGTCCAAGTATGTCTCATCAAGATTTTCCCAACAGGCACATCTCATGATTGGAAAAGATTCCCGACTTTACCATGGTCACTCTAATGATCATAACTGGTCTACATCTGTTAACAAATGTTTTGATACTTTGGTTTTTCAGAGGGTTTTGGCTAATGGAGGGGTGGGAAATGAAGCTATTTTCCTAAAGAGTTAAAGCGAGGATTATTATTGCTACTGCAAGTTGGCATGCAAAACTCTCTGCAATTGACGATTTAGTACGTATAGATTACATGTTAAATCCTCCTTTCAATTAGAAAATTATTTGTCAGCCATTACTATTAGTAAATGTCCGTTTTTATCCGCCTTGCAGATTGAGACTTGGACTGTGTGAATCTAAACATCAATACCATATATGAAAAATCGAACAAATACCCGTTTTTGTAACAAGATAGAGAGTGAGTATCTTTTTGTTTGAATGTCAACATATTGCTTCTCGTAAATTTTGTTTTTATCAAAATACTATAGCGTTCGTAATTAATGAGAATGTCTACTCGAATGTTTTACATTCTGATGGCGTCCATGCTCTAAGAATTAGCATGTATGCATTTTCCATGCTTTCAAGACTTAGAGATTACATGTCCATAACTGAAGAAAAGCTTAATACCTGAGTTTTGTGACTGAATTGAACAGTTACATTTGTTGCTTTATTTTTATACATAAATTAATTTCCCTTGATTCTATTTGATTATGATGTATGAGGTTACATCTCTTTTTCGTTATCGTGTTGGTTCTCCCCATGATAACGTGTACCCATTGTATAATGCCGGTGCCTTACTGATTAAACTTTCCGACTCTCTCTCTAATGCAATGATTGCTAACAAGGTGCGCTCATGTATGCATTCTTTATTCTTTTAGCTCGCGAGCTGGATGCTTTATGCGATCACCAGAGGCCACAGCCCTTCAAGGCTACTCCGGGGGGGGGGGGGGGGGCAGGGACAGTTAAGTACAGCTTGCCAACAAATATGACTTTGAGATTGAGGGTCGTAGACAAGACGGTATGCTTAATACAAGATTGCCACACAACTGACTTTGAGAGTGAGGGTCGTAAGCATGAGGGGGATGTTTCAAGTACAAGATTGCCAACAATAAGGATTTTGAGATTGAGGGTCGAAAACATGATGGGTCTCTCTCTCTCTCTCTCTCTTCATCTCTCTCTCTCTCTCCTCTCTCTCTCTCGCTCTCTCTCTCTTCTCATCTCTCTCGTCTCTCTCTCTCTCTCTCTCAAAATCTCTCTCTCTCTCTTCTCTCTCTCTCTCTCTCTCTCTCTATCACTTTCACCATTAAAGGGATGGTGGCATTTTCTGACAGAATGCCATCAGGTAGTTCAGTTCGTATGAAATTCAGCATAAGAGGAGAGATGGAGCCGGACATACAGAGACAGACAGACCGCGACTAAAATTAAGTGAAGAGCTACTGTCAAAAATTAAACAGACTCTTTCTAATTAACAATGCATCGCATCATGCAACATGATCACGGCTTCACATTAGACGCTAAGTTCCGTACGGAAAACCCTAAATAAGTGGAGGAAAGAAGAATAAAAATGTACGCATATAGGTGAATTCGTACAACGTGCGCAAATCTTTCCCTTCTTTGTTTCACTTAATTTCATGGATTGCGCACGGGTTTCCGCATGAAATCTACCGCTTATGGTTAACCTCCAAAAAACATTTTTTAGCTCCTCTTTAATAAAAATATACATTTATTATGAGTGAACCTCATGTCTTATTTTGCAGACTTGACTGAGTCTCCCTGTTACGAAACAGGTTTGGAGAGAGAGAAGATAGAAGAAAGAGAGATAGAGAGAGAGAGAGGAGAGAGAGAGGCGGAGAGAGAGAGAGAGAGAGAGAGAGAATGACAAGAAGGAGGTGGGTACAACAAGATTCTTCAAAACATAACTTGTAAACAAAGCAAAGAAAGGGAACTGGGAATAGGGAAGAGAGAGAGGAGAGAGAGAGAGAGAGAGAGAGAGAGAGATAGAATAGGAGAGAGAGAGAGAGAGAGAATAACAAGAAGGAGGGTTGGTACAACGATCTTCAAAACATAACTTGTAAACGAAGAAGCAAAGACAAGGGAAATTGGATATGGAGAGAGAGAGAGAGAGAGAGAGAGAGAGAGAGGAGAGAGAGAAGCGATAGATAGAGAGAGAGAGAAGAGAGAGAGAGGGGAGAGAGAGAGAGAGATGAGAGAGAGAGCAGAGAGAAGAGAGAGAGAGAGAGAGAGAGAGGAGAGAAGAACAAGAAGGCTGGTGGATACACAAACAATATCTTCAAAAGACAATAACTTGTAAACAATAGCGAAAGAAAGGAAATGAGGAGAGGGGAAGAGAGAGAGAGAGAGAGAGAGATATGTAGAGAGAGAGTAGGAGGCGAGATCCGGAGATATGAGATCGAGAGATAGAGAGAGAGAGAAGAACCAGAAGGAGGGTGGGTACAACCGATCTTTCAAAAACAATAAGTTGTAAACAATAGTCAAGAAAAGGGAAATGGTAGAGGGTGAGAGGAGGCGAGGAGAGAGCGAGAGAGAGAGAGAGAGAGAGAGAGAGAGAAGAGAAGAGATAGAGAGAGAGAGACCGAGAGAGAGATGAGAGAGAT
>CM065692.1:50624569-50632069 GCA_017654935.2 Phymorhynchus buccinoides | reverse complement strand
GAATGAATGATTGATTGGTTGATTGAATGATTGGTTGATTGAATGATTGATTGAATGGTTGATTGATTGAATGATTGATTGAATGAATGGTTGATTGATTGAATGATTGATTGGTTGGTTGATTGATTGAACGAATGATTGATTGATTGAAACGATTGACTGTTTGATTGGATTGATTGATTGATTATTGATTGGTTGAAATGATTGATTATGGATTGGTTGAAATGATTGATTGATTAATTGATTCTGGCTTTAAAAAACAAAAAACAAGAGTAGTTTTGACGCTACTGTCATTATTTCATCCAAAGCTTAGCTTTTATTTCTTTGTAAAAAACACGTTGTATTCCTTTGGCCGGTTTTCGAAGCAACAAACGTGTTCCAAGTTCAAGTTTTCAAGTTTTATTTTCAGCTTCCAGCCCAGAGGGCTTCAAAGCCATAAACACAAACACTCACAACAAATTTGTCCCCATAAACATTCAATGAAACAAACGTGCAGAACATAAGGCAATTGATATGATATTAACATATACAACAAAAAGAAATTGCCAGTGCTAACAACAGACGTGCAGAACATAAGGCAATTGATATGATATTAACATATACAACAAAGAAATGACCAGTGCTAACAACAGACGTGCAGAACATAAGGCAATTGATATGATATTAACATATACAACAAAGAAATGACCAGTGCTAACAACAGACGTGCAGAACATAAGGCAATTGATATGATATTAACACATACAACAACAAGAAATGACCAGTGCTAACAACAGACGTGCAGAACATAAGGCAATTGATATGATATTAACACATACAACAACAAGAAATGACCAGTGCTAACAACAGACGTGCAGAACATAAGGCAATTGATATGATATTAACACATACAACAACAAGAAATGACCAGTGCTAACAACAAATGCATCACCACTAGAAAAGATGTAAAATAAAATTTAAAAACCTTGCCAGCTTTCTCAATATTTTTGGGTTTGTATTACTCAGTAACGATTTAAATTTGTGGACATTTGGGTGGTGATTATAATACTTTGAAAACAATTCTTTTCTTTTTTCTTTTACTGGTCCGTATGGGCATTGCAATACGTAATGGAATTCGTCGCCAATTTCGTCTCTATTACAAAATAAACAATTCCGCTCATTTCTAGCAACATTAAAAAACCCGCTGCTTTTGAACCGGTAATTCCATATGGGTCACCACATAATAATAATAATATTAATACATACATACATACATACATACATACATACATACATACATACATACATACATACATACATACATACATACATTCATACATACATACGTGTTCCCGTTCCATATACCCCACTTGTGTTCCCGTGTTATATCCCTGCCTCTTTATGTTTCCCCCAACCCTAAACCTTAACCCTAACCCTATCCCTAAGGCCGTGTACACATACACGCGGATGTTCCGCGCGGAAATCCATGCGCAATCACTATTTAAATGCTATTGTTCTTTTTTTTTGCGGGGTCGTTTTCGTTACAGCAAAACGCCCAGTCTAGGCTCTGAGATTCTGAACAACTCGCGTTCCTCGCATTCCACGCAATTGATTATGCACACAAGTACTGAGCCAAACGCTCAATCAGTATTACTAGTATATGGCTAATAAATTGTGCAAACAGTCATGCAAACCTTTTTGTAGCTGGGTGCCACATATATATAATACAAGATCAAGGGCACTTGAGCCCGGGGGTGGGGGGGGGGGACGAGGGGAGGGGAAAGAGAGGAGGGGGGGGTAGGAAAGGATTTTTTTATTTTTAGGGGGGGGTATTGAGAGAAGGGTGCACGCATGTCGAATAATGTATTGTGGTTTTATTTAAAAGGTGAATTTAGTGTAGAGTAGCACAGTGGTAGCGCGTTCGCCTCGTGTCAAGTAAACCCGAGTTCGAACCTGGGTACATGGGGATTTTTTTCCTCTCACTTTTCCTCTCACTTTGCACTAGGCCTTACGGTCTGAACGTGGAGTCTTTCGGATGAGACGATAAACCGAGGTCCCGTGTGCCCATGCATTTAGCACACGTTAAACCCAGTGGCAACGAAAAAGTTGTCATTTGGTCAACATTTACCCCCCCCCCCCCCCCCCCCTCCCTTTCCTTCCTCATCAGTCACACAAAGAATCGCTTACAACAACAACAAAAATTGGGTGGCGCGCCTCTGGCTGCGACGCGCTCTCCAGGTGGAAGCAACCCGAATGTCACAGAGACTATAAAGTACATAATAATACAGTTGTAAGGGTGCGAGTTTGAGAGGGAAGGGCTGAGTGTATAAATCATGTCTGTATCTTTCGTTGCACCTGTCTCTTTCGCTACCCCTCTCTCTGTGTTTCTGTCTCTCTCTGTGTCTCTCTCTCTGTCTGTCTGTGTCTCTCTCTCTCTCTCTCTCTCTCTCTCTCTCTCTCTCTCGTCTCTCTCTCTCTCTCTCCTCTCTCTCTCTCTCTCTCTCTCTCTCTCTCTCTCTCTCTCTCTCTCTCATCTTTTCCCATTGGTTATTGTTTGTTTTGTTTGAGGGCAATGATGTCCCAAAAAGGTTACCCAGCTTATTTTACAAAATAATAAATTTAGAAATATTCGTATTCGTGCGCGCGCGCGCGCGTGTGTGTGTGTGTGTGTGTGTGTGTGTGTGTGTGTGTGTGTGTGTGTGTGTGTGTGTGTGTGTGTGTGTGTGTGTGTGTGTGTGTGTGTGTGTGTGTGTGTGCGTGTGCGTGTGCGTGTGCGTGTGCGTGCTTGCGTGTGCGTGCGTGCGTGCGTGCGTGCGTGCATGCGTGCGTGCGTGTGTGTGTTTTTTGTTTTTCAGTTTAACGTCCTTCCACCAAAAGTGATTCAGACAATGTGTGTGTGTGTGTGTGTGTGTGTGTGTGTGTGTGTGTGTGTGTGTGTGTGTGTGTGTGTGCGTGTGCGTGTGTCGTGCGTGTGCGTGCGTGTGTGTGTGCGTGTGCGTGCGCGCGCGTGCGTGCGTACGTGTGTGTGTGTGTGCGTGGGCGTGTGTGTGTGTGTGTGTGTGTGTTTGTGTTTTTGTGTGCGTGTTTGATATCTTCAAACTGCGGAATACAGTTATACGCTTCGCCACCTTGGTTCATTTTTGTGCAGCCCGCCATCAACTGAACTCACCTCTGTTCCTGTCGCTTTCACGCCACCCACCCCATCAGACCCATGGCTCGAACCCCTCCCCCCACAGTCTGCCTGTCTGTCGTTTCCGACAATGACACCCAGATAGTAGTAGAGGGGTGGGGGATGGGGGGGGGGGGCAGCTACTATTCGGACAGGCTGGCTGAAATTTGTTTATAGTGGAGATGCCTTGCCCATGGTACATCCCCACTCACTCGGCCAAAGGCATTTGAGGACTGGTGGCGTTGTGGAAGGCCCCCCCCCCCCCCCCCCCCCCCCCCCCCCGCCAAAGGCCAACCAATCCCACTGGCTGCAGCACTAGAGCCGGTGCAAAACTAGGCGTTCAAGACTGCACTTGGTCATCTCTAAACACGGAACACTCCATTTTTAGTAAAGTTTTTTTTTTTTTGTGTATTTGACGGTTTAAGGTTTTGGTTAGGGTTAGGGTTAGGGCTAGAGTCAGTTTAATTTCAGATTGAATGGTTAAAAGATACACATTCTAAAGTTTCGCTGAAAACCGACATTGTCACGCGAATGGCGTCACTTTCCATATTTGGAGATGACCAAGTGCAGCATTGAACGTCTTGGCAGTGCAAATGCCCCCTAGTTAGTAGAGAGTGACAGACTTCCACGAACGACTTAAGCTGCAACATGGCTTTCCAACACAGTAGAAAATCATTTATTTAACAGCTCTTATTTTACTGTTGGCCTCTACATAGGGAAGAAAGGTGGCAGAGTGGTTAAGACGTTCGCCTGCCAAATGTAATGCGTGACTGCAGCGTGAGTGACCCGGGTTCGAATCCCCCCCCCCCCCCCCCCCCCCCCCCCCCCCCCCCCCCCCTCCCCCACCCCCCCCCCGGGCCTCTTCGCCCTTTCTTTCTAGGTTTGACTAGGAAAATCGAACTGAACGTCCAGTCCTTCGGATGGGGGGACTTAAAAGCTAGTCTGACCCGTGCGCTTTACGCGCGTAAAAATCCCACGGCAGTTGAAAGTCGGTAAGAGCAGGGAGAAATCCCGCTGCCTGGTACGGCCAAATTGATAGCTAGACTTTCCAAGTGTGTCCCACACACCTCCTCCTCACCCTGTGTCCCCCCAAAAAAAAATCTGTGACTAGAATATACCAAATACAAAATACTCTGTCAACTAGTAATGTTTGTTGTTTGTTGTCGTACCCGGCCTGGCTTAAAGACTCCCAGGGATCATCCCAACAGCCGAGCGCTTGAACACTATGGTAAAATGCACCAGCTAGGGATGAGCACATTGCGTGTCAGTGTAACCCGTTTTTTGATTACCCCGCCACGTGAGCAGGGAGTATACGGATGATGTTAAGCTAGGAGCTTGTCATGGCTAAAGACAATTCCCGCTGCAGAGCATAACAACGTGTTGGGTATTGGTGTTCTAGCCTATGTCAATGGGTCTGACAGCTAGGTTTTCATCGCCAAGTCGTGGCCCACAATGATTAAAGTTAACACCCATGTCACTGAAAGGCATCAAATGAGGGTCTGGTATCCAGTGACCTTATCAGCCTTTAACCCTGCATCGCCACTGTCGCCTCCCCACCACAAAATCCATGTCACTGAGAATAACCAGGGTCTGTTATCCAATACAAAATACGCCACTGTCGCCTCTTGGCACCACAAGTAACACCCATTTGTTTGAGGGTGTATCCAGTGACATTATGCTCTTAACCCTTTCATCGCCACTGTCGCCTCTTGGGCACCACAATGATTTAACACCCATGTCACTGAAAGGCATAAAGAGGGTCTCCAGGACATTTTGCTCTTAACCCTTTCATCGCCACTGTCGCCCTCTTGGCAACAATGATTTAACACCCATGTCGAAAGGCATCTGAGGGTCTGGTATGAACTTACCTATGGCCTCTACCACAATGAATGCACATGTCAAAGCTATCAAATGAGGGTCTGGTATCCAGTGACATTATGCTCTTAACCCTTTCACGCCACTGTCGCTGCACCACAATGTTTAACACCCATGTCACTGAAGAGGCATCAAATGAGGGTCTGGTTTTTATGATTTTTCATCGCCACTGTCGCCTCTTGACCACAATGATTTAACACCCATGTCACAAATGAGGTCTGGATCCAATGACATCGGAACCCTTTTCGCCACTGTCGCCTCTTGGCACCACAATGATTTAACATATGTCGCTCAAATTGGGGTCTGGTATTCAGTGACATTATGCTCTTAACCCTTTCACGCCAATGTCGCCTAACAGATTTAACACCCATTGTCACAATGAGGGTCGCCTTAACCCTAATCGCCATGCACAATGATTTAACAACCATTTGTCACTGAAAGGCATCAAATGAGGGTCTGGTACCAGTGACCTTATGCTCTTAACCCTTTCATCGCCACTGTCGCCCTCTTGGCACCACAATGTTTAACTAGTCACTAAAGGCATCAAATGGGTCTGGTATCCAGTGACATTATGCTCTTAACACAGCCTGGTATCCAGTGACATTAAAACCCTTTCATCGCCACTGTCGCCTCTTGGCACCACAATGATTTAACACCCATGTCACTGAAAGGCATCAAATGAGGGTCTGGTATCCAGTGACCATTATGTCTAAAAGGCATTAGTGACCCTTTCATCGCCACTGTCGCCTCTTGGCACCACAATGATTTTAAACACCCATGTCACTGAAAGGCATCAAATGAGGGTCTGGTATCCAGTGACATTATGCTCTTAACCCTTTCCATCGCCACTGTCGCTTTGGCATCACAATGATTTAAACACCCATGTCACTGAAAGGCATCAAATGAGGGTCTGTTATCCAATGACCCTATGTTCTTAACCCTTTCATCGCCCACTGTCGCCTCTTGGCACCACAATGATTTAACACCCATGTCACTGAAAGGCATCAAATGAGGGTCTGGTATCCAGTGACCTTATGTTCTTAACCCCTTTCATCGCCACTGTCGCCTCTTGGCACCACAATGATTTAACACCCATGTCACTGAAAGGCATCAAATGAGGGTCTGGTATCCAGTGACATTATGCTCTTAACCCTTCATCGCCACTGTCAGCCTCTTGGCACCACAATGATTTAACACCCATTTCAAAGGCATCAAATGAGGGTCTGCCAGTGACCTTATGTCGCCACTGTCGCCTCTTGGCACCACAATGATTTAACACCCATGTCAAAAAGGCATCAAATGAGGGTCTGGTATCCAGTGACATTATGCCCTTTCATCGCCACTGTCGCCTCTTTGGCACCACAATGATTTAACACCCATGTCACTGAAAGGCATCAAATGAGGGTCTGGTATCCAGTGACATTATGCTCTTAACCCTTTCATCGCCACTGTCGCCTCTTGGCACCACAATGATTTAACACCCATGTCACTGAAAATGCATCAAATGAGGGTCTGGTATCCAGTGACATTATGCTCTTAACCCTTTCATCGCCACTGTCGCCTCTTGGCACCACAATGATTTAACACCCATGTCACTGAAAGGCATCAAATGAGGGTCTGGTATCCAGTGACATTATGCTCTTAACCCTTTCATCGCCACTGTCGCCTCTTGGCACCACAATGATTTAACACCCATGTCACTGAAAGGCATCAAATGAGGGTCTGGTATCCAGTGACATTATGCTCTTAACCCTTTCATCGCCACTGTCGCCTCTTGGCACCACAATGATTTAACACCCATGTCCCTGAAAGGCATCAAATGAGGGTCTGGTATCCAGTGACATTATGCTCTTAACCCTTTCATCGCCACTGTCGCCTCTTGGCACCACAATGATTTTTAACACCCATGTCACTGAAAGGCATCAAATGAGGGTCTGGTATCCAGTGACATTATGCTCTTAACCCTTTCATCGCCACTGTCGCCTCTTGGCACCACAATGATTTAACACCCATGTCACTGAAAGGCATCAAATCAGGGTCTGGTATCCAGTGACCTTATGCTCTTAACTTTCATCGCCACTGTCCCTCTTGGCACCACAATGATTTGACGTCACTGAAAGGCATTGAGGGTCTGGTACCAGTGACAATGCTCTTAACCCTTTCATCGCCACTGTCGCCTCTTGGCACCACAATGATTTAACACCCATGTCAAAAGGCATCAAATGAGGGTCTGGTATCCAGTGACATTATGCTCTTAACCCTTTCATCGCCACTGTCGCCTCTTGGCACCACAATGATTTAACACCCATGTCACTGAAAGGCATCAAATGAGGGTCTGGTATCCAGTGACATTATGCTCTTAACCCTTTCATCGCCACTGTCGCTTCTTGTCGCACCACAATGATTTAACACCCATGTCACTGAAAGGCATCAAATGAGGGTCTGGTATCCAGTGACATTATGCTCTTAACCCTTTC
>CM065692.1:50592069-50619569 GCA_017654935.2 Phymorhynchus buccinoides | reverse complement strand
CACAACAGACCACTTGGGGGAAAACTGGTCTAGACCCACCCCACCCTCTCCCTTACCCCTTGTAAGTTACCGCACACCCCAAGCTCATTAGAACTTTCACCTAGCTTGTTGAAGATGAGAGGCCCACTGGTCAAGTGAAGCTAATCAGATGATAAGTCTTTGACAGAGGCTTCGGGAATCCCCGCTGAGTGAGAGAGATTAACAGACTAAAAGTGGGAGGGGAAGAATAAAAGGAAGAATACGACCGACGACGGAGAAGAAGAAGTAGAAGAATAAGAATAAGAAGACAAGTTTTCCTTTTCCTCTTACCTGTTAATTAGTCCAGGTGTGTGTGTGTGTGGGGAGAGAGAGAGAGAGAGAGAGAGAGAGAGAGAGAGAGAGAGAGAGAGAGAGAGAGAGAGAGAGAGACGAGAGAGAGAGAGAGAGAGAGAGAGAGAGAGAGAGAGAGAGAGAGAGAGAGAGAGAGAGAGAGAGAGAGAGAGAGAGAGAGAGAGAGAGGGTGGCACTAGCGGTATAACTGGAGTCGTGTTGGAATAGGAAGCTGACTAAAGCATCCAACTGCAGTCGCACGGCTGTCCAACCGTATGGCCGTCTATGAGGCACGAATTTGATAAACTACCTCTGTCCAGTCGAATCTGATAAACTACTTCTGTCCAGACGAATCTGATAAACTACTTCTGGTCAGACGAATCTGATAAACTACCTCTGTCCAGACGAATCTGATAAACTACTTAATAGTACTTCTGTTCAGACGAATCTAATAAACTACCTCTGTCCAGACGAATCTAATAAACTACCTCTGTCCAGACGAATCTGATAAACTACTTAATAGTACTTCTGTCCAGACGAATCTAATAAACTACCTCTGTCCAGACGAATCTAATAAACTACCTCTGTCCAGACGAATCTGATGAACTACATCTGTCCAGACGAATCTGATAAACTACCTCTGTTCAGACGAATCTGATAAACTACCTCTGTCCAGACGAATCTAATAAACTACCTCTGTTCAGACGAATCTAATAAACTACCTCTGTTCAGACGAATCTAATAAACTACCTCTGTCCAGACGAATCTAATAAACTACCTCTGTCCAGACGAATCTGATGAACTACATCTGTCCAGACGAATCTGATAAACTACCTCTGTTCAGACGAATCTGATAAAATCCTACTGCTGACTTTCGTTCACTGAATTCAATAATATAGACCCCAATACAATTGTGTTCTCTAACATCTTATGTTTCATATTTATAAAGGATAATCTTTAATATGGTCTCAACATGGTCTTATAAGTGTTTGAAACGATTAGGTCAATGCATTTTCTTCAGATAGGCTTTAGACTGCGTTTTCTCAAACTGGACGACGCTCACCCTACTAACTTTAAGTGCTCATAACTCTGGAACGGAAAACAGATACAAGAATGGTTCTTGTAGTGTTAGAAAGAGAATTAACGGACGTTTTCAAACGTATAATTTTCTCCGAATGGTCAGTTTGACACTTAATGTCCCTTTCGTGGTGCGGGGTCACACATGTCACAGTTGGATAGCCGTAGTACTAAAGTTGGATGTGTAGATAAGTGAGGGCCATTACACAATAATATTAGTGATGGGAAAAAGGTGTAAAAGGGGAGGGGGAGGAAGGGGTGGGGGGGGGGGGGGGTGGAGGAGGACAGGCAATCAGACTGACTGGCGACATGTCTGACCTTATTCATAAGTATAAGTAGGGGGTAGGGTGGGATGGGGAATGGGCGTAGAGTGGGGGGTGGGGGTGTCAGTAGACATGTGAATTTGTGTGAGGTTTCTTGTTCTACGTCTTCGGACTTATCTCTTCCCAGTTCGATAATGGTCAATTATGGTTCTATGGGACAATTTTTCAAAACTCGGCTCAGTGTTTTCCAAAACAGCACCATTGGGGTTCCCATATTTTCAAATTGTAGCCTTCAACTTCATAAAAAAAAAATTTTTTAAAAGGGGTGGGGGGTGGGGATTAGGAATGGTAGGTTTTAGGTAGGGCCTGTCGCAGCCAAAATAGTCGCTCGTTCAAATAAATCGCCCGGCTACTATGAGAGTGTGTATTTGCGACATTTTGCGACATTGAGCATGAACCACAAATTTCACTTTTTTCTAGGGTTAGGGTTAGGGTTAGGTAAATGGTTCAAGTAAAGAAAGAGTGAAATTTGTGGTTGTCGCAAATACACACTCTCATAGTAGCGGGCGATTTATTTGAACGAGCGACTATTTTGGCTACTACAGGGCCTAGTGGCGGAGCTAAGGTGTTCGTGTGATTTTACACCCTTTTAGTCACTAATATCAATCTCTCTCTCTCTCTCTCTCTCTCTCTCTCTCTCTCTCTCTCTCTCTCTCTCTCTCTCTCTCTCTCTCTCTCTTCTCTCTCTCTCTCTCTTAATCTCTACCTATAAATGGATCGTTATTTAGAAGAACATTTAGTGAAAATCTGAACCAATTATGCCCTGTATGCAATGTTGTCGAAGACGAAATTCACTTTATTTATGTATGCCCTTTGTACTCTGATATCAGAAGCAAATATCTAAGTGTAGCAACTGGTCAGTACACCAATGTTTTAAAAAATGGATCTGTAGAGACAGTCAGGAAACTCTCTTTGTACCTGTTTTATGCTATTCGCAAAAGAAAAAGAATAATGATGATAACGCATAATGTCAAAATGCTTTAGGACATCAAGTCCCATTGTGTGTCTTCAAACTGTTATTGATATATGTGGTACCATTGATGTTCGAATGTGCCAGTACTTTATGTATATGCGTGTTTATGTATTCCTTTCGCCTTTCTAAGGGCCAGTGGCCTATAGATATTAAAAAAACATTGTTCATTGTTCTCTCTCTCTCTCTCTCTCTCTCTCTCTCTCTCTCTCTCTCTCTCTCTCTCTCTCTCTCTCATTTGAGACACATATATTAAGCAAGCGTATTGCTAATAGAATGGACAGCGCATACACAGAATAGAAGCGTATCATAATAATATAAATAAAAGAATCTTATGTTAAGAAAAGTAGCATGATAACTGTATGAAATAACAACATTCTATTTTGAGACAGAGCTTATGTTGCTGCACCCTAGTAGCCACGAGGATCATCATCATCGTCGTCATCATCATCGTCGTCATCATCATCATCATCATCACCATCATCATCACCACCTTCATCATCATCACCTTCATCTTCATCACCTTCATCATCATCACCTTCATCATCATCACCTTCATCATCACCACCATCATCATCATCATCATCATCATCAACTTCATCATCATCACCTTCATCATCATCATCATCTTCATCAACGTCATTGTCCCCCGCTTCATCATCATCATCATCATCACCATCATTGTCGTCCTCTGCTTCATCATCACAATCATCATCATCATCATCATCATCATCACCATCATTGTCCTCCTCCGCTTCATCCTCCTTTCACCTCCTCTTCATCTTCCTCCTCCTCCTCCTTATCATCATCATCATCATCATCATCATCATCATCATCATCATCATCATCATCGTCGTCGTCATTATCATCATCGTCATGTTTTGTTGTTGTTTTTCCCCCCGCCCACAGTCTTCCCAGTACAGTGTCGACATTCAGTTGTAACAGGAAATTTGATGATTCGGATGTAGGCCTACGAGGTACAGACTGTTTGATAAATAAATGGAGGCACATTTCTGACAGCTAGTGTTAAAAAAAATCAAACTACACACCCGTGCGCGCGCGCACGCACGCACGTACGCACGCACGCACGCACGCACGCACGCACGCACACACACACTTTAGGAGGAAACTAGAGAACTTTGTTCATGCTCTGATTGGAACACGTTCAAGATTGAACATTGGTAATTGATACACGTATTATCTGACCTAGATGTTCAGAAAGAAGTCAAGCCCCACCCCCACCCCCACCCACACACCCCAAACAAATAAGAAAAGAAACAAACCCAATCTGTTCGATGGTGCGTAAGCAAAAAATTATTGTTTTAACCTCGTCTGTTTTTTATACACTTTTTCAGAAGAAGAAAAAGAAGAAGAAGAAAAGGAAGAGAAAGATCTGGGTATTAGGAACCCGAAATTATAAAAGAACCACAAGGCGTGTTTAACCCTTTCACCACCAATGTCGCATTTCTTTTGCACCACAATGGTTTAGTACCCATGTTACTAAAACATCAAATCAGGGCCTGTTATTTGAAGACCATGTTTTCGTAATTTTGGGAGGTAAGGATAGGTCTAATGTTATACATGTTGCAGAGGAATTTGCAATATTGCAGATTTTGTTTCTCGGTCCAGGTAAGTTTAACCCTTTCACCGCCAGCCATTTTTTCAGCCAAAAAATGTGATTAAACTGAACTGGGTAGAGATTGTTTTTTTGTCTGCAATATTGGGAATTCCTCAGAGGCATGTATAACATTAGACCTATTCTTACCTCCCAAAATTAAGAAAATAGGGTTGTCGGATAACAGGTCCTGGTTTGATGCCTTTTAGTGACATGGGTGTTAAACCAATGTGGTGCATGAATGCGACATTGGCGGCGAAGGGGTTAATGGTACTCTTTGGCTGAAAAATGGCTGGTGGCGAAAGGGTTAACCATTTCAATGCCAACACCCTTTTCACCTTCCTGTTACTACCCCCATCCCCACACCCACCCACTTTCATTTTGTTTTACGCATGATATAAACATAAACCCTGGTTCTAATTTTCACGTGTTCGCACAAGGGACAGGTAGGGGAAGACGGGGTAAAAAGCACATGGGCGGGTAAGAAGCCCACCCCAATTATCTCATGAAATAAAGAACATTTCAGTCAAATTTGCCCATGAGACGAATGCTAGACATTAACGCTCGTCTCATGGGCAAAATGAGACTGAAATCTGCTTAATTTCATGAGATAATTGGGGTGGGCTTCTTACCCGCCCATGCGAATTTTACCCCGTCTTCCCCTAGAAGATCAATATTTCCGGCAAGGGGCATAATTTATCGTCGGAGAAACACTCATTGTCCCCGGAAGGCAGATAATGTATTGAGGCAGATAATGTATTGAGGCAGATAATGTATTGAGGCAGATAATGTATTGAGGCAGATAATGTATTGAGGCAGATAATGTATTGAGGTAGATAATGTATTGAGGCAGATAATGTATTGAGGCAGATAATGTATTGAGGCAGATAATGTATTGAGGCAGATAATGTATTGAGGCAGATAATTAATTGAGGCAGATAATGTATCTGGAGAATAAAGCTTGTGGATTGCATTTTCCAATTAATAACGATTAAGCTAGTATTGTTGCCATTGTTCAGTTAAACGATTTTCTCATTTGACAAGAATCTAATCAGAGTAGCCTATAAAACCTTTCCTGATTGGTGGGCAGTGTCTAAAACCTGTAATGATTGGTAAACACAATCAGCTCAGTTCATACTCTCGAGTGACCCACTGTTGTCAGCTAGGTGTAAACAATGCTGGCAGTCAACTTATCCCCCTCCTCCCCTCCGACCTCCAAACAACCCCCTTCCCCAAACTATTTCAATAGATACTACATGTATATTACAATGTAAAGGATTCATCTACTACCATAACAGATCACCTACAAATACGTAACAACAAAAGATAAGGACCACTGTTGGAACTGTGTCACTTTGCTTCAAGGGTAGGTGTACATTTGATGGAAGTGATGTCTTGTTTTGGAGGACTGAAGGTTTGATTAGTATGTAGGCAGGGAAATGTATTAATTATTAGGTATTAGGTACTTTATAGTCACAGAGGTGTCTGTGAAATTCGGGTTGCTCCTCAGCTGGAGAGAGTGTCGCAGCCAGAGGCGCACCACCCAAAATGTGTATGCATGCATGTGATAGCAGGTGCCTAAAATCATTTTTAACGAATATCCCCGATTCTTTTGTTTTCATTTTAACGGTTACTGTCATTTACTGAGCTACGAAATTATGTAGAGACAATCGTTTGCCAAACAATTGGTGAAAATGTTCCCATCATGTTCACTGCTAAGTGCAAACAAAGTTACAAGCACTATGCAAAGAGAAAAATATGTTCCAGGCGCTGCACAATCTGAACCGTTCTTCGTTGTTGTTGACGTACCCTGGCTAAAAGACCCCAGGGATCATCACAACAGCCGAAGCACTATGGTACAAATGCATCAGCTAGAGATGAGAACATTACGTGTGTTACCGGTGGGTGGGTGTTGTTTGTTATTACCCCACCATTTGGGCAGCCACACTCCGTCTTCGAGGGATTTTGGAGACGGGTGATGTTATGCTAGGAGCTTGTCATGGCCAAAGACATAACCACATTTTCATGTAGCCTTGGTGTTCTAGCTTATGTCAATTGGTACGACATAGCCTTAAGCCAAGGCGACAAGTTCTTTAACTTTTGCAGATATAATTATGTAGCAGTGGGGACTTATGCTACTTCTCAGCGACATGCACAGGCGATAATTTTAGGACTCACTGACTATGCCACCTCGTGACGAGTCAGGGACAGATAATTTTTTTGTGGCTCCATACTACTACTTCATGACAGGCAAGGGCGATCATCGTATGTAGATGGCGCACGCAACTCAGTGCACGAGACAAGGGCAGAGGATTTTCAGTATAAAGCCTTATTTGTTTTCAAGTCTCAATCCTATGACACTTGACTATATTAATCTCCTTCCAACCCCCTCTACTAATGTCCAGTAATCCCAACTACATTGTATTTGGTGAAACCGATCCAATGTGTCACTAGTTTTAAGTTATGTGTAATGTATTCCTCTATCAGGTGTTGGGGTTTTTTTTTTAATGTGATACTTCAGCAAAAATAGCCGATCCCACCAGACATTGGACACCGTTCGATTCTTCGACGTATTAACCTCCCTTCCCTTAGCATTACCCTCCCCCCCCCCCCCCCCCTCCCTTCCCGTTTACATCCACTTATTGTTTGATTATTGTTCTCCCTCTCCACACAACACACACACACACACACACACCCACACACACACACACACACACACACACACACACACACACACACACACACACACACACACACACACCACACACAACGTATAAAGACATTATTTGTGATGAATCAAAGATTCTAAAAGTTGTTCGGGGACTTATTAGGAGCCCAATTGGACATTTGCTTTGATGTGCTTGTTATCTAGGTTTTACTTTTCCCGTTTGGAGTTTAATATTGTTCATTTATTGTGTGTTTCTTTTAAATGTTTAGACATAATTCTAAGTTTAAGTATTTTCACTGACATTTCACTAACATAGGGCCTATATGTCACACATATACTCAGACCCACATAAACCATACCCATCATACCATACATCATACGATCATACAACCGAAAATCTTTTGTTGGTCTAAGATCACTGTTAGGTGGATAGACTGTTAAATCAAAGAACGAACGAACACACACACACACACACACACACACACACACACACACACACACACACACACACACACACACACACACACGTGATTACCTAAGATCTTTACATCTCTCTCTCTCTCTCTCTCTCTGTTCTCTCTCTCTCTCTCTCTCCCAATCTCCTCTCTCTCTCTCTCTCTCTATCTTTCTTTTGATTGATTGATGTACGTAATCACAGCTGTTCTTGCCGCAACCATTCAATGTGACTGGATATTGATCTATATATTTCAGTGTTTTCACTTTTTTTGGTTTTTGTTCACACATGTTGTTGACCCATCGTCACAAGGTTTGTTTGTCCGTTTATTGTTGTTCTTTTTTCACTGTTTTAGACGTTTTTCATTGAACGAACATATACACACACACACACACACATGTACCCCAAACAACTTTGAACACACACACACACACCCACACCACACACACACTCGTGATTACTCTCTCTCTCTCATATCTCTCTCTCTCTCTCTCTCTCTCTCTCTGTTTTTCTACAGCTTTAATGATTGTCTGTACTCAATGCACAGCTCCCAATCGCCGCAAAAACAATGTGTCTGGATATTGATCTCCTTCACTTACAGCATTTTTTTTGGTTTTAGAGGTTGTTAGAGGGTGTCGTCGTGGCATTGCGAATGTCCGTTTATTGTTTTTTCTAGTGCATCCCTTTTCCCCCTTCACATTCTTTTATATATTCCTTTAGAATTTTAGAACTTCATGTACCCCCAAAACTTTGGTCCCTGGGAGCCCTCTCTCTGTCTCTGTTATGGTCTCTCTCATTGACTACACTGTCTTTAACTGTCTGTCTGTCTCACTCAGGGCTCCCAATCGCCCCGCAAAACAAGGGGTCCCAGGGACTCCTTCACTTACAGCACTCCTAGAGGCGGGATAGAGGGTCCCAGTGGCATTGCGAATGCTCTCTCTCTCTCTCTCTCTTTCGTCTGCATCCCTGGGACTTTATGCACATTTTTGCAGAGGGTCCTTTTGGAATGTTTAGTTTTCATGTTTGCCCCAAATGAGGGTCCCTGGGAGCCCTAAACTGTCTCTGTTATGGTCTTTTTTATTGTCTCATTACCCTCTTTAAATACAAATCTCTCTCTTCTCTTTCGTTTCGTCTTCTCTCTCTCTCTCTCTCTCTCTCTCTCTCTCTCTCTCTCTCTCTCTCTCTCTCTCTCTCTCTCTCTCTCTCTCTCTCTCTCTCTCTCTCTCTCTCTCTGTATTTGACTACAGCTTTCTCAGTGTGAAGGTAGGCCCATGTTTTCAAGTGACGCACAAATCCATAGCCAAGGAAAAGGTCTGGCACAGCGCGACACAGACTCCCAGTCACTCTGCATTGCTGCTTCTCGTGACAAAGAAGTTAGTTACTTAAGTCTGCTATAGTCCCGCCAACGGCTATGCTTATCTCAGGACTGTCACCGCGTAACATTCGACCACGTATAACAAAACACACATCAATGATTCTAAACAACGTCCAAAAACCTGAAAACAACAACTACAAAAAACAGTACAATTCACGACATGGCATCTTCATCATTGTACCCTATAGCTCATAATTTCACACAGTGCTGGAAACGTTGAGCCACTCTACTCTACTTATCGGATCCAGGTTAAACAAAAAACAGTATAAAAAAAAAAGGATAACAAACATATCCTAGTAAAAGACAAAATATAAAAAGGCCATAGGCAAATATGACGCACTGCAGAATGGGCAACATGACATGACATTGTGCCCACTCAAGTGCGAAAAGTCTCACGCGTGAAAGCCAGTGAACAATTGCTGTTATTTCATTATTATGTCCTGCTCCAGTGTCTTATTACTTTTGGCAGCCAATATTGTGTAACATATCTGTGTTTGAGCGCCTTGTATAAGCTTTAAGCTTGTTGTGCTCATTGGCATTTGTTTATGTTGCTGCTATAAAGTGTTCAGTATTCCCTAGACCACTGCCGTAGAAGAACTTGTCCCTGAAACCTTATGCTGTGAGCATAAGGTGGGTGGCGCGCCTCTGGCTGCGACGCGCTCTCCAGGTGGGAGCAACCCAAATTTCACAGACGCCTCTGTAACTATAAAGTAACTAATATATTGATTTTCAATAAAAAATCTTTTAAACATTATAAAAAAATATAAAATAATAAAACCCACTGGCATGTCATAAATTGTAAATGAGGATGGAGAGAATGAAAAATGGGGATGAGGGGCTACTCTTAGTTTAAAGCTCCCCCACCACGACAAGGTGGAAGCCCGCGGGGGAGTAATGACAAAGAAGAGGACATGAAACCGCGAGGTAATGAAGATGAAGGCAACCCGCGTGAATCAATACGTGGACAAAACCGGAAAGTCGCAACAACAACAACAAAGACACAGACAGCCGTGACACCGAAGTCCACAAAAAGTGTCGATGACACTCAAGCAACTTGGACTTTTAGAACGCATCAGTTTGAAAAATGACGACTGGGTTTGAAGAAAGCGAGAAAACACTGATATAGATTACTTGGAATGGAAATCCTTGAGCGGGCTGCCAGCCTTGCAGACAATCCAGACAGTGACAGTGCTGTGCAGAAAGGAAATCCTCACCAGGCTGTTGTCGTCAAACTTATGCCTAGATTCTTATAAATCTCTTATGTCTCTCTCTCTCTCTCTCTCTCTCTCTCTCTCTCTCTCTCTCTCTCTCTCTCTCTCTCTCTCTCTCTCTCTCTCTCTCTCTCTCTCTCACATTCCCATCTGTTTTTTCTTTCTTTTTTCCCCTTAAAAGTGGTATTATTCTGAAAAAAATGTCATTGTCTCAGAATTGTTTCCCTTTTTTCGTACTCAATTTAAAACCACCAATTCAAGTTCACCATTGTTAATTATTATCCATGTTTGCTTTTAATTCCCATTTTTGATTATTTTTCAATCACTTCATGTGCCAATTTTTGCTCCTTTTTTTTTTTACTTGATTGTTTTATGTCAAATGTTCTTGCTTGATGCATGGCATGAATGTGTGCGCGAGAGGGCAAGGTGCAAAGAAGCTAGTGTAGCTGATCCTTTTTACCCTCAATAAAACATTCGTATTCGTAATCGTATTCGTGATCATCGCGGGAACTGTTGGTACAAGAACAACTCGGTTTCCTGACATGATGACATTGATTTAAACAAAGTTTATCGACAATATTGCAGTGTACACAAATTATTTCATGAGCACAACAAGCTATAACCTTATTGGCTACTGCAAAGAACACCTTTTGCAAGAGTGAATGCCCTTGGTGGGTGGGGGGAGATGGTTGCGCACTGGCCAAACAAGGGTATAACTCTCGCCAATAACCCTATTTGAGGCCTCTAAATGGCTGCCTTTCGCAAGAGTGAATGCCCTTGTCCGCACTGACCAGCAAGGGCTTCACTCTCACTGTCACGGGCGTTAATAACCCTAGTTGCAGAGACCAACAATAAGCGCACGATGACATTATTTCCTTAATATCATTCCGTGACATGGACTACCAATCGCGATGTTTATTTTTTAGCTGGATTTTAGTTTGCATTTTTATTTTCGTCATTATTGTTCATTCATATTGTTATGGGCCACAGGCCTAACAATAACAAATATTTTTTACTTTGACTCTCTCTCTCTCTCTCTCTCTCTCTCTCTCTCTCTTTAAACAAAGTTTATTGACATAATTATATTGCAGTGCACACAGATTATTTCATGAGCACAACAAGCCATAAGCTTATAAACGCACTCAAAAACGTTTCAGCTACAAACATAAGGCTGCATCATGAATGTACTTGAGAAAACCAATTGCATTGGAATAAGAAAAATAAACTAAGCAAAGATAACAATGCATCGTGCACCCATTTATAACTAGAAAAACCAATAGAAGTAAAAAAAAAAAAAAAAAAAAAAAAAAGGAAAGAAGAACAAAACGAAGAAAACAACAAAAAACGAAACGAAACGAAGACTGGGGGTGGTGTTACAAAATACAACATACTAAGTACACTATAAACCAACAATCCAAGAGGCTAAGTGTGCATCAGTACATCTCAACAGGGCACATGTGCTATGCTATTGAATAATTATTGTTTAAGTGTTTTTGCAAAATTGCCAATAAAACATTCTCTCTCTCTCTCTCTCTCTCTCTCTCTCTCTCTCTCTCTCTCTCTCTCTCTCCCTCTCTCTCTCTCTCCCCCCCCCCCTCTCTCTCTCTCTCTCTCTCTCTCTCTCTCTCTCTCTCTCTCTCTCTCTCTCTCTCTCTCTCTCTCTCTCTCTCTCTCTCTCTCTCTCTCTCTCTCTCTCAGACCTAATCTCTTATCTGCTGTTCGAAACAAACTAGAAGTTCGTGGCAGGGGGCCAGGGTTGATTGAGTGAAGAGACTTGTAAGCTTCACTAGTACTGTTAGCTGTCTGGAGCTGCTAGGGTAAACAGCATGAGGATGTGGGGGGGGGGGGGGAGAGAGGGGGGGGGCGGGGTAGATGAGTGGATGAGAGGTTGGGAAATGTGGGGGAGGTGGGTGGGTGGGTGGGGGTGAAGACGTAAATATATCTCATCCCCATTATTTGTGTTTTTTAATCCACCAGACATTGAAACACACACTCTCTCTCTCTCTCTCTCTCTCTCTCTCTCTCTCTCTGTAGCAACTGTCCAAGTTGTGTACAGAATATTGTTGAGAAACAAGATGTTAGTGTATCATGAAGAAAACGGAGTCCCCAGTCAGAAAGAAAACAACTGAAAATAAATTTTTAGTCGCACGCACGCATGCACGCACGTACGCACGCATACACGCACACACATGCGCGCGCGCGCTGAAGCGCGCACTCACACACACACAGTCTAAGAAGACATTGTTGTATTTTATGCATTAGTTTGGTTAATTATTAATACGGTGTTTTTTTTTGTGTGTGTGCCTAATATCACTATTGGTGAAAAGACGTTTAAATTAAACTATCGAACCATACCGAACAGTCAATTGTTTTAATTTTTTTAAATAACGATCGAACACACACACACACACACACGGAGTAGCGCGCGCCCCTGTAGGCTATATGCTTCAAAAAACAGATTTTCATACAGAAAAAAAGAAAGAAAGAAAAAAGTGAGAAAGTATCTGGACAGAAGAGGATTTTTCTGTAACAAAAGTGAATGCAAGAGGGTTTTAACCCTTTCACCGCCAGCCATATTTCAGCCAAACATTTCCATGAAATGTACCTGGGTAGAGGATAAAATCCATCTGCAGTATTGGGGATTCTTCTGTGTCATATATAAAATAAGGTCTATCCTTACTTCCCAAAACTAAGACAACAGGGTCTTTGGATAATAGACCCCAATGTGATGCCTTTTAGTGACATAGGTATCACTTGTGGTGCTAAAATGTGACTTTGGCGGTGAAAGGGTTAACGACAATGAAGTGTTTGATGATGAAGCTAATGAAAGTGATTGAAAACATGCCGAAAGATTAAAACATACAGAGCGTACAAACATAACTAGGCATCATCGGGAGGGGGGGGGGGGGGGGGGGGGGTACTTTTTATTTCATCCTATGTTGCAGCAGAAACCATACACGATACCAATCGTCAAATTTTAGTCCCGCCATTTTGTGACTTCGATCGCTCAGACAGTTTTCTGTCAATTATGAGCGCAGTTGCGGCATGCTGCCGTTACGCGCCTAACTAAGGAATAGCTAGGCCCAGCAAGTCCGACTTCGGCTGGAGGGAAATGTTTTTGAAAGTGTTTCGTGAAAAAGGCAGGAGAAGGGATGGACCGGTAAGGCAGAAAGATAGTACATGTAGTTGACAGTAAGCAAAGGGAAAAGGCAGTCAAAGAGAGTGACAGATTAGAGGAAGTTACAAGCACAGGACTTCCAGAAGGTGGGGGAACTATTTATACAAAAGATCCCCCGGTATCCCCACGGGGGGGGGATTTTGTGACTGATGCTAAAAGCTTAGATTTACGCGGTACCTGTGAGCTAACGGGGATCCCAAATAGCTGTTCAAAGCAAAAAAATGTGTGGCAGTCACAAAATGCAAGGCTTTGGAGTTGGATGTACAATTTTGCGGACGTTCCCATCATGATCGTCGTCAACGTCATTGTCATCTTCCTTGCTGTTGTTGTTGTCGTTGTTGTCATCATCATCATCACCACCACCACCATTATGATCATCTTGTCGTCGTTAGGCGGCATCGTCATTGTCGCCGACGTTGTCGTCGTCTTCCTCCTCCTCTCTTCCTTAGGCGGCAAGCAGCAGCGGTACAGAAGTCTCGTTGGAAAAAGCCTCGCATTGACAACTGCAGAGAAAAGCAAGACAAAACAAAGAAAAAGAAGAAGAAAAAAGCAAGAAAAAAAACGAAGGAAAACAAAAAAAGAAAATCTAAGAAGAAGAACAAAAAACGAAACGAAGAAGAGGAA
The DNA here is from genome assembly GCA_017654935.2 of Phymorhynchus buccinoides. NCBI lineage: Eukaryota > Metazoa > Mollusca > Gastropoda > Neogastropoda > Raphitomidae > Phymorhynchus > Phymorhynchus buccinoides. The sequence goes on along the minus strand of CM065692.1, from coordinate 50,605,765 downwards.
GAAAAACAAGAAAGACAAAACAAAGCGAAGAAGAAAAAAAACCGAAGAAGAAAGAAAAAAAACCGAAGAAGAAAGACAAAAAAAAACGAAGAAGAAGAAGAAGAAGAAGAAGAAGAAGAAGAAGAAGAAGAAGAAGAAGAAAAAAAAAACAAGAAGAAGAAAAACAAAACAAAAGAATTTTTTTTTTAAACGAAGAAGAGCAAAACAAGAATAAAGAAGAAGAAGAAGAAGAAGAAGAAGAAGAAGAAGAAGAAGAAGAAGAAGAAGAAAGAGGAGGAGCATTAAGAGAAGATGATGATTGAGAAACAAAAATATGCTGATAATGATGGTGATGACGACAATGATGATGATGATGATTATGATGATGATGATGAAAAAAGTTTGTGGGACAGAAATGTTGAACCAGTTGATCTAAAAAAGATTACATTTTAAACTGACGCACCACGATTAAGTCCTTCGGGGGGTTTTCTGGGTAGCTGTGACCCACATACAAATGTCCCCAACTTCAAATTGAGGCTGCTCTTTAAAATAATGTTTCGCTTTGAATTTGGGGGCATTTGCATGGGAGTCAAACCTGGTCAAAAACAAGATTTCTTACCAGCTATAAGAGGGAAAACACGTGAAACCCGTGATATTGACACGTGATCTGGTGGGTCTTTCAAATATTAAATTAAAACCTTAGTAGAGTGAAGGTGCAGGACTGGACCTGGGATACAACGCCTCTGATGGAGGTCAGGGGAGGGGGGGGGGGCTGTATTTATAACCTCTTTTTTTTATATAGTATAGTATCCCCATTCGTTGTGCGTGTTAACCTCACTGGATGATTGTTTTGCGTATGTGTGTATATGTATGCGTCTGTAGGGGACATTCTATACGCCGTGTATAATTATGTGAAAACACAGAGAGAGAGAGAGGGGGGGGGGGGGGTGGAGATAGAGAGGGGGTGGGATGTTCCTATAATTATTATAGACTTGTGCAGGAACTCGGACCTCGGAAATGTTAATGCAAAAAGGCCACCAACCTGTCCGCATGTGGACACGTACACACAAATAATCATATGAATTAAAAACAGAAAAATGAAAATAATAAGCATGAATTATCTTCGAAGTAAGAAATCAGCATATTAAAGGAACACTGACCAGAAACCCATGCTCTTAAACTGAGAAAGTAAAGATTACATAGTTGCTCTCTTACAATACATAATGAATAAACATTGCTAAATCTCTCATAACAGTTGTGTCTTCATTTTGAAGTAAGATTGAAAATGGCTGTATATCATTTTTACCTTGGTAATGTGCATGGACATACAGAGAAGACGTATTGTATCTATATCTAACATTAGAATAATGTGTACAATGGCCCCTTAGAAGAAAAAAAAATTAGAAACAAGGGATGGAGAGAGAGGGAAGAAGAGGGGGGGGGGGTCGCATCAGAAAGAGGAAGGGGTGAGGTAGAAGGGATCAAAGACAAAAGAAAAACAAAACATAACACATGACGGTTCAAAGTTTACTCTTCTACCAAACGTTTGAAGAGAGAGAAGGGGGAGGGGGGAGAGGAAGGAGAAAGGGAGGGGGGGGGGGGGGGCGACAGAAATAATAATAAGGGTGAAACCTCAAAGGAGACAGGTCCATTCATAGTTCCACCCCTGACCCCCTTTTTTTTCTCCTCCAATCAAAATTCAAAATCAAAAACCACCTATCACTCGGATTGCACGTGCACGATGTCAAAAGGTCGGGGGCTGTCACTCAGAGCCAGGGAGTGTTGCGTCTGTGGTTTGATCAGGAGATGAAGGGTTAACAAAACATGTCACACCACAGAACGTACAACACACGTGGCTCGTGCACTGTATTTTGTGGGACACCCTGACAGACTAAATGACACGTACTGCGTGTCGTTAACGGAGACATTGTCGTTAAATGGATAAAAATGTACGTTTAAAGGGGCTCCAAACGCTCTTATTCGGATTCAAAAACGCTCTTTAAAAAAATAAACAAAAAAAAAAAAATTCAAATGCCCCAAATGGCCTTTTGGCACAGAAGGCGTAAAATCTCTATTTTTCTCTCTCTCTCTCTCTTTAAAAAACACCCCCCAAAAACCCGCCACTGCATGGTTTTAGAATATCGATAAGCACAGACTGCGAACTCTATCGCTATTTGTAAGATTTGTGTGTCTCAAAGTTTTTATGATTCATTGTTTGGTGTGACATGCTATTTTATGCAGGTTTAAGTCTCGTTTGATATTTTTAATCTGTGTAGATTTATTTTGGTAATGATTTTACTGCTAAGTATAATTAGTATTTACCGGAATGATTTGGGAATCCGGAATAAGTTCGAATATATGGGTGCGCCTAATGTCGAATGTATGTTTTAGCCTAAGATCGAAGTTTTGAAATTCAACACTTCAGCCTAAGTTCGAATTGCGCAATTGCGCCTAAGTTCGAATACACGGTTGTGCCTAAGTTCGAATGTATGGTTGCGCCTAAGTTCGAATACACGGTTGCGCCTAAGTTCGAATGTACGGTTGCGCCTAAGTTCGAATGTACGGTTTAGCCTAAGTTCGAATTATGCAGTTGCGCCTAAGTTCGAATGTGCGGTTTAGCCTAAGTTCGAATTATGCAGTTGCGCCTAAGTTCGAATGTGCGGTTTAGCCTAAGTTAGAATTATGCAGTTGCGCCTAAGTTCGAATGTACGGTTTAGCCTAAGTTCGAATTATGCAGTTGCGCCTAAGTTCGAATGTACGGTTGCACCTAAGTTAGAATGTACGGTTGTGCCTAAGTTCAAACTGATGATTTCATAGCAATGTACTATTGAATCCTGGTGGAGGTGAAAAAAAACAACAAAAACCTGTATCACACAATATGCATAAACATATGAGTAAAAACGGAAGTAAACCCCTGAATCACACACAGAAGCATGCAAACCGAATGACATCGAATACAGTCGAGTACAGTATCACGAATTGCACGTTTTACACGTACTTCACTTGAATCGACTCAAAGGTACCCATCGGCTCAACAATTAATTGTAAAGTAATTGTTTAACTGTATTCACTGTATTCACGTATAAACTCGTTAGACAACCCCATCAATCGCATAGCCACCCCATTCAGTCTGTGATTCGCTGACAAGAACGGGAGAACAAGAACTGCCAAAATGTATCGAACGATTGAGGGAAAAAGGAAATCTTCGATTCTGTACGAACACAACAATTTTACGTACATACAAAACAAGTGCACGGACAGTATGTTGTACGTAAAATGCAACAACAAAAGCTGCAAGGCGACGGCAATCATCTCCCGCCAGGAAGATGCGATTCGAGTCACAAAACAACACAACCATGGACCTTCGGACGACGAGTTTTTCCAAGTTTTGAAGGGTAAGTAACAGTCTCTCTCTCTCTCTCTCTCTCTCTCTCTCTCTCTCTCTCTCTCTCAAGCACATGCATACACGCATGATATGTATTAAGAACACACACACAACCTCAACTTCAACAGCATGCCTACTTGCGTGCACACACACACACACACACACACACACACACACACACACACACACACATAAGTTTGGTGATTACCTGTGTCTTTGTTATTTGAGCTACTAGAATTTCCTTTATGGTTTTGTTGACAGCAGATGGGTACCCTTTAAAATTAAGCCAGGAGGGACAGTGAGTCCCAAGATTATTTATGTTAACATAATTTTTCGTGATCTATACACTCTAAAGCACCAAAAAATACATATGACAAATTTATTGGGGGGGGGGGGGGGTGAAAGGTAGACCGTGTCTCCTGACAGACTAAGGTGGATGTAAAAAAAAGTATGTACTATTTGCTTATTTTCTCTCTCTCTCTCTCTCTCTCTCTCTCTCTCTCTCTCTCTCTCTCTCGTTGCGCTTTGTTTTGTAACATTGTTCATCGTTTTTTGTTAGTTTTGTCACTAAATGTTTGTTTAAAATGCGATTTGTGATTATCTCTGCAGCAAAAACTTCCATGAAGCGAAAAGCAGAAGATTCCGCCACGTCCCTAAAAGACATCTACGACGCAACGGTCAGAGAAGAAGGCATTGCGGGAAATGTCGCGTTTCACGAAATTGAAAGCACACTGAGCAAGCGGCGACGAAAGATGCATCCACCGATCCCCAGAACACAGCAGGCAGCTGCTGAGATGCTCACGACAACAGATCCCAACGTTCACCCATACTGCGTTAATTTTATGCAAGCCCTATTTTTCTTTAATTAATTGAGAATCCATTTTTATATTTATTATTATTATTGGTTTTGTGTGTGTGTCTAATATGCATATATGTATTTGAATATTATAAATATACAATAATAATCTTATTTAGATAAGAAAATGAGAGAGCGAGAGAGAGAAAGAGAGAGAGAGAGAGAGAGAGAGAGAGAGAGAGAGAGAGAGAGAGAGAGAGAGAGAGAGAGAGAGAGAGAGAGAGAGAGAGAGAGAGAAAGAGAGAGAGAGACGGAGAGGTACGGAGTACAGAATGGAGAGTGAGATAAAGAGTTTAGATAAGAGAGAGGAGGGAGAGTGAGAGAGACAGTGAGAGACGGAGAGGTACCAAGGTTCCTCTTATATTTATAGGCACTAACGCAACGCCGAGTCCCAGTAACGCCTAGTAATGGTAACGCCTAGCAACGGTAACGCCAAGTACTGGTAACGCCGAGTACAGGAAATTTGAAGCGATTCGGTTAAGAAACGGCGGAGTCGTATAGCGCGCGCGTTTCTGAACCGATTCGCTTCCGGGTTGGTACACGAATAGTCACCGTCCCTGGTGATGTTCCTGCCAAATTGGAAGGCAATCGGTCGAGAAACACCGGAGATACGGGCGCCGAGAGGCCGGCGGATGCGCGTTTCGCGCATTTGCCGAACCGCGCAAATGACACGGCCGCCTGGGTTGCCGTTGCCATCGGCCCGTTAGGGCTCACAGCAAATTTGAAGCGATTCGGTCGAAAAACGGCGGAGTTATAAGGCCCGTTTCGTGTTTCAGACACACACACACACACACACACACACACTTGGCTTATTACTATATGATTTTCCATTCTTTCACACAATTGTATTACTTTTACCTTTGTCGTGTTCCAATACAGAGATGCCGTGCAATCAGGGACCGCGGTGTGCCTACTCTTCATGGACTCGGGCCGGGATACACTATCCCACTTCCAAGACTACGAAGGACCAATGTACGCTGATGGTACATTTTTTGTCACACCGGCACCGTTTGATTCGCTTTTCAGCGTTCACTTCGAGTATCGAGGGCACACATTCCCTGTCTTCTTTTTCCTCATGACGAACAGGACCGAGGCCTTGTACCAAGCAGCTCTCAGGAAAGTTCTTGAGCATCTACCACCTTCGGCAACCATAACGCATGTGATGACCGACTTCGAGATGCCCTTAATGTCAGCCAGCCGTCGGGTATATTCGAACTGAGGCACAACCGTATATCTAGACTCGAAATTTCGGCCTTAGGCGCAATTGTTGATATGGCCAACTATTTTCGGCCTTAGGCGCACCCGTATATTCGAACTTAGTCCGGTCACCCAATGATTTGTGTATTTATTTTTCCCCAATATTTTTGTGATGCCTTTGTAAAGCGCGATGAACCCGCTATGGGGTTTCGCGCTGTATAAATATTCATTATTATTATTATTATTACCTACCTTTTGTGTCACATTCTTCAAAAAGAAATTGAGCACTCGCGCGTTTATTTCCAAAATAATCGCAGATGTACGTTCGAGTGAACTCCACAGTGCATGTTTGCAAATTATTACTCACCAATCCGCTCTATTTATTTTGAAGAATGTGACACAAAAGGTAGGTTTTGTACGATAGAGTTCGCAGTCTTGTGTTTATCGATGTTCTAAAAATAAAACCATGCTGTATGCGGCGTTTTTCAGAGCGTTTCTGCATGCGAATAGAGCGCATGAAGTTCCTTTAACTTGGTCAACTTGACGTCTTCTAAATAGGATCATATCGATGGGTTTCCCCGTCTCTACTCTCACTGTGCCCCCCGGGTGTCTATGTGTGTCCCCTTGCTACTGACGCGAGTCTGCAGTTCTTTCTACAAGTCGAAGATTTCATTGAAAAACAGCCACATCTGGGAACCGTTTCACAAGGGCTAACGTTACGTAGCGTGAGCGCAAATCGGCAAAAACGGTACTAAGAAACACCTCTTTCGCCGACGTTTGCCAAAAACGTTTGGTGGCTGTCATCGAGGTATCTTTTTGCGAACTATCACGTGACTAGCATGGGGTGAATACATTTCTTGTTTTTGATTAGTCCACTAAAGTTTGGTTAAAATAATTTAAGCAAAATTGACCAATCAGACAAGAGCTTGTAATATTCTTCCGCAAACGCTTTCTAAAGTGTTTCTTAGGCCCCGTTTGGCGTAAGCGTTATTCGCTCGGCGACCGTTATCTAGAGAAACTCGACCCAGATTTTCTTACTTGACCGCCATGTTAGATTTTCCCGAAAGCAATTGGCATGGGACTGTAGAAGGGGGACAAATAGAGACGGAATTGATGACGCATAGAGACGGGTGCATCGCTACGTAGAACATTTAGCAAAATGGACACCCCCTTTATCATGTTTGTGACTCTCGATCTCAAAGTCTGGCTCTTCCTGTTTCACGACAATAACCGGAGGCTGATGATGGAGGGGTGGGGGTGGGTGCGGGACAAAACAATATATAACTGACATCCCCATGAGAAAGAGAGAGAGAGAGAGAGAGAGAGAGAGAGAGAGAGAGAGAGAGAGAGAGAGAGAGAGAGAGAGAGAGAGAGAGGCGGAATGAGTGAGGGGGAAATGTACACAACACACACACACACACACACACAAACACAGAAAGAGAGAGAGAGAGAGAGAGAGAGAGAGAGAGAGAGAGAGAGAGAGAGAGAGAGAGAGAGAGAGAGAGAGAGAGAGAGAGAGAGAGAGAGAGAGAGAGAGAGAGAGAGAGAGACAGAGAGGCGGAATGAGTGAGGGGGAAATGTACACAACACACACACACACAAAGAGAGAGAGAGAGAGAGAGAGAGAGAGAGAGAGAGAGAGAGAGAGAGAGAGAGAGAGAGAGAGAGAGAGAGAGAGAGAGAGAGAGAGAGAGAGAGAGAGAGACAGAGAGACAGAGAGAGAGAGAGAGACAGACAGAGACAGAGAGACTACCCGAAAGCTGCTAAGTAATCTTGACAATGTGTTCTTCAATGAGATAAAAAAAACATTTTTTTTAAATCCATTTTAAAGTTTTGTTGTCAAATAAGACATAATGTATGCCATTTTGTAAGCAAGGCTCCAACAGTCATCTAAAACCTTGGTGGCACTCCGGAATTAGACCACCGCAAAATCCATACACCCTCAGCTCTCAAAGAGAAGCACTTTGGTGTGGTGTACAGTAATCGGATACCTCGTGATTTGTGCTTCGTAACAAAACAACTACTTTGGAAGAATGAGAATTGCTTTGCTACCAATTCTTCAAGATTGAGGGTGGAGGGCGGTGGTGGTCGGGGGGAGGGGGGAGGTCGGGACAAAACAATATAACACTGATGTCTCTAGTTTCTGAAATGGACCCCTTGTTGTTCCAGAGTCCTCTGGAATTCAACTACAATACAATGTTATTATTATCTTCTTTTTGTTTGAGTAGACTTGTTAGTGTTGAAATGATCGGTACGCATGAGTTGTTGCGTACTAAAAACTGTCATTGCAGCTTTGAATACAAAAAAGCATTTACACGTACGTATGCGATAAGGCAAAAACACACTCACAAACACGTTCAACATACCCAGGGTATCAAACATGAACACACACGCGCACACACACACACGCACGCACACACACACACACACACACACACACACACACACACACACACACACACACACACACACACACACACACACACACACACATTGTTCATTTATTGTGTGTTTCTTTTAAATGTTTAGACATAATTCGAAGTTTAAGTATTTCACTGACATTTCACTAACATAGGACCTATAATCACACATATACTCAGACCCACATACCCCTTACCCATCATACACATACATCATAATCATACACATACATGTTTTTGGGGTGTGGTTTTTGTGTGTGTCTAAGATCACTGTAAGGTGGATAGACGTTAGGTTAAAGAACGAACACACACACACACACACACACACACACACACACACACACACACACACACACACACACACACACACACACACACACACACAAGCGCACACCAAAGCCACACAAAGGCATGAGCACACACACAAACACACACATACACACATAGGCCTCTACACATGCACACTCACAGATGCGTGTTTGCACTCGCAAGTAACATATCCACAAACAGAAACACAAACCATGCAGTCATCGTTGTTCTTTCAAGGATTCACACCTTATCATTATGACATTGCTCTTTTAAAACATGAACTTATTGTCCTCAATCACTCAGGGAATTAAAAAGAACCTCAATTTAAAAAAAAAATGAATTGATATGTCCCCTGTCGCTCACATTCATAATAATGAAAATAACATTTTTGAATTTTTTCTTTCAAAAAAAAAGAAAAACCAGCAGCAAGATAACATGAAATAAAACACACACACACAAAACCCAACTCTAAAACATTTTTGTTTAAACGTTGCATTTTACATTAAATGATTATCCCAACTTATTAATACTGTTTTTTCTGCAATTCAAATCTGCCTAAAAATCCCAATACATAAATAAATATCATCACCTACATTATAAATCAAATCAACTACACAATGGACAGTAGTTCGTTAGTTCGAAACATCTGCTTAAAAATACCCGTGTTCAGAAAACATTTGCATGAAACACCCCGCAAAGAATGATGTGTTCAAGTTATAAATACAATTAAAAAAATTAGGTAGTAGGTACTTTATAGGCACAGAGGGTCTCTGTGAAATTCGGGTTGCTCCCCACCTGGAGAACGCGTCGCAGCCAGAGGCGCGCCACCCAAGTTATAAAAAAAAAAGTTGCATGCGATTTTTGTGTGACTGGTGAGGAAGGAAAGGGAGGGGGGGGGTAAATTTTGACCAAATGACAACTTTTTCGTTGCCACTAGGATTAACGTGTGCTAAGTGCATGGGCACACGGGACCTCGGTTTATCGTCTCACCCGAAAGACTCCATAGAAATGGTAAAACAGTCTATGAAAACAGAAGCAATAGAAACGTATGTCAAGACGGTGACAGCGTACCAACAACAAAAATAATCATCATAATAGTCATTATCATCCTTATCCAGCACGAGTGAAGGAGGAGGAGAGGGTGGGGTGGGGAGTAAGGAGTAGGAGAACCATCACTATCATCGTCATCAAACAAAAAGAAGACGAAGACAAAGAAAAAGAACAAGGAAAAAAAAAGAGAACGAGAAAACAAAAATAACAAGAACATTTACATTTTTTATTTAAATGACAAACAATTTGAAACGCGAGCAAGTACTAGAATACTTTAGAAAGAAAGATGGAAACAAACAAAAAAAGAGAACGAAAGAAAGAAAGAAAGAAAGGAAGAAAGGGAAGGAAGAGGAAGAAAAAAGAAAAAAGAAGAGGGTGGGGGGGTGGGGGATTGAGAGTAAAGAAGAAAGGGGAAAAGATTAAAAAGGAAGCATAAGAAAGATGGAAAAGAAAGAGGGGAAAAGAAATAAAATGAATAAGCAAAGTAATAGAAGAAAGGAGGAGGAAAGCTTGGAAAGAAGGAAACAAAACAAAAACCGAAGACAGAACGAAAGAAAGAAAGAAAGAAAGATGGAAAAGAAAGAAAGAAAGATGGAAAAGAAAGATGGAAAAGAAAGAAAGAAAGATGGAAAAGAAAGAAAGATGGAAAAGAAAGAAAGAAAGAAAGATGGAAAAGAAAGATGGAAAAGAAAGAAAGAAAGAAAGATGGAAAAGAAAGATGGAAAAGAAAGAAAGAAAGAAAGATGGAAAACAAAGAAAGAAAGAAAGATGGAAAAGAAAGAAAGAAAGAAAGATGGAAAAGAAAGAAAGAAAGAAAGAAAGAAAAGAAAGATGGAAAAGAAAGAAAGAAAGAAAGATGGAAAAGAAAGAAAGAAAGAAAGATGGAAAAGAAAGAAAGAAAGAAAGATGGAAAAGAAAGAAAGAAAGAAAGATGGAAAAGATAGAAAGAAAGAAAGATGGAAAAGAAAGAAAGAAAGAAAGATGGAAAAGAAAGAAAGAAAGAAAGATGAGATGGAAAAGAAAGAAAGAAAGAAAGAAAGAAAGATAGAAAGAAAGAAAGAAAGAAAGAAAGATGGAAAAGAAAGATGGAAAAGAAAGAAAGAAAGAAAGATGGAAAAGAAAGAAAGAAAGAAAGATGGAAAACAAAGAAAGAAAGAAAGATGGAAAAGAAAGAAAGAAAGAAAGATGGAAAAGAAAGAAAGAAAGATGGAAAAGAAAGATGGAAAAGAAAGAAAGAAAGAAAGATGGAAAAGAAAGAAAGAAAGAAAGAAGGAAAAGAAAAAGAAAGAAAGAAAGAAGAAAGAAAAGAAAGAAAGAAAGAAAGAAAAGAAAGAAAGAAAGAAATAAGAAAGAAAGAAAGAAAAGAAAGAAAGAAAGAAAGAAAGATTGGAAAAAGATGGAAAGAAAGAAAGAAAGAAAAAAGAAAGAAAGATGGAAAAGAAAGAAAGATGAAAAGATGGAAAAGAAAGAAAGAAAGAAAGGAAAAGAAAGAAAGAAATGGAAAAGAAAAAGAAAAGAAAAGAAAGAAAGATGGAAAAGAAAGAAAGAAAAAGAAAGAAAGAAAGAAAGAAAGAAAGAAAGCTGCAAAAGAAAGAAAGATGGAAAAGAAAGAAAGATGAAAAGATGGAAAAGAAAGAAAGAAAGAAAGATGAAAAAGAAAGAAAGAAAAAAAAAGAAAAGAAAGAAAGAAAAGAAAGAAAGATGGAAAAGAAAGATGGAAAAGAAAGATGGAAAAGAAAGAAAGAAAGAAAAAGATGGAAAAGAAAGAAAGAAAGAAAGATGGAAAAGAAAGAAAGAAAGAAGAAAGAAAAAGAAGATGGAAAAGAAAGATGGAAAAGAAAGAAAGAAAGAAAGATGGAAAAGAAAGATGGAAAAGAAAGATGGAAAAGAAAGAAAGAAAGAAAGAAGAAAGAAAGGAAAAGAAAGAAAGAAAGAAAGATGGAAAACAAAGAAAGAAAGAAAGATGGAAAAGAAAGATGGAAAAGAAAGATGGAAAAGAAAGAAAGAAAGAAAGAAAGAAAGATGAAAAGAAAGATGGAAAAGAAAGAAAGAAAGAAAGAAAGAAAGATGGAAAAAGAAAGAAAGAAAGAAAAAAAGAAAAGAAAGAAAGAAAAGAAAGATGGAAAAGAAAGAAAGAAAGAAAGAAAGAAAAGATGGAAAAGAAAGAAAGAAAGAAAGAAAGAAAGGAAAATAAATAAAGAAAGAAAGAAAGAAAGAAAGGAAAATAAAGAAAGAAAGAAAGAAAGAAAGAAAGAAAGAAAAGAAAGATGGAAAAGAAAGAAAGAAAGAAAGAAAGAAAGAAAGATGGAAAAGAAAGAAAGAAAGAAAGATGGAAAGAAAGAAAGAAAGAAAGAAAGATGGAAAAGAAAGAAAGAGAAAGAAAGAAAGAAAGAAAGATGGAAAAGAAAGAAAGAAAGAAAGACAGAAAGAAAGAAAGAAAGAAAGAAGAAAGAGAAAGAAAAAGAAAGAAAGAAAGAAAGAAAGAAAGAAAGAAGAAAGAAAGAAAAGAAGAAAGAAAGAAAGAAAGAAGAGAAAAGAAAGAAAGAAAGAAAGAAATGGAAAAAGAAAGAAAGAAAGAAAGAAAGAAAGAAAGAAAGAAAGATGGAAAGAAAGAAAGAAAGAAAAGAAAGAAAGAAAGACAGAAAAAAGAAAGAAAGAAAAAATAAAGGTAGAGAAAAGAAAGAAAGAAAGAAAGAAAGAAGAAAGAAAGTGGAAAAAAAGAAAGAAAGAAAGAAAGAAATAGGGAAAGATGGAAAAGAAAGAAAGAAAAGATAAAGAAAGAAAAAGAAAGAAAGAAAGAAAGAAAGAAGAGAAAGAAAGAAAGAGAAAAGAAAGAAAGAAAGAAAGAAAGAAAGAAAGAAAGAAAGAAAAAGAAAGAAAGAAAGAAAGAAAGGAAAAGAAGAAAGAAAGAAAGAAAGAAAGAAAGAAAGAAAAAGAAAGAAAGAAAAGAAAAGAAAGAAAGATGGAAAAGAAAGAAAGATGGAAAAGAAAGAAAGAAAGAAAGAAAGAAAGATGGAAAATAAAGAAAGATGGAAAATAAAGAAAGAAAGGAAGGTGGAAAATAAAGAAAGAAAGGTGGAAAAGAAAGAAAGAAGGAAAGAAAGATGGAAAAGAAAGAAAGAAAGATGGAAAGATGGAAAAGAAAGAAAGAAAGAAAGGCGGAAAAGAAAGAAAGAAAGAAAGAAAGGCAGAAAAGAAAGAAAGATGAAAAGGAACAAAACCCCTCACAACTTTTCATTCACCGAAACACAACCCATTCTAACAATCCATCCCTCTCTCATTTTGTCACCAACCCCCTCCCGTTCTCCTAAGCTAAAGGCCTGAAAAACATCTTAAACGTCATGCCTTTGTACAACGACTTGTGCCCCTCCTGAACGATGTCCACGTCATCGAAGCCCTTCTCCAAACCCCTCTGTATGACGTCAGTCAGCCGCAGCGTCATCGAGGACACGCCGGCCATCTGCTGACGTAGTTCCCTCACCGTCATCCAGCAGCACTGACGTATCTCCTCGCTGCACGGGGTCAGGTCGAAGGTCAAAGGTCGCAGGCGGCACAGGACGTAGAGGTCGGATCGGCCGAAGGCTCCGGGTTGCCCGTGCTGCTGCCTGAAGGCCAAGACGGATTGGAACTCTGCGGACAGTGCAGTGACGAACGATTTGGTAAAAGGTCTGTGTACACTATTCACAGAATACCTCATTTCAACAGTGCTAGGCCTCTCATTTCTGCGTACACGTTAACATTACTCACGATATATTTCTCACGATACCTATGCGTATGTGTTCCATATGTTTCATTGATTTTTGTTGCTTACAGTTTTTGTTTTTCATCTTGTTTGCTTCAGTTGTATTTCTTATTTATTTATGACGACAGGATGAAAAAATGCTTTGTTTAGCTTATTCCTTTATCGTCAATAAAGATCATTTTGACTTGACTTGACTTGACTTGACTTTCTGTTTCCCTATGGCACCACAGTGATAGGCCACTCATAATATGACTTAAGGTCTGTGTACACGTTAACACTATTCACGAGATATTTCTATTTCCCCATGGCAACACAGTGTTAGCCCACTCATAAAGGTCTGTGTGCATGTTGACATTACTCACGAAATATTTCTATTTCCCCATGGCAACACAGTGATAGACCACTCTTAATATGACTTACAGCTCACTGTGTTGCCATGGGGAAATATAAATATCTTGTGAATAGTGCTAACGTGTACACAGACCTTAATATGACTTTCAGCTCACTGCGTTGCCATGGGGAAATAGAAATATCTTGTGACTAGTGCTAACGTGTACACAGACCTTAACAGCTCACTGTGTTGCCATGGGGAAATAGAAATATCTTGTGAATATTGTTAACGTGTACACAGACCTACCTTTAATAGGACTTACAACTCACTGTGTTGCCATGGGGAAACTGTGATATTTTGTGAATATTGTTAACGTGTACACAAACCTTTAGCTTTTAACAGCATGGGATGCAACGAAGAGAGAGAG
>CM065692.1:50577069-50587069 GCA_017654935.2 Phymorhynchus buccinoides | reverse complement strand
GTCGCCTCGTGTTTCTAAATTTGATGTAATTTATATTTTTACGTCACAGTTTGCAAGTTCTATCACTTTGTAGCAACTGGTCACCCCTTATTTTTCTTTAAAAAAACCCAACCGTTTGCAAGTCGCTGACTGGCATCCTGCGCTTTCAAGCTTCGACGCCATGCCGCCATGGTTGCCGTGGTTTTGACCGAGTAAGTCGAGGTAATCAACTCTAATTTTCACGAAATGCTCTCCCCTAGTTATGTTCCGAAAATCGTCTATTGGCGACACACAGGGACGGGGTCACATCGCCCCTGATCCAAACCAAGCAGCCACAACGACTCCCTAAGAATCCCCTGACTGATGACTCCACTTGGAAACCGACAACTGTACCAAAGGCCACCGGGGGGGTCAGGAGTTAACCAGGCAGCAAATCTAATGACGTTCCAACTGTAATTCACGGCCCCCAAAGGGTTAAAGACATCGCCGGCTTCAATGGCTTCTTCAGGGAGCTAAAAGAAGAAGAAGTAGTAGTAGGGGATGGTGGTGCTGGTTGGGAGAGCACGATGAGGCATGTAGGGGAGATCGGGGTTGGTTGAAGGTTGCCGCCCCTGTGATCTCAGCTCCCCGTTGTCTGACCTCGTGGGACACGCCTTCCATGCCCACCCGTAATTGTCAGGGGCTGTGTATGGCGATACATTCGTGTCAAACAGGGAAAGACAACACCCCGTTATTACCTTCCAAATCGGGGCAGTTAGTGGATGCCTCGTGCCTCCATACGGGGAGCTGGACGACCCCGACCCCTCCACGAGTCTCTCCCCGTTGGGATACCGGGGGTGTCTTTCATATAAATAGTTCCCCCACCTTCTGGAAGTTATGTGCTTGTAACTTCTAATCTGTCACTCTCTTTGACTCTGCCTTTTCCCTTTGCTTTCTGTCATCTACTATCTTGCTGACTTATTGGCCCATTCTTTTACCTTAAAAAAAAATTCTTCCAACTATTTTTTTTCCCATTTGAGCTCCTCCGAAATCGGAATGTGTCGGCTGTACGCAGCGGGGAGACCAGTGAAAACTGAAAACCGGACACGCAGTCATACGAACTTTACCCAGTATGGCCATATGGCCTGGGAACGCAGAAGAAAAAGAAGAATCTTCCAAATCTCATAAAAAGAACAAAACGTTTTTGGGGTGGGTTTTTTTAATATAGAAAAATGTTGTTCTGAAGATTGAAATATACAACTGAGTACTAATTTATATCTCTGTGAAACTGAGTACCAATTTTTGTTTCTGTGGAAGGAAAACAATAATGGTGATTAAATGCCAGACACTGGGAATCTACATTCAAGAATTTGATAATTCTATACTAAAAAAAAAAAGAGTTAACTTCACGATGCGGTGACTTGATAAAAAACAGAAGATGCATGAAATATTAAAATAATAATGGGTAGAACAAAATGGAATATTTCTATATAAAATTAAATGTTTTTACCATGAACATAAATCATCCAACGAAAACACAGAAACAAACTATTTAAGACTTCTATCAGCAGCAAAGGGAAATAGTTTATTACTACTTGTGGCGGTGCCATAGCCGATGAGGTTTAACTGAGGCGTGGTCACCGCTACAGCTATCTGTATTAATTATTAAAAAAATTGGGACTTTACTGGTTTCGTACTGCCTCCGGGCATTGCCTCCAGTATTGTTCCAACCATCTTTGTATTTACAAATGTCCGATATGTGTCCGATTCAGACCAAGAGGACGTAAAACTCCATTTTCTCTCAAAGGGAAATAGCTGGCTGTTTGTAAACGAGTAAAAACCAACGGAAGCTAAAATCGGACCACACGAAGAAAGGTTGCATTTTGACGTTTCAAATATAAACAACAACAAATTACATTCTTGGGGAAAGGAGAACAAGCAGATTAAAAGAAAAGAAAGATGTGTTTCCGTTTCAGGCCCTGTAGTCGTGAGTGCGTCTTACACAGTCAACACGGGTACGTTGCTGTTGTACCCTGGCTTAAAGTCTCCAGGGACTCGGTTGGTTGCCTCCTAAAACTTTTCAAATACTTGTGGCGGTACCATAGCCGATGAGGTTTAACCGAGGCATGGTTACCGCTACACCTATCTGTATTGCTAAAAAATCGGGACTTTACTGGAGTTGCACTGCCTCCGGGCATTGCCTCCAGTATTGTTCCCCACCATCTTTGTATCTACAAATGTCCCATATGTGTCTGTTCCATACCGATAGGACGTAAAAACAGCATTTTTCTTGGTTGCCTCCTGACGGCCTAACATAGATTCGCTCCCCTTGGACTGCTGGTCTCGGATTCTGCGACCTGAACAAGCCGGGGTGTTGCTGCGAATTGGTATTCGGAATGAGCGGAGCGGGAGCAACGCCACTGTACGGCCCAGAAGATGGAAACAGCAAAAACAACAAAATTAAATTAAAAAAATTAAACAAGAAAGACTCCAGGGTAGTAGTATGTAAATTAGACTCAACTCCCAAAACGATTGGCTGTTTAGCCTAATTTACATACTATACCACCCGTCTTGACCGTCTAAGACGCACTCGTGCATACCCCGCCAGGAGTATAATCGGTTCCACTGGAACAAACACGAACAAGGCAACAAACGAAATGTTACACCCTTTTTGACACTAACAAACTACTGTAGTACCCCATCCCCCAGACTTCTGTCTCTACCTTGGCTAACTAACTACTAGTTGAATTCCATGGTCTAACACCCACCCACCCACCCGGACCCCACCCCGACCCCACCCCAACCTTTACGCCCACCCGCCCATCCCACCCGCCCACCCATTAGGCCTTAGTGCTCAGACGCCTCCCCACAAAGGCGGGTAGTAGTAGTAGTAGTAGTAGTAGTAGTAGTAGTAGTAGTAGTAGTAGTAGTAGTAGTAGTAGTAGTAGTAGTAGTAGTAGTAGTAGTAGTAGTAGCAGCAGCAACAGCAGCACTAGTAGTAGTAGTAGTAGTAGTAGTAGTAGTAGTAGTAGTAGTAGCATCTCTTTATAAAAAATAACACCACAAAGCAGCAGCCGAAGAATGGGAAACGGGTGGTGCAGGGAGAAACGGGTAGATTGTGGGGTGGCTGGGTGGATTTTTTACCCCGAGGATTTCATACAAAAAAGAGGACCACACGGGTTGAACAACACGAGACAGCGGAGCGGTTTTCTTTGGAGAACTTCTCTGTTATATGTCACGTCTCTTGTCTGTCTGTCTGTCTGTATCTGTCTGTCTGTCTGTCCGTCTGTATCTGTCTCTCTCCTGTCTGTTATCTGTCTGTCTGTCTGTCCGTCTGTATCTGTCTCTCTCCTGTCTGTATCTGTATGTCTGTCTGCTTTTTTCTGTTCTTGACTGTCTGTCAGTCAGTCTGCTACTTTTGTCTATCTGTATGACTCTCTCTCTCTCTCTCTCTCTCTCTCTCTCTCTCTCTCTCTCTCTCTCTCTCTCTCTCTCTCTCTCTCTCTCTCTCTCTCTCTCTCTCTGTGTCTTCGGCAAGTATGAAACATGCCTACTGTATGCCAATACTTTTACCGTTGTAAAATAAAGGTTCAATTCAATTCAATTCAATTCTCTCTCTCTCTCCCTCTCTCTCTCTCTCTCCCTCTCTCAATCTGTCCTGTTGGCGCCTTCACTTTCAGTCTGTGCACTTTGTTACCCTGGGTTCTTTCTGTTCCCCCTTTCTGCTTAGTTGAAACAAAGTTTATTGTTGCACATTGACAGCGACATGAATCAAGACTCCAGTACAAGGAGCCAAGGCCTACGGGAATCCTCCGAAGTCGGAGTGTGGCTGCCCACGTGGCGGGGGTCATCAAAAAACGATCACACACGCTATAACGTTATCATGCCTAGCTGGTGCATTTTGTACCATAGTGTTCAGGTGCTTCGGCTGTTGGGATGATCCCTGGAGTCTGTAAGCCAGGATACGACAACATCAAGAACACAGAAGTAGGCTACTCAACACATAATAAATAAATAAACATTTGGCTTAACAAAAAATAGACTGCATATAATTCTCATGGGTGCAACCAAAAAGCATGAATATACAAAGAGTGACTACCCCGCAGCTGACTGAAGCCGGTTTTGGTTTTTTACTCCCACCCTCTCACCTACACTACAGGCGGGGACCATTGTGAAATCACTCACTGCCTACTGTTACCATACTTAACACTTCCCACCTTATCACAAATTCCGGACTTTCCTGGTGTTGCACTGCCTCCGGGCATTGCCTCCAGTATTGTTCCCACCATCTTTATATTTACAAATGTCCCATTATGTGTCTTTTCCGGACGTTAAACAGATTTTCGTTCATTCACCTTTTCACCTTCCAGCCGGGAAGTGAGAAAGTTGGCTTCATTCTTTGCAAGGTTAGAAGGCTGCGAAGAGAAGAAATCACTCTTGGTGACATTTAGGCTTTTTGGTGCAACTTCCCAACAAGAACAAAAACCCTGAAAGGTAGGGTCGAGGGAATGGTCAGGCCCCGGTGGGGTACACAGGGACAGAGCCCCGTTGGGGGGGAGGGGGGGGGGGGGGGTTCTGCAAAATGCTGCAGCAAGAGATTAAGGCATTATTTATAGATAGCTCTCCTGCAATTTCAGGATGAAGTTTATATTTTACAATTTCAAAGCACAATTTATACTGTATAAATGAAAGTCCATTTCACGTGTCGTTGCCATTTTGTTGTTGCTGACAAATTTAAAATTCAAAAAAGGGAAGCTCAGCTATAGATAAAGTATTAACAAAAATAAATATATATATATAAAAAACTGAAATCCTCGTGAAAAGGTAAAACGTTCCACCCATGCATTCTTCACTGTTGATGTAAATTCTCTCAATTTTGATAAAGGAAAACGAATGAATAAATAACGATACGTGAAAACGATTGCAAAAAGGTGAACATCGCCTTGAGTTTGAGGGGGAAAACAACAGCTATATGAGATAACTTTTCATGTAGAAGATTCCTCAATAGAAAACATGTTCCTTAACACATTCTATAACCCTGTGAATATTCAGTAAAAAAATAAAATTAAAAAATTAAAAATCGAAGCATGCACGAATAACTTGGCAAACGGTCCAAAACAAATAAGCAAACAAACAAACAAAACGAAGAAGTATTGATTTGTTGTTTTGCCGTAATGGGTGAGGTACGTATGTGTCCGGGTTTCAGTTTTCACTGGTCTCCCCGCTGCATTCAGCCAACGCATTCCGCTTTCCGAAGAGCTCAAAGGTAAAATTTATTTGTTTTGGAAACAAAAAAAGCCAGGAGAATGGGCCAATAAGTCAGAAAATAGTAGATGACAGAAAGCAAAATAAGGAGAGTCGCGGATTAGAGAAAGTCACAAGCACAGCTCTTCCAGAAGGCGGGGGAACTACTTGTACTGGAAGACGCCCAGGCATCACCACAGGGAGAGACGTGAAGGGAAGGGGGGAGGGGGTGGGGGGTGGCAGAGTCGTCCAGCTCCCCGTACGGAGGCACGAGGCATCCATCCACTGCCCAAGCGGCAAAGAGGAAAAACACTACCTCCCTCGAAGGAAGACATAGTAATTGGAAGAGGACATGAAGAGGTGGAAGGAGGAGGGGGGGGGGGTGTAGGGGGTGACGGAAACCAATCAAAGGATTCATTTCTGGCACCCCTCCAGGTCAATTTAGATTTCGGTTTGTGTTCTGGACACCTGATCTGCTTGATTCCCCCAGTAAAGAAGATACATGTACATGTAGCATAATTATTGTACATCAGCTTGTGTTCATAACCTCTCTCTCTCTCTCTCTCTCTCTCTCTCTCTCTCTCTCTCTCTCTCTCTCTCTCTCTCTCTCTCTCGTGCATGCGTTACTTAGTTTTTGTTGTTATTTGAAGTTTTCTTTGATTTCTTGTTAGCTCCCCAGGGCTGGGTGGAAAAAAGCTGTCATTGCTTATCTCATGTTCCCTGGTTAAATAAAATTTCGTTTTTGTTTTCGTTTTCTCTCTCTCTCTCTCTCTCTCTCTCTCTCTCTCTCTCTCTCTCTCTCTCTCTCTCTCTCTCTCTCTCTCTCTCTCTCTCTCTCTCTCTTGTTGTTGTTTCTTGGTGTGTTTTTTTGTGGGGTGGGGTGGGGGTCTTTAATTTTGAATTGCTGTTGTGTGGCCATTTTTGCCTTGTTGTATTATATTACATGTATATTTTTGCCACTATTGTTGCCAGTTTTGTTGTTGTTGTTTTTACGTTTCTGTTAATCATTTTCTTCATTAATTGTTTATTTGCTTGAGGGCAATCGCGTAAAAAAGCTACCCAGCTTATCTGTTTTACCCTCAATAAAAACATTCGTATTCGTATTCGTATTCTCTCTTTCTCTCTCTCTCTCTCTCTCCTCTCTCTCTCTCTCTCTCTCTCTCTCTCTCTCTCTCTCTCTCTCAAACACACACACACACACACACACACACACACACACACACACACACACACACACACACACACACACACACACACACACACACACACACACACACACACATACACACTGACGGCTATGTCCAATGCATAAAGCAATACGATCAAATGTGCATGTTCTAATAAGATTATTTGGAAACATTTCATAAAAGAGGGTCAAACAGAGAGAGAGAGAGAGAGAGAGGGAGATACAAGAGAGAGAGAAATAGAGAGAGAGAGAGAGAGAGAGAGAGAGAGAGAGAGAGAGAGAGAGAGAGAGAGAGAGAGAGAGAGAGAGAGAGAGAGAGAGACGAAACAAAACTTTATTTATACATGGTAATGAAACAAGTATAAGTACTTTTTACACCCAGCCCTAAGAGAGAGAGATTCGGATTCGGGTTCGGAAGATTTGTTCATGAAAAGCCAAGGCCCCTTATGAAGGGGGTAATACACAATAAACAAATGACATATTATGATATATCCAAATAAAGAAAATTACAATCAAGAACACAATGTAGAACGAAGCTTAAAGGCTTGGTATAAGAACAAAGCAAACCTTTTTACAACGTTTTCCTGAGTAGAAGACACAAGCAATACAACTCTAAACACATAAGAGAGAGAGAGAAAGACAGACAGACAGACAAATAGATGGGCGCGCATGTATGCGGACAGACAGACAGACACAGACGAGAGACGATGTACGTATTCAGCAGACAATCGGGGGGTAAACGACACATTCACATTGAACAGAATGGACAGCCTTGGCGAAAATAATGTCACGGAAAGTGCGTGTCTGTGTGTGTGAGTTGGGGGGAGGGGGGGGGGGAGGGGGGAGGGGGGCTTACGGGTATGCAGACAGGTACGATATGTCTGTCCGTCTGCCTGCCTGTATGTCTACCTGTCTGTCTGGGCGCGTGACCTATTCTGCGACCCTCGCACACACTGCTTCCAACATTCCGCCGAACAACCAGAACTGCCTACCTGAAGGGCCTGCTACACTACATACGATTTGATGTCAATGCGATGCGATTTTGACAATGCGAAATTCATGCATTGGGTCTATACTTGAGCATAGTGAGCGAAACACAAACATAGCATAATTCTTGTTAGTAGACGGAAGTATGTCACGTGAATCATGACTCGCGTCGTCCACAATCCGAATCGCATCGCATTGAGATCCGGATCGCATGTAGTGTAGCAGACCCCTTAGGAGAACAGAAGGGAAAAGAAGTGCGTGAAAACGCTATACCAACCAGCGGCGCTGTCCAACTCTGACACTGACACTCCCTGATACTGTTATTTATATGTATAACATGGGCAATTTTATGGATTGGGCGCAAGGCAGTGTGCACGAGAATTTCAAACTCGTGCATGGCATTGCCTATTTTATGAAATGGGCAAACGGCTTGCCCATTTCATGAAATGGGCAGTTTCATGCATTGGGCGTAACATATATATATATATAAACAAAAACCGTTGCCAATGAGACGAACATATTTAAGCAAGCAAGCGCGCAACCTCCCAACTGAACTGTTTACGTCTCGCCTGAGTATAAAAAAAAGCACGCAGAGAGAAGATGCATTATACTGGGCGGGTAATCATGAGCGCGTCTTAGACTATCAACACGGGTAGTAGTAGTAGTAGTAGTAGTAGTAGTAGTAGTAGTAGTAGTAGTAGTAGTAGTATAGTAAAGTATGTAAAGTAGGCTGAACAGCCAATCGTTTGGGGGAGATTAGTCTAATTTGCATACTATTACCTGTAGACTACCGTGGTTACTGTCTAAAGACGCAGTCACGGTTTCAAACCCTGCTGGTGTCAAGGCGATGTCTGGCAATGGCAGCCATACGACAATTAGCATGAACTCTTCTTACAATCCTACTGAGGGTTCCAGACTCCGGTGAATGTGTCAGACTAATGGCACGACGCGTGGGAAGGGGGCCTCGGGCCAACGCTTTATGGCGACGACAATTTGACACCACCACCTAACACCACCACCACCCTACACACACACACACACACACACACACACACACACACACACACACACACACACATACAACACACACACACATTATATTGATAGTTTTAAACAAGATTGGCATTATGATATGGAAACCAGTGAGAAATATGATTGTTTTATTTTTTCCTTCTGAAGTATTTTTTTTATCAAGCTTATTCTTTTATCGTCAATAAAGATCATTTTGACTTGACTTGACTTGACTTGACACACACACACACACACACACACACACACACACACACACACACACACACACACACACACACACACATCCCTCCCTTTGACGTATGTATGCATGCATGTATGCCAGTCAGTCGCTTCCGACCATGACTGCCAGATAGCAGAGGGTCCAGATAGCAGAGGGATGAGACAGATGCTACTCTGGCGGGCTGGGCTAGAATTTGCTTTATAGCGGAGATGCCTTGCCCACGGTACACCCCCACTCTCTCGGCCAAAGCGATTTGAGGACAGCTGGCGTTGAGGAAGGTCCCCAAAGACCAACTCATCCCTTTGGCTGCAGCACCAGAGCCGGTGCCAAGGCCCCCTCGTTTGAGAGTAATAGTCTTCCACGAGACTAACCTGTACCGTGATTTTCCATTACTGTAGAAAATAATCTATTTTAGGGCTCTCGTGTTACTTTTGGCCCATACTACAGGCTAATGTCAACCAATGATACAAACCATGAGCTTTGACGTAGCGTGTAGGACGATAAAGCATAGGAGCTAACAAAACCTTTCGGTAAAGGTGTAGTTTTAGACAGATAGCTCCATAAAAAAAATGCCACGAAAAATTAATGTTCTCATTGAAATTTCTTTTTTTCCCTGAGAAGCATTATTGTGCCATTCTCGGGACTAAAGGGATAAAGGTTTAAAGACCCACCAGATCACGTGTCAAAATCACGTGTTTCACGTGTTTTCCCCCCTCTAATAGCTGGTAGGAAATCTTGCTTTGAACCAGGTTTGACTCCCATACAAATGCCCCCAAATTGAAAACGAAACATCATTTTAAAGAGCAACCTCAATTTGAAGTTGGGGGCATTTGTATGTGGGTCACAGCTACCCAGAAGAAAAAAACCTCAAGGGATTAATCGTGGTGGGTCAGTGTGTCTTTAATGACTGACCACCCTAGGGCTATTGTCAGGAAACCGAAATAACCAAGCTTTGGGATTGAGAGTCGTAAGCATGAGGGGGGGGGGGGGGGGGGGGCATAAACAACAAATGGGGTTAAGATGCAGATCAACACCCCCCATCAACGACTTGTTGTTTCATTGGGGGGGGGGGGGGGGGGGTCAGCCGCGCCTTTATATTCTACTACTACAGACCTGTTTACCCCCTACACAAGTCTTGAGTAGTCTGGATAGCTGAAATGAGTAGTTTTGGTGCAAAATGTGTAGTTTTATTCCTTAAACCATCAAACAATGTTCACTGAAAATTAGTAGTAATCAAGAATTAAAGAGCACTATTTTCAGTTTTGAAGAGTGGTAGAGGTTCAAACAGTAGAATACTACTCGAAAAGAGTAGAGTAAACAGGTCTGCTACTAGCAAATGCATATTTTTAATCGTTTAAATGGATTAAAATTAA
>CM065692.1:50562069-50564569 GCA_017654935.2 Phymorhynchus buccinoides | reverse complement strand
ACCTTCGGCTCGGGGACTAAAAATGTAGAGGCAGAGGAGTGAAAAGTGAGGGGTGGGTGGGGAGGGGGGGGGGGGTACCTAACGACGAAAGGCGCGAGCCCTCTGTTGTCTGCGTTCCCGTGCAAGTGACCTCCAGTGGGCCAGGAATCAGCATGTCTACCAGACATAAAGACAGACTTCACTCCGGGTTTTTTTTTGGTTCGATCTTTCGTTAACCTTGGGATCAAATCGATATGACCCTGTCCCCGTGATGTCATATCGTTGTGTCCCCGTCTCGGAGTGTCATATCATTGTGTCCCCGTCTTTATATGCCCCCCCCCCCCCCCCCCACCCCCCCTCTGTGTACCCCTGTCTCTGTGTGCGTCACCCTCATTGCGCCCCCCGACTTTGTATGTCCCCGTCTCTCTGTGCCCCCGTCTCTGTGTGTCACCCTCATTGTGCACCCGTCTTTACATGTCCCCATCTCGCCTTGGCTATGTCAGACCAATTGACATAGGCTAGAACACCAAGGCTACATCACATGTTATGCTATGCACGGTTATGCGGGGATTGTCTTTAGTCACGACAAGCTCCTAGCATAACATCACCAGTCTCCAAAATTCCCCTCGGACGGAATGTGGCTGCCCACGTGGCCACACACGTAAATGTCCTCCTCCCTAGCTGATGCATCTGTACCATAGTGTTCAAGTGCTTCGGCTGTTGGGATGATCCCTGGAGTCGTTTAGCCAGATTATGTCA
This sequence comes from Phymorhynchus buccinoides, assembly GCA_017654935.2. NCBI lineage: Eukaryota > Metazoa > Mollusca > Gastropoda > Neogastropoda > Raphitomidae > Phymorhynchus > Phymorhynchus buccinoides. Next base: position 50,563,831 of record CM065692.1, on the reverse strand, counting down.
ACAACAACATTATGTCCCCGACTCTGTGTGACCCCGTCTCTGTGTGTCCTCGTTTCTGTGGGCCTCTCGTCCCTATGTGTCCCTGTGTCTGCGTGTCTCCTTCGATTATGTTAGGGTTAGGGTTATGGGTTAAGGTTAGGGTATGCCGGGTTAGGGTTTGAGTTAGGATAAACAAAGATTCATAGAGATTTTGTTTTGTTATTTAAGATGGAAACACATAGAGTCGGAGACATAATGAGCAACTTAGGACGATGATTTGACCGCCAGGAGGCAATCAAATCAGTAGGGGCTTAGCGCGTGATATTCTTAGTTGGGCGTAGTGTGAGAGAGAGAGAGGGGGAGGGACTCATCTCCCCCTCTCTCTCTCTCTCAACAAAGAATATCACGCGCTAAGCCCCTACTGGCTTGATTGCCCATTGGCGGTCAAATCATCGTCCTAAGTTGACCGTTTAGACAGGAGCGTATAGAGACGAAATTGGGGACACACAGAGCCGGAGAAACATAGAATTGATCCCGACTGCCAGTACCAGACATAGACATCCATTCATTCATTCGTTCATTCATTCATTCGTCCGTTCGTTGACCTTGTGCGTACAAACAGAGATGGTAACTTTAAGGTCTGTTAATGTGCTTATCTCTTTGAACGTCTTCCACTCTGATGCACTTCAAGAGAAATGCTTGGAATGTTCAGGTACCTTGAAGGCGGACCAAAGAAGTAGTTCTGTATTAAAAAAAAAAAAGAAGGGGGGGGGGGGGATCTGTGAAAGCGAACCAAAACATTAATATCTCTCTGTCTCTCTCCCTCTCTTACACGCACACACAACACACACACATACACACACACAAAGAGAGAAACACAGAGAGAGAGAGAGAGAGAGAGAGAGAGAGAGAGAGAGAGAGAGAGAGAGAGAGGAGGAGAGGGAGAGAGAGAAAGAGAGAGATGAGGGGGGGTCGGATTATGCGGGAGAGAGAGAGGAGAGAGAGAGAGAGAGAGAGAGAGAGAGAGAGGAGAGAGAGAGAGAGAGAGAGAAGTGCGTGTGCAGAGAAAGAGACAGACAAACAAACTAACACACGCACGCTCACACACACGCGCGCGCACGCATACACGCACGCATGCACCCACGTACAGATGCAGAGAGAGACAAAGACAAAGAAAGCACACAGAGAGACATAAACAAACACACATGCACGCGCGCGCACACACACAGAGAGAGAGGTAGAGAGAGAAGAGAGAGAGAGAGAGAGAGAGAGAGAGAGAGAGAGAGAGAGAGAGAGAGAGAGAGAGAGAGAGAGAGAGAGAGAGAGAGAGAGATGCAGAGAGAGAGAGAGAGAAAGACAGAGAGGACAGGCACACATGCACACAAACAGACACGCGCGCACGCACACGCACACACACACACACACACAACGCGCGCGCACGCGCACGCACAACGCGCGCCACACACGCACACACGCACGCACACACGCACGCACACACCTCACACGCACGCACGCACGCACACGCACGCACACACACACACACATGCATACACAAACACACACACGCACGCACACGCACGCACACACACACACACACACACGCAGACAAACGCATATGTTTCATGACCTTAACCCTGGACACGTGTCCATTCACAAGCCAAGTTCAAGGAAAAACTTCAATAAAAACACACGAGCATGTCGTTACTCGTTGATCCGAACGTACAGTATGGGTGGTTAAACCGTGGATGATACCGGGGTGGGGGTGGGATGTCTTTCGTACAAA
>CM065692.1:50552069-50557069 GCA_017654935.2 Phymorhynchus buccinoides | reverse complement strand
TCTCAATGAGAACGGGGGAGAGGGGGGAGGAGGGGAGGGGAGGGACGGAAGGAGGGGGTACAGAGGGGGTGTATGGGGGTGGGGGGTGGGGTTGTTATTGAAAAAGAGAAGACGTCAAGGTCTTGTCTTCTGTTGCAGTGGGGAATCCCAGGAGGGACATGCTCGCTTCTTTCAGGTGACAACCCCTCTCTCTCTCTCTCTCTCTCTCTCTCTCTCTCTCTCTCTCTCTCTCTCTCTCTCTCTCCTCACTGCGCGCGCGCACGCGCGCCCGCCTACCCGCCCACTGGCGCACGCACACACACATGCGCACGCACGCGCGCACTCACACAGACAGACACACGCACGCACACACGCCATACACAGACATTTACACGCACGCACGCACGCACGCACACACACGCACGCATGCGTGCGCGCGCTCGCCCACCCGCCCTCAGAGCAAACAGAGAGAGAGAGAGAGAGAGAGAGAGAGAGGAGGAGAGAGAGAGAGAGAGAGAGAGAGAGAGAGAGAGAGAGGAGAGAGAGAGAGAGAGAGAGAGAGAGAGAGACGAGGAGAGAGACCCGAGATTCAAAGCGAACGTTTCGTATTTCGGCTCATCTCTCCCATGGTTTCTATACCTCCCACCCCCCACCCCCTTCCCATCCCCACGCCCCCCACCCCCAGTTCCCATTCTCTTTATCCATTTTTTTTAAAATTTGTATCCATCTTTATCTTCCCAACTTGTTGAAGAGCTAAATAGAACAAGAGCGCATTACGAAGGTGAAGAAGGGCATGATGATTGTCTGTCTATCTATTTGTCTGTCTGTCCTTCTGTCTGCGTGTCTGTCTACCTGTAATCTACCCCCAGTTTCCTGTCTTCGTTCTTTATTTGCATACAGAAAATAAAATTGTAGCGAAAACCCCCCCAAAAACAATGTGAACAAGTGCAACGTCGAGCGGTAGCAAAGTCCCCTCGCAGCATCGCCGAGCTACTCCGAAATCGGAATGTGTCGTGGCTGTACACATACATAAAAATTAAAAATAAAAACAGCACGTAACTACATAAAAACGCATCAAAACAGCACGTAACTGAATAGTTTTTTTACATATAGCCTTGGGGTTCGGACCCGTGATTTGAGCGCGCGTGATCATGCGCACACGCGCGCACAGAAAAATTCATGACACCTGTCTTATAGACCATTCATCAAGAAATGTTGTGGGAAAACAAACTGCATTAAAATACATGCAAAACTTCGCGAGATATTAGCGATTATGTGTTTCGGGGTTAGAACCCCGTAACTGCGTGTCTGTCTATCTGTAATCTACCCCCAGTTTCCTGTCTTCTTCTTCAGCGCTCCCAACACGATGCGAACGGCCATAATCGATGGGTGAGACACGTATGACTTCGGTTTTCAGTTTTCCCTGGTCTCCTCGCTGCGTTCAGCCAACAACACAATCATACGGACGTCGGAGGATCTAGGACCTTAACCCTTTCACCGCCAACGTCGCATTTTTGCACCACAATGATTTAACACCCATGTCACTAATAAAAGGCATCAAACCAGGGTCTGTTGTCCCCAAACCCTATGTTCTTAATTTGGGGAGGTAAGGATTAGACCTTACTTTATACATGCCACAGATGAATTTCCAATATTGCAGATGATTTTTGTCTACCCAGGTAAGATAATGGTGTAGAGTGGCACAGTGGTATCGCGTTCGCTTCGTGTCAAGTAAAACCCGAGTTCGAACCTGGGTACAGGGGATTTTTTCCTCTCATTCTGCACTAGGCCTTAATGGTCTGAACGTGGAGTCTTTCGGATGAGACGATAAACAGAGGTCCCGTGTGCCCATGCACTTAGCATACGTTAAACCCAGTGGCAACGAAAAAGTTGTCATTTGGTCAAAGTTTACCCCTCCCTCATCAGTGACAAAAATCGCATGCAAAAAAAAAAGAGAAGAAAATTGGGTGGCGCGCCTCTGGCTGCGACGCGCTCTCCAGGTGGGAGCAACCCGAATTTCACAGAGACGCCTCTGTGACTATAAAGTACCTGATACCTGACCTGATACCTGATACCTAATTAGAATTTGTTTGCTGTAAAATGGCTTGCGGTGAAAGGGTTAAAGGAGCAAATGACTCGGAAGATGGGGTTTTCCCCCCCACAGTTGTAAAATGAGTGGCTTGCCCTGATGGTGCCAGGCATGGCAGGTACGGACCTGATAATTATGTCAATGGTCGCAGGCAAGAAACCTGTTTCTGGAAGTTATTATTCTGAACGGCAAAGAATATATATTATGAATAATATCATCACGAATGTAACCATCGCATTTTGCAGAATTTGTTCTTGTTCTTCTTCTTCTTCTCCTTCTTCATCTTCTTCATCGTCCTCCTCTTTATCGTCCTCCTCTTCCTTTCTTTTCTTCTTCTTCTTCTTGTTCTTCTTCTTCCTCCTCCTCTTCTTCCTCCTCCTCCTCCTTTCTTTTTTTTTTCTTTCTCCTTTCTTGCTTTTTTCTTCTTTTTGTTCTTCTTGTTCTTGTTCTTCCTCCTCCTCTTCCTCTTCTTCCTCCTCCTCCTCTTCCTTTCTTTTCTTTTCTTCCTTCTTCTTCTTCATCCTCATACTCCTATTTTCTTCTTCTTCTTCTTCTCGTTGTCCTTCTCCTCTTGGTTTCTTCTCTTCTTTTCTTTCTTCCTTTCTTTCTTCTTCGTTCTTTTCTTTTTCTTTCTTTCTTTTCTTTTCTTTTCTTCTTCTTTTTCTTCTTCTTCCTCTTTTTTTTTTTCTTCTTCTTCTCTTCCTCCTCCTCCTCCTTTTTTTCTTACCTGGAACAAAGTTATAAACTTTATACACGGGATGAGTGGGGGGAGGAGGAGGAGGGAGATGGGGGTGGGTGGGTGGGTAGGGGGTAGGGCGGTGAATGGGTTTACGGGGTATCCCCATGTCGCGGGCTGTCTTTGTCACGTTGCTACCCTGTCCTTCTTTGTTCACTCTCCTTCTGTCTGTCTGCCTGTCGGTCTCTCTCTGTGTCACTGTTTCTGTCTCTCCCTCCGTCTCTCTCTCTCTTTTCTGGTCTGCCCCCCCCCCCCCCCCCCCTCTCTCTCTCCCTTCTCCTCTCTCTATCTCTCTCTCTCTCTTGCTGTTTCCCCTCTCTCTCCCCTCTCTCTCCTCTCACTCTCTCTCCTCTATCTGTCTCTCTATCTCTCTTCCCCTCTCTCTCTGTTTCTCTCTCTTCTCTTTATCCTTCTCTTCTCTCTTTTTTCTCTCTCTCTCCTCTCTCTCTCTCTCCTCTTCTCCTCTCTCTCTTTCTCTCTTATCCCACTCTCCCTAGCCTCCATGTTCTCTCTACGTTTCTCTATAATCTCTCTCCCAGCTCTCATCCCAGACCTCTCTCTTCTTTATGGCCTCTCTCCCTCTCTCTCTCTCTCTCTCTCTCTTTTATCCCACTCTCTCTCTCTCTCTCTCTCTCTCTCTCTCTCTCTCTCTAACTCGCCCATCTCTCTCTCTCTCTCTGATTTACCTTCAATTAATTAAATTAGTATTTATTATTTAGTTAGTTAGTTAGGTTACTATTTATTTATTTGTTTATTTATTTAGTTATCTATTTATTTACCACTCATTCATTCTTTTTTACTTTTACACTTTTAATTGCTTGGTTCAAAATAATTGATTGATTTTGTTTAAATTAAATTATTTCACAGAGTTATCATGTATTTGTGTCCTTCATATTTATTGCTATCTTTTATTCTTCCCTATTGTAATCCCCATCCCCATGACATGGGCATATCATGGCCTGGTTCATTAAACCTTCCGAATCAGAATCTCTCTCTCTCTATCTCTCTCATCTCCTAGCCTCTCTCTCTCTCTCTCTCTCTCTCTCTCTCTCTCTCTCTCTCTCTCGTATTAGTTACGTAATTGCATGCTTAGAAAACCAAGGACAGAATGGAAGAATAGGCCTAGCCTAAATCCGTATCCTTGTAAAAATAAAGTGTCTGAAGTCAGTCTCTCTCTCTCTCTCTCTCTCTCTCTCTCTCTCTCTCCCTCTCTCTCTCTCTCTCTCCTTCTCCTCCTCCATCCCGTCTCTCGTCTCTCTCTCGCACGCCTCGCTCTCATCACCACGCTCGCCCCGGCTGCCTCGCTCCTCTCATCCGGCTCTCTCCTCTCTTCTCTTCTCGTTCCGTCTCCTCGATCTCTCTCTCTCCTTCTGTCCTTCACGTCACTCGCACACACACACAACTGCATACTTCTTCGTCGTCTTCACGTGGCGTGCGCACCACGCACACACATCACTACACATCACGCACGCACGCACGCACGCACGCACACACGCACACACACACACACACACACACACACACACACACACACAACACACACACACACACACACACACACACACACAAACACACACACATTAAATGGAACGAAAGAAGAGACGTGAAAACGCCAGACCAAAAGCAGCACGGCAGTATTTTCGGCTCCAATGACCTTGACCTTTGACCTATGACTTTCAATTTCGAACTAAGCCCACTGATATCCTTAGTACCAATCCGCATGCAAAGTTCGAGCCTCCTAGGCCCCTCTGTTCAAACGTTATCGTGTTAACATAGTCAGTCAGTCAGATAGTCAGGAACAGTCAAACGCCACTGAAAACATCAAACACAGCTTTCGCTTCCTAGTTGCTATAATAACATTGCCAGAATAGCTTCGAGGATGTTGGTTTTTTTTAAAGTGCAACGCCGAGCGGCTGCAAAGTCCCCTCGCAGCATCACCGAGCTAATCCGAAATCGGAATGTGTCGGCTGTACACATACATAAAAACACATCAAAACAGCACGTAACTTACATAAAACCGCTAGAAAACAGCACGTAACCGAATAGCTTTTTATAGATAGCTTTGGGGTTCGGACCCGTGATTTGAGCGCACACGCGCGCACATGACAACTGTGTTATAGACCATTCATCAAGAAATGCTGTGGAAAAAAACTGCATTAAAATACATGCAAAACTTCGCGAGATATTAGCGATTAT
>CM065692.1:50542069-50544569 GCA_017654935.2 Phymorhynchus buccinoides | reverse complement strand
ACCACACACACACACACGACAAACAAAATGCGACCACGCACGCGCGCAGACACTATACACTTGCAAACACGCAATGAACATGTGCGCTCTCCACACGCATACACCACGCACAACGCATACATACATAATAGACTTACTCAGTAGTACCTACATACGCACATTGTATTGTACGCACGAGCGTGCAACACACACACAACGCCGCGCAGCAGCTCGCGCACGACGTCGCGCACACTACTTCGTCTCTCTCTCGTCTCCCGTCTCTCTCTCTCATTCTCTGCCCCCACCCCCCTCTCTCTCTTCTCTCTTCCTGTCTCTCTCTCCCTCTCTCTCTCTCTCTCTTTCTCTCTCAATCTCCCCCTCTCTCTTTCCTCTCTCTCTCTCTACCTTCTATCCCACTCTCTCTCTCACCCTCCCTCTCTCTCTCTCTCTCCCTCCACAAGTCCCCTCCCCTCTCTCGTCCCTCCTCTCTCTCTTTCCTCTCCTCTGCTCTCTTCTCTCTCTCTCCCTCCTCATCTCCCCGCTCCTCTTCTACATCTCCTCTGTCTCTCTCTCTCTCTCTCATCTCTCTTCCATCTCTATATATCTCCCTTTTCTGTGACCTGAAGAACCTAACCCCCTCTATCACAAACACAGATCAAAATATCAACCACTCAAGCGAATACACACAACGTCCCGTATATGGGTAATGCACATCCTTTATTAGGACAGGGTAGGGATGTACCTTGGGCAAGGTATCCCCATTCCCAGTCATTCGGAATAGCTGCTAGCTGCCCTCTCTGTTACATCAGGCCGCCATAGTCGGAAACTACAGATTGGCACACAATAATTATATCTGAGCCTTTTTTTCAATGAATCGTACCTAGAAAAAAATATTAATATAAATCGAAAAAGTGTCCTTTTAAAAATTGTTTTTACTAAATCAACAGCCTAAATATAAAATAATAATAATAATAATAAAAAAAAAAAAATAATAATAACAAACAACAACAACATACAGTAGTATACTCGATGCGCTTTACAAAAGCACATGATCAGATTTATCAAATTAAAAAAAAAAACATGCAGAAAAATCAACAAGATAGTCATACTACGAACATTCCAAATGCAAAGGAAATAAAGTAACAAAAATAACACAATTCTTAATCCAAAAATAACGTACTTTGCCATAATTATGCCGACAAAACGGACATAAACAAACTCAGGCAAGAGGGTGAAAAGAGAAAAGAAACTCTACGGATAGGCCGAAAACACAGGTCTTCCGGGTAGAAGTCCGGAAAACACAGGGTCTTCGGGGAAGAAGTCCCCGGACAACACAGGGTCTTCCAGGGAAGAAGTCCCCGGACAACACAGGGTCTTCTGGGAAGAAGTCCCCGGACAACACAGGGTCTTCAGGGAAGAAGTCCCCGGACAACACAGGGTCTTCTGGGAAGAAGTCCCCGGACAACACAGGGTCTTCGGGGAAGAAGTCCCCGGACAACACAGGGTCTTCAGGGAAGAAGTCCCCGGACAACACAGGGTCTTCTGGGAAGAAGTCCCCGGACAACACAGGGTCTTCTGGGAAGAAGTCCCCGGACAACACAGGGTCTTCAGGGAAGAAGTCCCCGGACAACACAGGGTCTTCTGGGAAGAAGTCCCCGGACAACACAGGGTCTTCGGGGAAGAAGTCCCCGGACAACACAGGGTCTTCGGGGAAGAAGTCCCCGGACAACACAGGGTATTCGGGGAAGAAGTCCCCGGACAACACAGGGTATTCGGGGAAGAAGTCCCCGGACAACACAGGGTCTTCGGGGAAGAAGTCCCCGGACAACACAGGGTATTCGGGGAAGAAGTCCCCGGACAACACAGGGTATTCGGGGAAGAAGTCCCCGGACAACACAGGGTATTCGGGGAAGAAGTCCCCGGACAACACAGGGTCTTCGGGGAAGAAGTCCCCGGACAACACAGGGTATTCGGGGAAGAAGTCCCCGGACAACACAGGGTCTTCGGGGAAGAAGTCCCCGGACAACACAGGGTCTTCAGGGAAGAAGTCCCCGGACAACACAGGGGGGGGTGGTCCCCCCTCAATCAGGGGGGGGGGGTTTTGTCCTCCCTGACCTTCCTTGTAAACCTCAAGTGTTTCGGACTCTAAAGGTTAATGTCACACGCCTCAAAAAGAACTCCTTCCACTCTAAAGGGTATGCTAAACACTACAAAAGATTCGCTGTCAATGCGATGGTAAATGCGAGTGCGACGATGCGAGTCATGATTCATGTGAAATTCATGCAATTGAGTAACTTGATTATGAACATAGGAGAGCCTAAAGGAAAGGAGTAGAATTATTTTTAGACGGAAGTAATTATTTTCACGTGAATCATGCCTGGACTTCGCGTCGGTCATAAAAGAATAAATGAATTAATCGCATCGACCATTGACCGGCGAATCGTATGTATTTATAGCAGGGCCCTTAATGTGGGTGGGGTGGGGGGGGGGCGACCAAGAAAGGTGTAAAATAAATATTAAC
>CM065692.1:50535221-50540221 GCA_017654935.2 Phymorhynchus buccinoides | reverse complement strand
GGGGGTCTCACATACAGACTCTTCGAAATCATTCACGGATACATTCCGACCGACTCACTCACACATGTGTCTTGAGCAGTACTCCAAAAATTCAGACAAACCCACTCAAGACAAAAGAAACTGCACTACATATCCACTCATCCCACTCAGGCCCCTTTCCAGAACCCTCTCATCCTTCCTTTTCTTTCGTTTCTTTCGCTTTCTCTGTCTGCTCGGCGACTTTCCTTTTCTTTTCCTTGGCTTTCTTTTCTTCCTTCTTTTCTTTTTCTTTTCTTCATCATTCGCTTTATTCCTTCCCGAGCTTCTGGGCTTCTCTGACCACCCACCCTTTTTCGTTTATGAAGCGGTGTGAGAGAGAGAGAGAGAGAAGAGAGAGATAGAGAGAGAGAGAGAGAGAGAGAGTAGAAAAGAGAGAGAGAGAGAGAGAGAGAGAGGAAGAGAGAGAGAGGGGGGGGGGGAGAGCAGAGAGAGCCCCGAAGACAGAGGATAAAACCAAGCATGTTTTATGATTTAAGCTGTTCTGTATCACAATATGGTTTTAGGGGGGTGGTGGTGTGGTGGGGATATATCGATCTACATTAAACAAAGGTTATATAGCGATATAGAACAGGAATGAAGACGAAATACGGCCTTGCGCAGTAAACCATAAAAAACCTCAACCTTCATCTTGTTCAAAACTGTCAACAAGTGTGCATTGATAGAGACTGTGATACTAAAGCAAACTAGTTCCGTTACCATTACGTTGAATTGCAAATTGGACTATATTCGACAACGACATTTATAGTAAATATTTGTTCTTATACACAATGACAAGAAAGGGGATGGGCAGTGTAAAGGGAAATATTTCAACAACAGAAATCTGAACACACACACACACACACCACACACACACAGCACCACACACAACACACACACAGCACACACATTACCATACACCACCCAGTCCGCGCGCGCGAAGACACAGAGAGAGCAGAGAGAGAGACGAGAACATATAGATAGAAGTAAAAAGACAGACAAATTCGCATTGGCTTAACCCCGCAATTCTGTCGTTACTACACACACAACACACCACACACACAGACACACACACACACACACACACACATATACACACACACACACACACACACACCACCACACACACACACACAACTGCACGCACACGCGCGCACCAGCACACAGTTGCAAACACGCCAAGGAGGACATGGGCGCGCTCACAACGCATACACACGCACACGCATACATACATAATAGTTACTACATACGCACATTGTATTGTACGCACGAGCGTGCAACACACACACCCGCGCGCGCTCGCGCACACGCGCACACACACACACTCGTCTCTCTCCTCGCTCTCCTCGTGCCCCCCCCCCCTCTCTGTATCTGCTCGACGCTGATCTGCATCTCATCTGGTTCTTGCTTTCTCTGACTCTCTATATCTCATTTCTCTCTCTCCCCGCGACCCTCTCTGACTCTCTCTCTGCTCCCGTCTCTCTCCTGTCCCCACCACCCCCGCTGTCTCTCTCTGACCTCGCCCATCTTCTCCCTATCCCCCTCTACTCAGATTCGCGACGCTCCCCTCTCTCTCCTCTACTCATCTCGCTCTCTCTCTCTCTCTCTCTTGCTCCTCTCTCTCTCTCTCTCCGATCTCTATATATCTCCCTTTTCTGTGACCTGAAGAACCTAACCCCCTTCTATCACAAACACAGATCAAAATATCAACCACTCAAGCGAATACACACAAAGTCCCGTGACCGTGGAGAATATGGGTAATGCACATCCTTTATTAGGACAGGGTAGGGATGTACCTTGGGCAAGGTATCCCCATTCCCAGTCATTCGGAATAGCTGCTAGCTGCCCTCTCTGTTACATCAGGCCGCCATAGTCGGAAACTACAGATTGGCACACAATAATTATATCTGAGCCTTTTTGATATTGTCAAGAGAGAGGAAAGAGAGATCGGTTCCTACGTGAGAGAGGAAGAAAAAAAGTAATTAAGATATAAATCGAAAAGATAAAAAAAGAAAAGGTCCTTTTTGTTTAAAAATTGGTTTTTTACTAAATCGAACAGCCAGTAAATGATAAAAAATAATATACAATAATAATACATTAATAATAAACAATAAAAATACAAACAACAACAACGATAGCAGAGGTAGATTATTACCTGCGACGATGCGCTTTACAAAAGCACATGATCAGATTTATCAAATTAAAAAACAAAACATGCAGAAAAATCAACAAGATAGTCATAGTATGAACGTTCCAATGCAAAGGAATAAAGTAACAAAAATAACACAATTCTTAATCACAAAAATAACGTACTTTGCATAATTATGCCGACAAAACGGACATAAACAAAGACTCAGGCAATCGAGGGTTGTGACAAGAGAAAAAAGAAACTCTACGGAGAGCCGGAAAACACAGGGTCTTCGGGGAAGAAGTCCCCGGACAACACAGGGTCTTCAGGGAAGAAGTCCCCGGACAACACAGGGTCTTCAGGGAAGAAGTCCCCGGACAACACAGGGTCTTCAGGGAAGAAGTCCCCGGACAACACAGGGTCTTCGGGGAAGAAGTCCCCGGACAACACAGGGTATTCGGGGAAGAAGTCCCCGGACAACACAGGGTATTCGGGGAAGAAGTCCCCGGACAACACAGGGTCTTCAGGGAAGAAGTCCCCGGACAACACAGGGTATTCTGGGAAGAAGTCCCCGGACAACACAGGGTATTCAGGGAAGAAGTCCCCGGACAACACAGGGTATTCTGGGAAGAAGTCCCCGGACAACACAGGGTATTCTGGGAAGAAGTCCCCGGACAACACAGGGTATTCTGGGAAGAAGTCCCCGGACAACACAGGGTATTCGGGGAAGAAGTCCCCGGACAACACAGGGTATTCGGGGAAGAAGTCCCCGGACAACACAGGGTATTCGGGGAAGAAGTCCCCGGACAACACAGGGTCTTCGGGGAAGAAGTCCCCGGACAACACAGGGTATTCGGGGAAGAAGTCCCCGGACAACACAGGGTCTTCTGGGAAGAAGTCCCCGGACAACACAGGGTATTCGGGGAAGAAGTCCCCGGACAACACAGGGTCTTCGGGGAAGAAGTCCCCGGACAACACAGGGTCTTCAGGGAAGAAGTCCCCGGACAACACAGGGTCTTCAGGGAAGAAGTCCCCGGACAACACAGGGGGGGGGGTCCCCTCATCAAGTGTTTCGGCTCGCTGAACTCCTTCCACTCTAAAGGGTATGCTACACTACAAAAGATTCGCTGTCAATGCGATGCGAGTGCGACGATGCGAGTCATGATTCATGTGAAATTCATGCATTGAGTACTTGAGTATGAAATAGAGCCTAAAGGAGTAGAATTATTTTTAGACGGAAGTATTTCATACGTGAATCAGGCTGACTCGCGTCTCGAATCGCATCGACATTGACACGAATCGTATTAGTGGTAGCAGGCCCTTAATGGGGGTGGGGGGGGGGGGAGGGGCGCACAAGGAAGTGTAAATAAATTTACCCTTTCACCGCCACCATATTTATTTCAGCCAAATATTTTCCTTCAATTTACCTGGGTAGAGAACAAAAATCCATCTCCATGTTGGGGATTCTTCTGGACATATAAAATGTAGTCTATCCACGTCCTCAAAACAAGACAATGAGGTCTTTGGATAACAGACCCCAATTTGATGCCTTTTAGTGACCTCAGTGTTAAATCACTGTGGTACTAAAATGTGACTTTGGCGATGAAAGGGTTAATTAAATAATTATAACCCGTTCAACCGCCAATGTTGGCATTTTTGCACCACAACGATTTAACACCCATGCCATCAAAACCCTTGAAAAAAGGTCTGTTATTCAATGATATCGTGTTCCTAAATTTGAGCAGTAAGGATTGAACGTATTCTAAATGTGTCACAAGGAAATCCCAATATATTGCAGATCAAATATTTTCTGTAGCCAAGTAAAGTTTAATGGAAAACGTATGGCTCAAAGATGGTGAAAGGGTTTGAACTATCGTGTTGCCTAGCAGTAACCGTCACCTGCTATCGCTTCTAGACCAACATGGCAGCTATCAAATTAGTCACTAATCAAAAACGATCAAGACACAGTCGAAAGTCGACGAATAAGTCACACCAAGGTACTTTGACTATGATTAAAATGATCAATTTTAACCTTGACCATAACAATGGTCAACAAGATAGCCTCTGGCTGCAACGCGCTCTCCAGATGTGAGCAACCCGAATCCTTTACAGAGATGCCTCTGTGACTATAAAGTACCAATTAATACCAACTAATAATATATATAATAATACTGAACATTTATATAGTGCTTTACTCCCTTTGCAGGGAGCTCAAAGCGCTTTACATAGACAATAAAACACAAATGAGTTAACATTAAACACATAAGACTCACTACAATCAAATCAAATATACATAAATAACTCATTACTGCGCATAAAGCTGGCCCCGTACATTCGGGGATTCAGAGAGACGAGAGAGCATCTTTTGAAAAGAACATTAGTGTCATCAGCTATCACATTACTGGCACTAATAATCACGAATCATTTATGATGGCTACACTGGAGATCAAGGGGAAATGACGCCACCTTTCATTTCTCACAAATCTTCTCCACTCCGCCTACATCCCCCCCCCTCCGGCCCCCCCCCCCCTGGCCCCCCCCCCCCCCCCTCCCCCCCGCCTTTGACCCTCCATGCCCATCCTCTACCTACCTACACATAACACCTTCATCACCCCTTTTTTCTGCCCATTATGAACGGAATCCGCAACCCATCACCACCATCCGGTCCTCCATCTTCTACAATCTTTGAGTTGTTCTCAACATTTTGTTCTATTAACACTCTTTAAGAGAGATGATAATAGAGAGAGAGAAAAAAAAAGTGAGATAGAGAGAGAGAGAGAGAGAGAGAGAGAGAGAGAGAGAGAGAGAGAGAGAGGAGAGAGAGAGAGAGAGAGAGACAGACGGAGAGAGAGAGAAA
>CM065692.1:50525221-50527721 GCA_017654935.2 Phymorhynchus buccinoides | reverse complement strand
AGACATACAGACAGACAGACAAACATACAGACAGACAGACAGACAAACAGACAGACAAAACACCCTACATGCACTCATCAAAGATAACCAGACTTGCAGACAGACAGACAGGCAGACACAGACAGACAGACAGACAGACAGACAAAACAGCCTACATGCACTCATCAAAGGTAACCAGACTTGCAGACAGACAGGTAGACACGTATGTGTGCATGCCAGTACAGTCAGTCTTTCCCCACCAGATTCTTAGCAGAGGAGGCAGCTGCTATTCGGGCGGGCTGGGCTAAAAAAAACATGTTCACAGCGGTGACGCCTCGCCCAGGGCACATCCCCACTCTCTCGGCCAAAGGAATTTGAGGACTGCTTGGCCGTTTTGGGGGGAAGGTTCCCAAAGAGGCAACCAATCCCTTTGGCTGCAGCACTAGAGCAAGTGCACCCCCCAACCCCTTAGTTAGAGAGCGATAGTCTTCCACTATATACTAAACTGTAGCATGATTTCCCGTGTGTTGTTGATTTTTTGTTTTTAAAGTGCAACGCCGAGCGGCTGCAAAGTCCCCTCGCAGCATCGCCGAGCTACTCCGAAATCGGAATGCGTGGGCTGGACACATACATACAAACGCATCAAAACAGCACGTAACTACATCAAAACGCATCAAAACAGCACGTAACTGAATAGTTTTTTTATATATAGCCTTGGGGTTCGGACCCGTGATTTGAGCGCGCGCGATCATGCGCACACGAGCGCACAGAAAAATTCATGACAACTGTGTTATAGACCATTCATCAAGAAATGTTGTGGGAAAAAAACTACATTAAAATACATGCAAAACTTCGCGAGATATTAGCGATTATGTGTTTCGGGGTTTGAACCCCGTAACTGGCGCGACCTTGACCTTAATGTAAAACTAAATACATCAGTGGATAGCTTCCATCTTGGCAAACTAGTATACCAAATTTGATGATGATAGACTGAATAGTTTTTTAGAAAAACGGACGAATAGCCGGACGGACGGAGGCACGCCGGACGGACGGACACCGGACGGACGGACCAGACAAAAACAATAGCTCCCCGAACTTCGGCTCGGGGACTAATAAAGATTTCCCGTGACTGTAGAACATGATAGGTTGTACAGTCCCCACTGTACTGTTGGCCCATACTTGGGGCTATTAATGTCAACCAATGATTTACTTTGAGTAAAGGGTCCGTAGACAGTACAGACATAGCTACAGACAAAACAAAATAGACAGTGAGACAGACAGACAGACAGACAGACAGGGCAGAGAGCAACTGTTGGCTGGCTACGATGGTGGTTTAATTCTGGGGGAGTGGGGAGGGGGTGGAAACAGACAGACAGACAGACAGACAGACAGACAGACAGACAGACAGAAACGAAAATAACTTTTGGATGGCTAGGGCGGTGGTTTAATTCTGGGAGAGTGGAGGGGGTGGAAACAGACAGACAGACAGACAGACAGACAGACAGACAGACAGAAACGAAAATAACTGTTGGATGGCTAGGGCGGTGGTTTAATTCTGGGAGAGTGGGGGGTGGAGACAGACAGACAGAAAATAACTGTTGGCTGGCTACGATGGTGGTTTAATTCTGGGAGAGTGGGGTGGGGGTGGGGGTGGAGACACACAAACAGACAGACAGACAGACAGAAAGTAACTGTTTGGCTGGCTAGGATGGTGGTTTAATTCTGGGAGAGTGGGGTGGGGAGGGGGGGGGGGGGACAGACAGACAGAAAATAACTGTTGGCTGGCTAGGATGGTGGTTTAATTCTGGGAAAGTGGGGGGGTGGGGGTGGAGACAGACACACAGACCGACAGATTGACTGAAAGACAGAAAGAAAGACCAAGACAGAGAGGGGGGATAAGGAAGAAGAAAGAGAGAGGGGGAAGAGGAGAAGAAAGAGTGTGAGTGAAGAGGGGGGGGGGAGGGGTGAAGAGGAGGGGAGAGAAAGAGAAAACAAGAGTGAGAGAGAAAGATAAGGAACGATAAATCAGAGAAGACGGACGGACAGACAGACAAACAAAAAGATTGAGAGACCAAAAAAAAAGGAAAGTAGAGAGATAGATGGCAGGAGATTTGAATAAAACTGAAACGTATTCATAACATGCCAAGGTCAGGTTCTTGTGTGTGTGTTTTTGTGCGTGTTTCTAAAATGTTCTAGCTTTACGTAGTCAATCATGCTGCGTAAGCAGCATACGGATGCGGAACTATGACAAACTGTCTGTCTCTGTCTCTCTTTCTCTCTCCTCGCGCCCTCTCCCCCCTCTCTCTCTCTCCATCTCTCTCTGTTTCTCTGTCTCTATTGATCTCTCTCTCTCTCTCTCTCTCTCTCTCTCTCTCTCTCTCTCTCTCTCTCTCTCTCAATCTCTCTCTCTCTCCATCCATTTATATTTATATTTGTGTCTGTCTCTGTCTCTCTCATTCTCTAAAATCTTTATCCTTGTCAGTGACCAGTGCCCCCCCCCTCCCCCCCCCCCTCTCTCCCT
>CM065692.1:50520221-50522721 GCA_017654935.2 Phymorhynchus buccinoides | reverse complement strand
TGTTTTATTAATCGAACTTACATACGCATCCGCACAACTCACCACAAGCTTTCTGCCTAATTATACAGGTCAAGAAATAAAAACCCAGACGCCACATCACCCTCGTCGAACATTAAATTGATCTTAAAAATGGTCCAGACATAGCACCCCAAAGAAACTGATATGCGTTGTATACAGGTCAACCAATATCCGAATTAACAAAATAAATTGAAGAAGAAATATCGCCGTCTCCCAATGTCGACCTACAGTCACTGAAAACTTCACTGGGTTATTTCGAGATGCTTTGTCCTGTCCCCCTAAACTTCCCCAAAAGGGGAGCTTAAAATCTGGACTCGTTGCCTCCCCTTGACGTGAGATGTGTGAACAAGAATTATGACAGTTATGACTGAAGAAATGTATGTAGACAACAACAAATGCAGTAGAGTTTTCGTTCAACCACAGAACAGACTAAAGTGACCCTGCCAGCGTACATAAAACATGGTATCTACAACACTGAGCTTGGTGAAAGCGACTTTGAATAAGGTCTCTGTACACGTGCACATTTGTCACTCTGTACCCATGGCAACACAGTGACATGCAAGTCATCTTAACGAATGGCTATCACTGTGTTGCCATGGGGAAAGAGTGAAAAATGTTCACGTGTATTGAGGCCAATACCAAACCAACCCCTAACAGAGAAAAACACAAAAGGAACAAGGCTGAACCCGAGCGGGTGCAAAGATTCCTCGCGTGCTTATCTGGGGAAGGGGAAGGTCACGCACATCTGTGCTTTGTACCACAAGTGACCTTGACCCAATCTACAAACGCACCAAACATTGGGGTTGTAACCGCAAAAAAGTGGACGATATGACTAAGACAATGATGTCATATGTCCAAAGCCTAAGGTCTTCATTGGTACTCGATATTGCAAGTCATCATAAGGCAAATGCACCTGCAAGGCAAAGTTGAACACGGTATTTCTAACGATCTAAAAGATTTGACTACAAGAAGAAATTTACGTTTTCAAGGTCAAACTTCAAGGTCAAGGTCATCACAGTTATAACTTTTAAATAGGATCATAATGAGCAGTGATGCGCCATCATACAATATTTGAAGCGATTCCCGGCCAGTGGTTCACAAGATAGAATCTTGAGGTTCCAACCCCGTAATTCCCACGCACGCATGTACGGACGGACAAATCCAAGGTAATGATGTCATAGGACTTTTATAGGAAAACATTCCAAAAAAAACAAACTGCGTTGAAATACTACATGAACGCTAGGCGAGATATTGACCTTGAAATAAAACCACACCAATCAGTCGATACTAAATATTCCCAGGAACTTGCATACCAAAAATGGATTCTTCTTCTTCTTCGAGACAGTTTCCTGTCAATTATGAGCGCAAATACGTCATGCTGCCGTTATGCGCCTACCTATGACATAATTAGGTCCAGCAAGTCCGGCTTCGACTGGAGGAAATATTTTTGAAAGTGTTTCTTGAAACAAACAAAAAGGCACGAGAATGAACTGGAAAGGCAGAAAGATAGTAGATGGCAGTAAGCAAGGCGAAAAGGCAGAGTCAAAGAGAGTGACAGACTAGAGGAAGTTGCAATCACAGAATTTCCAGAAGGTGGGGGAACTATTTCTACAAAAGACCCCCCGGTATCCCCACAGGGAAAAAAATTTGATTCGCATAGACTGAACGGTTTTTTTAAGAAAGCTTACGCGGTCTATAGATGTGTGGACGGATGCATATGCACGCACGCACGCCGCACAGACGGACACGGACACAAAAAATAGTTCCCCAGCTTCGCTCGGGAACTAAAACCGCTACCGAGGCACACAAAACATAACCCCCCCCACGTCACGTGTCACATTCCCTCTTATACTAGGAAGATGTCTTAAGATTTCTTACCACCTGTAAGAAGAGGGGAAACACGTGATCACCGTAATGTTGACACGTGACGTGGTGGGTCTTTAAAGGGCCACCCTGACGGATGCGTTTTTGTACGAAACACGTCGAGATCACCAGGAAAACACCCTTTACAGGGATTGCAACACTCACTTTGCTCTGGTTTCCTAGAAATCAAACCGTCAAATCGGCTATTCCTTCTTGGCGGAGGTGCTGGAAGTCAAATTCTTTCACCCAAAGAGAAGGCCAAATCGTTTGCACGAAATTTTCGCAATACAAACCTTTTTTCTTTTCTTTTTTTAAATGTTATACAGTTTATCTAAAGGAGTTTCGCTCGCAACAAAGGAAATGGCTCCCTTTTTTTTTTTTTTTTACTGAACTACAATAAAAGAAAACGCTTCAACCACAATGAGTGACCTCCACCCACCCCATCCAAAATGGCTACTCTCTCCGGCATCTCCGCCAAGGAGGAATCGCCGTTTTGACGGTTTAATTTCTATGAACCAGAGCAAAGTGAGTGTTCCGATCCTTGAAAAGGCTGTCTTTCTGGTGATCTCGACGTGTTTCTGGCAAATACTCATCCGTCAGGGTCCACCTTTAAAGCGCA
>CM065692.1:50490221-50507721 GCA_017654935.2 Phymorhynchus buccinoides | reverse complement strand
ACACACACACGCGCGCACACACACACCCACACACAATGTGGGGAACATAGTTTTAAGGCAGGAAACAGGACAAGGAAGAAATCAGAGGTATTGCCGGAAGAAGTGAGTATTAAGAGCGGTTTTGAAAGATTGGAAAGATTTAGCAGAACGAAGTTCATATGGTAGGGTGTTCCAGACAGAAGGGGCGCTGATTAGCATGTAGTAGGGGCCAACAGTAACATGAGAGCTGTACAAAAGATGATTTTCTACAGAAACGGAAAATCATGGTACAGTTTAGTCTCTTGTGCAACACTATGACTCTCAAACGAGGGGACCTTGGCACCGGCTCTGGTTCTGCAGCCAAAGGGAGGGCTGGCCTTTGGAGACCTTTCTCAAAGCCAGCTGTCCTCAAATCCCTTTTGGCCGAAAGAGTGGGGATGTACCCTGGGCAAGGCATTTACACTATAAACAAATTCTAGCCCATCCTTCCGGAACAACATCTGCCCCCTCTGCTATCTGGCAGTCATGGTCGGAAACGACTGACTGGCATACAGAATAGCATGAGACAAAAAGCTTGTGCTTAGATAAACCGATTTATGATATGCGTGCGCTAGTCATTCGCGACGTGTCTATGACTTCCAGATTTGGGTGGTGTGTGGATGCATCGTGCCTCCATACGGGGAGCTGGACGACCCCGCCCCCTCCACGAGTCTCTCCCCATGGGGATACCCATGGTCTTTCAGTACCAGTAGTTCCCCCACCTTCTGGTAGTTGTGTGCTAGCAAATCTTCTTCTAATCTATAACTCTCTTCCTTTGCTTACTATCATCTACTATTTTTCTGACTTACTGTTGACCCATTCTCCTGTTTCCTCCCCCCCAAAAAAAAAAAAAATTAAAAAATCTTCAAATTAATTTTCTGCTTTGAACTCCTCTGAAATCAGAATGTGTCGGCAGAATGCAGCAGGGATACCAGTGAAAACTGAAGACTGGATACATACGTACCTTACCCATCATGGTCATATGGCCTGGGAACGCAGAAGAAGAATCTCTAGATAGCAAGCAAAGGACGCCTCCTAGTTAGAGAGTAACGGTCAGTCACAAAAGGTTAAGTTGTAAAATACATTTCCATTGCTGTATCAGAAAGTCATTTGTTATTCATCTTTCACTTTGCCGTTAACCCAAAATTGAGGCTATCGTCAACCCAGCTTCAAAGCCATTCCAGTAAACAAAAGCCCAACGAGGAAAGTCATGTCTCTTAAATACTTTAATTCGACAATTGTTTTAGCTTTCCAACCTTCCCTTTTGCACACGAACAAACGTGCATGCGAGCACACACTCTCTCTCACTCTCTCTCTCTCTCTCAGATTGGAAGAATAGGTGTTGCCTAAAATCTATATCCTTGGAAAATAAAGTTTAAGTTTTCAAGTCTATCTCTCTCTCTCTCTCTCTCTCTCTCTCTCTCTCTCTCTCTCTCTCTCTCTCTCTCTCTCCCCACCTCCATCCCTAGCCCCACATTCACACCAAAACCACCACCAACAAAACAAAAACCGGGAATCTACAATAAGTCACACACACACAAAAACCAACCAACCTTTCAGGGAATCGGCAATAAACGTTCATAACTCGCCACAGACAAATGCTGGCGCCAGCGCTGGGTAGCCCCGTCCTCTAATGACATAGGAGCAACAAAAATGAAGGGGGGAAGGAGGAGGAGGGGTTGCTGGGGGGTGGGTGGTGGAGGTTAGGGGGGGGGGGCTACCTGTGATCGATCAGAGGGGCGGTCAAGATCAAAGGGAGCTGACCATTGTCCGGCCTGACAGACCCAACGCCTCTCCACAGGGCTCCCCCTCCCCGCCTCGAGTGTCGGCCAGTCGGGGAGGTGTGAGATTAATAACGGGTCACTCTACTACAGTGAAGGCTTCAAGGTCTAATAATGTATAGCTGTCTGTCTGCCTGCCTGTCTGGCTGTCTGTCCGTTGTTTCGTGTGTCTGTCTGTCTGTTGCTGTTTTCTGTCGCTCAGTATGGGCGAGTTGGTTGAGCGTGGATGCAACTGCACAAAATGAAATAAAACCCTGAAAGGCCGGGGTCCAGGGGTAATGTCTCCCTGCAGCTGAGGCAAAAATTGATTTATGAAGGTATTTTAGTTTGCTTTTTCCACAATTTATACAAATGCTTATTCTAAAGTGTTTGAAAAATGCAGTAGACACACAAGGATCTTGTTTGACAAGTTTAAAAAAAAGGGGGGGGGGGGGGGGGAACTTCCTTTTCTGGTAAAATTCAAAAACCAGGAAAAGTTGCATCCATATGGTTGGGTGAGTGTCCGTCTGTGTGTGTATCTCTGTCTGAAAATGAAGCGATACACTGTGGGTTTGGTTGTTTTGGTAGTTGGTATCTCGTATTTGGTATTTACTATATTCTAGTCACAGACACTAATCTCTGTGAATTTCGGGCTGCTCTCACTCGGAGAGCGCGTCGCCGCAAGCGCAGCGCCTACCCTCGTTTGTTTTGGAGGGGGGGGGGGGGGACAGGGTGACGAGGGATTGGGGACAGACTTGGGAAACCAAGTTATCAATTTGGTCATGCCAGGCAGCGGGATTTCTCCCTACTCCGACCGACTTTTAACTGCCGTGGGATTTTTTACGGTGCTGTAAAGCGCACGGGTCAGACTAGCTTTAAGTCCCCCATCCGAAGGACTGGACGTTCAGTTCGATTTTCCTGTCGAAGTAGAAAGAAAGGGCGAGGAGGCCGGGATTCGAACCCGGATCACTCACGCTGCAGTCACGCATTAAAATGGGCAGGCGAACGTCTTAACCACTCTGCCCCCTTCCTCCCTGTGGGTCTGTCCGTGTGTCTTTCTATCTCTGTATGTCTGTGTATCTATGTGTGAATGTGTCTGTGTGTCTCTTTGCCTGTTGTTGTTTTTCTGAATCTTGGTCTGGTCTGGTTGGAAGAGTGTCTGTCAGTCTGTTTGTCTCTGTATTGTACCTATCCTGTAAACCCCCTCCTCGACCACCCTGACATTTTTTGGAATGATTTTTTCTTTCTTTCTATCTGTCTCTCTGTTTTTCTGTCCGTCTTTCGATGCTTATTTCTGTCTTTCTGTTTGTCTGTCTTTCTTTCTATCTTTCTTTATGTCTGTCTGTCCGTCTGTTTTTCTTTCTGTCTGTCTATCTTTCTGTCTGTCTGTCCTTCTGTCTGTCTATCTTTCTTTCTGTATGTCTGTCTTTATTTTTTTCTGTCTTGTCTTTCTTTCTGTCTGTCTGTCTGTCTATCTTTCTTTCTTTCTGTCTGTCTTTATTTTTTTCTGCATGTCCTTCTGTCTGTCTGTCTGTCTGTCTATCTTTCTTTCTTTCTGTCTGTCTTTATAAAAAATTCTGCATGTCTTTCTGTCTTTCTGTCTTTCTTTCTGTCTATCTTTCTTTCTGTCTGTCCATCTGTCTGTCTGTCTGCCTGTCTGTCCGGTCGACATGCCAAACGGCTCTCAACAACCCCGCTGTCATCTGGAGGGCTGGACATGGACACCGGTCAGTTTTCTAGCAGAGGTGTTAAGATTAATAACCGGTCACCACACACGTTTGAAGTCTAGCAACAGGAATCAATCTCTCTCTCTCTCTCTCTCTCTCTCTCTCTCTCTCTCTCTCTCTTCCCTCTCTCTCTCTCTCCCTCCCTCTCACTCTCCATCCTCTCTCCCTCTCCCTCCTCCCTCCCTCTCTGTCTCTCCTCCCCCTCCCTCCCCCTCTCTCTCTCTCCTCCCTCCCTCCCTTCCCCCCCCCCCTCTCTCTTTCTCTCCTTCCCTCTCTCTCTCCCTACCTCCCTCCCTTCCCCCTCTCTCTTTCTTTCTCTCTCTCCCTCCCTCCCTTCCCCCCCTCTCTCTCTCTCCCTTCCTTCCTCCCTCTCTCTCTCTCTCCCCCCCTACCTTCCTCCCTCTGTCTCTCTCTCTCTCTCCCTCCCTCCCTCTCCTCTCCAACTCTCTCTCTCCCTCCCTCCCTCTCTCCCCTCTTTCTCTCTCTCCCTCTCTCTCTCTCTCTCTCTCTCTGCGAGCATACTAATAATACTGTCACAATGCTGTAGTAACAAGAATACAAGCGCTGACATTGATTAAGCTTGTTTCCAGCTTCTTCCTATTCACAATATTTTCTGACGCAAGGGATCGGGAAGGGGAGATGTGAGGGGAGATGCGTCACTCCCCTCAGATCAAACTGTACATCATAATCTTATTTTATTTTTAATTTAAGAACAATCAAATGAAATACACCGTAGCCTATGTGACAAAGACCATGATCAAGTTTGAGTCTTGGTGCTATTTAACCCCTCAAGGACATCCAAAATTACCTAAGGTCATCAACCGTTAACACTGTTTCGCCACTGTATATCTAATTAACCAGGAGGGATCTGTCTGCGTGCTCAGACAACTGAGATTACAACATATCTTTGTTTCCGACACCAAAAATACACAACTACAACCCCACCATTACCACACCGACAAGACAGTTCAATCAACTCAGGGATTGAAAACGAAAATTACAGTTCCCAAAACAGTACAAGGGCATGTCTGTAAGGTCAGCCACCCTGCTGGTCTTTGAAATTGAGTTAGTCCACGAAAGGGAGGCAATTGTCTGTACATGAGAAAGTAAGCTCCCCTGTATTTAAAACTTGATGAAAACTTATTTATTACAGGATCAACGTGTAATGTGTTTCTTAAAGTTTTGTTTTCCTATTTCTTAAATGACATGCTTTGCCGCGTCATACAAGAAAGTGGCTATTATTCTGAATCAAGCAGAAGCTCGTTGGGTCCAAAACACACAACAAACTAAAAATAGAAATGGAGGAGGGGATGCAACCCCCTCCTCCATTGCAACCCCCTCCTCCATTTCTATTTTTAGTTTGTTGTGTGTTTTGGATCCAACGAGCTTCTGCTTGATTCTGCTGGGTACAAACATTGTTATCAATTGTACAACATTTCGGGAACACAGCAAGTACTGCAGGATCTGCAAGTACACATGCATCCAAACACACACACAAACACACACACACAAACACAGACACACGCACACACACACAAACACACACACACAAACACACTCACACACACACATGCACACACACCTACCTCCACTCATATGTTTATTAAGTAGTTCAATTAGTATTTATCTTTAACCTTGTTCATTATCGGTTTTATTCTTAAAGTGAAGATAAACTGTCTTTAATGGGGTGGCTTACATAACTAACTTATTACTTATGATATTCTTACATTACAGACACACCTACTCACAACTCAACCACACCAAAAACACACGGCAATATAATTTTGTTTGAATCACTTTTAGTGGAAGGACGTTAAACTGAAGAACACACACACACCTACACTCACAGAGAGAAAGACAGACAGAAACGCTTATGCCTTGATCCTGCTATAATCTTTATCGTCACATTAATCTTGGGAAAACAGAAAACACAAAAGAATCAGGTTTTAATAATACTGCATCCCACGGATGGCTGGTCCTGATATCCTCCTTTCCACTGAACGTTAGTCTTTCCACTTTTTATCCTTCACTAGCGCAACGCCTAGTACCGGTAACGCCAAGTACCGGTAACGCTGAGTAGCGGTTTCGCCGGATCCGCAAAATATGATATTATTACTTTTGTCTCTCTCCCTTCTTCCATCTTCTTCTCTCATCCCGTTCCACCCCGTCCCTCGCTAAAGTAGTCTCCGCTCTCACTCGGTGAATAGCGGGATATTGTACCTCGCTAAAATAATCTCCGCTCTCCAACCCTTTTCTTGCCCGCGCGCGTGCGCAGTACTGAGTTCTTTCTGTGTAAACTGTTTGTTGTGGATGGCTTGAAATGCCGGGTCCGCGCAAATGTAAATTGGCTCATATCGCGCACATTTATGAATGGATGCTGTTGAAATTTTGCACCAAGATAGTCACTATCCCTGGTCATGCGCGTTCCAAATTTCGAGTCAATGTTGGATCTCGTTTCGCCACGGTTTGTGAAAAGGTCAAGCGGCGCATATCGCGCGCGTTTATAAATCGATTCGCTTCCAGTTTGGCACACAGATAGTCACTGTCCCCAGTCATCTACCTTCCACATTTGAAGGCAATCCGAAATACCGGAGATACGGGCGCCGAGAGGCCGGTGGATACGCGTTTCGTGCATTTGCAAAACCGCGCAAATCCTTCATTGGGAGACTGCTTGACTGTGAAGAGGGGAAGTATTGTTGTGTTTTCTGTGTTGTTTGAAAAAGACATATTACCTGTTGGAATATTACATGTTTTGTTTCGTCTCCTCAGTAAAATAACCGTCACTTTTGCACTTGTTGTGTATTTTGGTCAGTGACGTTGCAGTTTTTTCTTTATTTGTCTTGCCCTGCCATGTACATCTGCCAAATTAACATTCAACTTTATCTTCACCTGACTTTTATTAAGTATTAGGTATTAGGTACTTTATAGTCACAGAGGCGTCTCTGTGAAATTCGGGTTGCTCCCACCTGGAGAGCGCGTCGCAGCCTGAGGCGCGCCACACAATTTTATTATTTTTGCTTTCAATTTTTGTGTGACTGATGAGGAAGGAAAGGGTGGGGGTGGGGTAAATTTTGACCAAATTACAACTTTTTCGTTGCCACTGGGTTTAATGTGTGCTAAGTGCATGGGCACACGGGACCTCGGTTTATCGCATCAACCGAAAGACTCCACGTTCAGACCGTAAGGCCTAGTGCAAAAGTGAGGGGAAAAATCCCCTGTACCCAGGTTCGAACTCGGGTTTACTTTGACACAAGGCGAAAATGTTACCTCTGTGCCACTCTACATCTTATGCACACAGTTATACACTTCCACTTTTATGCACGTGCGTTAACGTACCCAACATACAATACAGATGGATGTACTGATTTCTGTGCAAATGGTATAAAGCACAATATTTTATTCCATGTACCCAACCAGTATTTATTTCAATTACTACTAACTGAAACTTCATTGAACTATCTAAAAACCGAGAATAGAAAGCAAAATCGTAAAAAAAGAGAGAATATTTTCAATTGTACGAAATATACTTTGCTGAAATATTGTTTAATCAGTTGATCTTTAAAAATATGTTATTGAAATTAAAAAAAGAATTCAACTTTAAGTGCTGGAAATTGTCACAGAGAGAGAGGCACAGAGAGAGAGAGGCACAGAGAGAGAGAGAGAGAGAGAGAGAGAGAGAGAGAGAGAGAGAGAGAGAGAGAGAGAGAGAGACAGAAAGAGAAATAAACCGTGTGTGTGTGTGTGTGTGTGTGTGTGTGTGTGTGTGTGTGTGTGTGTGAGTGTGTTGTGAAACTTACCAATGTCTTCTCCTAGCTCTGCTAAACCTCCTGGAAACTTCCATAGAGTATGCTGCAACATACACACACACACGCATGCACACACACGCACACACACACACACATAACACACACACACACACACACACACACACACACACACACACACACACACACACACACACACACACATACACTCACAACAAGCACGCACGCACGCACACACACAACACACCAAAAACACACCGCAATATAATTTTATCTGAATGACTTTTAGTGGAAGGACGTTAAACTGAAGAACAACAACACACACACACACACACACACACACACACACACATTAAACTTTGTACAAACATTTCACAGGAACAAAAAAAAATGGCAAGAAAAATAAAATCTGCAGGAAAAAAAATCATCACCAAAATGCTTTATCTTATGCCTATCTTGTCCAACCCCCCAAAAAATATTTGAGAGCAAGGACACTGAATCACTCTAAAAGTCGATGTACAAGTGAACATTTTTCACCCCTTCCCCATGGCAACACAGTGTCATGCTAGTGTAGATATTATTGGCCTATCACTGTGTTGCCACGGGGAAAGATTGAAAAATACCCACATGTACATCGACCTAAAGATGTCCCAGCAAGTAACAGGATGGAATGATTGGAGGGTTGCGGTATCACCCAAACAACTTTTTGTTTTCTGTCAGCAGCAGAAATAGCTTGTGAACTGTAGAACAGAATCACTTCAATTGTGTTGTTTTTTTATTACGACTGGTATATCGCATGAGGTTGATGTGTCCAACATTGAGTAAAGCGAAGGTGCAGGGGGTTTGTTGCCGTACACAGCGACACCAGCGCTATGTCTCTTTCAATCCTGTTTCTTCTTATTTTTCTTATTTTCCTCCTCCTCCTCCTTTTTCTTCTAATTCTTCTTCTTCTTCTTCTTCTTCTTCCTCCTCCTCCTCCTCTTTCTTCTTCCTCTTCTTCTTCCTCCTCCTCCTTCTTCTTCTTTTCTTCATCCTCCTCCTTCTTTCTTCTTTCTCCTCCTCCTCCTCCCCTTCCTCTTGTACTCTCTTCTTCCTCCTTGTTCGAGCGTTCGGCCATTGAGATAAAAATAGAGTAAGGGAAATAACCTGATGTTCAGCTCTCTCCAAAGTTGGATTGTTTCCCCTACACAGTACAGCATATTAAGAAGAAAAAAATATATATAAAATTAAACGAAATAAAACAAACTGTCAGCCACACAAAATGATAAGTTAGTTAAACATAATGAATTCACGAGAATGTCTGTCTGTCTCTGATATCTCTCTCTTTCTTCTCTCAACTGATAATGTGTACAATTAAACTGAATGTGTCCGTGAGAGAAAACTCACTAAACACACAAATAGGCAGAATAATACCCTTTTCATTGACTTCATATCGATGGTCTATGCTCCTACACACACATACACACACACACACACACACACACACACACACACACACACACACACACACACACACACACACACACACACACACACACACATGCACACGTGCCCACACACAGTGGCATATGTGAAAATGTGCGCACACACACACATGTGTACATGCCCACACACACAGGCGTATGTGAACATGTGCACATAAATACACACACACACACATCCCTGTGTGCTCATATGCACGCGCACACACATGCACACAAACACACACACCACAACACACAAATAATTACATAACATAATTTACTTTATATATGTAGATATTAGACAATTTACTTTGTGTGTGATTCCAGTCAGAAATGTCTGACAATGGCTTCCAGATATAGGAGGAGGTGTAAAGGGCCTCGAGTCCTTATGCCTAAACTAGAAGTAAATGACCATATAAACTAAAATGTGTGTAAAGTTCTAGAATGTCCCCACTATGCCACAGGCCCGCTATACCACAGCCTTGTCTCTTTGATGTTAAAATATATATATGTGTGTGTGTGTGTGTGTGTGTGTGTGTGTGCGTGTGCGTGTGTGTGTGTGCATAGGGTTAGGGTTAGAGAAAGAGAATGAGAGAGAGAGAGAGGGTTAGGGTTAGAAAGAGAGAGAGAGGGTTAGAGTTAGAGTTATCAATCCTAACCCTAACACACACACACACACACACAGAGCGGACCAAACAAGATTCAAAGAGGCCAGGCTGTGGCAGAGCGGGCCTGTGGCATAGCTGGCCTGTGGCATGGCGGCATGCACCCAAAGTACTCACTGGTCTGTTCTTGTCCTGAACCACCAGCACCTCTTCAGTGTCCTCTCTCACCACAATGCCTGACACAGAAGACAATAGTTGGTGTAAACAGCATTATCGTCGGTGAAATTAAAAAAACCCGTATCTCAATTTTTATTATTTTTAAAAGTTAGATACATAGTCAGCTCTCTCATTTTTCCAGCCTCCTTCCACCAAAAGCTCGTATCTCTAACGACTTTCTATCTGGGATAAATGAGGTTGTGTAAATAGAAGAAAAATTCGTAAGTCCCAAATTCAGATCTACTTAATTAAGGACAAAAACCTTGTATCTTCATTTTTTAAGTACAGTATTAAAAAATTTAAAAAAAATTAACAAAATGCAGGACTAAACTTGCAATGTCTTGAACAACATATTCATCATAGCTAATCAATTGTGGTAAACACAGTTAATTTTAAAAAAATTCGTTTTTTTTCAAAACTACCAAAATTCAGATACAAGGTTTCTGAATTTCACAGACGATATTTTACAAGCAATGCAAACACAGAATAAAGGCAACAAATACACTGAAAATTTAATTGCTTACGTCAAAATTGAAGGGACTGAAATTTTATTTTGAGTTAGCCAATATTTTTTAGTTAAAAAGACTTTTCAACATAAAGATTATTGAACTGGGACCCAAAGGTTTTTGCGAGTTATCCAGTGTTTTTGAGTTACCCGTTTTTGAGTTATCAGGAATCCACTGTAGGTATTTATTTCCTCACTGGTAATGCATATTTTACAACCATTTCAAATAGAATAATGGCAGCAACTATTTTGTATTTCCCCACTGGCAATGCATATTTTACAACCATTTCAAACAGAATATAATGGCAGCAACTAGTTTTTATTTCCTCACTGGCAATTATTTCAAATTGGCAATTATTTACAACCATTTCAAACAGAATAATGGCAGCAACTAGTTTTTATTTCCTCACTGGCAATTATTTCAAATTGGCAATTATTTACAACCATTTCAAACAGAATAATGGCAGCAACTATTTTGTATTTCCCCACTGGCAATGCATATTTTACATGCATATTTTACAACCATTTCAAACAGAATAATGGCAGCAACTAGTTTTTTTATTTCCCCACTGGCAATGCATATTTTATAACCATTTCAAACAGAATAATGGCAGCAAATAGTTTTGTTATTTCCTCACTGGCAACTCATATTTTTCAACCATTTCAAACAGACTAATGGCAACAAATAGTTTTTTTATTTCCTCACTGGCAACTCATATTTTTCAACCATTTCAAACAGACTAATAGCAGCAAATAGTTTTTTTTAATTTCCTCACTGGCAACTCATATTTTACAACCAATACAAACAAAGAATACTGGCAGCAATGAGCTTAAACTTTAAAGCTTAAACTGTGCCTACTTCTATGATTCCAATGTCAAAAATGGCGGCTGGCAAGTAAACTAAAAGACAAATGTACAATCATGCTACGAACGAAAAATTGGAGTTTTACGTCCTCTCGGTCTGGAACAGACACATATGGGACATTTGTAGATACAAACATGGTGGAAACAATACTGGAGGCAATGCCCGGAGGCAGTGCAACACCAGTAAAGTCCCGATTTTTTAACAATACGGATAGGTGTAGCAGCAACCACGCCTCGGTTAAACCTCATCGGCTATGGTACCACCACATAGCTCTAGTATCATGCTTTACACAAACAAAGAAAATAAAGTTAAATGTTTTCAACTTCAAGTTTGTGAAGAAATAGAGATCAGAAAGAAAACCAAAACAAAGGTTAAAGTCATAAACCTTCATAACTAAAAAAAACCAGTTCCTCAACACAAATAGAATGACATTTAACCACCCATTTGTAGAGTGTAGAGTGGCACAGTGGTAGCGCGTTCGCTTCGTGTCAAGTAAACCCAAGTTCGAACCTGGGTACAGGGGATTTTTCCTCTCACTTTGCACTAGGCCTTATGGTCTGAACGTGGAGTCTTTCGGATGAGACGATAAACCGAGGTCCTGTGTGCCCATGCACTTAGCATACGCTAAACCCAGTGGCAACGAAAAAGTTGTTATTTGGTCAAAATTTACCCCCCCTCATCAGTCACACAAAAATTGCATGCAATGCAAACGCGCTCTCCAGGTGGGAGCAACCCGAATTTCACAGAGACGCCTCTGACTATAAAGTACCTAATACCTAATACCATTTATTTGTCTATATGACTGTAACTATGTCTGTCTCTGTCTGTCCACCCTTGTTCATTAAACAACCCAAGGTGCATAACTCCATCTTCATCATTAAGCAGGTGTTGCCTAAACTGGAGTTAAGTCCCTTTAACTGCTCTTTTTTCCTTGAGAAAGGGTAGGATGTGTGTGTGTGTGTGTGTCGGGGGGTGCAAATTGTTGACTCTTGATGAATATAAAATGGTAAAGTTTGTTTCTAATTATGCTTTCTATAATGAAGGTACATATGTATTTGATAATAGGGAACACAAAATAAATAGAAGCCTTCCTTCCACTAGTGAGTTAGCAGATTTTATCAAAAGATTTGCGGTTTATGTCATTAACCCTTTCACCGCCAAAGTCGCATTTTAGCACCACACTGGCTTAACACCTATGCCACTAAAAGGCATCAAATTGGGGTCTATTATCCAAAGACCCTATTGTCTTAGTTTTGGGAAGTAAGGATAGACCTTATTATATTATATATGTCACAGAAGAACCCCCAATACTGGAGATGGATTTTATTCTCTACCAAGGTAATTTTAATGGAAATTTTTGGCTGAAATATGGCTGGCGGTGAAAGGGTTAATAGTCACAGACAAAACAAACAGTGAGCATATACAATGAAAATAATTTTTTGTTTGAATGTCTTTTGGGGGAAAGTGCAGCAGAATCTTCAACCTGATGAAGTTGGCTGCCTGAGGCGAAGAAGAAGAGAAGAGGGAGGGGGGGGGGGGGGGGGGGGGGGGGTATGCAAAACTGTATAGCAGCTAGAGCGATTCCTAATCCACATGTTTCAAACTCAAAGACAGACCCATTTCAGGACAGTTGAGATCCTATCATGTGAACAGCATGCTTCTATCAGCAGGGCTCCCAATCGTCCCGCAAAACAAGGGGCCCCAGGGACTCCTTCACTTACAGCATAGAGGGTCCTAGAGGCGGAATAGAGGGTCCCAGTGGCATTGCGAACACTAAAAAGAATTTTTCTCATGCATCCCTGGGACCCCCTGCATTTTCTTGTAGAGGGTCCTTTAGAATTTTTGTACTTCATAGACCCCCGAATGGGGGTCCCTGGGAGCCCTGATCAGAAGCTCACTATCTTACAAAGTACAAAAAAACATTAACCACAAGAAATACCTGAAATGTGGGCAGAGACTGTATAGGGGAAGATAAGCATCCGGTCTCTGTTCCCTATATGAGTAGTGAGGACAGAAACACTGGTTATGTCCCTTTGAAACAGTACACATTTTACACATAGATAGGCCAGTTGAATTCTCCGTTCAAGTTCCAGTCTGAGTTTTTGGATAGCCTCCACTGTGAAAAGTGTACTGGCCCCACTAACGATAACTCTATCAGCCCGGTTCACGGAGCTCTTAAGTAATCCATCTTACCCTTTTAGAATATCTTTGATGTGAGTGAACAAAACAACACGCAGTACCAACAAGTACACACCAAGAGGAAAACTGTGTTATCAAATTGGTCATTGGATTTGGAGACAGCTTGACTGTGAAGAGGGGAAGTACTGCTTTATTTTCTGTGCTGTTTGAAAAGGACATTTCTGTTGAAATATCACAGGTGTAGAGTGGCACAGTGGTAGCGCGTTTGCCTCGTGTCAAGTGAACCCGAGTTCGAACCTGGGTACAGGGGATTTTTCCTCTCACTTTACACTAGGCCTTACGGTCTGAACGTGGAGTCTTTCGGATGAGACGATAAACCGAGGTCCTGTGTGCCCATGCACTTAGCATACATTAAACCCAGTGGCAACGAAAAGTTGTCATTTGGTCAAAATTTACCACCACCCCCTTTCCTTCCTCATCAGTCATACAAAAATTGCATGCCACAAAAAAAATTGGGTGGCGCGCCTCTGGCTGCGACGCTCTCTCCAGGTGGGAGCAACCCAAATTTCACAAAGACGCCTCTGTGACTATAAGTACCTAATACCTAATGTTTTGTTTTGTCTCGTCAATTAAATAATGTTACATTGCACTGGTTGCGTGTTTTGTTTGTATGGTGTTTTCTTACAAATTATAGTCATAGGCTTGTTGCCCAAAGGTTGAGTAGGTCTACACAAAATAACTAACTGGTTTATAAAAAAGGAAATAGTTCAACTAAGTCACTGTCTTTAAAATGCTGTCAATACCTCATTATTCTGCTAAATATTTCAGTTGATTTAGTCTTCATTAGTCAATTTTTTCAAAGGTTTGTTTTGCTGGTAGATTTTTCTTTCAATCTAATATTGTCTTGGAAGAGAAACAGAACAAATTTGGCAAAGAGCATGTTCAGACCTTAAACTGTTCAATACAAAAGGTAGCTCTGAATCTGATGGATGTTCAAGAGCAATAGTCATTTGTATACTACGTGTATAACACAATTCAGAATGCTAAGAAATAATTTATTCCTGAACATGCACGTACACAAGCACACAGTCTCACACACACAGTGAGACACACACAGAGTGAGACACACACAGAGTGAGACACACACAGAGTGAGACACACACAGAGTGAGACACACACAGAGTGAGACACACACACACACACACACACACACACACACACACAGTGTGCCACACACACACACACACACAGAGTGACACACACACACACACACACACACACAACACACACACACACACACACACACACACACACACACACACACACACACACACACAGTGACCCACACACACACACACAGTGACACACACACACACACAAGAGTGACACACACACACAGTGACACGCACACGTACACACACACACTGACAAACAAACACACACACACACACACACACACACACACACACACACACACAGTGACACACACACATGCACCCACTCACCCACCCACCCACACCCACACACAATGACACACACACACACACACAGTGACACACACACACACACACTTCGCCCTTCCCCCACTCTACTCCCCTGCCCATCCACTTACCCCAGCATCTTTCTCACCCCCACCTCCACCCCCCTAATTCCACTTCTTACTGACCCGACACCCCCACTTGGTGCGTGGCAAATCGCGGAGTGAGGTCCGTCTTGTCCAGGGGGAGCCAGCGCTTCATCATGGCCTCCGAGCCCTCGGCGTGGTGGAATAGGAACCCCTCGCGGGCCGCGCACTGGATGAGGCCGCTCAGCCTCAGGGGGACCTTCAGCCAGATGGCCCACAGCCCTTCTCTGTGCCACACCTCCAGAGAGTCTGTAAGGGACACAATTCAAATTCAGCTAGGCATTAACTAAGCGCTATATCCCCAGCCGCACAGCACATTTTCCACATTTTCTTACTTTCACAGGGCTCCCAATCGTCCCGCAAAACAAGGGGTCCCAGGGACTCCTTCACTTACAGTATAGAGGGTCCTAGAGGAGGGATAGAGGGTCCCAGTGGCATAGCAAATGCTAAAAAGATTTTTTTCTAGTGCATCCCTGGGACCCCCTGCACATTTTTTAGAGGGTCCTGTAGAATGTTAGTGCTTCATAGACCCCCAATTGGGGGTCCCTGGGAGCCCTGCTTTATTTTCGAACTTGGCCTAGATATATATCCTAACTACAGGATATGCGTGCAAACTTTGAGCCTCCTAGTCCTAAAGGTCCCATCGTTCAAACATTGTCCTGTTAAACATACGTACAAACGTCAGTGAAAACATCAGCTTCGCTTGCACGGTTACTAAACATGTTTATTGCCATTTGAAATAACCCGTCAGTGGGGCATAGTGTGCAGGACTAGGGACAGAAAAACAAATACGCCTAAGTTTGGAAACTTTTGCCTAAATCAATTTTATTAATCAGACTAAAATTTAAAAATATGTAATGTGTATGCAGACAAACACTTGTATACAAGCGATTTTGAACACCGGCACACACCCACAACCATGCAGGTGCGCACACACACACACACATCTCTGTTATTTCATCTTTGTAGATTAGTATTGCAAGAAAGATAAGTACTTTATCATAACAAATTTATACTTTTAAAATCTTCTCACCTTTCAACAGTGAAGCAAACTGCCTTTCATCTACCCCCTCTGGCAGCTGGTTCAGATCCACAGTAATGCCATTGTGTCGATCCACATCACCAGTCAGCGGTGACGCTGAACTCTTCTGTGTTTTCAACGCCGACAATGAAATCTGCGGTGATGATTCCAACACTGATGACGATGACACAGAATCAGATGATGATGAAGACAATGGTGGTGACGATGAAGGTGAGGATGAATCTGAGGAGGAAGAAGATGAAGTGGAGTTAGCTCTTGAAAGACACAGTTGTGGAAGAGTGACGTATGCGGCGGTAGAAAGTGGCCCACTGTTGAAAGTCCATTTGTGGAGATGGTTTATGCGTGCTGCTTGTCTCCATAAATGGGGATGTAGCGAGCACATTGTGACACTTGTGGAAGATAACCTGGGAAGATAAATACACATAGGTACACACAGGCCCACACACGCACGCATATGTCTGTGCGCACACACACACCACATGTACACACACACACACACAGTGTGCATGTGCATGTGCACACATAGTATTACACACACACACATCCACACACACACACACACACACACACACACACACACACACACAGCAATGTATATTTGTTTACATTCCATCAAAGCCAGCTTTCATAAAAACAGAAAAATCACATGTACTGCGTGTCGCAGTCAAAAAAGTCGCTCGTTCAAATAAATCGCCCACTACTATGAGAGTGTGTATTTGCGACAACCACAAATTTCACTCTTTCTTTACTTGAACCATTTACCTAACCCTAACCCTAACCCTAGAAAAAAGTGAAATTTGTGGTTCATGCTCAATGTCGCAAAATGTTGCAAAGTGTCGCAGTCAAAAAAGTCGCCCGTTCAAATAAATCGCCCGGCTACTATGAGAGTGTGTAACTATGTGAGAGTGTGAACTATGTCCAAAGACTTCTTACTATCTTAGTAAATCTTACGTTCTTACCATCTGAGTGATCTAAAGATGATTGTACAGGCCATAGACAAAGAATGGAGTAACTTTAAGCTTAATAAATTCACTGCAACCCTAGCTTTGAAAGATGATCTTACATAAGATTTTGATGATGGTACATGGTGATTGTTTAATGAAACTTTCATTGAAAGAGGAAAAAATATCTACTTTCGATTTTATCCGTAGCAAAAATGCCATGAAAATAACATTCTTCTACCTTAGATCAAGCTCCATCAAAACATGCCCCAAAGGTGTTCGTACACACGCATTAAAATCAACAATTTATTAGCTAAGCTGTCTAATTCACCCTGCTTGACAACTCACCAAGAGGTAAAACAATCTCAAATTTCGATTTTATCTCGAATGTTGGAAGTGCGATTCTGTCTGCTCAGCGTTACACAAGAAACACAAGGGAGACTAGGCCTATATACTTAAGTATATTCCATGAAGAACGAAAGTGATCTACCCTATATTTCAGTCCGCAGATACGAATTACCAAAACCATTTCAGATTTTCTTGCAAGCAATGCCCCCAACCCAAGAAAAAATGGTTTTGTCTCTGTCATTTTTTGTCTGCATGGGTCAAATCTGTCTCTCGGCTAAAATAATTACTCGTGAATGGTATTTAGAAAAAAAAATAAATAATTCTTCTCTAATACTAATGACAAAGTTTTGGAATAACCTTCCTGCACACACTTGCACAGAATTTAACACAGTTTAAAAACCTCCTTGATAATCACCTTTCAATGTTAAATATTCAAATCGAATATGACTATAAAGCATGAGCTTTGTTTATATTAACTGTCTC
>CM065692.1:50472721-50485221 GCA_017654935.2 Phymorhynchus buccinoides | reverse complement strand
TTTTACCCCGTCTTCCCCTAGTAATAATATCTTAGCATAAACAGTCTATGTTTTGCCAGTTTAGTCTAATGTACACGTTACTCCCCGTGTTAGCTGTTCAAGACGCGCTCGTGATTACCATACTATCCTTTTTCGATTGCTTCTCCAGTTGTCAACACCCCAACTTTACGCTTTCATGCTGGCACCACACCGCAAGTCTTAATCCCTCTTAATCTCTAACTTCTGGTCGGAAGCTTTTCTTTTTGCGGATGGTATTATGGGGTTACATTTGCGTCAAAGTAGGACAATTAGTCACAATTTCTTTTTAATTAATATTAATGCATGTGTTTTTTCTTCTGGAATAGGGTGATTTATTTATCAGATTTGAAATAAACAAAAGTTTAGAGTGTACAAAAAATACGTGTTGGAAGTTAGTGAGAGCTTTGATGTAGTAGTTACTGTACTTGACTCTAACATTCAAAACGGCCATGTTGAAATAATTATCAGGCAAATGTTAAGAAAAGCTCCCTCTTCTGCCCCTTTCATTCATTTCAAACGGTTTCAGGTTAGGGTTAGGAATAGGGTTTGGGCTAAGGTTAGGGATAGGTTTAGGGTCAGCTTAGTCATCAACTTTTTGTGTGTGTATTTGACACTAAACTGACCCTAAACCTATCCCTAACCCTAACCCTATTCCTAACCCTAACCCTAACCCAAAACCGTCTAATCCACACACACACAATAATAATAAAAAAAATTATGTTATGAGATTAACACTTAACTGACCCTAAACCTATCCCCAACCCTAACCCTAACCCTATTCCTAACCCTAACCCTAACTGAAACCGTCTGAAATGAATGGAATGGGCAGATGAGGGAGCTGTTCTAAACATTTGCCAAATGTCATTGTACATTAAGCTGTGAGAGAAGAAAAGAATACCGAAGGAATGAGAGAAGAGTTATTAATTAACCGAGGAAATTCAGTGACGATCCTTTGGAAAACAAGTCCCAACAAAATATCAAAGTATCTCATGTAACAATGTAAACGTTTTCAAAGGTAGGCTATATATTATTCTGTTTGTTTATCTAAATCAAGCAAGTCAATATAAACACAAGGACTTTTTTGTTTGCAAAACCGATGTCTGATCATAATAAGTGGAACATAGGAAGAAATTATTCAAATGAAAGAAATCGAAAAGAATATAGGTTATAACTTTTAGGAGAAACCCCCCCAAAAAAAAACCCACCTCAAATACCTTTGGTAAAAAAAATATTAAAAATCCCAACTTCCAGATTTTTTTGGATAGATCATAATCTATTTTCCAGGACCATTGTAGAAAAGTCATATTGTCATGTTGTTGGTTTTTTAAATCGTAAGTGCTTCCATACTTTTCCCTACTTTGGACAGATTAAGGAGAGTTTGTTGAGGGTCATTCACGGAGTAGGTGGGTGATCACGTTGGCACGAGAATTGCCCGAGATCTCTTCACAGTTCATCTGGCTCAGCAGAAGATCAACTTGTAAGTAGCATTAGTAAGGAAAGAATAAAAAATATTAGAAAGAACAGGCAAGGCAAAAGAGTCGTAGAACTGCCAACAGACTTGTGAACATTGTTGTTATTTGTTTGTGTGGTGTGTGTGTGTTGTTGTCGTTGTTGTGGATTTTTTTAAAAATCAAAGAAGCGTTTAGATTGTGAAACGTGTACTGCATGTATTCATCTGGAGACATACACAGGGCAAATCTTTCAGTGCTGCACATGTATTGTTCTTTATAGCATAAAGAGAGCATAACAAAGTTTTAAAAACGTAAAAATAAAAAAAACCCAACGAAACAAGCTAAGCACAAAATCAATAATTCGGAAGAATAAAAAGACACACCAGACTATCATAAACGATGGTTGCTTAAAGACCCCCCACGTCACTTGTCACATTCCCTCTTATGCTAGGAAGATTTCTTAAGATTTCTTACCAGGTATAAGAGGGGAAACACTTGAAAATCGTGATTTTGACACGTGACGTGCTGGGTCTTTAAAGTAGATAAATAAGATAAATGAAAATATCATTGGAAATCACATTCAGTATTAGATCAGACAACAACACAACCTCCACAACATAACTTTTATAGCAAACTGTGCTAATTGTCAAGATTCGTGGGTTGTTGTTGTTGTTGTTGTTGTTGTTGTTGTTGTTGTTGTTGTTGTTATTGTCAAGATTCTCCTCTTTGTTTAATTGCTATCATACTATTTTAAATGATTATTTTTTTAATGCTTAATTTTACCTGTGGTGGTTTCAGAAGAGAGTTCAAGACTCGAACAGAAAAGTCAAGAACATACCCGGTAAAACGAGAAAGAAAAAGAGAGTCCATGCCATGGCAATTTAGTAAGAACTTCGAACGAGACAGAAAAACAGAGTTCAGGGCTCGAAAATATCTTAAAGACCCACCACATCACGTGTCAAAATTATTAACTTTATCTAAAGAACTGTCCCATATGGTTCTTTATAACCGAGAGGACGTAAAACATAAACATTCGTTCGTGTCAAAATCACGGGTTTCACGTGTTTTCCCTCTTATAGCTGGTAATAAATCTTGTTTTGACCAGGTTTGACTCCCATACAAATGTCCCCAAATTGAAAACGAAACATAATTTTAAAGAGCAGCCTCAATTGGAAGTTGGGGGACATCTGTATGTGGGTCAGAGCTACCCAGAAAAAAACAACCAAGGGACTTAATCGTGGTGGACCAGTGTGTCTTTGAGAACAAAAAAAGAGGGGAAATAATAAGCTGATTCAAGTCGAGTGTGGAAGTGGAACTGCTAGATCTATCGCTGTGCTCACTGCGTGACGACAACCACTTCAGGGCGAGCACAAGCAGTAGAGGGACAAGATTTGCATCACCGAGGATGAAGACTGGGGCCAGTTTCCTCGCTGCGGTGGTGGTGGTGGTGTGGGGGCTGGTGCTGTGTCCAGGGGGGGTGCAGGGCACCACCTACCAGAACCTGGACTCTCTGGTGACCAACCTGTTCACTAACTACAAGGTGGAACTTCGACCCTTCGTGGACAACTCTTCGGCCACGGTGGTCTACATGGGAATCAACCTCATCTCGGTACAGGTAAAGGGAGGCAACCCACTTGACAAACTCTAATGGTACGGCTGTCGTCTTCTTCTTCTTCTTCTTCTTCTTCTTCTTCTTCTTCTTCTTCTTCTTCTCTTCTTCTTCTTCTTCTTCTTCTTCTTCTTCTTCTTCTTCTTCTTCTTCTTCTTCTTCTTCTTCTTCTTCTTCTTCTTCTTCTTCTTCTTCTTCTTCTTCTTCTTCTTCTTCTTCTTCTTCTTTCTTCTTCTTCTTCTTCTTCTTCTTCTTCTTCTTCTTCTTCTTCTTCTTCTTCTTCTTCTTCTTCTTCTTCTTCTTCTTCTTCTTCTTCTTCTTCTTCTTCTTCTTCTTCTTCTTCTTCTTCTTCTTCTTCTTCTTCTTCTTCTTCTTCTTCTTCTTCTTCTTCTTCTTTTTCTTCTTCTTCTTCTTCTTCTTCTTCTTCTTCTTCTCCTTCTTCTTCTTCTTCTTCTTCTTCTTCTTCTTCTTCTTCTTCTTCTTCTTCTTCTCCTTCTCCTTCTTCTTCTTCTTCTTCTTCTTCTTCTTCTTCTTCGATCGCTCGGACAGTTTCCTGTAAATTATGAGTACAGATGCGTCATGCTGCCGTTATGCGCCTAACTAAGAAATAGTTAGGCCCAGCAAGTCCGACTTCGGCTGGAGGAAATGTTTTTGAAAGAGTTTCGTGAAAAAAAGGCAGGAGAATGGACCGGTAAGTCAGAAAGATAGTAGATAACAGTAAGCGAAGGGAAAAGGCATAGTCAAAGCACAGAACTTCCAGAAGGTGGGGGAACTATTTATACAAAAGACACCCCCCCCCCCCCCCGGTATCCCCAAGGGGGGAGTACGGCTGTCTAAATTGTGACAACTGTGAGGTATGATTCTCATCAAATACAGTCGAACCTCACTTAACAGGCACCTCAGTATACCGGACATTTTTTGGTCAGTCTGTAATTTTTTCCCCTTCTTATTTTTTTACTAAGGGTGTCTCCGGTATAGCGACCATTCCGCTATTCAGGACAACGGACGGTGATCTCAGTCTGAATCCCTATTAACTAGTGTAATTTACCACTCAGTATTCCGACCACCCTGATCACGATTTTTTTAATAGCATAGTCAAAAACAAAACAAAATCCAGGTTTTTGCGCATGCACACGCATATATACATGTACATGCACGTACACACACACACTCTCTCTCTCTCCCACACATACACCAGCTTCACACAGTATGAATGTGTCAGTACACCAAACACTAAGTCACACAGAAACCCAGACATTTTTGTATCAAATAACAACACTTAAGGCTCTTGGAAATGTCCATCTTAGTCAGCCACACAGACAATAGGATGAAAGAGAGCGGGGAAAAGCCTACCTAAAACATAAAAAAAGGGGGGGGGGGGGGGGGGGGGGGGGGGGGGGGGGGGGGGGGGGGGGGGGGGGCGAGTGAAAATGAACAAAGAAAAAGGGAGGAAAGGAAGGAAAAAAGAAAACAAAGGGTGAAAAAATGAAGGCGGAAGTGGTTGTGGGTTGCATGATGAGTGAGCAAGAGAGCGGATGAATGATTGGGTGTGGTGTGAGAGTTACATATTTTGTTAATGTAAATTTATGTTTCATACTTTTATTTAATATTTTTATTTTTACACGGTGGAAGACAAGTTTCCATGAGCGTTGTACAATGCCAATGGACAATAAAGAAACTTATGACTTATGACTTAATCACGGGAAAGGAAATTTGAAAAAATCAAGGTCAAGGAAAGATCACGGAAAAGTTGTGCTAAAAATCAAAGGAAATATGATTGTTGCATGTTTACATTCTTTACATCATACACATCATTATCTGTTACTGAAACATTTCGGACGGGATCCGAGTCGAAGAATATCTTGTCCTGATGCTGAAGTCAGCATCCATGTAGGTTGTTGGTCTTGATGCAGATGTTGGCATCTATTACTAGTATTAGGCGGTAGAAGACTTGAGCATTGTGAGACAAGCCGAAGGTTGTCCAGGTGCTCCTGTAGTCCGCTGATCTCGTTTTCGAAGACGTGGACACATAGAGACGGGAATATTATAGAGTCGGGTACACATACAGACGGGGACACAATGACGGGGACACATGGAGACTGGGATATATAGAGACGGAGACACATAGAGACTGGGACATATAGAGACGGGGACACATAGAGACGGGGACACATAGAGACGGTGACACATAGAGACTGGGACATATAGAGACGGGGACACATAGAGACAGGGACACAATGACGGGGACACATAGAGACGGGAACATATAGAGACGGAGACACATAGACACGGGGACACAATGACATGGATATATGGAGACAGGGACACAGACGGAGACGCATAGAGACAGGCACACATAGAAACGGGGACACAATGACGCGGACAAAATGCTAGGGACACACAGAGACAGGGACACATAGAGACGGGGCTGTATGTGTATTTGGGAAATGATGGAAAGCAGGAGAGTACTTGTGTGTGCGTGTCTCGATCAGTTGGTCTGTCAGTCTGTCTGCCTGTCTGTCTGCCTGACTGTCAGCTTATCCATTTTACCCTCAATAAAACATTCGTATTTCGTATAAACATTCGTATTTCTGTACATGCTGACGAGCGAGCTTTGACGGCGTTGCCTCTTGTTTTGTTTTTGTTGTTTTTTAATTCCCCAGGAGCTGAATGAGATCGACCAGTCCCTGACGTTCTCAGCCTTCATGTACATGCTGTGGGAGGACCACCGACTCGCCTGGAACATGGGCGCCTACAACGACACCACCTTCTTCACCTACCCCCAGAAGTCCGTCTGGATCCCCGACATCACCATCGCCAACACCGTGGAATCCATCAGCGAGCTAGGCTTCGACAGAAACTACCTCTAGTAAGTAGCTGACTTAAATCACTTCTAGTAAGTAGTTGACCGAAACTACCTCTAGTAAGTAATTGACTGAATTTACTTATAGTAAGTAGATGACCGAAACTACCTCTAGTAAGTAGTTGATCGAAGTAGCTGGCGTCCCTAAGGCGGGTCCTCTGTTGATCTCAGCTACGTTCGGCAACTCCTGCAGCCTTGTGATCGCCACGGCCGTCTCAGTCTGCTGAACTACTGTGCAATGTCACCTGGCCTAAAGAGTGGATATGGCGCACGCGAAGAGTGCACCACTTTCAGCCCTAGCGCAGGCAGGAGGAGGAAAAGGAGAGGACCAAGCTCTGCAGCGACGGGAAAGAGGCGAACACAGCAAGTGTAAGATGACACTTGAAGCTGCAGCTTCGATCCAAGGTGCAGGTGCAGTTTCGATGTAGTTGGCTCAGGAGCAAGGGTCCCAAGACTACAACATCATTCGGTTTGACCAAGCAGCCCTTTTTAGGGAGATCTCTGATTGCTCCACAATCCACATGGAGAGGGGCCTATAAAAGGGGGCTCACCGCTGCCATCTCATTATGAGGTGCGATAAAGAAGAACAAGAAGAAGCTGGCGTGCTGGAATGTGCGCACCATGATGGCTACAGAGGTCAGTGATCGCCCTCAGAGACGCTGTTTTCTTTGGAGAACTAAGGTAGAGATAACGTGACCGAGGTGTTCTTGTGCTTTAACGTTAGTATGATGTTTATGATTATTACAATCGAGTAGAATATTCATAACTGAATTCCAATTCCCACCCATTATTTCATGATCAAACTCAATTCCTATTTATGCGTCCTTCTAATTATGCATAAAAGGCTGGATCGTCTCTATTAGACCCATAAATACTTACTACCAAGAATGTTTTCCCATTGATAGTTCCCTCCTTGTTCTTTATATACCTTTGTAACTTTAAATTCAAAATTGTTGTTAAATAATATAGCCACGCCTCTGGAATCTGAGGTGTATGGTGCAAAACATTCTCCTTTAACATTTTTTTTTTCAATCTTTGAGTTAGGTGAACATCTTGTAACAAATATATTGAAAAAGGCTTACACCTGAGCTAATTACTATCTGCTAAGCCCTGACAGTTCATGGACAATATTTTAATGTTTTCACTACTATTCATGGTATTCTAATTAAATTGTAAATATCTTGGTCCTGTTACTCTTCGTTTCTTTGCAGCTGTAATGCTATGGTTTGGTATGGATATTCGTAAGTGGTTGATAATCATCATAGACGTCTTATTAGTACGCACTCTTTGCTGAAATCCCTATTTTACAAATACATCAACGTTTTTCACAATCGTACATAGGTACTCAGTGTCCAAATTTTCTTTAAAAGTTTTATGACACCAATCCTACCGGCACGGTAGTAATAATTTGTATTTATTTATTTATCATTTTACAGCATTATTTTCTTTATTATTTATCATTTTACAGCATCATTGTCTTTGCTATATATCACGTTTTCAGCATTGTCTTTATGTATTTCCAGCATTATTTTCTTTATTATTTAAGAATGTCCAGTATTATTTTCTTGATTATTTAAGAATGTCAAGCAATATTTTCTTTAGTATGTATGAATGTCAAGCATTATTTTCTTTATTATTTGTCATTTTCCAGCATTATTATCTTTAGGACTTAATACTAGACAATGTGGCGGTACCATAGCCAATGAGGTTTAACCGAGGCGTGGTTACCGCTACACCTATCTATATTGTTAAAAACTCGGGACTTTACTGGTGTTGCACTGCCTCCGGGCATTGCAGCCAGTATTGTTCCCACCATCTTTGTATTTACAAATGTCCCATATGTGTCTATGACCGAGAGGACGTAAAACATCATTTTCATCTTCATTATTATCTTTATCTTTTATCAATGTGCAGCATTAGCTCCTTTATAATGTATCATATTCCAGCATTATCTACTTTATTATTTACGAATGCCCAGCTTTATTTTATTTATTATTTATCATTCTTCAGCAATTATTTTCTTGATCATTTATCATTTTCCAGCGGCTATTCTCCATATTCGTTATCAATGTGCAGCATATCTCACAAGGGTGATGTGGAGTGGGCCCCTGTGGGGGTGTACACCATCTCGTGCGACATCGACGTGACCTACTACCCCTTTGACACCCAGATCTGCACCATCATCTTCAGCACCTTCGTGTCCAGGAACCACGAGGTGGACCTCCAGGCTGACAAAGTCCACTCCACCAGCCTGGAGCTCTACAGCCCCTCTGGTACCTGGGACCTGCTGTCC
Source organism: Phymorhynchus buccinoides (assembly GCA_017654935.2). NCBI lineage: Eukaryota > Metazoa > Mollusca > Gastropoda > Neogastropoda > Raphitomidae > Phymorhynchus > Phymorhynchus buccinoides. Next base: position 50,476,987 of record CM065692.1, on the reverse strand, counting down.
TTCACCACACAGATAGAGGCTGACCTCTCGTGAGTTCCATTCTGGTGGTGTTTTAGTATTCTCTTATGTGAATATTTCACCTCTCGTGAGTTCCATGCTGTTCGTGTTCTAGTATTCTCTTGTGTGAATATTTCACCTCTCGTGAGTTCCATGCTGTGGGTGTTTTAGTATTCTCTTGTGTAAATATTTCACCTCTCGTGAGTTCCATGCTGTTCGTGTTCTAGTATTCTCGTGTGTTAATATTTCACCTCTCGTGAGTTCCATGCTGTTCGTGTTCTAGTATTCTCTTGTGTGAATATTTCACCTGTCGTGAATTCCATCCTGTTGGTGTTGTGTGAATATGTTATCTCTCGTGAATTCCATGCTGTTGTTGTTTTAGTATTCTCTTGAGTGAATAGTTAACCTCTCGTGAGTTCCATACTGTTGGTGTTTCGGTATTTTCTGGTGTGAATATTTCACCTCTCGTGAATTCCATGCTGTGGGTGTTTTAGTATTTCTTGTCTGAATACTTCACCTGTCGTGCGTTCCATACTGTTGGTGTTTCAGTATTCTCTTGCATTAATTATTTCACCTCTCGTGAGTTCCATGCTGTTCGTGTTCTAGTATTCTCTTGTGTTAATGTTTCACTTCTCGTGAATTCCATACTGTTGGTGTTTCAGTATTCTCTTGTATTAATTATTTTACTTCTCGTGAATTCCATACTGTTGGTGTTTCAGTATTCTCTTGTATTAATTATTTTACCTCTCGTGAGTTCCATGCTGTTCGTGATTTAGTATTCTCTTGTGTTAATGTTTCACTTCTCGTGAATTCCATACTGTTGGTGCTCGGGTATTATTTGGTGTGGATTTCGAGCCTCTCCCATCTGAAGAGGGTGTTGCTGCCAATACAGCACCACTCCTTTTTTTTTATTGGGGGTAGGAGGGGGAGTAAGGGGGTGAGGTGGGGGTGATAAATTGGCAAACGTAGCTATCAGTTGGGTTGGTACCAGGTGGTGAGAGTGCTCCTTGCTCTAGTCGTCCTCTTCAAAATAGCTTTTCCTTAAAGAGTTTTGCAATGACATCTTGGGACCTCCTCTTCTGTGCCAAGATCCAAGTCGAGGATCGGCTTCCAGATGGAGCTGAAGCGGAAGTCGACCTATTACGTCATCGCCATCATCCTTCCGGTGCTGTTCCTGTCCTTCACGGCCACCTTGGTGTTCGCTCTGCCCGCCGACAGCGGAGAGAAGATGGGCACCTCCATCACCGTGCTGCTGGCTTTCGCTGTCTACCTCACCATTGTGTCTGACCAGATGCCCAAGACCTCCAATTCTGTGAGAACGTCATCATTATCATCATCATCATCGTCGTCATCATCATCATCACCTCCATCACCGTGCTGCTGGCTTTCGCTGTCTACCTCACCATTGTGTCTGACCAGATGCCCAAGACCTCCAATTCTGTGAGAACGTCATCGTCATCATCATCATCATCATCATCATCATCATCATCATCATCATCATCATCATCATCATCATCATCATCATCATCATCGTCATCATCATCATCACGTCCATCACTGTGCTGCTGGCTTTCGCTGTTTTCCTCACCATTGTGTCTGACCAGATGCCCAAGACCTCCAATTCTGTGAGAACGTCATCATTATCATCATCATCGTCATCATCATTATCACCACCTCACTATCATCGTCATCATCACCACCACCACCACATCATCGTCATTGTCATCATCATCTACTACCGTACTCATTTTAAACTTCAACAGAACGTTCTCCATGATATTGTGCTTTTTTAAAAGAAACGTTTGCCAATAAAGTTCCAATTATCTGTTCCCTTTCAGTTTGATTAATAACAATAACAGATTACGATGCGCTGGGTTGGACATACTACTATAATATCACTAACTAGTCACTGAAATTACAAACAAGCTATTGGTCTTTATTAACCAACTGTCATGTTGATATACTTACACGTACGTACAAGTGTTGCTGAGTTATAAAGCGCTGTGTGTCTTAGTGCACACTACACCACTACCCCATGTCTCTTACAGATATCCATTTCTCTCAGCACACCTCTCACTGTTGCTGAATCAAACGGCCCTGGGAGTCAACATGTCCGTGTGGATCCCCAGCCTTCACGTTATGGATAATAACAAATTATATTAACTCTGTGCCACCCAAGCCTTATCGACGAACCATACTACATGAACCCTTCATTACTTGTCATTGCAGGTGTCCATTCTCTCGGTGTACCTCTCGGTGCTGCTGGGTCAAACGGCCCTGGGGGTCATCATGTCCGTGTGGATCCTGAACCTTCACTTCAGGGACGACGACAAGAGGCCGCCTGGTTCCAAAACACGATCCCTGGCCCACACCGTGCAGCGCCTCATGTGCAAAAGGCCCTGGAGAGACCAGGTAGGGAGGACACCGGCAATACATCTAAGATGCTACAAGAGAAAATAATTGATGATGACGATGATGATGATGATGATGATGACGACGACGGTGATGCTGATGACGACAACGATGATGATGACGATGACAACGATGACAATGATGATGGTGGTGTTTTTGATGATGATGATGATGATGATGATGATGATGATGACAACGACAACGATGATAATGATGAAGATGATGGCGTTTTTTTCGCTTGTGAGGATCCGTAAGAAGATCTGGGCCACCTACAAGCCCTCTGGTGGCTGAAGAGGCCAAAATGGGAAGAGCATGCTCTGTTATAACCCGGGCCGACAAAGACCGGACCTGCCACAGCCTGATAAGTTAGGTTACTGTTTGAAGCCATTGATGTTAAAAGTCGATAAACCTTTAGCAATGACCCATTTTGGTTACCATACTTGGTCAAAGCTTCTTTTTCTTCCTGTCTAAACTGATTTCACTCAATTTTACCACCAAAGTGATTCAGTACGCTAAGTGTCGCCTCTGGTGGGGTACCCTTAGCCGCCCGATAATGATGGCTCCCTGTGGAACCGATGCCAGCGTGAAGGTGTTGAGCTGACAAACTAAGTGTAGCTGTGCTCTTTGGTTTACGAGTCAGCCCTATCTCCAGTGGATGGCCCAAATGATAGAATGTCAACAACAACAACAACAACAACCCGTTGGCAATATTGAATAATTATTTTCTTAAATTTTTCTCTATAAGTGAAATGACACCAAAAAAGTAGGCAAATGTGAAAGTTTTCTAGTTTGTAGTAACTGTTGCTAACAGGCGAAATTATAATTATACTAAAGTAAGAAGATGAAAAATTGACTGCAGTACCTTTTGGAGATCAACATACAAGAATGGTGGGTACAGAAAACAAGGTACCTGTGAAAGGGAAAACTACAACGTTTCGTACCTTAGGCACTTAGTCATGAAGTGAAGACAGGAAACAAAGTTGACAGGTTGTAGATTTTCTTCCTGTGAGCATAGTTCACAATCAGTCAGTGGGAGAGAAATAGTGGGAGTAGTAGAAAGGTAGAAGCCAACTGAGCAAAACCAATGCTGTTCATGCACAGGTGACGCCACTTCAACGTCCGATCACTCGCCCGAACGGGATGATGACCAGACCAGTGACCCGGATGTCCAACGGACTGACTGACGAAGGTTTGCACATCAAACTGCGATCCAACACCACCATGAACGGAACACAGCCTGCAGACTCCCACACCAAACCTCATCCCAATTTACCCGACGCCGCGGACCAGGAACCGGAAATGATGTCATGGAAGGAAGTGGCCTTCATCTACGATCGCTTCCTGTTCTATGCGTTCTCCATCTTTTTGTCTTTATGTACTATCGTTTTCCTCACTGTGCTGGCCGTGGGTGAGTAATGTTTTGAGGTCTTGTGGGGAATGGATGATGTCGATGTTTGTGTGATTTTATCTGTAATGAACTTTAAATTAAGCATAATTAAAATGTCAGCTCAATTCAATATGTAAATTTGATGTTTTATCTTTTTGTCTCTTGTCATCTGGTGACAGATTTTTTTTGCCCCACCACGGATGAATTTGTGACTAATATCACATATTATTTACTATCTTTTTCTTTTTCTCCTATTTTTCTTTTCTTTCTTTTTCTTCTTCTTGATAATAAATGTGATCAAGACTAGAGCAGCCCTGTTTACTGAATGTTCAGACTATATTTTCTTTGAACAGGTAAATTTCATGACTTTTATCATATGTTATTTTTATTTTTTTAAAAGAAGGAGAAATGTATGATTGTCGTGCTTGTGCTTTTTTATCATGTTATTTTGCCATACAAAGTCTTGCCTC
>CM065692.1:50445221-50467721 GCA_017654935.2 Phymorhynchus buccinoides | reverse complement strand
AAAAAAACCCTACGGCAGTTAAAAGTCGATCAGAGCAGGGGGAACTCCCGCTGTCTGGTATTAACCAAACTGATAGCTAGGTTTCCCAAGTCTGTCCCACCGAGATGAGTCTCTGTGACCAGAAACTACCAAATATTCGGGTAACGGCTAACTGAAAAGCACGTCGAAGCAAAGGACATTATATAGGAGAAGCTGCAGGCAGAAGAGAGCATGGTAAGCGGCCATGCAAAGTAGAATGATTTTATTTTTATTTTTAAAATTAATTAATTTACCGTCCTCCGGTCTTGAACAGACATGTGACATTAATAGAGATGGTGGGACCGATCCTGGAGGCAATGGTGAATGAGCGAAGGTAGTGCAACACCAGGAAAGTCCCGATTTTTTTTCTAACAATACAGATGTAATGTATTGTCTAAGTTTATTATGCAAAGTAGAAAGTTTTGTTTGAGTTAATTTTTATTTTTTATCTGCTTTTCCCCTGTATAATTCCCCCGTCTCTTAAAAGTAAGTCTACCGAGACTCTGCCTCATCTGTTTGTGCCTTTTTGAGTCTGCGGGTTTAAAAGACTTGCTTATTTAACCAATCTGACAGGGACCCATTACAATTTTTTTTAAAACTCTCTCAAGGCTACAGACGCCAGATCTGACCGATTTATTTTTTTACCATTGGCTCCCGTATCGCCGATTGCGCCCGCTGAACGCCCGGTCTAGTAGTTTCACTTTCACTTTTGCCCTACCCACAATGCAATATACTAAGTTAGTGCTTCCTTTACCTCAGTCTCGCTGGTCCGTTTTTGGCTTTTACAGCAATGGAAAGCACCCACTAGTCTTTTTGAACGGATTTTTCGAAGTGACCCCAAATATTTTTCTTCTTTCCACGTGACGGCGCGATGCTCGGAGCGCCATTACGGATTTTTATTTTATTCCACAGGGTTCATAGCAGTTGGGAAAGTTTGGGAAGGTTTGGAGAAAATAGACTTCATTTTCAAGGCCCATGAAAGTTTGTGAAAAATGAAAAACCAAGAGTAGTGTCTTTGAAAGTTTGTGAATTTTGATCTACTGTCAAATCTTCATCAATCTGCCCCCCAAATCGCCCAGGACCATAATTTTGAATCATAATTACACACCTGTGGATTTTACTGCCTAACCCTCCAGACTATATATGTAGGGACATTCAAAATATGGTGTTCACATTTGTGTGGAATAAGAACAAAGACAAAATCAATAGAAAAACATCAATCAAAAACATTTTACTTGGAGGCATGGGCATACCTGATATTAAAAAACAACTGACGGCATTAAAATTAACATGGATTCGTAAAGTGTACTCCAGTAAACATAAATGGAAAGAATTGTTATGCCTTCAGTGCCCAAAACTTAATAATATTGAAAAAATAGGATCTGATATTTCTAACATAGATCATGCCAACGATTTTTGGAAAGATGTATTTAAATCATATAAAGTTTTGGGAGAAGCGCTTCATGTTAAAACTGTTGATGAATTTTGCTCAGAACCTCTGTTTTGCAACCCACATATTAGGATAGGTGGAAAAAGTGTTTTCCATCAAAGCTGGGTTGAGAAAGATGTGTTTTTTGTTGGAAATTTATTAGACGAAAATAGCAAATTTTTTATCGTTTCCTTCCTTTATGGAGAAATATGGTGTGTTATGTGATTTTGTTTCTTACCATGGACTTAAAAGTGCTGTCAGAATGTATGCAAGAAAGCTTGGAATTGTTATTTCACATAAAGCTGATAATTATGTTAATATGTTGAAAAAAGTTATTTGCTCGGCTCCAAAAGGAGCCAAGTATTACTATGATATTCTTGCTCAAGATGCACAAGAACCTAAATGTTGTAATAAATGGAGAGAAAGACTCAGAGTGGAAGTGCGCTGGAAACTAGTATTCAAAAAGATAAAAAACATAAAAGATGTTAAATTAAAATGGTTCCAAACGCGATTAGTTCACAGAATTTTGGGCACTAATGTGATTTTGCAAAAAATGAACATTACTGATTCAGATAAATGTACTTTTTGTCATAATGAAAAAGAAAACATTCAACATATTTTTTGGGCCTGCACACATGTAAAGAATTTTTGGAAAGCATTTGAAAACATGGTGAATTTGAAATGTGAACATGTAAACTTATTTCTAACAGAAAGCATAGTGTTATTTGGATGCGGTGATCGCTTCAAATCTGATAGTACGTTTGACCTTATTTTGCTGTTGGCAATTTTTTTTATATATAAATGCAGATGTGAAGGAAAACTCCCACAGTGTGAACAATTTATCTCATATTTAAAAAAGAGATATGAAATTGAAAAATGTATTTTTGGTTTTGAAATGTCACAAGAAGTTTTTTTCACACGATGGCATCCATATTTATCTCTTTTGCGTTAATTTGAATGTATGACTGTACTTTCTGGTTGAAAGTGACGTAAAATTTGAATTGTTGTGGATATGACCACAGGTATAAGAATGTGTGTGTGTGTGTGTGTGTGTGTGTGTGTGTGTGTGTGTGTGTGTGTGTGTGTGTGTGTAAGTATGTGGGCGTGCGTTAATGTTTTGTTACGTGTTGTGATTACTTGACTTGTAAAATGCAAAAAAAAGGAATTAAAAAAAAAAAAAAAATTTGAATCATCGTGCCAAGAACTTTTTTAATAATTATGAAATAAAATGAATACTTTGCATACGATTGGTGCGACTTACTTTCGATTTTTAACCGGAATTGACGCGAGTTGCTTCCCTTTAAAGTTTAAAGACATCCGGGTCTTTACGCGTACCGCGCCAAATGCTGGGCAAATGTGTCTTCAGTGAGCTTTGGCTCGAAAATTCTGCATATAAAGTATGGCTGCGAAAGGATGCAACCAACAAGCGCTCAGCATATTGTGCGGCTTGCCGAAAAACCTTCAATGTAGGATCAATGGGTAGTAGTAATTTTGGAATTTTACGCGGGATCAATGGGTGAAGGAGGAGTCATCAGCCATAGTAAAATGGGTTTTGAAAACCCTACGGTTGGGCTTTGAAAGTTTGTGAAAATTAGGATCCTGTTTGACTATGAACCCTGTTCCAATTCATGGTTTGTTGTGTGACAGTGTGTTAGCTTTGGAATAAAAATATCATCATTGCTATTCAATATGCATCTTTCAGAAATTAAATGTGAGTTCGACTTTATTTGGGTTTTAGATAAAAGATTTGGTGTGACGTTCGGAGTTACTTCCCATCACTCGGTACTCAGGATTGATTCTCGGTTCGAATGGTCGGGAGTCATAGAAGCCGATGCGGCAGCTTTTAGTTTAAAGATTATGTGCTCACTGGGTTGATGGCATCAGTTGCCACGAGGTCAATGGAAAATGTACATTTTTAAACATTTTTGGGTGAAATAAAGTATTTTTATGTAAATAAATTGTCCCCTCTTGATAGGGTAGACCTTGCATGATTCTTAACCTCTTTTTTTTTTTACTTGATTTTAAAAAGTGGTCCTGAAAATTTTAATCGGAAGAATGCTCTTGGAGAAAACAACTCTTTTTAACATAACTTTTATATCTAAATTTCAGACTAGCTTGCTAGTTTTTAATAAAAAGTCGATAGTCGAGCCATGGCACTTAAATAAAAACTTAAAAACCAAATGTAATAGAAACAAACTAACTTTATTAAAATAAAACTTTTTTTCTTACTCCCCTATAACTTTATAAATAAGAAATGTCCCATGTGGTCTTTTCAAGACCGGGAGGACGTAAAACAAACTTTTCAAGCAAAAAGCAAATATTTAATTTTAAGAGCTTTATTTTCTTAAAAATCCTGACATTATAATAGTTTGAACGTTTATAAAAATAAAAAATAAATAAAAAAGCCTTCAGCCGAGAGGACGTAATAACATTGATTTTCTTTCTGCAAACAGCATACTATCTGTGAGTACATTTTTATATGAAAATAGTGAGACTAAGATATATAGTGAAATTAATAAGGGGAAGGAATGTCTCGTAAATTAACTCCCTTTTTTCTTACCAAAGAAAGTTATTTATGGCACTGATTTGCCTGCAAAGTGAAAGTAGTTGCCACAACAATGCAGACCAAAGTTCATCCTTAAAAAGGATGACCCAGACCTGCTTATTATGACAACCACCCACACAGTGCACAACAACAGTGGTAGCGAGTCATTCAAGACTAGAACAGTGGAACTTCTAGAAGGCTAATGCCATTCTTGAATGTATGTTGATTTGTTTGTGAGCAACTCGCTACTACTGTTGTTGTGTACTGTGTGGGTGGTTGTCATAACAAGCAGGTCTGGGTCCTCCTTTTTAAGGATGAACTTGGGTCTGTATTGTTGTGGCAACTACTTTCACTTTGCAGGCGAATCGATGCCATAAATAACTTTGGTATAAAAAAGGGAGTTAATTTACAAGAAGTTCCTTCCCCTTATTCAGTTCACTAATCAATATCTGTGAGTACTTTCGTTTTTTTATAATTATTTGAGCTCTCAATCATCTTGATTGTTGGAAGAAAGCTGTCGCAGATTTCTCACATTGAGTCAATAATGAGAAAAATAGTAGGCCCAAAAAAATATAGTGGTGGTTAAGGTAACATGGCCCCCCAAAATAGGGTAGGTACCTAAGGACCTAACTTCTTTTTTTTAAATTATTGTTTTAAAGGTCAAAATTGACAAAATACAAGAGCTCTCTCTCTCTCTCTCTCTCTCTCTCTCTCTCTCTCTCTCTCTCTCTCTCTCTGTCTCTCTCTGTGTCTCTCCCCCCCCTCTCTCTCTCTCTCTCTCTCTCTCTCTCTCTCTCTCTCTCTCTCTCTCTCTCTCTCTCTCTCTCTCTCTCTCTCTCGACGGCACACCGGTTAATCAATTTTTACATGGGGTGACAGCCGCTGTCTTCAACACTGACCGTGTGATGGGCTCTGTTGGATCCTACACACTGCCTCCTGTTTGAGCATTTGATATAATTATGACTGTTTTGCAAATGAAATACATTGCTGTGGTTTCCATGTCAGTGAGAATATATAAATAACGTCGCGTTTGTAAATTGTACATTGATAGGCCTATCATCACGCAATTGCCCTGCGCGTCGTTGCTTGCTGTAAGAAGCTAAAAAGCTTAACGGCAATAAAATCCTTTCGTTCGTTTCGTTCTCTCTCTCTCTCTCTCTCTCTCTCTCTCTCTCTCTCTCTCTCTCTCTCTCTCTCTCTCTCTCTCTCTCTCTCTCTCTCTCTCTCTCTCTCTCTCTCTCTCTCTCTCTCTCTCTCTCTCTCTCTCTCTCTCTCTCTCTCTGTGTGCGTGTGCGTGTGTGTGTGTGCATTTTTTTAATTGTAGTTTATTTGTGTGGTTGTTTATCGTTTAATTGTTGTTTGCTTGCTTGCTTTGTACGAGAAAAAGCCATATATTGTGCTTACTTAGTTATCCTCAATAAACATTCGAGTTTCAAACATTCGAGATCTCTCTCTCTCTCTCTCTTCTCTCTCTCTCTCTCTCTCTCTCTCTCTCTCTCTCTCTCTCTCTCTCTCTCTCTCTCTCTCTCTCTCTCTCTCTCTCTCTCTCTCTCTCTCTCTCTCTCTCTCTCTCTCTCTCTCTCTCTCTCTCTCTCTTGGTGTGTGTGTGTGTGTGTGTGTGTGTGTGTGTGTGTGTGTGTGTGTGTGTGTGTGTGTGTGTGTGTGTGTGTGTGTGTGTTACATATACATGGTGTGTGTCATGAACATCGAGTAATTTAAAGCAAACAATCCAAAGAAATAAAACTTTCTCTTTCTCAACAAAATTGTAAGCTCTTCACTCCCAGCTCTTTGAGATCGCTGAGTGGTGTTGAAAACTCTAGTTCGAAAGGTTCAGCTAAGATAGTTGAACCACCTCGGCAAGTGATAATGTTTTCCTTTCCTACATCCGGATGAATGTCCCGGAAAACATCCACGAGCGTGTAAGATGCTTTGAAACTATGAAAGTACTAATCATCATATTTTCAAAAATATGAGCGTATGACTCTCTCTCTTTTCATTTTTTTGGACAAGGCCAAAACAAAAATCATAGGATCGGCCGAAAAAAATAACCACAACTAATTTATTTTTTGGGCCGTACAATTCTCCAACAATTTTAAATTTGATAACCAGATTCATGATGCTGTTAAGAAATCAAGTAAAATGCTTGGTATTATTAAAATAACTTTTTCATACTTAGATCAGGATACTTTCTTGCATTTTTACAAGGGTTTAGTTAGACTGCATATAGAATATGGTAATGTTATTTGGTATCCCAAATTGAAAAGACAATCAGCATTAATAATAGAGAAGGTGCAAAGAAGGGCAACTAAATTAATTGATGGATATAATAACTTTTTCGTGTATGGAGAGAATGGAACGCCTGAATATTCCAAGTTTGAAAGCAAGAAGAATAAGAGGAGATCTAAATTATAATACAAAGTTATAAAGTATTTAATAATATTGATGATTTAAATGCAACAGAATTTTTCAAACTAACAAATTATGACAGAACAAGAAATATCACTGAGACAATATTTATTGAATATTGTAAAGCTAACACAAAAATATTCTTTTACTAACAGAGTTGCCCCTTTATCGTTTATGGAATCAACTACCAACTAACATTAAGAGAGCACCTAATACTAGCAGCTTTAAAAATCAGCTCGACCAATTAAATTTTTACAATGACATAATGTACAAATATGATGATTAATTCATCGCAAAAACATGAGTGTACGATATACCGTGACAGGGATCGCACTAACGTATGTTTCTTGCGTATTTGACGCGTTTTAAAATTTGAATCGCTGACGCATTTTTACGGCGTTTACGCGTAATCCGTACGCAAAATGACGTCCGCTCAAAATCGCACCTGAGTCTAGATGGTGAATCAGACTAGAAGTCCTACGGTCCCTACACGTATGGTGGGACTTAATCCAGCCGGCTCAGTGGGTCTTTGTAACGCATGCATTTACTTGCTTTCAACAACGTGGATGTGAATAGGCCTACATCACTATCTATGTCTGTATTGAGCTTGGCGTTAGCATCATGTAAAGAGTATAGCTTCCTCTAATGTCATTTGATTAGGAAATAAATATTGTTTATCTGAATCCCATATAACTCTTTCAAAAGCCTCTTGTTTGTTTTGTTTACTAATGTCAATATTTACGCAATGAACATTCATTTCAATAGGCATGTGGGTGAAGGTAAAGATGACCCGCCTCCCTCCTCCATTTCTCGGTTGTTTCCATTTTTTCCGTTCTTGCCTTTCTTACTGCAGATTGAGTGCTTCATCCTCTATCATTTGCTATATTTCATACTAATTTTCATCCATTTACATAATTAAACACATGCATTAAAAAAACAGTAGAAGATAAAGCCAAGACGGAAAAACGCAATGAACCAGGACTGTAACAAATGCCTCGGTGTACTGCACTACATAGGGGAGGGGGGTCCTATTAGATAATGGCCTTTATCATGACTGTGATTAATTATTCAACAAAGATAATTAGCTGAACAGGTTCATAAAATACAGCTTTATGTTTGGTAAGAAAGGCAAAAACGAAAAAATGGAAACAACCGAGAAATGTAGGGGGGGGGGGGGGGGGGGGTGGCACATCTTGACCTTTACTTAAAATTGAATTTTCTGAATGTTTTACTAGATCACAACTGTTGTTATGTATAGCACTTTCATCACCAAAGTCCACAATGTCCATACCCCAGTCACCAATTCTGGCATTCAGATCCCCACCGATAAGAACAAAAAAGTCCCTCCCTTGTGATTCCAGCACAGACATCAAGAATTGTTCCAGTCTGTCTAAAGAACAGTCAAAACCCTTCTCCTTGTAGTAGGCACTGTTAATAGGATGGTTATACATGGTTAGAAATAATACGTCTCTGTCACAACCAAACAAAGATTGACACAATTTTATACAAACAATATTATCCGTTTTCGTGTCAATGTTTGAAACAAACTGCGACAATGTCTTCCTGACCAGCAACACTGTACCTCTCGACCCTCTTCCCATCCTGCTAAGCTTTACTGCGGGGGAGTGGAACACAAGAAAGTCTTGAAAATGGATACTGAAATCAAAAGAACTAAACGTAAAAGTTTATTGCAGGCAACAGACATCAAATGAGGTGATATACTCAACAAAATCACAATCAGACAATTTGGCACCCAGCCCGTTTACATTCCAAGTAACAAAAGAAAGTAAATTACATTGATTATTAGTCACATGACTTGTCTGCGTAGCGTCGTTTTTGTTTCTCTTATTTGTTGGGTGTATATTTTGTCCTTCAGTGTTACTGTCATTATTAGTAGCTACATTACCCGTGTTATTAGGATTAGACATGTTTCCCTCTTGGGATGACTAGGGAAACGACCTAACAAAATAAGATCACATTCTGGGACTCTCTTCTGAGGCATACAAGTCCGTAAGGCGAGAGTCTGTGGCTTTGTCAGGGATGCACTGGCCTCGCCTGTCCTTTTTGGGGGCTGCTGGATGCGTTCTGGTTTCTGAGTGGGTGTCTTTTGCCGGTGGGCTCTGCAGTCGTGAAAAATGGACTGGTACACCCATGGGGACATTTCGCAATGACTCCTTTGTATCGTATCCGATGGTCACCAAGCCGGGAGTAGCTATGTGCCTTGTATACTTAATGGAATGTCCCGTGTGTGCCTGCTCCCCAGTAACACAACACGGACTTCCAAGGCTGGAGCAGGGCTGCTCTCGCGTTGATGGGGCGGGCGTGGCACGAAAGTGGGACACATAGAGACTGGGACACATAGAGACGAAAGTGGTGACACATAGAGACCATAGAGAAAGTGGTGACACATAGAGACGGGACACATAGAGACGAAAGTGGTGACACATAGAGACGGGGACACATAGAGACGAAAGTGGTGACACATAGAGACGGGGACACATAGAGACGAAAGTGGTGACACATAGAGACGGGGACACATAGAGACGAAAGTGGTGACACATAGAGACGGGGACACATAGAGACGAAAGTGGTGACACATAGAGACGGGGACACATAGAGACGAAAGTGGTGACACATAGAGACGGGGACACATAGAGACGAAAGTGGTGACACATAGAGACGGGGACACATAGAGACGAAAGTGGTGACACATAGAGACGGGGACACATAGAGACGAAAGTGGTGACATATAGAGACGGGGACACATAGAGACGAAAGGGTGACACATAGAGACGGGGACACATAGAGACGAAAGTGGTGACATAGAGACGGGGACACATAGAGACGAAAGTGGTGACACATAGAGACGGGGGGACACATAGAGACGAAAGTGGTGACACATAGAGACGGGGACACATAGAGACGAAAGTGGTGACACATAGAGACGGGGACACATAGAGACGAAAGTGGTGACACATAGAGACGGGGACACATAGAGACGAAAGTGGTGACACATAGAGACGGGGACACATAGAGACGAAAGTGGGACACATGACACATAGAGACGGGGACACATAGAGACGAAAGTGGTGACACATAGAGACGGGGACACATAGAGACGAAAGTGGTGACACATAGAGACGGGGACACATAGAGACGAAAGTGGTGACACATAGAGACGGGGACACATAGAGACGAAAGTGGTGACACATAGAGACGGGGGGACACATAGAGACGAAAGTGGTGACACATAGAGACGGGGACACATAGAGACGAAAGTGGTGACACATAGAGACGGGGACACATAGAGACGAAAGTGGTGACACATAGAGACGGGGACACATAGAGACGAAAGTGGTGACACATAGAGACGGGGACACATAGAGACGAAAGTGGTGACACATAGAGACGGGGACACATAGAGACGAAAGTGGTGACACATAGAGACGGGGACACATAGAGACGAAAGTGGTGACACATAGAGACGGGGACACATAGAGACGAAAGTGGTGACACATAGAGACGGGGACACATAGAGACGAAAGTGGTGACACATAGAGACGGGGACACATAGAGACGAAAGTGGTGACACATAGAGACGGGGACACATAGAGACGAAAGTGGTGACACATAGAGACGGGGACACATAGAGACGAAAGTGGTGACACATAGAGACGGGGACACATAGAGACGAAAGTGGTGACACATAGAGACGGGGACACATAGAGACGAAAGTGGTGACACATAGAGACGGGGACACATAGAGACGAAAGTGGTGACACATAGAGACGGGGACACATAGAGACGAAAGTGGTGACACATAGAGACGGGGACACATAGAGACGAAAGTGGTGACACATAGAGACGGGGACACATAGAGACGAAAGTGGTGACACATAGAGACGGGGACACATAGAGACGAAAGTGGTGACACATAGAGACGGGGACACATAGAGACGAAAGTGGTGACACATAGAGACGGGGACACATAGAGACGAAAGTGGTGACACATAGAGACGGGGACACATAGAGACGAAAGTGGTGACACATAGAGACGGGGACACATAGAGACGAAAGTGGTGACACATAGAGACGGGGACACATAGAGACGAAAGTGGTGACACATAGAGACGGGGACACATAGAGACGAAAGTGGTGACACATAGAGACGGGGACACATAGAGACGAAAGTGGTGACACATAGAGACGGGGACACATAGAGACGAAAGTGGTGACACATAGAGACGGGGACACATAGAGACGAAAGTGGTGACACATAGAGACGGGGACACATAGAGACGAAAGTGGTGACACATAGAGACGGGGACACATAGAGACGAAAGTGGTGACACATAGAGACGGGGACACATAGAGACGAAAGTGGTGACACATAGAGACGGGGACACATAGAGACGAAAGTGGTGACACATAGAGACGGGGACACATAGAGACGAAAGTGGTGACACATAGAGACGGGGACACATAGAGACGAAAGTGGTGACACATAGAGACGGGGACACATAGAGACGAAAGTGGTGACACATAGAGACGGGGACACATAGAGACGAAAGTGGTGACACATAGAGACGGGGACACATAGAGACGAAAGTGGTGACACATAGAGACGGGGACACATAGAGACGAAAGTGGTGACACATAGAGACGGGGACACATAGAGACGAAAGTGGTGACACATAGAGACGGGGACACATAGAGACGAAAGTGGTGACACATAGAGACGGGGACACATAGAGACGAAAGTGGTGACACATAGAGACGGGGACACATAGAGACGAAAGTGGTGACACATAGAGACGGGACACATAGACATAGAGACGAAGAGACGGGGACACATAGAGACGAAAGTGGGGACACATAGAGACGGGGACACATAGAGACGAAAGTGGTGACACATAGAGACGGGGACACATAGAGACGAAAGTGGTGACACATAGAGACGGGGACACATAGAGACGAAAGTGGTGACACATAGAGACGGGGACACATAGAGACGAAAGTGGTGACACATAGAGACGGGGACACATAGAGACGAAAGTGGTGACACATAGAGACGGGGACACATAGAGACGAAAGTGGTGACACATAGAGACGGGGACACATAGAGACGAAAGTGGTGACACATAGAGACGGGGACACATAGAGAGAGAAGTGGGACACATAGAGACGGGGACACATAGAGACGAAAGTGGTGACACATAGAGACGGGGACACATAGAGACGAAAGTGGTGACACATAGAGACGGGGACACATAGAGACGAAAGGGTGACACATAGAGACGGGGACACATAGAGACGGTGGTGACACAAAGAGACACATAGAGACGGGGACACATAGAGACGAAAGTGGTGACACATAGAGACGGGGACACATAGAGACGAAAGTGGTGACACATAGAGACGGGGACACATAGAGACGAAAGTGGTGACACATAGAGACGGGGACACATAGAGACGAAAGTGGTGACACATAGAGACGGGGACACATAGAGACGAAAGTGGGACACATAGAGACGGGGACACATAGAGACGGGGACACATAGAGACGGGGACACATAGAGACGAAAGTGGTGACACATAGAGACGGGGACACATAGAGACGAAAGTGGTGACACATAGAGACGGGGACACATAGAGACGACAAAGTGGTGACACATAGAGACGGGGACACATAGAGACGGGGACACATAGAGACGAAAGTGGTGACACATAGAGACGGGGACACATAGAGACGAAAGTGGTGACACATAGAGACGGGGACACATAGAGACGAAAGTGGTGACACATAGAGACGGGGACACATAGAGACGAAAGTGGTGACACATAGAGACGGGGACACATAGAGACGAAAGTGGTGACACATAGAGACGGGGACACATAGAGACGAAAGTGGTGACACATAGAGACGGGGACACATAGAGACGAAAGTGGTGACACATAGAGACGGGGACACATAGAGACGAACAGTGGTGAGACATAGAGACGGTGACACATAGAGACGGGGACACATAGAGACGAAAGTGGTGACACATAGAGACGGGGACACATAGAGACGAAAGTGGTGACACATAGAGACGGGGACACATAGAGACATAGAGACGGGGACACATAGAGACGAAAGTGGTGACACATAGAGACGGGGACACATAGAGACGAAAGTGGTGACACATAGAGACGGGGACACATAGAGACGAAAGTGGTGACACATAGAGACGGGGACACATAGAGACGAAAGTGGTGACACATAGAGACGGGGACACATAGAGACGAAAGTGGTGACACATAGAGACGGGGACACATAGAGACGAAAGTGGTGACACATAGAGACGGGGACACATAGAGACGAAAGTGGTGACACATAGAGACGGGGACACATAGAGACGAAAGTGGTGACACATAGAGACGGGGACACATAGAGACGAAAGTGGTGACACATAGAGACGGGGACACATAGAGACGAAAGTGGTGACACATAGAGACGGGGACACATAGAGACGAAAGTGGTGACACATAGAGACGGGGACACATAGAGACGAAAGTGGTGACACATAGAGACGGGGACACATAGAGACGAAAGTGGTGACACATAGACATAGAGACGACATAGAGACGAGAGTGGGGACACATAGAGAAGGGGACACATAGAGACGAAAGTGGTGACACATAGAGACGGGGTAGACACATAGAGTGGTGACACATAGAGACGGGGACACATAGAGACGAAAGTGGTGACACATAGAGACGGGGACACATAGAGACGAAAGTGGTGACACATAGAGACGGGGACACATAGAGACGAAAGTGGTGACACATAGAGACGGGGACACATAGAGACGAAAGTGGTGACACATAGAGACGGGGACACATAGAGACGAAAGTGGTGACACATAGAGACGGGGACACATAGAGACGAAAGTGGTGACACATAGAGACGGGGACACATAGAGACGAAAGTGGTGACACATAGAGACGGGGACACATAGAGACGAAAGTGGTGACACATAGAGACGGGGACACATAGAGACGAAAGTGGTGACACATAGAGACGGGGACACATAGAGACGAAAGTGGTGACACATAGAGACGGGGACACATAGAGACGAAAGTGGTGACACATAGAGACGGGGACACATAGAGACGAAAGTGGTGACACATAGAGACGGGGACACATAGAGACGAAAGTGGTGACACATAGAGACGGGGACACATAGAGACGAAAGTGGTGACACATAGAGACGGGGACACATAGAGACGAAAGTGGTGACACATAGAGACGGGGACACATAGAGACGAAAGTGGTGACACATAGAGACGGGGACACATAGAGACGAAAGTGGTGACACATAGAGACGGGGACACATAGAGACGAAAGTGGTGACACATAGAGACGGGGACACATAGAGACGAAAGTGGTGACACATAGAGACGGGGACACATAGAGACGAAAGTGGTAGGTGACACATAGAGACGGGGACACATAGAGACGAAAGTGGTGACACATAGAGACGGGGACACATAGAGACGAAAGTGGTGACACATAGAGACGGGGACACATAGAGACGAAAGTGGTGACACATAGAGACGGGGACACATAGAGAGACATAGAAAGTGGTGACACATAGAGACGGGGACACATAGAGACGAAAGTGGTGACACATAGAGACGGGGACACATAGAGACGAAAGTGGTGACACATAGAGACGGGGACACATAGAGACGAAAGTGGTGACACATAGAGACGGGGACACATAGAGACGAAAGTGGTGACACATAGAGACGGGGACACATAGAGACGAAAGTGGTGACACATAGAGACGGGGACACATAGAGACATAGAGACGGGGACACATAGAGACGGGGTGACATAGAGACGGGGACACATAGAGACGAAAGTGGTGACACATAGAGACGGGACACATAGAGACGAAAGTGGTGACACATAGAGACGGGGACACATAGAGACGAAAGTGGTGACACATAGAGACGGGGACACATAGAGACGAAAGTGGTGACACATAGAGACGGGGACACATAGAGACGAAAGTGGTGACACATAGAGACGGGGACACATAGAGACGAAAGTGGTGACACATAGAGAGACGGGGACACATAGAGACGAAAGTGGTGACACATAGAGACGGGGACACATAGAGACGAAAGTGGTGACACATAGAGACGGGGACACATAGAGACGAAAGTGGTGACACATAGAGACGGGGGGGACGACATAGAGACACATAGAGTGGGACACATAGAGACGAAAGTGGGACACATAGAGACGAAAGTGGTGACACATAGAGACGGGGACACATAGAGACGAAAGTGGTGACACATAGAGACGGGGACACATAGAGACGAAAGTGGTGACACATAGAGACGGGGACACATAGAGACGAAAGTGGTGACACATAGAGACGGGGACACATAGAGACGAAAGTGGTGACACATAGAGACGGGGACACATAGAGACGAAAGTGGTGACACATAGAGACGGGGGACACATAGAGACGTGACACATGGTGACACATAGAGACGGGGACACATAGAGACGGGGACACATAGAGACGAAAGTGGTGACACATAGAGACGGGGACACATAGAGACGAAAGTGGTGACACATAGAGACGGGGACACATAGAGACGAAAGTGGTGACACATAGAGACGGGGACACATAGAGACGAAAGTGGTGACACATAGAGACGGGGACACATAGAGACGGGGACACATAGAGACGAAAGTGGTGACACATAGAGACGGGGACACATAGAGACGAAAGTGGGACACATAGAGACGGGGACACATAGAGACGAAAGTGGTGACACATAGAGACGGGGACACATAGAGACGAAAGTGGTGACACATAGAGACGGGGACACATAGAGACGAAAGTGGTGACACATAGAGACGGGGACACATAGAGACGAAAGTGGTGACACATAGAGACGGGGACACATAGAGACGAAAGTGGTGACACATAGAGACGGGGACACATAGAGACGAAAGTGGTGACACATAGATAGAGACGGGGACACATAGAGACGAAAGTGGTGACACATAGAGACGGGGACACATAGAGACGAAAGTGGTGACACATAGAGACGGGGACACATAGAGACGAAAGTGGTGACACATAGAGACGGGGGACACATAGAGACGAAAGTGGTGACACATAGAGACGGGGACACATAGAGACGAAAGTGGTGACACATAGAGACGGGGACACATAGAGACGAGTGGTGTGGTGACACATAGAGACGGGGACACATAGAGACGAAAGTGGTGACACATAGAGACGGGGACACATAGAGACGAAAGTGGTGACACATAGAGACGGGGACACATAGAGACGAAAGTGGTGACACATAGAGACGGGGGACACATAGAGACGAAAGTGGTGACACATAGAGACGGGGACACATAGAGACGAAAGTGGTGACACATAGAGACGGGGACACATAGAGACGAAAGTGGTGACACATAGAGACGGGGACACATAGAGACGAAAGTGGTGACACATAGAGACGGGGACACATAGAGACGAAAGTGGTGACACATAGAGACGGGGACACATAGAGACGAAAGTGGTGACACATAGAGACGGGGACACATAGAGACGAAAGTGGTGACACATAGAGACGGGGACACACAGAGACGAAAAGTGGTGACACATAGAGACGGGGACACATAGAGAGTGGTGACACATAGAGACGGGGACACATATAGAGACGAAAGTGGTGACACATAGAGACGGGGACACATAGAGACGAAAGTGGTGACACATAGAGACGGGGACACATAGAGACGAAAGTGGTGACACATAGAGACGGGGACACATAGAGACGAAAGTGGTGACACATAGAGACGGGGACACATAGAGACGAAAGTGGTGACACATAGAGACGGGACACATAGAGACGAAAGTGGTGACACATAGAGACGGGGACACATAGAGACGAAAGTGGTGACACATAGAGACGGGGACACATAGAGAGAAAGTGGGGACACATAGAGACGGGGGACACATAGAGACGAAAGTGGTGACACATAGAGACGGGGACACATAGAGACGAAAGTGGTGACACATAGAGACGGGGACACATAGAGACGAAAGTGGTGACACATAGAGACGGGGGACACATAGAGACGACAAAGTGGTGACACATAGAGACGGGGACACATAGAGACGAAAGTGGTGACACATAGAGACGGGGACACATAGAGACGAAAGTGGTGACACATAGAGACGGGGACACATAGAGACGAAAGTGGTGACACATAGAGACGGGGACACATAGAGACGAAAGTGGTGACACATAGAGACGGGGACACATAGAGACGAAAGTGGTGACACATAGAGACGGGGACACATAGAGACGAAAGTGGGGACACATAGAGACGGGGACACATAGAGACGAAAGTGGTGACACATAGAGACGGGGACACATAGAGACGAAAGTGGTGACACATAGAGACGGGGACACATAGAGACGAAAGTGGTGACACATAGAGACGGGGACACATAGAGACGAAAGTGGTGACACATAGAGACGGGGACACATAGAGACGAAAGTGGTGACACATAGAGACGGGGACACACAGAGAAGTGGGACACATAGAGACGGGGACACATAGAGACGGGGACACATAGAGACGAAAGTGGTGACACATAGAGACGGGGACACATAGAGACGAAAGTGGTGACACATAGAGACGGGGACACATAGAGACGAAAGTGGTGACACATAGAGACGGGGACACATAGAGACGAAAGTGGTGACACATAGAGACGGGGACACATAGAGACGAAAGTGGTGACACATAGAGACGGGGACACATAGAGACGAAAGTGGTGACACATAGAGACGGGGACACATAGAGACGAAAGTGGTGACACATAGAGACGGGGACACATAGAGACGAAAGTGGTGACACATAGAGACGGGGACACATAGAGACGAAAGTGGTGACACATAGAGACGGGGACACATAGAGACGAAAGTGGTGACACATAGAGACGGGGACACATAGAGACGAAAGTGGTGACACATAGAGACGGGGACACATAGAGACGAAAGTGGTGACACATAGAGACGGGGACACATAGAGACGAAAGTGGTGACACATAGAGACGGGGACACATAGAGACGAAAGTGGTGACACATAGAGACGGGGACACATAGAGACGAAAGTGGTGACACATAGAGACGGGGACACATAGAGACGAAAGTGGTGACACATAGAGACGGGACACACAGAGACGAAAGTGGAGACATAGAGTGGGGACACACATAGAGAGTGGGGACGGGGACACATAGAGACGAAAGTGGTGACACATAGAGACGGGGACACATAGAGACGAAAGTGGTGACACATAGAGACGGGGACACATAGAGACGAAAGTGGTGACACATAGAGACGGGGACACATAGAGACGAAAGTGGTGACACATAGAGACGGGGACACATAGAGACGAAAGTGGTGACACATAGAGACGGGGACACATAGAGACGAAAGTGGTGACACATAGAGACGGGGACACATAGAGACACATAGAGACGAAAGTGGTGACACATAGAGACGGGGACACATAGAGACGAAAGTGGTGACACATAGAGACGGGGACACATAGAGACGAAAGTGGTGACACATAGAGACGGGGACACATAGAGACGAAAGTGGTGACACATAGAGACGGGGACACATAGAGACGAAAGTGGTGACACATAGAGACGGGGACACATAGAGACGAAAGTGGTGACACATAGAGACGGGGACACATAGAGACGAAACGTGGTGACACATAGAGACGGGGACACATAGAGACGAAAGTGGTGACACATAGAGACGGGGACACATAGAGACGAAAGTGGTGACACATAGAGACGGGGACACATAGAGACGAAAGTGGTGACACATAGAGACGGGGACACATAGAGACGAAAGTGGTGACACATAGAGACGGGGACACATAGAGACGAAAGTGGTGACACATAGAGACGGGGACACATAGAGACGAAAGTGGTGACACATAGAGACGGGGACACATAGAGACGAAAGTGGTGACACATAGAGACGGGACACATAGAGACGGTGGGACACATAGAGACGGGGACACATAGAGACGAAAGTGGGACACATAGAGACGGGGACACATAGAGACGAAAGTGGGGACACATAGAGACGGGGACACATAGAGACGAAAGTGGTGACACATAGAGACGGGGACACATAGAGACGAAAGTGGTGACACATAGAGACGGGGACACATAGAGACGAAAGTGGTGACACATAGAGACGGGGACACATAGAGACGAAAGTGGTGACACATAGAGACGGGGACACATAGAGACGAAAGTGGTGACACATAGAGACGGGGACACATATAGACGAAAGTGGTGACACATAGAGACGGGGACACATAGAGACGACGGTGGTGACACATAGAGACGGGGACACATAGAGACGAAAGTGGTGACACATAGAGACGGGGTGACATAGAGACGAAAGTGGGGACACATAGAGAAGGGGTGACACATAGAGACGGGGACACATAGAGACGAAGTGGTGACACATAGAGACGGGGACACATAGAGACGAAAGTGGTGACACATAGAGACGGGGACACATAGAGACGAAAGTGGTGACACATAGAGACGGGGACACATAGAGACGAAAGTGGTGACACATAGAGACGGGGACACATAGAGACGAAAGTGGTGACACATAGAGACGGGGACACATAGAGACGAAAGTGGTGACACATAGAGACGGGGACACATAGAGACGAAAGTGGTGACACATAGAGACGGGGACACATAGAGACGAAAGTGGTGACACATAGAGACGGGGACACATAGAGACGACACATAAGAGTGGTGACACATAGAGACGGGGACACATAGAGACATAGAGACGGGGACACATAGAGACGAAAGTGGTGACACATAGAGACGGGGACACATAGAGACGAAAGTGGTGACACATAGAGACGGGGACACATAGAGACGAAAGTGGTGACACATAGAGACGGGGACACATAGAGACGAAAGTGGTGACACATAGAGACGGGGACACATAGAGAGACGACACATGGGGGACACATAGAGACGAAAGTGGGACACATAGAGACGGGGACACATAGAGACGAAAGTGGTGACACATAGAGACGGGGACACATAGAGACGAAAGTGGTGACACATAGAGACGGGGACACATAGAGACGAAAGTGGTGACACATAGAGACGGGGACACATAGAGACGACAATAGTGGTGACACATAGAGACGGGGACACATAGAGACGAAAGTGGTGACACATAGAGACGGGGACACATAGAGACGAAAGTGGTGACACATAGAGACGGGGACACATAGAGACGAAAGTGGTGACACATAGAGACGGGGACACATAGAGACGAAAGTGGTGACACATAGAGACGGGGACACACATAGAGACGAAAGTGGTGACACATAGAGACGGGGACACATAGAGACGAAAGTGGTGACACATAGAGACGGGGACACATAGAGACGAAAGTGGTGACACATAGAGACGGGGACACATAGAGAAGTGGTGACACATAGAGACGGTGACACATAGAGACGGGGACACATAGAGACGAAAGTGGTGGACACATAGAGACGGGGACACATAGAGACGAAAGTGGTGACACATAGAGACGGGGACACATAGAGACGAAAGTGGTGACACATAGAGACGGGGACACATAGAGACGAAAGTGGTGACACATAGAGACGGGGACACATAGAGACGAAAGTGGTGACACATAGAGACGGGGACACATAGAGACGAAAGTGGTGACACATAGAGACGGGGACACATAGAGACGAAAGTGGTGACACATAGAGACGGGGACACATAGAGACGAAAGTGGTGACACATAGAGACGGGGACACATAGAGACGAAAGTGGTGACACATAGAGACGGGGACACATAGAGACGAAAGTGGTGACACATAGAGACGGGGACACACATAGAGACGAAAGTGGTGACACATAGAGACGGGGACACATAGAGACGGGGGACACATAGAGACGAAAGTGGTGACACATAGAGACGGGGACACATAGAGACGAAAGTGGTGACACATAGAGACGGGGACACATAGAGACGAAAGTGGTGACACATAGAGACGGGGACACATAGAGACGAAAGTGGTGACACATAGAGACGGGGACACATAGAGACGAAAGTGGTGACACATAGAGACGGGGACACATAGAGACGAAAGTGGTGACACATAGAGACGGGGACACATAGAGACGAAAGTGGTGACACATAGAGACGGGGACACATAGAGACGAAAGTGGTGACACATAGAGACGGGACACATAGAGACGAAAGTGGTGACACATAGAGACGGGGACACATAGAGACGAAAGTGGTGACACATAGAGACGGGGACACATAGAGACGAAAGTGGTGACACATAGAGACGGGGACACATAGAGACGAAAGTGGTGACACATAGAGACGGGGACACATAGAGAGAAAGTGGTGACACATAGAGACGGGGACACATAGAGAGAAAGTGGTGACACATAGAGACGGGGACACATAGAGACGAAAGTGGTGACACATAGAGACGGGGACACATAGAGACGAAAGTGGTGACACATAGAGACGGGGACACATAGAGACGAAAGTGGTGACACATAGAGACGGGGACACATAGAGACGAAAGTGGTGACACATAGAGACGGGGACACATAGAGACGAAAGTGGTGACACATAGAGACGGGGACACATAGAGACGAAAGTGGTGACACATAGAGACGGGGACACATAGAGACGAAAGTGGTGACACATAGAGACGGGGACACATAGAGACGAAAGTGGTGACACATAGAGACGGGGACACATAGAGACGAAAGTGGTGACACATGGTGACACATAGAGACGGGGACACATAGAGACGAAAGTGGGACACATAGAGACGGGGACACATAGAGAGACATAGAGAGAAAGTGGTGACACATAGAGACGGGGACACATAGAGACGAAAGTGGTGACACATAGAGACGGGGACACATAGAGACGAAAGTGGTGACACATAGAGACGGGGACACATAGAGACGAAAGTGGTGACACATAGAGACGGGGACACATAGAGACGAAAGTGGTGACACATAGACACATAGAGACGGGGACACATAGAGACGAAAGTGGTGACACATAGAGACGGGGACACATAGAGACGAAAGTGGTGACACATAGAGACGGGGACACATAGAGACGAAAGTGGTGACACATAGAGACGGGGACACATAGAGACGAAAGTGGTGACACATAGAGACGGGGACACATAGAGACGAAAGTGGTGACACATAGAGACGGGGACACATAGAGACGAAAGTGGTGACACATAGAGACGGGGACACATAGAGACGAAAGTGGTGACACATAGAGACGGGGACACATAGAGACGAAAGTGGTGACACATAGAGACGGGGACACATAGAGACGAAAGTGGTGACACATAGAGACGGGGACACATAGAGACGAAAGTGTGACACATAGAGACGGGGACACATAGAGACGAAAGTGGTGACACATAGAGACGGGGACACATAGAGACGAAAGTGGGGGACACATAGAGACGGGGACACATAGAGACGGTGACACATAGAGACGGGGACACATAGAGACGGGGACACATAGAGACGAAAGTGGTGACACATAGAGACGGGACACATAGAGACGAAAGTGGTGACACATAGAGACGGGGACACATAGAGACGAAAGTGGTGACACATAGAGACGGGGACACATAGAGACGAAAGTGGTGACACATAGAGACGGGGACACATAGAGACGAAAGTGGTGACACATAGAGACGGGGACACATAGAGACGAAAGTGGTGACACATAGAGACGGGGACACATAGAGACGAAAGTGGTGACACATAGAGACGGGGACACATAGAGACGAAAGTGGTGACACATAGAGATAGAGACGAAAGTGGTGACACATAGAGACGGGGACACATAGAGACGAAAGTGGTGACACATAGAGACGGGGACACATAGAGACGAAAGTGGTGACACATAGAGACGGGACAC
>CM065692.1:50423865-50444721 GCA_017654935.2 Phymorhynchus buccinoides | reverse complement strand
ATCGTTACGCCTTCCTCTGGGGATGGCCAGAGGCGCCAACCAATCGGTGACCAGGGTCTGCACGGTGACGTCAGGAGTGCAGCAGCAAAACCGGGTCACCATGGTCCTCACGTGCAAGGCGACAAGAAGCAGAAAGAAGGGACAGGTGCGAGACACAAAACTAGGCTAGTTGCAGCCAGCGAGCGACAGGCCAGTCTACGCGAGTCTTGGGGTGCAGTCTACCTGTTCTCGCAAAACGCACGCACGCACGCGCGCACACACACACACACACACACACAACACACACACACACACACACACACATACACACACACACACACACACACACACGCACACACACACACACCTAGGATTCAGACCAAGGCCTTACTATCAGCTTACGCACACATGGGCCTACTAAAATGAGCCCACTTGGAAAAGAAAGTTCTAATCAAGCAACATGTACACATGAACAAGCACAAAACACTAACGATGAATCGTCTAATCCTACTAACACGGGTAATGAAATGAAATAGAAACACCCAGAGGTGCTAATGGGACCCAGAGATGCACCAGCCACGCCCGCCCCATCAACGCGAGAGCAGCCCTGCTCCAGCCTTGGAAGTCCGTGTTGTGTTACTGGGGAGCAGGCACACACGGGACATTCCATTAAGTATGCAAGGCACATAGCTACTCCCGGCTTGGTGACCATCGGATACGATACAAAGGAGTCATCGCAAAATGTCCCCATGGGTGTACCAGTCCATTTTTCACGACTGCAGAGCCCACCGGCAAAAGACACCCACTCAGAAACCAGAACGCATCCAACAGCCCCAAAAAGGACAGGCGAGGCCAGTGCATCCCTGACAAAGCCACAGGCTCTCGCCTTACGGACTTGTATGCCTCAGAAGAGAGTCCCAGAAAGTGATCTTATTTTGTTAGGTCGTTCCCTAGTCATCCCAAGAGGGAAACATGTCTAATCCTAATAACACGGGTAATGTAGCTACTAATAATGACAGTAACACTGAAGGACAAAATATACACCCAACAAATAAGAGAAACAAAAACGACGCTACGCAGACAAGTCACGTGACTAATAATCAATGTAATTTACTTTCTTTTGTTACTTGGAATGTAAACGGGCTGGGTGCCAAATTGTCTGATTGTGATTTTGTTGAGTATATCACCTCATTTGATGTCTGTTGCCTGCAATAAACTTTACGTTTAGTTCTTTTGATTTCAGTATCCATTTTCAAGACTTTCTTGTGTTCCACTCCCCCGCAGTAAAGCTTAGCAGGATGGGAAGAGGGTCGGGAGGTACAGTGTTGCTGGTCAGGAAGACATTGTCGCAGTTTGTTTCAAACATTGACACGAAAACGGATAATATTGTTTGTATAAAATTGTGTAAATCTTTGTTTGGTTGTGACAGAGACGTATTATTTCTAACCATGTATAACCATCCTATTAACAGTGCCTACTACAAGGAGAAGGGTTTTGACTGTTCTTTAGACAGACTGGAACAATTCTTGATGTCTGTGCTGGAATCGCAAGGGAGGGACTTTTATTTTCTTATCGGTGGGGATCTGAATGCCAGAATTGGTGACTGGGGTATGGTCATTGTGGACTTTGGTGATGAAAGCGCTATACATAACAACAGTTGTGATCTAGTAAAACATTCAGAAAATTCAATTTTAAGTAAAGGTCAAGATGTGCCACCCCCCCCCCCCCCCCCCCCTACATTTCTCGGTTGTTTCCATTTTTTCGTTCTTGCCTTTCTTACCAAACATAAAGCTGTATTTTATTAACATTTTCAGCTAATTATCTTTGTTGAATAATTAATCACAGTCATGATAAAGGCCATTATCTAATAGGACCCCCCCTCCCCTATGTAGTGCAGTACACCGTGGCATTTGTCACAGTCCTGGTTCATTGCGTTTTTTTTCCGTCTTGCCTTTATCTTCTACTATTATTGAATGCATGTGTTTAATTATGTAAATGGATGAAAATTAGTATGAAAATATAGCAAATGATAGAGGATGAAGCACTCAATCTGCAGTAAGAAAGGCAAGAACGGAAAAATGGAAACAACCGAGAAATGGAGGAGGGAGGCGGGTCATCTTTACCTTCACCCACATGCCTATTGAAATGAATGTTCATTGCGTAAATATTGACATTAGTAAACAAAACAAACAAGAGGCTTTTGAAAGAGTTATATGGGATTCAGATAAACAATATTTATTTCCTAATCAAATGACATTAGAGGAAGCTATACTCTTTACATGATGCTAACGCCAAGCTCAATACAGACATAGATAGTGATGTAGGCCTATTCACATCCACGTTGTTGAAAGCAAGTAAATGCATGCGTTACAAAGACCCACTGAGCCGGCTGGATTAAGTCCCACCATACGTGTAGGGACCGTAGGACTTTCTAGTCTGATTCACCATCTAGACTCAGGTGCGATTTTGAGCGGACGTCATTTTGCGTACGGATTACGCGTAAACGCCGTAAAAATGCGTCAGCGATTTTTTAAAACGCGTCAAATACGCAAGAAACATACGTTAGTGCGATCCCTGTCACGGTATATCGTACACTCATGTTTTTGCGATGAATTAATCATCATATTTGTACATTATGTCATTGTAAAAATTTAATTGGTCGAGCTGATTTTTAAAGCTGCTAGTATTAGGTGCTCTCTTAATGTTAGTTGGTAGTTGATTCCATAAACGATAAAGGGGCAACTCTGTTAGTAAAAGAATATTTTTGTGTTAGCTTTACAATATTCAATAAATATTGTCTCAGTGATATTTCTTGTTCTGTCATAATTTGTTAGTTTGAAAAATTCTGTTGCATTTAAATCATCAATATTATTAAATATTTTATAACTTTGTTTGTATTAGATCTCCTCTTATTCTTCTTGCTTTCAAACTTGGAATATTCAGGCGTTCCATTCTCTCCATACACGAAAAAGTTATTATATCCATCAATTAATTTAGTTGCCCTTCTTTGCACCTTCTCTATAGTCTATTAATGCTGATTGTCTTTTCAATTTGGGATACCAAATAACATTACCATATTCTATATGCAGTCTAACTAAACCCTTGTAAAAATGCAAGAAAGTATCCTGATCTAAGTATGAAAAAGTTATTTTAATAATACCAAGCATTTTACTTGATTTCTTAACAGCATCATGAATCTGGTTATCAAATTTAAAATTGTTGGAGAATTGTACGGCCCAAAAAATAAATTAGTTGTGGTTATTTTTTTCGGCCGATCCTATGATTTTTGTTTTGGCCTTGTCCAAAAAAATGAAAAGAGAGAGAGTCATACGCTCATATTTTTGAAAATATGATGATTAGTACTTTCATAGTTTCAAAGCATCTTACACGCTCGTGGATGTTTTCCGGGACATTCATCCGGATGTAGGAAAGGAAAACATTATCACTTGCCGAGGTGGTTCAACTATCTTAGCTGAACCTCTCGAACTAGAGTTTCCAACACCACTCAGCGATCTCAAAGAGCTGGGAGTGAAGAGCTTACAATTTTGTTGAGAAAGAGAAAGTTTTATTTCTTTGGATTGTTTGCTTTAAATTACTCGATGTTCATGACACACACCATGTATATGTAACACACACACACACACACACACACACACACACACACACACACACACACACACACACACACACACACACACACACACACACACACCAAGAGAGAGAGAGAGAGAAGAGAGAGAGAGAGAGAGAGAGAGAGAGAGAGAGAGAGAGAGAAGAGAGAGAGAGAGAGAGAGAGAGAGAGAGAGAGAGAGAGAGAGAGAGAGAGAGAGATCTCGAATGTTTGAAACTCGAATGTTTATTGAGGATAACTAAGTAAGCACAATATATGGCTTTTTCTCGTACAAAGCAAGCAAGCAAACAACAATTAAACGATAAACAACCACACAAATAAACTACAATTAAAAAAATGCACACACACACACGCACACGCACACACAGAGAGAGAGAGAGAGAGAGAGAGAGAGAGAGAGAGAGAGAGAGAGAGAGAGTGAGAGAGAGAGAGAGAGAGAGAGAGAGAGAGAGAACAGAGAAACGAACGAAAGGATTTTATTGCCGTTAAGCTTTTTAGCTTCTTACAGCAAGCAACGACGCGCAGGGCAATTGCGTGATGATAGGCCTATCAATGTACAATTTACAAACGCGACGTTATTTATATATTCTCACTGACATGGAAACCACAGCAATGTATTTCATTTGCAAAACAGTCATAATTATATCAAATGCTCAAACAGGAGGCAGTGTGTAGGATCCAACAGAGCCCATCACACGGTCAGTGTTGAAGACAGCGGCTGTCACCCCATGTAAAAATTGATTAACCGGTGTGCCGTCGAGAGAGAGAGAGAGAGAGAGAGAGAGAGAGAGAGAGAGAGAAGGAGAGAGAGAGAGAGAGAGAGAGAGAGAGAGAGAGAGAGGGGGGAGACACAGAGAGAGAGACAGAGAGAGAGAGAGAGAGAGAGAGAGAGAGAGAGAGAGAGAGAGAGAGAGAGAGAGCTCTTGTATTTTGTCAATTTTGACCTTTAAAACAATAATTTAAAAAAAAGAAGTTAGGTCCTTAGGTACCTACCCTATTTTGGGGGGCCATGTTACCTTAACCACCACTATATTTTTTTGGGCCTACTATTTTTCTCATTATTGACTCAATGTGAGAAATCTGCGACAGCTTTCTTCCAACAATCAAGATGATTGAGAGCTCAAATAATTATAAAAAAACGAAAGTACTCACAGATATTGATTAGTGAACTGAATAAGGGGAAGGAACTTCTTGTAAATTAACTCCCTTTTTTATACCAAAGTTATTTATGGCACCGATTCGCCTGCAAAGTGAAAGTAGTTGCCACAACAATACAGACCCAAGTTCATCCTAAAAAAAGGATGACCCAGACCTGCTTATTATGACAACCACCCACACAGTACACAACAACAGTAGTAGCGAGTTGCTCACAAACAAATCAACATACATTCAAGAATGGCATTAGCCTTCTAGAAGTTCCACTGTTCTAGTCTTGAATGACTCGCTACCACTGTTGTTGTGCACTGTGTGGGTGGTTGTCATAATAAGCAGGTCTGGGTCATCCTTTTTTTTAGGATGAACTTGGGTCTGTATTGTTGTGGCAACTACTTTCACTTTGCAGGCGAATCAGTGCCATAAATAACTTTCTTTGGTAAGAAAAAAGGGAGTTAATTTACGAGACATTCCTTCCCCTTATTAATTTCACTATATATCTTAGTCTCACTATTTTCATATAAAAATATACTCACAGATAGTATGCTGTTTGCAGAAAGAAAATCAATGTTATTACGTCCTCTCGGCTGAAGGCTTTTTTTTATTTTTTTTATTTTTATAAACGTTCAAACTATTATAATGTCAGGATTTTTAAGAAAATAAAGCTCTTAAAATTAAATATTTGCTTTTTGCTTGAAAAGTTTGTTTTACGTCCTCCCGGTCTTGAAAAGACCACATGGGACATTTCTTATTTATAAAGTTATAGGGGAGTAAGAAAAAAAGTTTTATTTTAATAAAGTTAGTTTGTTTCTATTACATTTGGTTTTTAAGTTTTTATTTAAGTGCCATGGCTCGACTATCGACTTTTTATTAAATAACTAACCCATTACAAATGTCCCATATGTGCCCTGCCGGGACGAGAGGACGTAAAACTCTATATTTCATTCATTCATGCAACCAACAAGCGCTCAGCATATTGTGCGGCTTGCCGAAAAACCTTCAATGTAGGATCAATGGGTAGTAGTAATTTTGGAATTTTACGCGGGATCAATGGGTGAAGGAGGAGTCATCAGCCATAGTAAAATGGGTTTTGAAAACCCTACGGTTGGGCTTTGAAAGTTTGTGAAAATTAGGATCCTGTTTGACTATGAACCCTGTTCCAATTCATGGTTTGTTGTGTGACAGTGTGTTAGCTTTGGAATAAAAATATCATCATTGCTATTCAATATGCATCTTTCAGAAATTAAATGTGAGTTCGACTTTATTTGTTTTAGATAAAAGATTTGGTGTGACGTTCGGAGTTACTTCCCATCACTCGGTACTCAGGATTGATTCTCGGTTCGAATGGTCGGGAGTCATAGAAGCCGATGCGGCAGCTTTTAGTTTAAAGATTATGTGCTCACTGGGTTGATGGCATCAGTTGCCACGAGGTCAATGGAAAATGTACATTTTTAAACATTTTTGGGTGAAATAAAGTATTTTTATGTAAATAAATTGTCCCCTCTTGATAGGGTAGACCTTGCATGATTCTTAACCTCTTTTTTTTTTTACTTGATTTTAAAAAGTGGTCCTGAAAATGTTAATCGGAAGAATGCTCTTGGAGAAAACAACTCTTTTTAACATAACTTTTATATCTAAATTTCAGACTAGCTTGCTAGTTTTTAATAAAAAGTCGATAGTCGAGCCATGGCACTTAAATAAAAACTTAAAAACCAAATGTAATAGAAACAAACTAACTTTATTAAAATAAAACTTTTGGCATGATCTATGTTAGAAATATCAGATCCTATTTTTTCAATATTATTAAGTTTTGGGCACTGAAGGCATAACAATTCTTTCCATTTATGTTTACTGGAGTACACTTTACGAATCCATGTTAATTTTAATGCCGTCAGTTGTTTTTTAATATCAGGTATGCCCATGCCTCCAAGTAAAATGTTTTTGATTGATGTTTTTCTATTGATTTTGTCTTTGTTCTTATTCCACACAAATGTGAACACCATATTTTGAATGTCCCTACATATATAGTCTGGAGGGTTAGGCAGTAAAATCCACAGGTGTGTAATTATGATTCAAAATTATGGTCCTGGGCGATTTGGGGGGCAGATTGATGAAGATTTGACAGTAGCTCAAAATTCACAAACTTTCAAAGACACTACTCTTGGTTTTTTCATTTTTCACAAACTTTCATGGGCCTTGAAAATGAAGTCTATTTTCTCCAAACCTTCCCAAACTTTCCCAACTGCTATGAACCCTGTGGAATAAAATAAAAATCCGTAATGGCGCTCCGAGCATCGCGCCGTCACGTGGAAAGAAGAAAAATATTTGGGGTCACTTCGAAAAATCCGTTCAAAAAGACTAGTGGGTGCTTTCCATTGCTGTAAAAGCCAAAAAACGGACCAGCGAGACTGAGGTAAAGGAAGCACTAACTTAGTATATTGCATTGTGGGTAGGGCAAAAGTGAAAGTGAAACTACTAGACCGGGCGTTCAGCGGGCGCAATCGGCGATACGGGAGCCAATGGTAAAAAAATAAATCGGTCAGATCTGGCGTCTGTAGCCTTGAGAGAGTTTTAAAAAATTTTGTAATGGGTCCCTGTCAGATTGGTTAAATAAGCAAGTCTTTTAAACCCGCAGACTCAAAAAGGCACAAACAGATGAGGCAGAGTCTCGGTAGACTTACTTTTAAGAGACGGGGGAATTATACAGGGGAAAAGCAGATAAAAAATAAAAATTAACTCAAACAAAACTTTCTACTTTGCATAATAAACTTAGACAATACATTACATCTGTATTGTTAGAAAAAAAATCGGGACTTTCCTGGTGTTGCACTACCTTCGCTCATTCACCATTGCCTCCAGGATCGGTCCCACCATCTCTATTAATGTCACATGTCTGTTCAAGACCGGAGGACGGTAAATTAATTAATTTTAAAAATAAAAATAAAATCATTCTACTTTGCATGGCCGCTTACCATGCTCTCTTCTGCCTGCAGCTTCTCCTATATAATGTCCTTTGCTTCGACGTGCTTTTCAGTTAGCCGTTAGCCGAATATTTGGTAGTTTCTGGTCACAGAGACTCATCTCGGTGGGACAGACTTGGGAAACCTAGCTATCAGTTTGGTTAATACCAGACAGCGGGAGTTCCCCCTGCTCTGATCGACTTTTAACTGCCGTAGGGTTTTTTTAACGTCCAGAAGCCGCACGCTTCAGACTTACTTAAACTAAGACACCACCCGAAGGACTTGACATTCAGTTCGATTTTCTTGTCGAAGTGGAAGAAAGGGCCAGGCGGGTTAAACTGACAGAAACGAAATATACATTTATGTAGGTGAGAGTTATATATTTAGATTTGAAAAACTAATCTGTCGTCTTTTCCCAGTTTCTTCTAATGTACAAGTTACTACCCGTGTTTACTGTTTAAGACGCGCTCATGGTGACCGTGAAATGTGGGTTGTGTTAGTGTGTTGAATGTATCAGTCCTTCAACCTACATAACAGTATTTGTTACATGCGCATGAAAGTATGTAGGCTGTTCGTGCGCACACAAGCAAGCGCACACGCACACGCACGCACACGCACACAACACACACACACACACACACACAACAACACACACACACACACACACATACATACACACACACACACACACACACACACACACACACACACACACACACACACACACACACACACACACACACACACACACACACACACACACCACACACGTACACACACACGTACACACACACACACACACACACACACACACACACACACACACACACAGAGATGCAGAGACAGACTCATATACACACGCATGCGTGTACGCGCATGCATACTACAGACACACATACAGACACACACACACAAGACACACACGCACGCACGCACGCACGCACGCACGCACGCACGCAGACACACATACATGCATGCAAACACACACACTCACACGCGCATGCACATGTTTACGTGCGTACGTGGCTACCGAATAAAATATCAAATAGGGTCTAGCTTGTTTCATGAAAGTAACAAAACGGTTGGCCGTTTCACAAATAATGTTTAGCTTAACACTTTCACTAGTTTAAGCTTACAAACCCACAACCACTGAAAGTTGCATAGGCGATAGACGATAATAGTTTCTTAGTTTCAACATACATATAAATACTAGTTGACAATCACTCGTGAGTGTGCGCATTGATCATTTATTGTACAATGTTTTCACAAACTATGTGATTCGACACAATAATAAACCAACATGAAGAATAAAATGATTGTTTCTCAAAACGGGGAGAAGCATTTAAAGGCATGCACAATTATCTATCACCCATGATGTACTCATTCCAAACGGTGTTGTTATAATGCGTATGTGTGTATGTGTATGTGTGTGTGTGTGTGTGCACGCATGTGTGTGCGTGCGTGCGTGTGTGCATGCGTGTGTGTGTGTGTGTGTGTGTGTGTGTGTGTGTGTGTGTGTGTGTGTGTGTGTGTGTGTGTGTGTGTGTGTATGTGTGTGTGTGTGTGTGTGGTGTGCTTGTGTGTGTGTGTGCGTGTGTGCGTGCATGCGTGCATGCGTGCGTGTATGTGCGCGCGTGTGTGTTTGCGTGCATGTGTGTGTCGTGTGCGGGCGTGTGTGTGTGTGTGTGCAAGTGTTCGTTCGTGCGTGCTTGTGCGCGGGCTTGCGCAGTTTTTTCCTAGTTGTGACTGCCAGCGTGGTCGCTGGTAGATTTAGTTATAGAAAATATAAGAAAGAGGAAAGAAGCCCTTAAGCAAGTTTTTGTTTGGCCCATTTCAACGCAGGTATTAGCGTACCCACATACTAGTATGACGAGATCCCGTCACTCGTAGTACAAATGAATAGTAGTTAAATCACAATCATGTCACCACAGGAACAAGCACCCAATCCCTAGTTATAAATAAATCGATAAATCATATAAAATTTTATTTCTTTTTTTCATATTAGGATGTGGATTTTTTAGACTTTAATAGCACAGTTGCCAATCATCACAAATTTCTTTTCCTCCGAGAACAAAACATGGCTAGGATATGATGTAAAAGAGTTAATTAGGCCGAAAAAATAAACAACACAGAATATTAAAAAAATAATTTTTAATATCTCCGGGGGGGTAATTTGTCTTGCACCAAGCTAAATCTCATCAAACCAAATCCCCTTGTCACAACCAGTATAGTGTGTATTTCACAGATATGTCTGTGAGTATGTGACATGTATTAGGATTGTGTCCATTGTGGGCAACCTGTATTCCAGTGGCTCGGAACACAAACGATGAGTGGGATTTTTGTAAAACGCAAAAATTATACGGGAAGGAAGGAATGACAAAATTTGTGTGATAGGATGAGATGTAAGAGACCTTCCATAGAATTAATCAGATCACAAATTACAGTCATTAGTAATGCTCACACTCAAAATGTTAATTAGAGGATCATTCTCAGAATCCGTAATTAAGGAGGTAAAGTTGATTTAGTGTAATAATTGTTATATCCAAAGGATTTAAAATTGTTGCTGGACAGGTACCGTACACACATTAAACAAGAAACAAACCAACTCTTTCAAACAACAAAAACGACACCGCATTTAAACGAAATGTGTCTTATCAATTCTTCATTATGAAAAAAAACCCCCCAAAACCCAAAAAAAACCCTCTTGGACTTGTACGGTGAAGGGAACACTGTGTGTATTTGTTGTAAGTGTGATGGGTGTGTGTGTTGATATTTCATTTTTTTCATTCTCCTATAAATTCTTATGCTAAGAAGATCGTTGTGGATGGTTACGAAGTTGTAGGTTAGCGACGTGTGGTATGTGAAACTAGTAAGTACTTGTCTGGATATAGCACTACATTATACGACTTTATACAGGTCAACAGACGGCCCAAAGTCTCTTGCACGACTGCAAAAATCACTCGGAGTCCACATGCCAATACCCCACACCTGCGAAGAGGAGGCGTTTGACAAAAGCACACACAGACACAACACTCGTCTCGGGGCATCCTCTGTCCTCTCTCTCTCTCCACCTCCCACCATCATTGTTAGTTCGTCTCTCTTTATTTTCTTTAGAGTTTTGTTTCTTAAGAGCATACTGCGAATTTCAGTGCCAGTTCCTAGACTGATGAGGAAAGCGAAAGGTCCCACTGACAGCTTAGTTTGGGATGCGAGGGGAGGAAGGAGGTCGGTTGGGGGTTGAGTATTATGTGTTTGTGTATTAAAAAACCAAATGAACAAACCTTTTCGTTGCCAATATTGAAGGGCCCTTATGTTGTTAACGTGTGCTAAGAGGGGTGTACAGAGGGGCTATCACATGAATTGACGGAACCTACACGAAGAGTCTTATGTCTCATCCGAAAGACACCGCCACGGTTGCAAGACCGCAACACCCAAGGCCCCTAGTCTAGTGCAACAAGCTACATATTGAGAGGAAAATCAACTGTTACCAGGTTTTCGAATCGGGTTTCTGACACAAAGGCAGAACGCAAGTCGTTACCTCTGTAAACTCTACAAATCTGGGTGTGTGTGTGATTTTATTTTGGTGGGGTGAGGTTGGGGTGTGGTGGTATGGTGGGTACAAATTAAAAAGCACGGTGGATTGGATATCGATAATAGAAGAATAAGAATACTCGTAGAAGGAGGGAAGCTATTGGGCAGGGGTCGGCACGAACACCTTTAGCAAGAGGTGGAATGCCCTTAGATGGTGGGGTGGGCGGAGGAGGTGGGGGAAGGGAGACGGGGGGAAAGGATGGGTGGAGGGGGAAGAGCGGGTTTCAGTACTGACCCAAACAGGGGAGGGTATAACTGTCGTCGGGTGGCTGGAATGAATTGAACCCTATTGAGTCAGTCCCAGCTACAATGGATGCTTCGGCAAGAGAGTGGTAGAGGAGAAGTTGATAAAAGAAAATCATTTCAGTCAAATTGCCCATGGATCGAAGGACTAGAAGCATTAGACACGCTCGTCACAGTGTGCACGTTGGCACAAATGAAGAGTACAAAATGAGATCGACCAGCCAACGGCAAATTCACTCTACATCTGTTCGCAAAAAAGGGTCGGTTCGTTAATTAATTAGGGGAAGGGACGGTGTGGAAAAAAGTCGCATGGGCGTGCGGTTAATGAATTTAGCCCACCGATTCCCAATCTAGACTTCATGAATATGAGAGAGGCAAAATTTCAAGTCTCAATTATTTTGGCAGACATGAGACGTATGGGCGTTAATTGTCTGAGCATTCGGTGTCCTCATGGGCAAATACTTTTATGACGTTGACAACCAGCTCTTTGCCATTTTAGGTACTCGCATCGAGGTATAATTGGTTGGTGGGCCTTCTTACCCGCCCATGCGCATTTTTTTACCCGACACCTGTATTTTCCTCCAACCTACTAGTTTGCAGAGTCTTATGAGGTTGGAACCACGAGGGCACCAAAAGGAGGGGGTGGGCCGTCGTTCCCCTACAGGTCAGCGATGTGAATGGTGTGGAAGGTGGAGACACAACTCACAGGATGTGAAGATACTGTAAGCCCCGCTGTACTTTTGGTTCGCGTCACTTACTATGTCCCCTTCAATATATTGTTCTCTCAATTGCACCCCTTAGGTGATGCTGTATTACACAAACCAACATTATGTAATTATTCAACGCGGGTGTACAGCAGGCTCAGCGGTGTTTGTGGTCCGATTACGCGGCAACACATTCAGATCTAACTCTCTCTAGGCTCTTCTCTCTCTCTCTCTCTCTACTTTTCTCTTATATGCCTATCTCTTCTTGCATTCTCCTCCTCTCCATCTCTCTCTCTCTTCACTCTCTCTCTGCTCTCTCTATTTTCTGCGGTCCGCCTTACTGGATTCCTTGATGAAGTTGACTCAATAATCGCCCCGTTAGTGGCTCACCTCCAGCAAATTTGAAGCCGATTCGGTCGAAAAACGGCGGAGAGTTTTAAAAAGGCCCGTTTCGTGTCAGACACACCACACACACACACGCACACGCAGCACGCACGCACGCACGACCACGGACACGCACGCACGCACGCGCACGCAACGCACAACGCACAACACGCACGCACACACGCACGCACGCAAAACACATCACAACACACAATCACACACACACACACGCACGCACGCACCACACACACACGCACACGCACACGCACGGCACCACCACACACACACACACTCACCAACACACACACACAACACCCACACACACACAGGACACTTGCCTTTTTACTTATATGATGATTGCTATATGGAGTTCTACAACCACAAACTGGTCTTTAATAGACAGAAGACTGACAGAAAACGCAGACCAGACTGGGACAATTTTATCAATGGTATTTATCATGAAAGTTGTAGGAGTGGCAACAGAGGGTTAAACGCGTTACCCCGGGGGGCCTCGTAGTTGCAATAGTAAATAAACCGAGTTCGAAAACTGCGGTACAAGGCGATTTTCCTCTCACTACTGCACACTAGACCTTACGGTTCTGAACGTGGAGTCTTGGTCGGATGAGACCGGGAGGTGGTCCCCGTGCGCCATTGTACTTAGCACACCTTAGACCTTTCCTTTCATCATCAGTACACGGAAGACTCGCATGCAACGCCGTGCCTCGCTCTCCAGGTACGGGACAAGCAACCCAGAATTTCACAGAGACGTATTTGTCAACGGACTGGAACGAGGAACCTGGGGTTGGGGATTTGGTAAATAGTACACCCCCACACACTAAAATTGATAGGGAGAGGAGTCGGAATGGAAGTTCAGGTTTAACGTTCGGCGTATCGGGCTTTCGCCAATGTACCGAACCGGCTGTGCATTCATATGCCTGAACAAACCAACACCAGGGGGTATAAAGAAAAAAGTTTATGTTCTTCTGTAATCACTGGTCTACCAAAAGGCCCGAGAAGCTGATTAGGATTCTCTAAAAAGAGAAAGTATCGGGAGGAGGGTGGCTGGTTACCAAGGATGATTTTCTAGGCAAGAAGAAAAAGCAATATGACTATTTCTCGAGAACATTAAAAAATGAAAAGCCCACATACTATAATGCACTGACAATTATTACAAAATGTACACCAATTTTAACACATTCTGTGCTATGTTTAAAACAAGGTCTGCTATGCATTAATGTGGTATATAACAATGCCGACTTACTAGAAAATCAGTTACAACAACAAAAAAACAGTATTTTTAGTGGTAAAGAATTACTATTTGTAATTAAAAAGATGAGCAAATAAAGATTGACAGTTCTCTTAAAAAGTCATCGGATTGTATTCACTTTGAATTGCGCATATTATACTCATATGCTTACCTGACAAACACATACACACACACACACACACCACACACACACACCACACACCACACACGCAACAACACACCACACATAACACCACACACACACTCACGCACGCACGCACACGCACACGCACACGCACACGCACACACACACAACACCACACACCAAACACACCACATACACCACATACACACACCACACACACACAAACACACACACACACAAACCACCACAACAAACAAACACAACACAACAAATCAACACAACACACATTTTCATTTCATCGATGCATCGGTAATTTATGCCCCTAGGAAGTTTAATTAAACTAAAATAAGCCACCTTACTTCGTTTCATTAGTAGTAATCGATTTTGTGATTTTGGCAAAGAAGACTTTTGTTTATGGCAATAATAACATGATAAAAATTTTATGCACAAGCTACCCACGCAACATACATTTGTTGCTCACCTTTCTTTTAAAAAAATAAAAATAACAATGATAAAAGTCATGAAATTTATCTCCCTGTTCAAAGAAAAATATTAGGTCTGAAACTTCAGTAAAACCAGGGCTCCTGCTCTTGCTCTAAGTCTGATCACTATTTATTATCAAGAAGAAGAAAAAGTGAAAGGTAAAAAGAAAAAATAGGAAGGGGGGGAAACAAGAAAAATTAAAGATAGTAAATAATAGTGAAATTTCGTCACAAATTCATTCCTGTTGGTTTGGTGGGGGCAAAAAAAAAAAAAAAAAAAAAAATATCTAGTCACTCAGAGAAAGCGACAAAAAGATTTATTTAAAAATCAAATTTACAATTTAACATATTGAATTGAGCTGGACATTTTAATTATGCTTAATTTAAAGTTTAAAAGTTCATTACAGATAAAATTCACCAACCAAATATCGACATCATCCATTCCCACAAAAGGGACCTCAAAACATTACTTCACCCACGGCCCAGCATCATGTGCACAGGAAAACGATAGTACATTAAAGGACATAAAAGATTGGGAGAACGTATATTTAATTTGTTATAGAACACAGGGGGAAGCGCGATCGTAGATGAATGGCCAATTCCTTCCATTGATCATCAATTCGGTTTCCTGGTCCGCCGCGCATCCGTCCCCGTCGGGGTAAACTTAAATTGGGATGTAGGTTTGGTCTTGTGGGAGGTTTTATGAGGCGTGTGTTTGCAGTTTTCATGGTGGTGGTTGGGACGCACAGTCTGATAGACAAGGTGTTGCATAACCTTCGTCACGTCCAGAATGCCCGTTCTTGGGACTATCCGGTTTGTCACTCTTTGATGTTCTCTTGTTGCAGTAGTCAATCCGTCCCGTTCGGTTGCGAGTGATGTCGGACCGTTTGTGTTGAAGTGGCGGTCACCTGTGCCATGAACAGGCAGCATTGGTTCTGTTTTTGCTTCAGGTTGGATTTACCCCAAATCTACACAAATATCCACTATTATGTTCTCTTAGGCCAGCTTTTGTAACTCCTTGATTTGCTGAACTCGCTTGGTAGCTCACAGGTAAGAAAAGATTGCTTGTGTAGCAGATAGTGAGGTGTAGTTACAACACGTTGTGGTCAATCTTTGTTTCCTGTCCCTCTGTCATATCTCATGTATGCTTTAAGTGCTGTATAGGTTACGACGTAAACGTTGAGTTTTCCGTTCGCTTGCGTGCTTTTTCAAAGGTACCTTTGTTTTTTCTTTGTGGGTACCCACCATTCTTGTTTTGCGTGCTCCAAAAGGTAGGCTGCCCAGTCAATAAATTGTGTCAGTCCTTGTCCTACTTTAGTAACAATTATAACTTTCGCGCAGTCCTGTTGTGACGCAAAAAGTTACTAGAAACTAGAAAACTTTCACAATTTGCCGTACTTTTATTTTTTTTGGCCGGTTGGGTATGCGTTTGTGTTGTTTGTCCATGCACTTTAAGAGGAAAAAATTTAAGAAAAAATTATTCAATAATTGCCAACGGTGGTTTTTTGTGTTGTTCGTTGTTGTTTGACATTTCTACGTCGTTTGGGGCCGGTCCATCCACTGGAGATAGGGGCTTCACTCGGACTCCGTAAACCAAAGAGCACAGCGACACTTAGTTTGTCAGCTTCTCAACAAACCTTCACGCTGGATCGGTTCCACAGGGAGCCATATATTATCGTGGCGGGCTAAGGTACCCCACAGATGGGCTGTACACTTAGTCCGTACTGAATCACTTTGGTGGTTATTAAATAATTGAGGTGGAAATCAGTTTGTTTAGACAGGAAAAGAGAAAGAAGAAGCTTGTGAACTCATTTTTACTAAAGCCCTCACGCGGTGTGTACTTTCGTTTCTTGGTGTGTTGGCTCGCCGCCTTCACATCTGTAGGTGGCTGTTTTTTGCTGACGTATCCTGTTGACCCAAGTGTATATGGCTAACCAAAAGATGAGTCACTCGATTGCTCTAAAGGTTTTCATCGACGCATTCTTAACAGATCAAATGGCTATCAATACGAGTATCCTGATACTTCCTTATCCAGGCTTGGCTAGGCTTGGTGTGGCAGCAGTCCTGCCGCACGTGCTCACCTTCGTCGGCCCTGGGTTTCTCGGGCGGTCTTGTTTTACCCTATATTGGTGTTCTCGCGCGGTTATTAAACAGAGCATGCTTCTTCCATTTTGGCCTCTTCTGCCTACCAGGACGCGGCCTTCTGTAGGTGGCCCAGATCTTTCTTAAGGATTCCTCAACAAGCGAAAAAAAAATAAAACGGCACCATCACTGATACTGATTATTCATCATATATATATCGAATTTTCTGATTGTCAAAAAAGACATCAATACATCACGTTACATATCATCATCTATACTATCATCAAAATGTGAAACACCACCATAAACTAATATAGATCAATAAATTATGTCATCGTCATCATAACATCGTGTATACGTCATCACGAGACATCACACGTTCGTCAGTTCATATAAATCATAAATTCATTCAACA
Organism: Phymorhynchus buccinoides; assembly: GCA_017654935.2. Taxonomy (NCBI): domain Eukaryota; kingdom Metazoa; phylum Mollusca; class Gastropoda; order Neogastropoda; family Raphitomidae; genus Phymorhynchus; species Phymorhynchus buccinoides. The sequence goes on along the minus strand of CM065692.1, from coordinate 50,427,707 downwards.
TACGTGAAATCATCAAAAATTACTTTACTTCTGTAGCATCTAATAGAATGTATTGACAGCAGAGTTGATTCCTACTCCTACCTGGTCTCGCCCCGAGCCTTTGTCAATCATGAGGCGCTGCACTTCGGTGTGCGGCCAGTCCAGGGCAGGGAAGGATCGTCTCGAATTGTTTAGGAAACAGAGCAGAGCACACTACTTGTCGTCGTCTCACCACATGAAATGTGACATAAGGTGGCAGGAAAGCACAAAACAGGAGAGACATAGAATGACCCCAAGGGAACCGTTTACCGTATTGGACCCAGCAAAAGCAACCGAGAAAATGGGGTCCAACAGAGAGATTATTTTATTTTTTTTTTTTTTTTTTTTATTTGAATGGACACCTTTGCTTATATTGACAAGTAATAATGAATGGTGTAGTTATTGTTAGTTATGTTTTTTTTCTTTTATGGTTCGGCGCGATAAGGCTTTGGGTTGGCTACACAGATTGTGTATATATAATTTGTTATTATCTATTCCTAACGTGTAAGGTCTGGGGATCCACACGGACATGTTTGACTCCCAGGGCCCGTTTGATTCACAACAGTGAGAGTGGACGGTGCTGAGAGAAATGGATATCTGGTAAGAGGGGGGGGTGACATGGGGTTAGTGGTGTTTTATGTGCATTAAGGACACACAGCGCATTTTATTAATCTCAGCAAACACTTTTTTGTTATCGTACGTGTAAGTTTTTAATATCAACATTGGACAGTTGGTTTAATAAAGATCAAATAGTCTTTGTTTGTAATTTCATTGTGTGACTAGTTAGTTGATATTTTATAGTAGTTTTTTAGTATGTCCAACCCGAAGCGCATAGTTATTGTTTATTGTTATTAATCAAACTGAAATTGGGAACAGATAATTGGAACTTTTTATTGCAAACTGTTTTACTTTTGTTTCTTTTTTGTAAAAAAAAAGCACAATTATCAGGAGAACTGTTCTTCTGTTGATAGTGTTGTTTAATAATTATAATATCGAGGTTACTGTAGTCTTAGTTGATGATTGATGACAATGACGATGCACTTTGTTTGTTGTTATGGTTGGTTTCTTTTTTGGTGGTTGGTCTGGTGATTTGATGATTGTAGGTTTGATATGTACGATGATAGTAGTGTTATTGTTGTGTTGTGATATATGGATGATGACGTATGTTATTTGATATTATATGATGATTCGTTCTCACAGAATTAGTTTGATTCGAGGTTCTGTCTGGCATCTGTGGTCAGGATCACAATGGATGAGGGGCGATTGAACAAATCATGCGGAATAACGTTAAACCTTTAGACATTAGGCACTCAGTGGTATGGACGTTGTAGGTATGATGATGAGATGCTGATGATGATGAGATGATGATGGATGATGATGATGATGACGAGATGATGATAGATGATGATGACGATTGACGTTCTCACAGAATTGGGAGGTCTTTGGGCATCGGTCAGACCCCCCCCACAATGGTGAGGTAGACAGCGAAAAGGGGCGAAAAGCCAGCAGCACAGCAGCAGGCACGGTGATGGATGGTTGATGATGATGATGACGACGATGATGATGATGAGTAATGTATTTGGAGTTTTTTCGTACACAGGAATTGGACTTGGGGTCTTTGGGCATTTTCATACTGGTTCAGTACACAATGGTGAGGTAGATTATATGACAGCGGACGAAACGCCATGCAGCCTACGGTTGATGGATTAAGTGTGTGACCCTCTTCTTCTCCGCTGTCAGGCGGGTGCAGAGGAGCTGTATATCTTACCAATGGTTGGCCGTCCGTGCAAAAGAAGGAAAGGAACAGCCGCACCGGAAGGATGATGGCTGATGACTTACCGTGAATAGGTTCGAACTTTCGTCTTGCAGCCTCCAGAGCGGGATAAGCCGATCCTCGGACTTTTGTGATTACCTTTTTTGACAGAAGAGGATTGGTCCTCTATAGATGTTTCCAGTGTGCTACAAAATACTCTTTAAGGGTATAAACAGCTTTATTGTTATTTTTTGATATTTGAGGATTCTTCGACACTGACGATAGTGAAGATAGAGGATAATACGATCTAGTTTTTAGCATATAGGAGCAACAGCAACTTTCTCACACATCTTTTTTTTGGTACAAACTCCAAATCTCTGTAATCAAGCTAAACCTTGCCCAATATTTTTTATTACCCCCATACCTTTCTACCTCTACTTATTACTCTTTTATTTATTCCCCTCCTTACCCTCCCTAATGTAAAATATAAAATTCTTATGGCGTTGTGTGCTGTATTTGGCTAGTTTAGTGTATTTTGAGCAACACCGATTCTTCAGTGGGGATTTGTCGTGCTTCGAGAATACCACACCATATAGTTATTATTACTCTTCGAGCTATCTCATATACAGTTATTGGATTATATTTTATTATCATCGATGAGTGAAATCTCATTTAACACGACTATCTTTTTTTGACGAATACTAACCATCAGAACAGCATGGAACTCAGAGAGGTTAAAATAATTAATTAACTAAGAGGAATACTTGACACACACCAAACCCAGTATTGGAATTCACGAGAAGTAATAATTAACTTCTATATTACATTTATCTTGAGAAATACTGAAACACATAACAGATGGAATTCACGAGACACGAAGTGAAAAAACATTATACCACGAGAACTACTAGAGAACACGAACAGCATGGAACTCCACGAGAGGTGAAATAATATTAATGCAATAGAGAAATACTTGAAACGACAAAACGTATGGAAACGCACGGACAGGTGAAGTAATTCCCAGACAAGAAAGAAATAAATACTAAAACACCCACAGATGGAATTCAACCGAGAGGTTCGAAATAATTCACACCAGAGAAAAGAAAATCACCGAAACACCCCAACAGTATGGACTCACGAAGAGGTTAACCTATTCATCAAGAGAATACTAAAAACAACAACAGCATGGAGATTCACGAGCATAAATATTCACCACAACACCAACACCGATTGGAATTCACGACAGTGTGAAGGTGAAATATTCACACCAAGAGAATACTAGAACACGAACAGCATGGATACTCACGAGAGGGTGAAAAATATTAACACCACGAGAATAGCTAGAACACGAAACACATGGAACTCACGATGAGGTGAGGTGAAAAATATTTTACACAAGAAATACTAAAATACACCAACAGCATGGCATGGCAACTCACGAGAAGGTGAAATATTCACACACAAGAGAATACTAGAACACGCACAGCATGGATGAACTCACGCGAGAGGTGTGAGAGGTGAAAAATATTCACATAACGAGAATACTAAAACCACCACCGAGAATGGAACTCAGAGAGGCATCAAGCCTCTATCTTGCTGTGGTGAAGGTTGAAAGGGACCCAGCAGGTGGTCCCAGGGGTACCCAGAGGGGCTGGTAGAGTCCAGGCTGTGGCAAGTAGGATTGGACTTTGTCAGCCTGGAGGTTCCACTCGTGGTTCTGAGACAGAAGGACGGTGCTTGAAGAGGGATGGTTGCAGATTCATGGGTGTCAAAATGGGTAGTGTGTGGTAGTAGGGTCACCGTGCGATATGTAGCACGTCACGAGATCGTACACGTACACAGACGATGGTGTTGTACACCCCCACAGGGGCCCACTCTCCACGATCACCCTTGTGAGATATGCGCACATTGATAGAACGAAATATGGAGAATAGCCGCTGGGGAAAATGATAAAATTAAATGATCAACGATAAAATAATATTGTGAAGTATTACATAGATAAATATAATATAAATAATACAAATACAGGCTCAGGGCAATGTTTGTTCTTAAATAATTGTTAAAGTTTTAT
>CM065692.1:50368939-50423365 GCA_017654935.2 Phymorhynchus buccinoides | reverse complement strand
TTTTACGCTGTAGTGGAGCACACTATTTCATGTTCTTACCGCCTGTAATGAGCCACTCTTTCATGTTTCTGCCGCCGGTAGTGGGCACACTCTTTCATGTTTCTTACCGCCTGTAGTGAGCACACTTCATGTTTCTACCGGCCTGTAATGGGCACACTCTTTCATGTTCTACCGCCTGTAGTGAGCACACTCTCTGTTTCTGACCGGTGAAATGGGCACATCTTTAATGTTTCTTACCGACCAAGTAGTGAGCACACATTTCTACGGTTTCTTACCGAACTGTAATGGGCACACTCTTTATGTTCCTACCGACGTAAGGAGCACACTCTTTCATGTTTCTTACAGCCTGTAGTGAGGCACACTCTTTCATGTTCTTACAGCTGTAATGGGCACACTCTTTCATGTTTCTTACCGCCTGTAGCTGAGCACACTCTCTTCATGTTTCCTATGCCTGTAGTGAGCACACTCTTCATATTTCTTGCCGCCTGTAATGGGAACACTCTTGTTCTTTGCCGCCGTAATGGGCACACTTCCTTCATGTTTTACCGCCTGAAGGCACACTTCTTTCGTTGTGTCTTACTGCCTCGTAATGGGCACACTCTTTCATGTTTCTTACCACGTAATGGCCACTTCATATTTCTTAAAGCCACCGTAATGGGCACTCGCTTGTTTCTTAACGCTGATAATGGCACTCTCTGTTTCTTACCGCTGGAATGGGCACACTCTTCATGCTTCTTACCGCGTAATGGGCACACGCTTTCATGTTTCTTACGTGCCGTAATGGGCACGCCACGCTGTGTGATATGTTTCTTGTGCAGCTCTGTTACATGCGGCGACACTCTTTCATGTTCTCCCCCTACACCTGTAAATGGGACACGTGTTTCTTACCGCCTGTACTGGGCATTTCATATTTCTTACTGCATGTAATGGGCACGTGGCTCTTGTTTCTACCGCCTTGTGTATATGTGGCACTCTCTGCGTTTGTCTTTCAATGCCTGTAATAGAACACTCTTTCATGTTCTGTACCGCCTGTAGTGAGCACAATCTTCATGTTTTCTTACCGACGTAATGGGCACACTATTTCATGTTTCTACGCCTGACTAAGCGCGACACCTCTATCATGTTTCCTACCGCCTTTTAATGAGCACACTCTTTCATGTTCTTGTACCGGACCTGTAGTGAGACACTCCTTAGTTTCTTACCGCATTTAGTGAGCACCACCTTTCATGGTTCTTACCGCCTGTAGTGAGCAAACTCTTGTTAAGGTTCTTACCGCCGGTAATTGTGGCACCACTTGTCATTGTTTTAACGCCTATGTAATGGGCACACTCTTTTCATGTTTCATTACCGCCTGTAGTGAGCACAAATCATGTTTCTTACGGACGGTAATGGGTCCATCCTTTCGTTGCTTACGCCTGTAGTGAGCAACTCTTTCATGTTTCTTACCGCCTGCAATGGCACACTCTTTCATGTTTCTCCTTTATTACCGCTGGTAATGAGCTAACATACCTTTCATGTTCTTACCGCCTGTAGTAGCACACTCTGTCATGTTTCTCACCGCTGTAAATGTGCAACACACTCTTTCATGTTTCTACCGCTGTAGTGAGCACCACTCTTTCATGTTCTGTACCGCTTTAGTGAGCCCCCACTCTCATGTTTCTTACCGCTGTAGTGAGCACACCTTTTCATGGTGTTTACGCTGTAATGGGCACACTCTTTCATGTTCTTACCGCCTGTAATGGACACTCTTTCATGTTTCTTACGCTGTCTGGGAGCACCAATCTCATGTTCTTTACTGCTGTAATGGGCACCACTCTTCAGTTTTCTTACCGCTGTAGTGAGCACACTCTTTCATGTTTCTTACCGCCTGTAATGGGCACACTCTTTCATGTTTTTACCGCCTGTAATGAGCACACTCTTCATGTTTCTTTACCGCCTGTAGTGAGCACAATCTTTCATGTTTCTACCGCTATGTAATGTATGCTATCTACTGTACTTCATATGCTTATGTGATCCGTATCTGGAGTGAGCACATCCTTTCATGTTTCTTACTCCTGTAGTGAGCACCTCCCTTCTATTTCGTTGCCGCCTGTAATGGGCACTTTTGTTGCTTGCCCCTGTAATGGGCACACTCTTCATGTTTCATACGCTGAATGGGCCACACTCTGTCATGTTCTTACCGCCTGTAATGGGCACACTCTTTCATGTTTCTCACCGCCTGTAGTGAGCACACTCTCATGTTCTTACGCATGTAATGGGTACACTCTTTTATGTTCTTACCGCGTCAGGAGACACACTACTTCCATGTTTCTTCACCGCCGTAAGGGCCACCTCTTTCATGTTATTACTGCCTGTAGTGAGCACAATCTTTCATAGTTCTTGCCGCCGGTAATGGGCACACTCTTGACTTCTCTACCACCTGTAATGGGCACCACTCTTCATGTTTCTTACCGCCGTAATGGGCACACTCTTTATGTTCTTACACCTGTAATGGGCACTTTCATATTTCGTAATGCATGTAATGGGCACTCTCCGGTTTCTTACCGCCTGTAATGGAGCACTCATCTTGTTTCTTACCGCGCTGTAATGGCACACTCTTTCATGTTCTTCACCGCTGTAATGGGCACACTATTTCATGTTCTCTTAACTGCAGTGTAATGGGCACACCTCTTTCATGTGTCTTACCACATGTAATGGGCACACTCTTTCATGTTCTTACCCACTGTAATGGGCACACTTGTTTCTTACCCACCACGCTGGTAATGGGCATTTCATATCTTCTTACGCATGTAATGGGCACTCTCTTGTTTCTTACCGCCTGTAATGGGCACCTCTATTGTTTCTTACTGCCTGTAATAGGCACACTTCCTCACGTTTCTCTAACCGCCATGTATGTGAGCACAACTCTTTCATGTTTCTTACCGCCTGTAATGGGCACATCTTTCATTTTCTTACCGCTTAATGGGCACACTCTTCAGTTTCTTTAACGCCTAGTAAGTGTAGCACAATCTTTCATGTTGCTTACAGCCTGTAGTGAGCACACTCTTTCATGTTTCTACCGCCTTTAGTGAGCCAACACTCTATTTCATGTTTCGTTGTACCGCCTGTATGTGATGTCACACTGTCTTTCATTGTTCTTTACCGTCATTTGGTTAATGGGCTACACACGCTTCATCGTTCTTACGCCTGTAGTGAGAACACTCTTGTCATGGTTCTTACCGCCCTGTAATGGGCAAACTCGTTCAGGTTTGTCTTATCGCCTGTAATGGGCCACAACTGTCATGTTTCTTACTGCCTGTAATTGGGAACACTCTTTTCAATGTTTCTTACTGCTGTAGTGAGCAAATATTTCATGTTTCTTACTGCTGTAGTGAGCACACTCTTCATGTTTCTTACTGGGGCTGTAGTGACCACACTCTTCATATTCTTGCCGCCTGTATAATGGGCAAACATTAGGTCTTGCCGCATGTAATGGGCACACTCTTTTACATGTTTTTACTGCCTGTAATGGGCACACTCTTCCATGTTCTCATTAAGCCTGTAATGGGCACCCTTTCAGGTTCTTACTGACTGTAGCTGAGCATCCTTGCATGTTCTTACTGCTGTAGTGAAGCACACTCCTTTCATCGTTCTTACTGCCTGTATGGGCACACTCTTTCAGTTTTCTTACTGCTGTTAGTGAGCCACACTCTTTAATGTTTCTTAACGCCTGTTGTGAGACACTCTTTCAGGGTTTCTTTACTGCCTGTAGTGAGCACCACTCTTTCTTTATTTCTAGCCGCCTGTAATGGCACACTCTTTGTTATCTTAGCGCAGGAAGGCACACTCGTTCAAGTTTCTTATGCATGGAAATGGGCACACTCTTTTCATGTTCTTTACTGCCTGTATATCTGGCCACACTCTTTCCATTGTTTTACCACCTTAGTGAGCACACTCTTTCATGTTTCTTATGCCTGTAATGGGAAACTCTTTTTAATGTTTCTACCCTGTAATGGGCACACTTGTTTCTTACCCGCCGTTAATGGGCACTTTCATATTCTTACATGCATGTAATGGGCACTCTGTTTCTTACCGCCTGTAAATGGCGCACCTCTCTTGTTTCTTAACGCTGTAATGCCACTCTCTCTCTTTTATTGTTTCTTACCCGCTGTAATGGGCACTCTTTATATTTCCTTACTGACATGTATGTGCACTCTCTGGTTTCTTACCGCCTGTAAGGACACTCTCTTGTTTCTTACCGCATGTAATGGGGCCACTAATATTGCCTACCGGCATGAATTGGGCACTCTTTGTTTTTCTTAACGCCTGATACAGGGGCACTCTTCATAATTTCTTACTGCCATGTAATGGGCACTCTCTTGTTTCTTACACCTGTAATGGGCTACACTAGGTTTACCAACTGTAATGGGCACTCTTAATATCTCTTACTGCATGTAATGGCACTCTCTGTGTATTTACCGCCTGTAATGGCCCACACTCTTGTTTCTTAACGACTGTAATGGGCCACTTCATGTTTCTTACGCCTGTAGTGGGCACTTTCATGTTGCCACTTGTACCGCCTGTAGTGGGCACTTCTCTTGTTTCTTACCGCTGTAATGGGCACAATCTTCCATATTTTCTTAATCCACATTTGGTTTTGTGATCGAATGTGGAGTTTCGCGCGATATATATGTGTCAGTCTAAATCTGTGAATAAAATACTGTGACTGGTCACACTAGGGGGCACTTGGGTACTGGTTCTATGTAATTTAAAATACTGTGAACTGTCACACTAGGGGGCATTGTACTGGTTCAATGTAATAAAAATACTATGACTGTCACACTAGGGGCCTTGGTACTGGTTCTATGTAATAAAGACTGTGACTGTCACACATAGGGGGCCATGGGTACTGGTTTCTATGTAATAAATACTGTGACTGTACACTAGGGGGCATTGGTGCTGGTGATGTACTAAAATACTGTGACTGTCACTACTAGGGGTGTACAATGTGTGGGTTGTATGTACTGGTTATAGGAATTATAGAATGTGACACTCGTGGACTGTCACACTAGGGGGCATTGGTACTGGTCTATGTAATAACTACTGTGACTGTCAAACCTAGGTGCATTGGTACTGGCTTGGTACGTCTGTCTGTCTGTCTCTCAGTATGTCTGTCTGTCTCTCTGTACGTCAGTGACAACAGCTTCAATATAATGGAGGAATCATGAAGCCAAGTCTGTTCGTCTGTCTGTGATAACAAATTTCATTGGAAAAAGACGTCTTGTTGCTGCCATCGGTATGTGTGTTTCTACTGTCTGTCTGTTTCTTACTGTCTGTCTGTTTGCTTACTGTCTGTTTCTTACTGTTCTGTCTGTTTTTACTGTCTTGTCTGTTTTTTACTGTATGGTTCTATGTCTGTCTGTTTCTTACTGTCTGTATGTTTCTAATGTCAGTCTGTTTCTTACTGTCTGTCTGGGTGGTTTCTTACTGTCTGTTGTTTATTGCTGTCGCTCTGTTTTTCTTACTGTCTGTCTGTCTGTTTCTTGATGTTTCCTTGGTTTTCAGTACTGTTTCCTTACTGTTGCCTGTTGTTTTCTTACTGTCCATGTCTTGTCTGTTTCTTGCTGTCTGCGTTTCTTACTGTCGTCTGTTTCTTACGTCTGTTCTGTTTCTGACTGTCTTCTGTTTCCTACTGTTGTCTGTGTGTTTTCTTACTGTCTGTCTGTTTTCTTCGCTGTCGTCTGTTTCTATGTCTGTCTGTTCTTGCTTGTCTGTCTGTTTTTCTACTGTTGCCCGTTTGTTTATAATGTTGTGTCTGTCTGTCTTGCTGTCTGTCGTCTGTTTCTTACGTGTGTAAGGCAAGAAGGGTGCCAGACAAAGGAAAAAACATAACTAAGAAAGTGAGAATAAATAAAGAGTTCGGAATTAGCCCAGTGTCTCAAACTAATAAGGGGCGCATTGTTCTAGACTAAAAAGGGGCGCATTATCTCTAAGCATCTTGCAGAGAAAGAAGAGTTGGAATAGCCCAGTGTCTAAAAGGGGGGCATTGCTCTAAGACTAATTCTTGCAGTGAAAGGGGAGTTAAAAAGGGGCGCATTGCTCTATATAGCCTAATCTTGCAGTGAAAGAAGAGTTGAGGAATAGCCCAGTGTCTAAAGGGGTGCATTGTCTCTAAGCCTATCTCTGCAGTGAAAGGGGAGTCTAAAAGGGGTGGCATTGTCTCTAACCATCTTGCATGAAGAAGAGTTGTGGGAATAGCCCAGTGTCTAAAAGGGGTTGGGTACAGTGTGCTCTGAAGCTATCTTGCAGTGAGAGGGAGTCTAAAAGGGGTGCATTGTCTACTAAACCTATCTTGCAGTGAAGGGGAGTCTAAAAGGGGGTGATTGTCTCTAAAGGCCTATCTGCAGTGAAAGGGGAGTTCTAAAAGGGGGTGCATTGTCTCTTAAGCCTATCTTGCAGTGAAAAGAAAGAGTTGTGGAATAGCCCAGTGTCTAAAAGGGGGGCATTGTCTCTAAGCCTATCTTGCAGTGAAAGGGGAGTCTAAAAGGGGTGCATTCGTCTCTAACTATCGTGCCAGTGAAAGGGGAGTCTAACAGGGGTGCATTGTCTAGCTAAGGCCTATCTTGCAGTGAAGGGGAGTCTAAAAGGGGCAGCATTATCTCAAAAACCTATCTTGCAGTGAAAGGGGAGCTCTAAAAGGGTGCATGTCTCAAGCCTATATGGCAGTGAAAAGGGGAGTCTAAAAGGGGCGCATTTATCTCTACACCTATCTTGCAGTGAAAGGGGAGTCTAAAAGGGGTGCATTGTCTCTAAGCCTATCTTGCAGTGAAGGAGAGTCTAAAAGGGGCACACCTGTCCTTAAGCTTATCTTGCAGTGAAAGGGAGCTAAAAGGGGCGCATGATCTCTAGCCTATCTTGTATAAGTGTTGCACAGTCAGATTTCTTTTCTAGTGCACGCATCATTGCGAGTGGTTTCGCAGCTGTGCGTAGCTGAAGCCAGGGGCAACACCAAGAGGAAAAAAAAACACTGCATTTGTGCGCGCACACACAGACAGGCAGGCACATCAACATCTGATGAAACGTGCATATATGCATGCAGCTGTGCTTCGCTAACACACAACACACACACAACATGCACACACACACACACACACACAAACAACCACTCAAACACACTCACTGAACACAACACACAACACACTCACTGACCACCACACACACACACACACACACAACACACTCAATCTGATACACACACACCACACGCACCGCACACGCACACACCACACACACACACACACACACACTCACGACAACCACACACACACACACACACACAACTCACCACGCACAGCACACATGCAAACGCACACACACACACACACACACACACACACAACACACACACACAGAAGTAGTGGTGAGTACATGTAAAGCCTAAATGTGCACTAAGAGTGATTAACTTTGCAGCCTAAAACCTTGCAAGAATGAAGTCAACTTTTTTACTTCCACCTTAGGGAAGTGGTTAACAGAAGCAGTTGAGGTGAGTTCCCAATGATCCCCACACTTGTAGTGTAGGTACAGGGTAGGATTAAAACACCTGCTTCAGTGACCGCGGACTGCGAACTCTTTGCTATCATTCAGGCTTTTTGGTGTGCTTTACGAGGCCTGGTTCCAATGTTGTGGAGTGGTGTCATGTGTCAGGTCATAGTATTGCTAATGGGGAGAACGAATGTCGGAAACAGAAGCACCTCATGTTACCTGTCCAAACAAAATGGGAAAGAAGAAGGGAACAGAAAGAGAATGAAAAATAGGGAATGGGAAACCCTTCTCTCCTTATCACTTTTGTTGTTGGCTCCTGTTTGTGGGTCTGTCTGGTGTGTCTGTGGTTGTGTATGTCTGTTGTGTTGGTTTTGTGGTCTGTGTGTGTCTGTGTGTATATGTTTGTGTTTCTGTCTGTGGTATCTGTTGTCTGTGTGTATCTGTTTGTTGTGTTCTGTCGTGTGTGGATGGCTGTTGTTGGGTATGATCAGTGTGTATCTGTTGTGTGTCGTCTGTGTGATATCGTTTGTTGTCTGTCATGCAGTGTATCCGTTTGTGTGTCTGTTTGTGTTTCGTCGTGGTACTGTTTGTGTGTCTGTGTGTATATGTTTGGGTGTTCTGTCTGTGTGTATACGTGTGTGTGTCTGTCAGTGTGTATCTGTGTGTCTGGCTGGGTGTATCTGTTTGTGTGTCGTCTTGTGTCGTATCTGTTGTGTTGTCTGTCTTGCGTGTGTATCACGTTGTGGGTCTGTCTGGTGTATCTGTGCTGTGTGTATCTGTTGGTGTTGTCTGTGTTGTGTGTATGTTTGTGTGTCAGTTGTTGTGTATCTGTGTGTGTCGTTTGTCAGTGTGTATGTCGTTATAGTGTCTTTCCTTTGTGTGTCTCGTGTGTTTTTATTGTTGTGTGAAATTTGTGAAGCAATTTTCCCCACAAAATTGTCATGAAAATAAAACTTTTTATATTAATTATTAATCATTTACTGTATTTTACAAGGACTTTTCTGAAGAAAAAGTTCAGTAAAATGAATGAAAACTTCAAACTGATTACAGCATCATATTACCAGTGGGTTAGACATGTCAATGCCTCTTCTCCCAAGACCGCAGTGAACATGGGTGAATTGGGGAAGACCACTTTCATTTAAAGTGTGCTAATAATAGTATTGTTCGGCATATTTTTTATTTCAATAATGTTTCTATATTTCTATGCTGCAATCAAGAAGCTTTTCATGCAAAAAAGAACCATGGAGAGCGCAAGACACACCTGTGACGAGTGGATGTAATTCATACAAGTACCTGTTTACGGTGTTTCTGTACTCAGTTTGTGTTTCTCTATGTTGTGCAGCATAAGAAGCCGTTTTCACAGAGCCCTGGGGGAGCCAAGGGGAGTCGTGAAGACCCTCTGGTGAAGCGCGTGCGAGGGTCGGTTTCCTATCGGTGGTCCCTTGCTTCTTCCTCCTCTTCCCCCTATCTTTTTTTCTACTGTTGCCTCCCTTTGTCCCCTTCCTCTGTTTCGCTTGCTCGCAATTCGTGTCGTCTCTCTAGTATCCTCTGTCGATCCCTGTCAGGCCGCTCTATCCTCTGATCGCCCCCTATGCCACGCCTCTGTTCTGCACCTTGTGTGCTCTGCCACATAGTATGTAGAGACGATCATGGGGAATTGAGTGCTCTATCTAGTTGCCGGAGACGCAGTAGAGAGGAGAGAGAGCGAGAGTGAGAGCGAGATATCGCGAGCCTCCTCGAGCTGCTCCCACTACACTCTTTTTTTTTATCGTATTATACGAACCAAAATCTTACTTTAATGACACCTCTTCCTCCTTTTTACACCTCCTGAGATCGAGAGAGAGAGAGCGTAGTAGAGTATTCGAGTCGCTCCCTCGACGACCGCACGACGCCTATACTCCTCCCGCGTACCAGATGTATCTCTCTTTCTCTTCAGGCCTTCACCTGATCACACCACCACATTGTTCTCCTTACTGTGTCACATGGTTTCCTTTAAGCGGCTATTGAGGTCGGGATACAATGGTTGTATGTGCAACCAATCAGAATAGGATCAGCTCCGTTCACACTGGTCGCACCTCTCCAAACTTTATTTGTTATGTGATGTATGAGTAATCGTTTTTACCGCGTGGTTTGCATTTAGTACCACGCACACTAGTGTTTCAAACTGGGTTGTTGTTTAATGTAGAAAGGAGTAGTGCGACGCGTCACTCGGCTTGTTTGTTCATGTAGAACTGTGTTGTAGTTGTTTCAACTGGCGTTTGTTCATGTAGAACTGTGTTGTAGTTGTTTCAACTGGCGTTTGTTCATGTAGAACTGTGTTGTAGTTGTTTGTTCATGTAGAACTGTGTTGTAGTTGTTTCAACTGGCGTTGTTTGTTCATGTAGAACTGTGTTGTAGTTGTTTCAACTGGCGTTTGTTCATGTAGAACTGTGTTGTAGTTGTTTCAACTGGGTTGTTTGTTCATGTAGAACTGTGTTGTAAAAAAAAAAACTGGCGTTGTTTGTTCATGTAGAACTGTGTTGTAAAAACAAAAAAAAAAAAAAAAAAAAAAAAAAAAATGTAGAAAAAAAAAAAAAAAAAAGAAAAAAAGTTGTTGTGTTGTAGTTGTTGTTCGTAGAACTGTGTTGTAGTTGTTTCAACTGGCGTTGTTTGTTCATGTAGAACTGTGTTGTAGTTGTTTGTTCATGTAGAACTGTGTTGTAGTTGTTTCAACTGGCGTTGTTTGTTCATGTAGAACTGTGTTGTAGTTGTTTCAACTGGCGTTGTTTGTTCATGTAGAACTGTGTTGTAGTTGTCCTCCTGACCTCAACAGTTCTCAAAACATGGACATAATTAAAATCTCATGTATCTGTTTTCAGGTGATGTTTATTTACAGTGTTGTGGGTTTGTCTGTCTGTCTATCACACCATGTGTGTGTCTGTTTTCAGGTGATGTTTATTTACAGTGTTGTGGGTTTGTCTGTCTGTCTATCACACCATGTGTGTGTCTGTTTTCAGGTGATGTTTATTTACAGTGTAGTGGGTTTGTCTGTCTGTCTGACTCTATCACACCATGTGTGTGTCTGTTTTTAGGTGATGTTTTTTTTTATAGTGTTGTGGTTTTGTCTGTCTATAGCTCCATGAGTGTCTGAGTGCTTTTCTCCAACATTAATGCCCACATGATGTGGAGTTGTTTGTTAGCATCACTGACGAAATGACCACCAGGTCACTGAAGGTGTGACAATACTCTGTGCGGTTAGAGAGACATCCTTTGATTAGGATGATGAGAAAGTAAAAGGTGATGATGATGGTGCAGTGATGATGGTGATGATGATGATGGTGGCACATTGATGATGATGATGATGGTGATGGTGATGATGATGATGGTGCAGTGATGATGGTGATGATGATGATGACAGTGGATGATGGTGCTTGGTGCAGTGAGATGATTGGTGATTATGGTGATGATGATGATGATGATGATAATGATGATGGTAATGATGATGATGATGATTATGATGATGATGATGGTTGATGATGATGATGATGATGATGATGATATGGTGATGATGATGATGGTAAATGATGAAGATGATGATGAGTATGATGTTTCAGGCGAATGTTAGTGGGGGTGGGGGGGGGTCTGGTTGGGGGGGGGGGGGTGGGGGGTCACACTTGTCAACACGGCCTGTGTTCTGGGCTCCATGATGATGGTGATGATGATGATGATGGTGATGATGATGATGAAGATGATGATGATGATGATGGTGATGATGATGATGATGGTGATGATGATGATGGTAATGAGATGATGTGTTTCAGGCGATGTTATCGTCTTTTGTCAGGCCAACCAACCTGTGTTCTGGGGCTCCCATGATGATGATGATGTTGATGATGATGGTGATGTTGATGATGATGATGATGATGATGAAGATGATGATGAAGAAAAATGATGATATTGATAATAATGATGATGATAATGATGATGGTGATGATGATGATGATGATGATGATGATTGGTGTTGATGATGGCAGGGTTCGTACAGGGTCCTTGAAACCTTGAAAAGTACTGGAAAATTGACATGGCCTTTTCCAGGGCTTGAAAAGTGCTTGAAAAACAGCAAAGGCCCCAAAACTCCTGGAAAAGTCCTGGAATTTTCAAAATCGGCTGACCACGTCCTTAATCTCAATCCATCAAAGTCAAAATCTCTCCACAAAAAATATTTGAAGGTTAAAACTAAATTCAAATAAAAAAAAAAAAAAAAACCTTTTAAGGTCATACAGATATCGCAATCATAGCAGACGACATTTGCGCGAGTTGTCTGCCGCTGAAGTTACTTCCCTTTACCGTACTTCCGTTTTCCAGCAAAATGGAGTTGGCTGGAAAAAAAAAGAATATCAGAGCTGGTGTAGCTCCGTCAACAGATGGTTCAAAACTGAAAGCTAGCTGCACAGTGTGCAAAAAGAACTTTGACATCACCAGCAGGGACGAGAGTGCTGTAAAAAGCCATTGTCAGGGGGGCCAGAAGCACAAGCAACTCAGGCGGGAACGAAACCGACATTGACCGGTATGCCACTGTTGCCAGATTGAGTCCTTGAAATTTAGTAAACTGGTCCTGGAAAAGTCCTGGAATTTTTTGGACACAGATCTCTACGAACCCTGTGATGGTGATGTGGTAATGATGATGATGATGGTACTGATGATGGTGATGATAATGGTGATGATGATGATGTTTAAATGATGATGTTTGATGATGATGGTGATGATTGATGGTGGTGATGTTGATGATGATGAGATGATGTGATGATGATGATGATTGATGATAATGATGATGATGAATGATGATGATGATGATGATGATGGTGATGATGATGGTGATGATGATAATGATGGTGATGATGATGGTGATGATAATGTTTCAGGTGATGATGATGATGATGATGGTAATAATGATGATGATGGTAATGACGGTAATGATGGTGATGGTGATGGTGGTGATGATGTTTCAGGTGATGTGATCGTCTTTGTCAACACGATGGTGATGATGTTTCAGGCGATGTGATGGTCTTTGTCAACACGACCTGTGTTCTGGGCTACATGATGATGATGATGGTGATGATGTTTCAGGCGATGTGATCGTCTTTGTCAACACGACCTGTGTTCTGGGCTACATGATGATGTTGATGGTGATGATGTTTCAGGCGATGTGATCGTCTTTGTCAACATGACCTGTGTTCTGGGCTACATGGTGATGATGAAGAAGATGATGATGATGATGGTGATGATGATGATGGTGGTGATGATGATGATGGTGATGATGATGATGTGGTGATGATGATGATGATGTTTCAGGCGATGTGATGGTCTTTGTCAACACGACCTGTGTTCTGGGCTACATGATGATGATGGTGATGATGTTTCAGGCGATGTGATGGTCTTTGTCAACACGACCTGTGTTCTGGGCTACATGGTGATGATGATGATGATGATGGTGATGATGTTTCAGGCAGTGTGATGGTCTTTGTCAACACGACCTGTGTTCTGGGCTACATGGTGATGATGGTGATGATGTTTCAGGCGATGTGATCATCTTTGTCAACACGACCTGTGTTCTGGGCTACATGGTGATGATGATGATGATGATGGTGATGATGTTTCAGGCGATGTGATCGTCTTGTCAACACGACCTGTGTTCTGGGCTACATGCTGATGATGGTGATGATGTTTCAGGCGATGTGATCGTCTTTGTCAACACGACCTGTGTTCTGGGCTACATGGTGATGATGAAGATGATGATGGTGATGATGTTTCAGGCGATGTGATGGTCTTTGTCAACATGACCTGTGTTCTGGGCTACATGGTGATGATGAAGATGATGATGGTGATGATGTTTCAGGTGATGTGATCGTCTTTGTCAACACGACCTGTGTTCTGGGCTACATGGTGATGATGGTGATGATGTTTCAGGCGATGTGATCGTCTTTGTCAACACGACCTGTGTTCTAGGCTCCGTGATGATGATGATGGTGATGATGTTTCAGGCGATGTGATCGTCTTTGTCAACACGACCTGTGTTCTGGGCCCCGTGATGATGTTGATGGTGATGATGTTTCAGGCGATGTGATCGTCTTTGTCAACACGACCTGTGTTCTGGGCTACACCCACCAGGATGTTGTCAGTCTCTTCCAGACCATCCCCCCGGGAGAGACAGTCACGCTGGAGATCTGCCGCGGATACCCCTTGCCCTTTGACCCCGATGACCCCAACACGGAAATCGTCACCACGGTGGCCGTGAACTTACCTCAGGAAGGGTCCACCGACCAACCCCCGGGACAGTCCATTTTGGGGGTCAGCAGCGATTTGAACTCTTCCAACCGCAGTTTGAAGTCGCTGCCTGACCTGGCGCGGTCTGCCAATGTGAACTGTGGCATGTCGTCATCGCAGCACAGTGTGCAGGGGGAGCTGAAGGCACTGTCGCAGCAAGGCAACGGCCCCCCAGATCTTGTGACCGGCTCCAGCAAGCCGGAAATCTTTACCATTAACATTGTCAGGGGACCTATGGGGTTTGGGTTCACCATTGCTGATAGTCCTTATGGACAGAAGGTCAGTGTGTGTAGTGACCCTGTGTGTAGTGTGTAGTGTGTAGTGACCCTGTGTGTAGTGTGTAATGACCATTAACATTGTCAGGGGACCTATGGGCTTTGGGTTCACCATTGCTGATAGTCCTTATGGACAGAAGGTCAGTGTGTGTAGTGACCCTGTGTGTAGTGACCCTGTGTGTAGTGTGTAGTGACCCTGTGTGTAGTGTGTAGTGACCATTAACATTGTCAGGGGACCTATGGGCTTTGGGTTCACCATTGCTGATAGTCCTTATAGTCAGTGTGTGTGCGAACGAACAAATGGAATTTTATTTATACAGGGTAATGAGGTAAGTATACATACTTTTTTTTACACCCAGCCCTGTGGTAAACGAAAATATTGAATAAACAATTATTAAAACAAAAAACATGCAATGAAAGAAAATAATAAACTACAACCATGAATAGCATGTCATAAGTGAAAATGGAGAGAGAGAGAGAGAGAGAGAGCGCGAGAGCGAGCGCACGCACGCACGCAAGCAAAGGAATACAAGGAGAGAGAGAGAGAGAGTGTAGTGATCCTGTGTGTAGTGACCTAGTGTGTAGTGATCCTGTGTGTAGTGACCCTGTGTGTAGTGACCTAGTGTGTAGTGACCCTGTGTGTAGTGACCCTGTGTGTGTGTAGTGTGTAGTGACCCTGTGTGTAGTGACCTAGTGTGTAGTGACCCTGTGTGTAGTGACCCTGTGCATAGTGTGTAGTGACCCTGTGTGTAGTGACCTAGTGTGTAGTGATCCTGTGTGTAGTGACCCTGTGTGTAGTGACCTAGTGTGTAGTGACCCTGTGTGTGTGTAGTATGTTGTGTGTAGTGACCCTGTGTGTAGTGACTGTGTGTAGTGACCCTGTGACCTGTAGTGTGTAGTGACCCTGTGTGTAGTGTGTAGTGACCCTGTGTGTGTGTAGTATGTTGATGTTGGTAGACAGATGACAAACTACATGAAATTAACAGTATTTATGTGTACGACCGTTCATCCACTGACCTCAATGTGTTCCCCAATGTTCATTGTATTGTAGTTCATCCACTGACCTCAGTGTATTCCCCAATGTTCATTGTAGTTCATCCACTGACCTCAATGTGTTCCCCAATGTTCATTGTATTGTAGTTCATCCACTGACCTCAATGTGTTCCCCAATGTTCATTGTATTGTAGTTCATCCACTGACCTCAATGTGTTCCCAATGTTCATTGTTCATTGTAGTTCATCCACTGACCTCAATGTGTTCCCCAATGTTCATTGTATTGTATTGTAGTTCATCCACTGACCTCAATGTGTTCCCCAATGTTCATTGTATTATTGTAGTTCATCCACTGACCTCAGTGTGTTCCCCAATGTTCATTGTATTGTATTGTAGTTCATCCACTGACCTCAATGTGTTCCCCAATGTTCATTGTATTGTATTGTAGTTCATCCACTGACCTCAATGTGTTCCCCAATGTTCATTGTATTGTATTGTAGTTCATCCACTGACCTCAATGTGTTCCCCAATGTTCATTGTATTGTAGTTCATCCACTGACCTCAATGTGTTTCCCATTGTTCATTGTATTGTAGTTCATCCACTGACCTCAATGTGTTCCCCAATGTTCATTGTATTGTATTGTAGTTCATCCACTGACCTCAATGTGTTCCCCAATGTTCATTGTATTGTATTGTAGTTCATCCACTGACCTCAATGTGTTCCCCAATGTTCATTGTATTGTAGTTCATCCACTGACCTCAATGTGTTCCCCAATGTTCATTGTATTGTATTGTAGTTCATCCACTGACCTCAATGTGTTCCCCAATGTTCATTGTATTGTATTGTAGTTCATCCACTGACCTCAATGTGTTCCCCAATGTTCATTGTATTGTATTGTAGTTCATCCACTGACCTCAGTGTGTTCCCCAATGTTCATTGTATTGTATTGTGGTTCATCCACTGACCTCAGTGTGTTCCCCCATTGTTCATTGTATTGTAGTTCATCCACTGACCTCAATGTGTTCCCCAATGTTCATTGTATTGTATTGTAGTTCATCCACTGACCTCAATGTGTTCCCCAATGTTCATTGTATTGTAGTTCATCCACTGACCTCAATGTGTTCCCCATGTTCATTGTAGTTCATCCACTGACCTCAATGTGTTCCCCAATGTTCATTGTATTGTATTGTAGTTCATCCACTGACCTCAATGTGTTCCCCAATGTTCATTGTATTGTAGTTCATCCACTGACCTCAATGTGTTCCCCAATGTTCATTGTATTGTAGTTCATCCACTGACCTCAATGTGTTCCCATTGTTCAATGTTGTATTGTAGTTCATCCACTGACCTCAATGTGTTCCCCAATGTTCATTGTATTGTAGTTCATCCACTGACCTCAATGTGTTCCCCAATGTTCATTGTATTGTATTGTAGTTCATCCACTGACCTCAATGTGTTCCCCAATGTTCAGTTCATCCACTGACCTCAATGTGTTCCCCAATGTTCATTGTATTGTATTGTAGTTCATCCACTGACCTCAATGTGTTCCCCAATGTTCATTGTATTGTATTGTAGTTCATCCACTGACCTCAATGTGTTCCCCAATGTTCATTGTATTGTATTGTAGTTCATCCACTGACCTCAATGTGTTCCCCAATGTTCATTGTATTGTAGTTCATCCACTGACCTCAATGTGTTCCCCAATGTTCATTGTAGTTCATCCACTGACCTCAATGTGTTCCCCAATGTTCATTGTATTGTAGTTCATCCACTGACCTCAATGTGTTCCCCAATGTTCATTGTATTGTAGTTCATCCACTGACCTCAATGTGTTCCCCATTGTTCATTGTATTGTAGTTCATCCACTGACCTCAATGTTTTCCCCAATGTTCATTGTAGTTCATCCACTGACCTCAATGTGTTCCCCATTGTTCATTGTATTGTAGTTCATCCACTGACCTCAATGTGTTCCCCATTGTTCATTGTATTGTTTTGTAGTTCAGGTGAAGTATATTTTAGACAAACATTGCTGCAAGATGATTCAGTCAGAAATCAACAGATTCATACTCAGTATACTTGCTACCACGTGCTAACTTTTATGCCAATGACTGTTCTTTATTTCATTCTGTTGCTAATGTTCAACATGTCACAGTTTTTATCATTCTGTTACTAATGTTCAACATGTCAGTTTTTATCATTCTGTTACTAATGTTCAGCATGTCACAGTTTTTATTATTCTGTTACTATTCAGCATGTCACAGTTTTTATGCCAATGACTTCTTTATTTCATTCTGTTACTAATGTTCAACATGTCACAGTTTTTATCATTCTCTTACTAATGTTCAGCATGTCACAGTTTTTATCATTCTCTTACTAATGTTCAGCA
Organism: Phymorhynchus buccinoides; assembly: GCA_017654935.2. Classification (NCBI taxonomy): domain Eukaryota; kingdom Metazoa; phylum Mollusca; class Gastropoda; order Neogastropoda; family Raphitomidae; genus Phymorhynchus; species Phymorhynchus buccinoides. The sequence continues at coordinate 50,405,886 of CM065692.1, read as the reverse complement.
TGTCACAGTTTTTATCATTATGTTACTAATGTTCAGCATGTCACAGTTTTTATCATTCTGTTACTAATGTTCAGCATGTCACAGTTTTTATCATTCTCTTACTAATGTTCAGCATGTCACAGTTTTTATCATTATGTTACTAATGTTCAGCATGTCACAGTTTTTATCATTCTCTTACTAATGTTCAGCATGTCACAGTTTTTATCATTCTGTTACTAATGTTCAGCATGTCACAGTTTTTATCATTCTGTTACTAATGTTCAGCATGTCACAGTTTTTATCATTCTGTTACTAATGTTCAGCATGTCACAGTTTTTATCATTCTCTTACTAATGTTCAGAATGTCAGTTTTTATCATTATGTTACTAATGTTCAACATGTCACAGTTTTTATCATTCTCTTACCAATGTTCAGCATGTCACAGTTTTTATAATTTGCATTTTTGTCTGCAGGTGAAGCAGATTCTGGACAAGCCGCGGTGCAAGACATTACAGGAGAGCGACTTATTGCAGGAAATCAACGGCATTGACGTGCGTCACATGACTCACGCCCAGATTGTACAGGTGTTGAAAGACTGCCCCATCGGCTCTGAGACACACATCGTAGTGCAGAGGGGAGGTCAGTGGTACATTGTTATTGACAGTGATAGAATTACACTGAGACACACATCGTAGTGCAGAGGGGAGGTCAGTGGTACATTGTTATTGACAGTGATAGAATTACACTGAGACACACATCGTAGTGCAGAGGGGAGGTCAGTGGTACATTGTTATTGACGGTGATAGAATTACACTGAGACACACATCGTAGTGCAGAGGGGAGGTCAGTGGTACATTGTTATTGATGGTGATAGAATTACACTGAGACACACATCTGGTGCAGAGGGGAGGTCAGTGGTACATTGTTATTGACGGTGATTGAATTACACTGAGACACACATGCTGGTGCAGAGGGGAGGTCAGTGGTACATTGTTATTGACGGTGATAGAATTACACTGAGACACACATCGGTGTGCAGAGGGGAGGTCAGTGGTACATTGTTGTTGACGGTGATTGAATTACACTGAGACACACATCGGTGTGCAGAGGGGAGGTCAGTGGTACATTGTTGTTGATGGTGATAGAATTACACTGAGACACACATCGGTGTGCAGAGGGGAGGTCAGTGGTACATTGTTATTGACAGTGATAGAATTACACTGAGACACACATCGGTGTGCAGAGGGGAGGTCAGTGGTACATTGTTATTGACGGTGATAGAATTACACTGAGACACACATCGGTGTGCAGAGGGGAGGTCAGTGGTACATTGTTATTGACGGTGATTGAATTACACTGAGACACACATCGGTGTGCAGAGGGGAGGTCAGTGGTACATTGTTATTGACGGTGATAGAATTACACTGAGACACACATCGGTGTGCAGAGGGGAGGTCAGTGGTACATTGTTGTTGACGGTGATTGAATTACACTGAGACACACATCGGTGTGCAGAGGGGAGGTCAGTGGTACATTGTTATTGACGGTGATTGAATTACACTGAGACACACATCGTAGTGCAGAGGGGAGGTCAGTGGTACATTGTTATTGACAGTGATAGAATTACACTGAGACACACATCGGTGTGCAGAGGGGAGGTCAGTGGTACATTGTTATTGACAGTGATAGAATTACACTGAGACACACATCGGTGTGCAGAGGGGAGGTCAGTGGTACATTGTTATTGACGGTGATTGAATTACACTGAGACACACATGCTGGTGCAGAGGGGAGGTCAGTGGTACATTGTTATTGACGGTGATAGAATTACACTGAGACACACATCGGTGGTGCAGAGGGGAGGTCAGTGGTACATTGTTATTGACAGTGATAGAATTACACTGAGACACACATCGGTGTGCAGAGGGGAGGTCAGTGGTACATTGTTATTGATGGTGATAGAATTACACTGAGACACACATCGGTGTGCAGAGGGGAGGTCAGTGGTACATTGTTGTTGACGGTGATTGAATTACACTGAGACACACATCGGTGTGCAGAGGGGAGGTCAGTGGTACATTGTTATTGACGGTGATTGAATTACACTGAGACACACATCGTAGTGCAGAGGGGAGGTCAGTGGTACATTGTTATTGACAGTGATAGAATTACACTGAGACACACATCGGTGTGCAGAGGGGAGGTCAGTGGTACATTGTTATTGACAGTGATAGAATTACACTGAGACACACATCGGTGTGCAGAGGGGAGGTCAGTGGTACATTGTTATTGACGGTGATTGAATTACACTGAGACACACATGCTGGTGCAGAGGGGAGGTCAGTGGTACATTGTTATTGATGGTGATAGAATTACACTGAGACACACATCTGGTGCAGAGGGGAGGTCAGTGGTACATTGTTATTGACAGTGATAGAATTACACTGAGACACACATCGGTGTGCAGAGGGGAGGTCAGTGGTACATTGTTATTGATGGTGATAGAATTACACTGAGACACACATCGGTGTGCAGAGGGGAGGTCAGTGGTACATTGTTGTTGACGGTGATTGAATTACACTGAGACACACATCGGTGTGCAGAGGGGAGGTCAGTGGTACATTGTTGTTGATGGTGATAGAATTACACTGAGACACACATCGGTGTGCAGAGGGGAGGTCAGTGGTACATTGTTATTGACGGTGATAGAATTACACTGAGACACACATCGGTGTGCAGAGGGGAGGTCAGTGGTACATTGTTGTTGATGGTGATAGAATTACACTGAGACACACATCGGTGTGCAGAGGGGAGGTCAGTGGTACATTGTTATTGATGGTGATAGAATTATACTGAGACACACATGCTGGTGCAGAGGGGAGGTCAGTGGTACATTAGTATGGACGTTGTGTGTTGTAGTGTTGGTAGATCTACAACTATCTGAACTATCATAGAACTCTCAGGTTGTACAGGTTTTGCAGCACTGTCCCATCGGTGAGGAGTCACACGTCATGGGGCAGAGTTCACTTTATCATTGATTTGTATAAATGTAGTAAGCTATCAGTTTTGAACTCACACAAGTCACAAGTCACACAATTTATTGTCCAGAAAACATGGATATACATCTGTGGTGGCACGTAAAACATGAACAGAGATAAAACATCAGACTTCTAATATAATTCCAACTAGTGCAACACCACTGGTCGCAACAGGTTGTGTCCGATTTGACACTAGAAGGATCACTGTAACTCTTGGTGTAACTTGATGATTTGACTCTGGAAGGATCAGTGTAACTCTTGGTGTAACTTGATGATTTTACACTAGAAGGATCACTGTAACTCTTGGTGTAACTTGATGATTTGACACTGGAATGATCAGTGTAACTCTTGGTGTAACTTGATGATTTGACACTGGAAGGATCAGTGTAACTCTTGGTGTAACTTGATGATTTGACACTGGAATGATCAGTGTAACTCTTGGTGTAACTTGATGATTTGACACTGGAATGATCAGTGTAACTCTTGGTGTAACTTGATGATTTGACACTGGAATGATCAGTGTAACTCTTGGTGTAACTTGATGATTTGACACTGGAATGATCAGTGTAACTCTTGGTGTAACTTGATGATTTGACACTGGAATGATCAGTGTAACTCTTGGTGTAACTTGATGATTTGACACTGGAATGATCAGTGTAACTCTTGGTGTAACTTGATGATTTGACACTGGAATGATCAGTGTAACTCTTGGTGTAACTTGATGATTTGACACTGGAATGATCAGTGTAACTCATGGTGTAACTTGATGATTTGACACTGGAATGATCAGTGTAACTCTTGGTGTAACTTGATGATTTGACACTGGAATGATCAGTGTAACTCTTGGTGTAACTTGATGATTTGACACTGGAATGATCAGTGTAACTCTTGGTGTAACTTGATGATTTGACACTGGAATGATCAGTGTAACTCTTGGTGTAACTTGATGATTTGACTCTGGAAGGATCAGTGTAACTCTTGGTGTAACTTGATGATTTGACACTGGAAGGATCAGTGTAACTCTTGGTGTAACTTGATGATTTGACACTGGAATGATCAGTGTAACTCTTGGTGTAACTTGATGATTTGACACTGGAAGGATCAGTGTAACTCTTGGTGTAACTTTATTTGACACTGGAAGGATCAGTGTAACTCTTGGTGTAACTTGATGATTTGACACTGGAATGATCAGTGTAACTCTTGGTGTAACTTGATGATTTGACACTGGAATGATCAGTGTAACTCTTGGTGTAACTTGATGATTTGACACTGGAATGATCAGTGTAACTCTTGGTGTAACTTGATGATTTGACACTGGAATGATCAGTGTAACTCTTGGTGTAACTTGATGATTTGACACTGGAATGATCAGTGTAACTCTTGGTGTAACTTGATTTGACACTGGAATGATCAGTGTAACTCTTGGTGTAACTTGATTTGACACTGGAAGGATCAGTGTAACTCTTGGTGTAACTTGATGATTTGACACTGGAAGGATCAGTGTAACTCTTGGTGTAACTTGATTTGACGCTGGAATGATCAGTGTAACTCTTGGTGTAACTTGATGATTTGACACTGGAATGATCAGTGTAACTCATGGTGTAACTTGATGATTTGACGCTGGAATGATCAGTGTAACTCATGGTGTAACTTGATGATTTGACTCTGGAATGATCAGTGTAACTCTTGGTGTAACTTGATTTGACGCTGGAATGATCAGTGTAACTCATGGTGTAACTTGATGATTTGACACTGGAATGATCAGTGTAACTCATGGTGTAACTTGATGATTTGACTCTGGAATGATCAGTGTAACTCTTGGTGCAACTTGATTATTTGACACTGGAATGATCAGTGTAACTCTTGGTGTAACTTGATTTGACGCTGGAATGATCAGTGTAACTCTTGGTGTAACTTGATGATTTGACACTGGAATGATCAGTGTAACTCTTGGTGTAACTTGATTTTACACTGGAATGATCAGTGTAACTCTTGGTGTAACTTGATGATTTTGCAAGGTCTGAAACATTGGTCATCAAAGCTGAGACACACATTGTGGTGTAGCCATTAGGTATATGTTGTGTGTGTGTGCGTGTGTGTGTGCACTGTTCTTTTTTAAAAATAACTTAAATATCAGTAGCATTGATTTTAAGCCTGTGAAAAGTTATATCATTGCTACAAGAGGGTTTTTTGGTGGGTTTTTTTAAATTCTGAATTCACATTTTTAAGTTCCATTTTCGTTTACACAATAACACTTTTCTTTTGTCCCATGACCTGAAAGCAATTTTTGATGTGTGATTGGTGGATTTAATTAAATCCATTTTGTTGTTATGCCTTACATGGACAGTTTATTTGTGTTTGTCTTGCATTCAGTAATCGGTATCAAGCACTCAGCACTCAGTGTGTGTTAGCACTGACAACTTTGGCTGTCTGCTTTCAGGTATCCCTCTGCACTCCAAGAAAAAGATGAAAACAGTAAGTAGGCCCCTCTTGTCTTTCACATGGAATCTGAACAGTGTGATCGTGTTGTGTAACCCTTTAACCTGGCTTTGACTGCCTTTTCCCCTTGCTTACTGTCATCTACTACATATATCTTTCTGCCTTACTGGTGCATTCTTATCGAGAAGACGTAAAACAAAATATTCCTGGTGCATTCTCCCGCCTTTGTTCTAGAAACTTTTACAATGATTCTCTCCGGCTGAAGATGGACATGCTGGGCTAACTACTGTGTTGTTCGCGTTATAAGGCCATGCTGGGCCTAACTACCGTGCTGCTCACGTTATAAGACCATGCTGGGCCTAACTACCATGTTGTTCGCGTTATAAGGCCATGCTGGGCCTAACTACCGTGCTGCTCACGTTATAAGACCATGCTGGGCCTAACTACCATGTTGTTCGCGTTATAAGACCATGCTGGGCCTAACTACCGTGTTGTTCGCGTTATAAGGCCATGCTGGGCCTAACTACCGTGTTGTTCGCGTTATAAGGCCATGCTGGGCCTAACTACCGTGTTGTTCGCGTTATAAGACCATGCTGGGCCTAACTACCGTGTTGTTCGCGTTATAAGACCATGCTGGGCCTAACTACCGTGTTACTCGCGTTATAAGACCATGCTGGGCCTAACTACCGTGTTGCTCACGTTATAAGACCATGCTGGGCCTAACTACCGTGTTGTTCGCGTTATAAGGCCATGCTGGGCCTAACTACCGTGTTGTTCGCGTTATAAGACCATGCTGGGCCTAACTACCGTGTTACTCGCGTTATAAGACCATGCTGGGCCTAACTACCGTGTTACTCGCGTTATAAGACCATGCTGGGCCTAACTACCGTGTTGCTCGCGTTATAAGACCATGCTGGGCCTAACTACCGTGTTACTCGCGTTATAAGACCATGCTGGGCCTAACTACCATGTTACTCGCGTTATAAGACCATGCTGGGCCTAAACCGTGTTGCTCGCGTTATAAGACCATGCTGGGCCTAACTACCGTGCTGCGTTATAAGACCATGCTGGGCCTAACTACCATGTTACTCGCGTTATAAGACCATGCTGGGCCTAACTACCGTGTTACTCGCGTTATAAGACCATGCTGGGCCTAACTACCGTGTTACTCGCGTTATAAGACCATGCTGGGCCTAACTACCGTGTTGCTCGCGTTATAAGACCATGCTGGGCCTAACTACCATGTTGCTCGCGTTATAAGACCATGCTGGGCCTAACTACCGTGTTGCTCGCGTTATAAGACCATGCTGGGCCTAACTACCGTGTTGCTCGCGTTATAAGACCATGCTGGGCCTAACTACCATGTTGTTCGCGTTATAAGACCATGCTGGGCCTAACTACCGTGCTGCTCACGTTATAAGACCATGCTGGGCCTAACTACCGTGTTGCTCGCGTTATAAGACCATGCTGGGCCTAACTACCATGTTGTTCGCGTTATAAGACCATGCTGGGCCTAACTACCATGTTGTTCGCGTTATAAGACCATGCTGGGCCTAACTACCGTGTTACTCGCGTTATAAGGCCATGCTGGGCCTAACTACCGTGTTGTTCGCGTTATAAGGCCATGCTGGGCCTAACTACCATGTTGTTCGCGTTATAAGGCCATGCTGGGCCTAACTACCGTGTTGTTCGCGTTATAAGACCATGCTGGGCCTAACTACCATGTTGTTCGCGTTATAAGGCCATGCTGGGCCTAACTACCGTGTTGTTCGCGTTATAAGGCCATGCTGGGCCTAACTACCATGTTGTTCGCGTTATAAGACCATGCTGGGCCTAACTACCGTGTTGTTCGCGTTATAAGACCATGCTGGGCCTAACTACCGTGTTACTCGCGTTATAAGACCATGCTGGGCCTAACTACCGTGTTACTCGCGTTATAAGACCATGCTGGGCCTAACTACCGTGTTGCTCGCGTTATAAGACCATGCTGGGCCTAACTACCGTGTTGTTCGCGTTATAAGGCCATGCTGGGCCTAACTACCGTGTTGTTCGCGTTATAAGACCATGCTGGGCCTAACTACCGTGTTGTTCGCGTTATACCATGCTGGGCCTAACTACCGTGTTGTTCGCGTTATAAGGCCATGCTGGGCCTAACTACCGTGTTGTTCGCGTTATAAGACCATGCTGGGCCTAACTACCGTGTTTCGCGTTATAAGACCATGCTGGGCCTAACTACCGTGTTGCTCGCGTTATAAGACCATGCTGGGCCTAACTACCGTGTTGTTCGCGTTATAAGACCATGCTGGGCCTAACTACCGTGTTGTTCGCGTTATAAGACCATGCTGGGCCTAACTACCGTGTTGTTCGCGTTATAAGACCATGCTGGGCCTAACTACCGTGTTGTTCGCGTTATAAGGCCATGCTGGGCCTAACTACCGTGTTACTCGCGTTATAAGACCATGCTGGGCCTAACTACCATGTTACTCGCGTTATAAGACCATGCTGGGCCTAACTACCGTGTTACTCGCGTTATAAGGCCATGCTGGGCCTAACTACCATGTTACTCGCGTTATAAGACCATGCTGGGCCTAACTACCGTGTTACTCGCGTTATAAGACCATGCTGGGCCTAACTACCGTGTTACTCGCGTTATAAGGCCATGCTGGGCCTAACTACCGTGTTACTCGCGTTATAAGGCCATGCTGGGCCTAACTACCATGTTGTTCGCGTTATAAGACCATGCTGGGCCTAACTACCGTGTTGTTCGCGTTATAAGACCATGCTGGGCCTAACTACCGTGTTACTCGCGTTATAAGACCATGCTGGGCCTAACTACCGTGTTACTCGCGTTATAAGACCATGCTGGGCCTAACTACCGTGTTACTCGCGTTATAAGACCATGCTGGGCCTAACTACCGTGTTGTTCGCGTTATAAGACCATGCTGGGCCTAACTACCGTGTTACTCGCGTTATAAGGCCATGCTGGGCCTAACTACCGTGTTGCTCGCGTTATAAGACCATGCTGGGCCTAACTACCGTGTTGTTCGCGTTATAAGACCATGCTGGGCCTAACTACCGTGTTGTTCGCGTTATAAGACCATGCTGGGCCTAACTACCGTGTTGCTCGCGTTATAAGACCATGCTGGGCCTAACTACCGTGTTGTTCGCGTTATAAGGCCATGCTGGGCCTAACTACCGTGTTACTCGCGTTATAAGGCCATGCTGGGCCTAACTACCATGTTACTCGCGTTATAAGACCATGCTGGGCCTAACTACCGTGTTACTCGCGTTATAAGACCATGCTGGGCCTAACTACCGTGTTGTTCGCGTTATAAGGCCATGCTGGGCCTAACTACCATGTTGTTCGCGTTATAAGGCCATGCTGGGCCTAACTACCGTGTTGTTCGCGTTATAAGACCATGCTGGGCCTAACTACCATGTTGTTCGCGTTATAAGGCCATGCTGGGCCTAACTACCGTGTTGTTCGCGTTATAAGACCATGCTGGGCCTAACTACCGTGTTGTTCGCGTTATAAGACCATGCTGGGCCTAACTACCGTGTTACTCGCGTTATAAGACCATGCTGGGCCTAACTACCGTGTTACTCGCGTTATAAGACCATGCTGGGCCTAACTACCGTGTTACTCGCGTTATAAGACCATGCTGGGCCTAACTACCGTGTTGCTCGCGTTATAAGACCATGCTGGGCCTAACTACCGTGTTACTCGCGTTATAAGACCATGCTGGGCCTAACTACCGTGTTACTCGCGTTATAAGACCATGCTGGGCCTAACTACCGTGTTGCTCGCGTTATAAGACCATGCTGGGCCTAACTACCGTGTTACTCGCGTTATAAGACCATGCTGGGCCTAACTACCGTGTTGTTCGCGTTATAAGGCCATGCTGGGCCTAACTACCGTGTTGTTCGCGTTATAAGACCATGCTGGGCCTAACTACCGTGTTGTTCGCGTTATAAGACCATGCTGGGCCTAACTACCGTGTTGCTCGCGTTATAAGACCATGCTGGGCCTAACTACCGTGTTGTTCGCGTTATAAGACCATGCTGGGCCTAACTACCATGTTACTCGCGTTATAAGGCCATGCTGGGCCTAACTACCATGTTACTCGCGTTATAAGACCATGCTGGGCCTAACTACCGTGTTGCTCGCGTTATAAGACCATGCTGGGCCTAACTACTGTGTTGTTCGCGTTATAAGGCCATGCTGGGCCTAACTACCATGTTACTCGCGTTATAAGGCCATGCTGGGCCTAACTACCGTGTTGTTCGCGTTATAAGACCATGCTGGGCCTAACTACCATGTTACTCGCGTTATAAGGCCATGCTGGGCCTAACTACCGTGTCGTTCGCGTTATAAGACCATGCTGGGCCTAACTACCGTGTTGTTCGCGTTATAAGGCCATGCTGGGCCTAACTACCGTGTTGTTCGCGTTATAAGACCATGCTGGGCCTAACTACCATGTTGTTCGCGTTATAAGGCCATGCTGGGCCTAACTACCGTGTTGTTGGCGTTATAAGGCCATGCTTTTACAATGATTCTCTCCGGCTGAAGATGGCCATGCTGGGCTAACTACCGTGTTGTTCGCGTTATAAGGCCATGCTTTTACAATGATTCTCTCCGGCTGAAGATGGCCATGCTGGGCCTAACTACTGTGTTGTTCGCGTTATAAGGCCATGCTTTTACAATGATTCTCTCCGGCTGAAGATGGCCATGCTGGGCTAACTACTGTGTGTTGTTCGCGTTATAGATGGCCAGGCCATGCTGTGTTATAAGGACCATGCAATGATTCTCTCCGGCTGAAGATGGCCATGCTGGGCTAACTACCATGTTGCTTGTGTTATAAGACCATGCTGGGCCTACTTACCATATTCGTGTTATAAGGCCATGCTGGGCCTACTTACCATATTCGCGTTATAAGGCCATGCTGGGCCTACTTACCATATTCGCGTTATAAGGCCATGCTGGGCCTACTTACCATATTCGCGTTATAAGGCCATGCTGGGCCTACTTACCATATTTGCGTTATAAGGCCATGCTGGGCCTACTTACCATATTCGCGTTATAAGGCCATGCTTTTTCCCAGACTGAGACCCCTGCGCCTTATGACTAATACATTAGTAAGAAAATAGATACAAAGTTAGAATTTTGTGCAAATTTTTTTTTCTTTTTCGGGGGGGTGCCTTATAGTCCGTATAATAACAAATTTCTTAGTTAAGAACATAACAACAGCATGACGCATCTGCACTCATATGACAGGAAACTATCTGAGCGACTGATGAAGAAGAAGATGTCTAAAAACACTAGGTCATTTTTATTTGTCCCACAAAGAATTGTTGGAATGTATTTTGTTTCTTTAGCTTGTGACTTAAAATGTTTCAGTCCCCGAAGCCTGGAACCGATTATGATGGAAAATAGGGGATGTTTTGATGTTTCCTTAGATGTTCTCTACACTCTCTGTGATGGAAAATAGGGGATGTTTTGATGTTTCCTTAGATGTTCTCTACACTCTCTGTGATGGAAAATAGGGGATGTTTTGATGTTTCCTTAGATGTTCTCTACACTCTCTGTGTTGGAAAATAGGGGATGTTTTGATGTTTCCTTAGATGTTCTCTACACTCTCTGTGATGGAAAATAGGGGATGTTTTGATGTTTCCTTAGATGTTCTCTACACTCTCTGTGATGGAAAATAGGGGATGTTTTGATGTTTCCTTAGATGTTCTCTACACTCTCTGTGTTGGAAAATAGGGGATGTTTTGATGTTTCCTTAGATGTTCTCTACACTCTCTGTGTTGGAAAATAGGGGATGTTTTGATGTTTCCTTAGATGTTCTCTACACTCTCTGTGATGGAAAATAGGGGATGTTTTGATGTTTCCTTAGATGTTCTCTACACTCTCTGTGTTGGAAAATAGGGGATGTTTTGATGTTTCCTTAGATGTTCTCTACACTCTCTGTGATGGAAAATAGGGGATGTTTTGATGTTTCCTTAGATGTTCTCTACACTCTCTGTGATGGAAAATAGGGGATGTTTTGATGTTTCCTTAGATGTTCTCTACACTCTCTGTGATGGAAAATAGGGGATGTTTTGATGTTTCCTTAGATGTTCTCTACACTCTCTGTGATGGAAAATAGGGGATGTTTTGATGTTTCCTTAGATGTTCTCTACACTCTCTGTATTGCTGTTTCTTCTTCAAATCCTAGAAGTAGTACAGCAACAATCCTCTCAACAATCCTGTACGATGTTTACTACCTTTACTCATGTACTATATACAGATCTTTATCCTCTCAACTATATGTACGATACTTCTTTACTCACACTGCTTATTACTCTTTTCGAGTATACCTATTCTACTCAATGTTTGGACCTCTACTACTCTTCAAAATTGAAAATAATGCTCTAATTACTCATTTTTCAGTGAACATGGTTTGATGGTTTAATGAATAAAACTACACATTTTGAGCCCAAAACTACTCATTTCAGCTATCCAGACTACTCAAGACTTGTGTAGGGGGTAACCATGTTCAGGTCTGACGATATACAATGTTCAGCCTCAATAAAAGGACCAAATACTACCTGAATGTGTTGTGTTTCATGTATATGTACACGTACGATGTTTATACCTATGTTTGTCATGTTTCACTATATGTACGATGTTTATACCTATGTTTGTCATGTTTCACTATATGTACGATGTTTATACCTATGTTTGTCATGTTTCACTATATGTACGATGTTTATACCTATGTTTGTCATGTTTCACTATATGTACGATGTTTATACCTATGTTTGTCATGTTTCACTATATGTACGATGTTTATACCTATGTTTGTCATGTTTCACTATATGTACGATGTTTATACCTATGTTTGTCATGTTTCACTATATATACGATGTTTATACCTATGTTTGTCATGTTTCACTATATGTACGATGTTTATACCTATGTTTGTCATGTTTCACTATATGTACGATGTTTATACCTATGTTTGTCATGTTTCACTATATGTACGATGTTTATACCTATGTTTGTCATGTTTCACTATATGTACGATGTTTATACCTATGTTTGTCATGTTTCACTATATGTATGTTTGATGTTTATGTTTATACCTATGTTTGTCATGTTTCACTATATGTACGATGTTTATACCTATGTTTGTCATGTTTCACTATATGTACGATGTTTATACCTATGTTTGTCATGTTTCTCTATATGTACGATGTTTATACCTATGTTTGTCATGTTTCACTATATGTACGATGTTTATACCTATGTTTGTCATGTTTCACTATATGTACGATGTTTATACCTATGTTTGTCATGTTTCACTATATGTACGATGTTTATACCTATGTTTGTCATGTTTCACTATATGTACGATGTTTATACCTATGTTTGTCATGTTTCACTATATGTACGATGTTTATACCTATGTTTGTCATGTTTCACTATATGTACGATGTTTATACCTATGTTTGTCATGTTTCTCTATATGTACGATGTTTATACCTATGTTTGTCATGTTTCACTATATGTACGATGTTTATACCTATGTTTGTCATGTTTCACTATATGTATGATGTTTATTCCTATGTTTGTCATGTTTCACTATATGTATGATGTTTATTCCTATGTTTGTCATGTTTCACTATATGTACGATGTTTATACCTATGTTTGTCATGTTTCACTATATGTACGATGTTTATACCTATGTTTGTCATGTTTCACTATATTACGATGTTTATACCTATGTTTGTCATGTTTCACTATATGTACGATGTTTATACCTATGTTTGTCATGTTTCACTATATGTACGATGTTTATACCTATGTTTGTCATGTTTCACTATATGTACGATGTTTATACCTATGTTTGTCATGTTTCACTATATGTACGATGTTTATACCTATGTTTGTCATGTTTCACTATATGTACGATGTTTATACCTATGTTTGTCATGTTTCACTATATGTACGATGTTTATACCTATGTTTGTCATGTTTCACTATATGTATGATGTTTATTCCTATGTTTGTCATGTTTCACTATATATACGATGTTTATACCTATGTCATGTTTCACTATATGTACGATGTTTATACCTATGTTTGTCATGTTTCACTATATATACGATGTTTATACCTATGTCATGTTTCACTATATGTATGTACAATGTTTATACCTATGTTTGCCATGTTTCAGTCTCAGAGTTTTGACGACAGGCCTCCTCTCAACAATCCAGGGGCTTACTTCTTCACTGGGTCAGACTCCAACCTGAGGAACCCTGAACTGTCGCTGACCGGTCAGTGCATGCAGGCAGATGCTAGGAAGAGCGCAAACAGGCACACACACACACACACACACACACACACACACACACACACACACACACACACACATATCAACGTACACACACATGCATAGTTATGCACACACTCATGTACGCAGCTTGCACACCCATTCACAGACAACACTGGAGGGTATAATGAATGATGTCATTGGCATGTTTACTCGCTTAACATCATGTGAAGTTATATCATTTTAAATTATCTAAAGTAATTATGCAAGTGAGAAAGTATTTTTTTAAAAGTGATGTTGACGTGCTGTGTTGAGCAGTGAAGACCATAGTGTAGTCTATTGAACCCACAGCACAGCACAGCACAGGTCATTACGCATTGTTGACATGCTGTGTTGAGCAGTGAAGACCATAGTGTAGTCTATTGAACCCACAGCACAGCACAGAGCACAGCACAGGTCATCGCGCATTGTTGACATGCTGTGTTGAGCAGTGAAGACCATAGTGTAGTCTATTGAACCCACAGCACAGCACAGCACAGGTCATTACGCATTGTTGACATGCTGTGTTGAGCAGTGAAGACCATAGTGTAGTCTATTGAACCCACAGCACAGCACAGGTCATTACGCATTGTTGACATGCTGTGTTGAGCAGTGAAGACCATAGTGTAGTCTATTGAACCCACAGCACAGCACAGGTCATTACGCATTGTTGACATGCTGTGTTGAGCAGTGAAGACCATAGTGTAGTCTATTGAACCCACAGCACAGCACAGGGCCTGTATTCACGTTTGAGATAGCATGAGACTTAGCATCATGCTAACTTAGAAGCTCTTCCAAAAGTCCTGTGTAAATCAGTATAGACCATAGTGTAGTCTATTGGACATTTGGAAGAGCTTCTAAGTTAGCATCATGCTAAGTCTCATGCTATCTCAACGTGAATACAGGCCCTCGTCATTACGCATTGTTGACATGCTGTGTTGAGCAGTGAAGACCATAGTGTAGTCTATTGAACCCACAGCACAGCACAGCACAGGTCATTGTGCATTGTTGACATGCTGTGTTGAGCAGTGAAGACCATAGTGTAGTCTATTGAACCCACAGCACAGCACAGGTCATTACACATTGTCATTACACATTGTTGCTGTGTTCAGCATTGTTGACATGCTGTGTTGGCAGTGAAGACCATAGTGTAGTCTATTGAACCCACAGCACAGCACAGGTCATTACACATTGTTCACATTGTTGACATGCTGGAGTCTATTGAACCCGTCAGCAGTGTCAGCACAGGAAGGACCATTGTTCACATTGTTGACATGCTGTGTTGAGCAGTGAAGACCATAGTGTGGTCTATTGAACCCACAGCACAGCACAGGTCATTACACATTGTTCACATTGTTGACATGCTGTGTTCAGCAGTGAAGACCATCGTGTGGCAGCTGTGGAGTCTATTGAACCCACAGCACAGCACAGGTCATTACACATTGTTCACATTGTTGACATGCTGTGTTCAGCAGTGAAGACCATCGTGTGGCAGCTGTGGAGTCTATTGAACCCACAGCACAGCACAGGTCATTACGCATTGTTGACATGCTGTGTTCAGCAGTGAAGACCATAGTGTAGTCTATTGAACCCACAGCACAGCACAGGTCATTACACATTGTTCACATTGTTGACGTGCTGTGTTCAGCAGTGAAGACCATCGTGTGGCAGCTGTGGAGTCTATTGAACCCACAGCACAGCACAGGCCATTACACATTGTTCACATTGTTGACGTGCTGTGTTCAGCAGTGAAGACCATCGTGTGTCAGCTGTGGAGTCTATTGAACCCACAGCACGTCTTCTGATTCTCGTCTCCTTTCCATTCCCTCCATCCGTCTCAAATCTGCTGGCCAACGTTCTTTTTCTTGTCAAGCACCATCTCTGTGGAATTCTCTGCCTTCTCCTCTCCGACAGTCCAACTCGGTCTCCTCATTCAAAACCTCTCTTAAAACCCATCTTTTTCCTGCTGCGCCCTAAATATTTGATCAGTTGTCTATCGTTGTGTGCACGTGAGGGAAGATTGATTTAAGAGGTTTGTGCTGTGTTTTGTGGTGCGTGTGTGTGCGTGTGCGTGTGCGCGCGCGCGCGCGCGTGTGTGTGTGTGTGTGTGTGTGTGTGTGTGTGTGTGTGTGTGTGTGAGTGTGTGTGTGTGTGTGTGTTGTGTGTGTGTGTGTGTGTGTGTGTGAGCATGAATGTGTGCTTGTGTGTATTTTGGTTTTGTGGGTTGTGTGTGCACGCATGTGTGTGTGTGTGTTTGTGTGCGTGTCTGTGTGTCTGTCTGCGTGCGTACGTTGTGTGTGAGGGTGTTTGTGTATGTGTGTTGGTGTATGTGGTCAGTCCATGCGGCTCAGTTGCTGTGGCTTACCGAATGGGGTATGAATGAGTTGGCGTCAATAATTGTGTGTTTATGTGTGTGTGTGTGCGTGTGTGTGTGCGTGCGTGCGTGTGCGTGCGTGCGTGTGTGTGTGTGCGTGTGTGTGTGCGTGTGTGTGTGTGTGTGTGTGTGTGCGTGTGTGCGTGCGTGCGTGTGTGTTAAAGAGAGAGAGAGAGAGTTGCTTTGCATATGCGCTGTTGGTGGTTGGTGTCACTCTTGAATCTTGTTTTTTGTTATCTGTTGATGAATAATTGATTGTAAAGCGCTTTGGGCTCATCTGAGGTAAAGCGTTATATAAATGTACTGTTATTATTATTATTATTACACATTGTTCACATTGTTGACGTGCTGTGTTCAGCAGTGAAGACCATTGTGTGGCAGCTGTGGAAACTATTGAACCCACAGCACAGCACACGTCATTACACATTGTTCACATTGTTGACATGCTGTGTTCAGCAGTGAAGACCATAGTGTGGCAGCTGTGGAGTCTATTGAACCCACAGCACAGCACAGGTCATTACACATTGTTCACATTGTTGACATGCTGTGTTCAGCAGTGAAGACCATTGTGTGGCAGCTGTGGAGTCTATTGAACCCACAGCACAGCACAGGTCATTACACATTGTTCACATTGTTGACATGCTGTGTTCAGCAGTGAAGACCATTGTGTGGCAGCTGTGGAGTCTATTGAACCCACAGCACAGCACAGGTCATTACACATTGTTCACATTGTTGACGTGCTGTGTTCAGCAGTGAAGACCATAGTGTGGCAGCTGTGGAGTCTTGACCCCACAGCACAGCACAGGTCATTACACATTGTTCACATTGTTGACGTGCTGTGTTCAGCAGTGAAGACCATAGTGTGGCAGCTGTGGAGTCTTGACCCCACAGCACAGCACAGGTCATTACACATTGTTCACATTGTTGACGTGCTGTGTTCAGCAGTGAAGACCATAGTGTGGCAGCTGTGGAGTCTATTGAACCCACAGCACAGCACAGGTCATTACACATTGTTCACATTGTTGACGTGCTGTGTTCAGCAGTGAAGACCATAGTGTGGCAGCTGTGGAGTCTATTGAACCCACAGCACAGCACAGGTCATTATTGGCAGTTCACATTGTTCTTCAAATGCTTTCCTTAAAACAGTTTGTGTTCACTGTCTTCTGCCATCGTTATATTGTTATATTGGTTCAGCAGTTGCTTCATTGTTATATTGGTTCAGCAGTTGCTTCATTGTTATATTGGTTCAGCAGTTGCTTCATTGTTATATTGGTTCAGCAGTTGCTTCATTGTTATATTGGTTCAGCAGTTGCTTCATTGTTATATTGGTTCAGCAGTTGCTTCATTGTTATATTGGTTCAGCAGTTGCTTCATTGTTATATTGGTTCAGCAGTTGCTTCATTGTTATATTGGTTCAGCAGTTGCTTCATTGTTATATTGGTTCAGCAGTTGCTTCATCGTTATATTGGTTCAGCAGTTGCTTCATCGTTATATTGGTTCAGCAGTTGCTTCATCGTTATATTGGTTCAGCAGTTGCTTCATTGTTATATTGGTTCAGCAGTTGCTTCATTGTTATATTGGTTCAGCAGTTGCTTCATTGTTATATTGGTTCAGCAGTTGCTTCATCGTTATATTGGTTCAGCAGTTGCTTCATCGTTATATTGGTTCAGCAGTTGCTTCATTGTTATATTGGTTCAGCAGTTGCTTCATCGTTATATTGGTTCAGCAGTTGCTTCATTGTTATATTGGTTCAGCAGTTGCTTCATTGTTATATTGGTTCAGCAGTTGCTTCATTGTTATATTGGTTCAGCAGTTGCTTCATCGTTATATTGGTTCAGCAGTTGCTTCATCGTTATATTGGTTCAGCAGTTGCTTCATTGTTATATTGGGAACAAAGATTATGCCTTTTTTTTTTCAAACAAGTTGTTGTTTTTGTTGAAAATGCCTATTTGTTGTGAAATTGAAAAGTTGTTCAGTTCCATTTGTGTATTGTTGTAATTTGTTTTTTGTTATATCTTTTTTTTGGAATGATGTGCTTTGTCATCTTTGGCCTTAAGAACTTGGAATACATTGTGCATATAATTATATAATTTGGTTAGGACCCCCCCCCCCCCCCCCCCCCCCCCCCCCCCCCCCCCCCCCATCTCTCAACCCATACCCTTTATGTTCTGTTGCACCCTATCATTGTCCCATTCTTTTTTGTTCATTTCTCCAATCTTGATGTCATTTTGTTTGATTCTGACTAAATGACCAGACTGCTACTGTCACAGTGTTGTTGTTTTACGTTTCTTTGATCAACACTTTGCATTGATCCACATAGTGTGTGCATCTGCCTTTCATTTGTTTTGTCTTTAGTTTGTTTGCTGTTTGATTTGCAGCCTGCATGGTTCTGTTCTGTTTTCTGGCATGCACCGATGATTGCAGTTTGATCTAACAGCAGTTTGGGCTTCAGTTTGAATAAGATTAATATTAGATTAATATAAGATTACTGTTATGTAAAGTGATAATAGGGCAATTATTTTGACAGTCTATTGTTTCCCTAAGTCAATCTGATCACTAAGGAATCAGCTGCAACGCGCATCAAAATTCTTAAAGTTGCTAACAGACACGAAGTGAACATAATAGGTCATATGACCTATTACCTGCAAAACCAATAGGTCATTTCAAAATGTTATCAGTCACTGACTGATGACCGGTGCTCAGAATAACCCCTGAGTAAGGTCCTCCCAAGTAGACAACTGAACATAGATGAAGTCATAGAAAATATCAGAGGAATGTGGGAGAAACCATTTAGCTTTGCCAATGAGTCAGCGGGTGAAAATACAGCCATCCCTTTCTCTCCAACAGCACCCGCCCTCTGCTATCAGTCTGTCCATCTGTCTAACAGCCTCCCTTTCTCTCCAACAGCACCCGCCTTCTGCTATCAGTCTGTCCATCTGTCTAGCAGCCTCTCTTTCTCTCCAACAGCACCCGCCCTCTGCTATCAGTCTGTCCATCTGTCTAACAGCCTCCCTTTCTCTCCAACAGCACCCGCCTTCTGCTATCAGTCTGTCCGTCTGTCTAACAGCCTCTCTTTCTCTCCAACAGCACCCGCCCTCTGCTATCAGTCTGTCCATCTGTCTAACAGCCTCCCTTTCTCTCCAACAGCACCCGCCTTCTGCTATCACTCTGTCCGTCTGTCTAACAGCCTCTCTTTCTCTCCAACAGCACCCGCCCTCTGCTATCAGTCTGTCCATCTGTCTAACAGCCTCTCTTTCTCTCCAACAGCACCCGCCCTCTGCTATCAGTCTGTCCGTCTGTCTAACAGCCTCTCTTTCTCTCCAATACCACCCGCCTTCTGCTATCAGTCTGTCCGTCTGTCTGTCCACATGTCTAGCAGCCTCTCTTTCTCTCCAACAGCACCCGCCTTCTGCTATCAGTCTGTCCGTCTGTCTGTCCACATGTCTAGCAGCCTCTCTTTCTCTCCAACACCACCCGCCTTCTGCTATCAGTCTGTCCGTCTGTCTGTCCACATGTCTAGCAGCCTCTCTTTCTCTCCAACACCACCCGCCTTCTGCTATCAGTCTGTCCGTCTGTCTAACAGCCTCTCTTTCTCTCCAACAGCACCCGCCTTCTGCTATCAGTCTGTCCGTCTGTCTAACAGCCTCTCTTTCTCTCCAACAGCACCCGCCCTCTGCTATCAGTCTGTCTAACAGCCTCTCTTTCTCTCCAACAGCACCCGCCCTCTGCTATCAGTCTGTCCGTCTGTCTAACAGCCTCTCTTTCTCTCCAATACCACCCGCCTTCTGCTATCAGTCTGTCCGTCTGTCTGTCCACATGTCTAGCAGCCTCTCTTTCTCTCCAACACCACCCGCCTTCTGCTATCAGTCTGTCCGTCTGTCTGTCCACATGTCTAGCAGCCTCTCTTTCTCTCCAACACCACCCGCCTTCTGCTATCAGTCTGTCCGTCTGTCTGTCCACATGTCTAGCAGCCTCTCTTTCTCTCCAACACCACCCACCTTCTGCTATCAGTCTGTCCGTCTGTCTGTCCACATGTCTAGCAGCCTCTCTTTCTCTCCAACACCACCCGCCTTCTGCTATCAGTCTGTCCGTCTGTCTGTCCACATGTCTAGCAGCCTCTCTTTCTTGCTTTCTTTCTATTCTGACTTTGTCTCTCTGTCTCTTTTCATTGCTCTCTCATATCTCTCACTCCCCCCCTCTCTCTCCCCCTCTCTGTCACTCTATCTCATTATCCTTGTCTGTCTCATCATCTCTGTCTGCCCCTCTCTGTTTCTTTCTGTGTTTGTTTCTCTCTCCCCCCCCCCTCTCTCTCTCTCATTGTGTTTTGTAAAAGTGTGTTTGTGTGGTATATCTGTGTGTGTGTGAACTGATACACTCCAGTAGAAGTGTACAAACTGTGTTGTGGATGGAAAGTGGATGGTTATGAGGATGCAATTTGCTGTGGTAGAGAACAGTTAAATAAGTTACCTCAATTGCCTGGTAAAGAACTTCTGAAATGACGCTGATAACAATTGCTGAAGGGTCACTCAGTAACAGAAAGATGACAAGGTATCTGCACCCTGTGCATGAGTCTGGTGCTACCTGCCTGCAGTCAATAACGGCTACTCACCGCATGGTCTAACTGCCTGCAGTCAATAACGGCTACTCACCGCATGGTCTAACTGCCTGCAGTCAATAACGGCTACTCACCGCATGGTCAGTCTAACTGCCTGCAGTCAATAACGGCTACTCACTGCATGGTCTAACTGCCTGCAGTCAATAACGGCTACTCACCGCATAGTCTAACTGCCTGCAGTCAATAACGGCTACTCACCGCATGGTCTAACTGCCTGCAGTCAATAACGGCTACTCACTGCATGGTCTAACTGCCTGCAGTCAATAACGGCTACTCACTGCATGGTCTAACTGCCTGCAGTCAATAACGGCTACTCACTGCATGGTCTAACTGCCTGCAGTCAATAACGGCTACTCACTGCATGGTCTACTCACTGCATGGTCTAACTGCCTGCAGTCAATAACGGCTACTCACTGCATGGTCTAACTGCCTGCAGTCAATAACGGCTACTCACTGCATGGTCTACTCACTGCATGGTCTAACTGCCTGCAGTCAATAACGGCTACTCAGCGCATGAGTCTAACTGCCTGCAGTCAGTCAATAACGGCTACTCACTGCATGGTCTAACTGCCTGCAGTCAATAACGGCTACTCACTGCATGGTCTAACTGCCTGCAGTCAATAACGGCTACTCACTGCATGGTCTAACTGCCTGCAGTCAATAACGGCTACTCACTGCATGGTCTAGCTGCCTGCAGTCAACGGCTACTCACTGCATGGTCTAACTGCCTGCAGTCAATAACGGCTACTCACTGCATGGTCTAACTGCCTGCAGTCAATAACGGCTACTCACCGCATGGTCTAACTGCCTGCAGTCAATAACGGCTACTCACTGCATGGTCTAACTGCCTGCAGTCAATAACGGCTACTCACTGCATGGTCTAGCTGCCTGCAGTCAATAACGGCTACTCACCGCGTGGTCTACTCACTGCATGGTCTAGCTGCCTGCAGTCAATAACGGCTACTCACCGCATGGTCTAACTGCCTGCAGTCAATAACAGCTACTCAATGCATGGTCTGCCTTCAAACCAGCCGACATTCATCATTCTGTTTGGGTTTTCCACTTCAATAACGGCTATTCACAGCATGGTTTGACTTCATACCAGCCGACATTCATCATTCTGTTTGGATTTTCCACTTCAATAACGGCTATTCACAGCATGGTTTGACTTCATACCAGCCGACATTCATCATTCTGTTTGGATTTTCCACTTCAATAACGGCTATTCACAGCATGGTTTGACTTCATACCAGCCAACATTCATCATTCTGTTTGGCTTTTCCACTTCAATATCGGCTACTCACTGCATGGTTTGACTTCATACCAGCCGACATTCATCATTCTGTTTGGCTTTTCCACTTCATGATTTGGTCTCTTTTGCTGAAGTGTGGCGCTCACTTTGGCCACTTTTGACTTGCTGTTGTTAGCAAATGACTAACCTTTTCTCTTGCGTTTAGTTTCGCTTCACCATTTTCCTTTTTTATAAACTTTCTTTTTTTGTTTAGATTTTTTAAAAGTTTGTCACTAAAAATAATCTCACTGAGTTGGCTTGCACTGATCTAGTCTGACCCTAAACCAGTTTGATGTTTCACTAGTCTGACCCTAAACCAGTTTGATGTTTCACTAGTCTGACCCTAAACCAGTTTGATGTTTCACTAGTCTGACCCTAAACCAGTTTGATGTTTCACTAGTCTGACGCTAAACCAGTTTGATGTTTCACTAGTCTGACGCTGAACAGTTTGATGTTTCACTAGTCTGACCCTAAACCAGTTTGATGTTTCACTAGTCTGACGCTAAACCAGTTTGATGTTTCACTAGTCTGACGCTAAACCAGTTTGATGTTTCACTAGTCTGACGCTGAACAGTTTGATGTTTCACTAGTCTGACCCTAAACCAGTTTGATGTTTCACTAGTCTGACCCTAAACCAGTTTGATGTTTCACTAGTCTGACGCTAAACCAGTTTGATGTTTCACTAGTCTGACGCTGAACAGTTTGATGTTTCACTAGTCTGACGCTGAACAGTTTGATGTTTCCCTAACTGAGCTGGGTGCATGTCACAGACCGTAGAGATCTAGTCTGACGCTAAACCAGTTTGATGTTTCCCTAACTGAAGTGGGTGCATGTCACATGTCACAGACCGTAGAGATCGTAGTCTAGTCTGACGCTAAGCCAGTTTGATGTTTCCCTAACTGAACTAGGTGCATGTCACAGACCGTAGAGATCTAGTCTGACGCTAAACCAGTTTGATGTTTCCCTAACTGAACTGGGTGCATGTCACAGACCGTAGAGATCTAGTCTGACGCTAAACCAGTTTGATGTTTCCCTAACTGACGTGGGTGCATGTCACAGACCGTAGAGATCTAGTCTGACGCTAAGCCAGTTTGATGTTTCTAGGGCATTTGCCACGAGTGTTCATCTCTAAGATTCAACTTTCCCGTGCAGTGCCCGAGAACCTTTCTTTCAACTCGTCAACTCAGTGTGCAAGGTGCCCTATTGCAAATGCCCTATGCATTTCACAGACCGTAGAGATCCAGTCTGATGCTAAACCAGTTTGATGTTTCCCTAACTGAACTGGCTGCATTTCACAGACAGTAGAGATCCAGTCTGATGCTAAACCAGTTTGATGTTTCACTAGTCTGACGCTGAACAGTTTGATGTTTCCCTAACTGAACTGGCTGCATGTCACAGACCATAGAGATCCAGTCTGACGCTAAACCAGTTTGATGTTTCACTAGTCTGACGCTAAACCAGTTTGATGTTTCCCTAACTGAACTGGCTGCATTTCACAGACAGTAGAGATCCAGTCTGATGCTAAACCAGTTTGATGTTTCACTAGTCTGACGCTGAACAGTTTGATGTTTCCCTAACTGAACTGGGTGCATGTCACAGACCGTAGAGATCTAGTCTGACGCTAAACCAGTTTGATGTTTCCCTAACTGACGTGGGTGCATGTCACAGACCGTAGAGATCTAGTCTGAAGCTAAACCAGTTTGATGTTTCCCTAGCTGAAGTGGGTGCATGTCACAGACCGTAGAGATCTAGTCTGACGCTAAACCAGTTTGATGTTTCACTAGTCTGACGCTAAACCAGTTTGATGTTTCCCTAGCTGAAGTGGGTGCATGTCACAGACCGTAGAGATCTAGTCTGACGCTAAACCAGTTTGATGTTTCCCTAGCTGAAGTGGGTGCATGTCACAGACCGTAGAGATCTAGTCTGACGCTAAACCTGTTTGATGTTTCACTAGTCTGACGCTAAACCAGTTTGATGTTTCCCTAACTGAAGTGGGTGCATGTCACAGACCGTAGAGATCTAGTCTGACGCTAAACCAGTTTGATGTTTCCCTAACTGAAGTGGGTGCATGTCACAGACCGTAGAGATCTAGTCTGACGCTAAACCTGTTTGATGTTTCACTAGTCTGACGCTAAACCAGTTTGATGTTTCACTAGTCTGAAGCTAAACCAGTTTGATGTTTCCCTAGCTGAAGTGGGTGCATGTCACAGACCGTAGAGATCTAGTCTGACGCTAAACCAGTTTGATGTTTCCCTAGCTGAACTGGGTGCATGTCACAGACCGTAGAGATCTAGTCTGACGCTAAGCCAGTTTGATGTTTCCCTAGCTGAACTGGGTGCATGTCACAGACCGTAGAGATCTAGTCTGACGCTAAACCAGTTTGATGTTTCCCTAACTGAAGTGGGTGCATGTCACAGACCATAGAGATCTAGTCTGACGCTAAACCTGTTTGATGTTTCACTAGTCTGACGCTAAGCCAGTTTGATGTTTCCCTAACTGAACTGGGTGCATGTCACAGACCGTAGAGATCTAGTCTGACGCTAAACCAGTTTGATGTTTCCCTAGCTGAAGTGGGTGTATGTCACAGACCATAGAGATCTAGTCTGACGCTAAACCAGTTTGATGTTTCCCTAACTGAACTGGGTGCATGTCACAGACCATAGAGATCTAGTCTGACGCTAAACCAGTTTGATGTTTCACTAGTCTGACGCTAAACCAGTTTGATGTTTCCCTAACTGAACTGGGTGCATGTCACAGACCGTAGAGATCTAGTCTGACGCTAAACCAGTTTGATGTTTCACTAGTCTGACGCTAAACCTGTTTGATGTTTCCCTAGCTGAACTGGGTGCATGTCACAGACCGTAGAGATCTAGTCTGACGCTAAACCAGTTTGATGTTTCCCTAACTGACGTGGGTGCATGTCACAGACCGTAGAGATCTAGTCTGACGCTAAACCAGTTTGATGTTTCCCTAACTGACGTGGGTGCATGTCACAGACCGTAGAGATCTAGTCTGAAGCTAAACCAGTTTGATGTTTCCCTAGCTGAAGTGGGTGCATGTCACAGACCGTAGAGATCTAGTCTGACGCTAAACCAGTTTGATGTTTCCCTAGCTGAAGTGGGTGCATGTCACAGACCGTAGAGATCTAGTCTGACGCTAAACCAGTTTGATGTTTCACTAGTCTGACGCTAAACCTGTTTGATGTTTCCCTAACTGAAGTGGGTGCATGTCACAGACCGTAGAGATCTAGTCTGACGCTAAACCAGTTTGATGTTTCACTAGTCTGACGCTAAACCAGTTTGATGTTTCCCTAACTGAACTGGGTGCATGTCACAGACCGTACAGCAGTTTAGTCATTTTGGTTGTGAACTACTGTACACCTTTATTCTGGACAGTTATTTGCCCACTGCCCTGAAGTGACAGCAGTTTGATTTCTTTAAAAGCAATTAACACTTACTTTTGCTTCCAAATTGTACCCTCCTCCCTTTTTTGTTTTGCTTTTTTCGAAAGTCCCCCCTCTTTAAACCTTTTTGTAACTTCACATCCCCCCCCCACCGTCTCCCCTTGGTGTTTTGCGGTGGTTTGTTTGTGCGCTCCCCCCCTTGATGTGAGCTGTGTGCTTTGGGCGCGCTGTCCCCCCAGGCCTCAAGAAGCTGGAGGATGTGTTGGGGGGAAACTTGGAGGATCCCCCCCTCCCTCCTCCCCCCCCTGAACTGGCCATGGAGGACCTCAGTCTGGGGGCAGAAAGAACCCCTGCCCCCCGCCCCTAGCACTGCAGGTAAGACTGCTGACATGATGACTATCACCACTCCTTGAAATGTCATGTAATGAACATCATACTACAACAGTATGGACAGAAAGAACCCCTGCCCCCCGCCCTAGCACTGCAGGTAAGACTGCTGACATGACGACTAATGTGATGAAAACACTCCATAATATGTACATCATGCTACAACAGTTTGCCCCCCCCCCCCCCCCTCCCCCCCCCCCCCCCCCTGCCCCTAGTAATGCAAGTAAGACTGCTGACATGACGACTAATGTGATGAAAACACTCCATAATATGTACATCATGCTACAACAGTTTGTCCCCCCCCCGCCCCCCCCCACCCCCCCCCCCTGCCCCTAGTAATGCAAGTAAGACTGCTGACATGACGACTAATGTGATGAAAACACTCCATAATATGTACATCATGCTACAACAGTTTGTCCCCCCCCCCCCCCTGCCCCTAGTAATGCAAGTAAGACTGCTGACATGACGGCTAATGTGATGAAAACACTCCATAATATGTACATCATGCTACAACAGTTTGTCCCCCCCTCCCCCTCCCCCGCCCTGAAGCACTGCAGGTAAACGCATTCATCCAACAGGAAAACAAACATTGAAAACGACCTCCCTGGCATAGAAAACAAAATAAAACGACCTCCCTGGCGTAGAAAACAAACATTGAAAACGACCTCCCTGGCATAGAAAACAAACATTGAAAACGACCTCCCTGGCATAGAAAACAAACATTGAAAACGACCTCCCTGGCGTAGAAAACAAACATTGAAAACGACCTCCCTGGCATAGAAAACAAACATTAAAACGACCTCCCTGGCGTAGAAAACAAACATTGAAAACGACCTCCCTGGCGTAGAAAACAAACATTAAAACGACCTCCCTGGCATAGAAAACAAACATTGAAAACGACCTCCCTGGCATAGAAAACAAACATTGAAAACGACCTCCCTGGCGTAGAAAACAAACATTGAAAACGACCTCCCTGGCGTAGAAAACAAACATTGAAAACGACCTCCCTGGCGTAGAAAACAAACATTGAAAACGACCTCCCTGGCATAGAAAACAAACATTGAAAACGACCTCCCTGGCATAGAAAACCAAATAAAATGACTCAGCTGGCGGGGACATATATATAAGGAAAATATGATAAACTAAGGGAGATAATGCTCACCAACTTAAAATTAGACTTACAAGGGGAATACAACAACAGAAGAACAGGTGTGAGCCTTTCTGCCGTAAACAAAATACATGGACAGAATTGTATAAATTTAAATTGTATAAAAAATAACAAACCTCTTCCAAGATTAAAGAAGTTTACAGCTCTGTGGCGGCTTCAAATGAATTAGACACACTAAAAAAATAACCTACGTACACTGTCGGAATAATAATCCCGATACTGACCTCACAAACGAGCCGTGAAATGGGGCATTGGCCTGGCCTCGTCCAAATTCAAACAATTTCCTCAAGGCGCCAATGAAGAGATTCTGTTCTGGGCGTTGCATTGAAGAACGACCCGAAGCTCGAGAATATTTTCTACTAGGCCGACCGGAATGAACAGTAACAACAGACATGTGATGAACTCATTACACTGGAAGTGATGAAGTCAGGAAGAGATGTATGTAAAGAATGAACCGTAACAACAGACATGTGATGAACTCGTTACACTGGAAGTCAGGAAGAGATGTATGTAAAGAATGAACAGTAACAACAGACATGTGATGAACTCGTTACACTGGAAGTGATGAAGTCAGGAAGAGATGTATGTAAAGAATGAACAGTAACAACAGACATGTGATGAACTCGTTACACTGGAAGTGATGAAGTCAGGAAGAGATGTATGTAAAGAATGAACAGTAACAACAGACATGTGATGAACTCGTTACACTGGAAGTGATGAAGTCAGGAAGAGATGTATGTAAAGAATGAATAGTAACAACAGACATGTGATGAACTCGTTACACTGGAAGTCAGGAAGAGATGTATGTAAAGAATGAACAGTAACAACAGACATGTGATGAACTCGTTACACTGGAAGTCAGGAAGAGATGTATGTAAAGAATGAACAGTAACAACAGACATGTGATGAACTCTTTACACTGGAAGTCAGGAAGTCAGGAAGAGATGTATGTAAAGAATGAACAGTAACAACAGACATGTGATGAACTCTTTACACTGGAAGTCAGGAAGAGATGTATGTAAAGAATGAACAGTAACAACAGACATGTGATGAACTCTTTACACTGGAAGTCAGGAAGAGATGTATGTAAAGAATGAACAGTAACAACAGACATGTGATGAACTCTTTACACTGGAAGTCAGGAAGTCAGGAAGAGATGTATGTAAAGAATGAACAGTAACAACAGACATGTGATGAACTCTTTTTACACTGGAAGTCACCGGGAAGTCAGGAAGAGATGTATGTAAAGAATGAATAGTAACAACAGACATGTGATGAACTCTTTTTACACTGGAAGTCAGGAAGAGATGTATGTAAAGAATGAACAGTAACAACAGACATGTGATGAACTCTTTACACTTGGAAGTCAGGAAGAGATGTATGTAAAGAATGAACAGTAACAACAGACATGTGATGAACTCTTTACACTGGAAGTCAGGAAGAGATGTATGTAAAGAATGAACAGTAACAACAGACATGTGATGAACTCTTTACACTGGAAGTCAGGAAGAGATGTATGTAAAGAATGAACAGTAACAACAGACATGTGATGAACCCTTTACACTGGAAGTCCCAGGACGAGATGTGGTTTACTGGTAAAGAAATTTGAACCTTTAAACACAGACATTGTTGATGAACTCGTTACACTGGAAGTGTGGGAAGTCAGGAAAATAAGATGTATGTAAAGGGAATGGAAAATAGTAAACAACAGACACAGTTGTGTGGGGAAATGAACTCTTTTACACTGGAGTTCCGGGATGAGATGTCAGGAAGAGATGTATGTAAAGAATGAACAGTAACAACAGAACCATAGTGAAATGGATAACCTTCTTTACACTGGGGGGGGGGGGGGGGGGGGAAAGTCATGAAGAGTAAATGTTATGTTAAAAGAAAATGAAAAACAGTAAACAAACAGGACCCCCATGTTGGTTGTATTTGACTCTTTACACTGGAAGTCAGGAAAAGAGAATGTGATGTATGTTAAAGAAATGAACAGTTCACAAACTGACCCATGTTGATGAACTCTTTTACACTGGGGAAGTTCAGGGAGAGATGGTATTGGTAAAGAAAAATGAATATTAAAACAACCCAGACATGTGGGGATTGAACTCGTTAACAACTGGAAAAGTGATGAAGAGATTGTTAAGGTAAGAGAATGTATGTGGAGACATGTAACAGTAACAGAACAGATGTGGGATGAAACTCTTTACACTTTTTTACACCTGGAAAACAGTTCCCAGGAAAGAGAATGTATGTAAAAAGTGAAAAATGAACCAGTAACAACAAGACCCCCCATGTTTGAATGGAACTCCCTTACAACACCTGGAAGTCAAGGAAGAGAAAATGTATGTTAAAAGAATGAAACAGTAACCAACAGACCAATGTGGGAAAATGTAACCCCCCCTTCTTTTTTAACACAGTCAGGAATTCAGGAAGAGAAATGTATGTAAAGAAGAAACAGTACAAACTGACAATGTGGATGAACCTCGTTAATTACACTGGAGTTCAGGAAGGAGATGTATGGTTCAAGGAATGGAACAGTAAAAAAAACCACACAGACATGTTGATGAACTCCCCGTTTACACTGGAAGTCCCAAGGAAGTCAGGAGGAGATGTAAGTAAAAAGGAATGAACCAGTAAACAAAACAATGACAATGTGAAGAACCCCCTCCCCCCGTTACACTGGAAGTCAGGAAAGAAATGTAATTGTAAAGAATGAAACAGTAACCAACAGACATGTGATTGAAAACCTCACCTTTTTACACTGGAATCCCAGGAAGAGGATGTATGTAAAAAGAATGACAGTACAACAAGACATGTGATGAAAACACTTCTTTACACTGGAAGTTCAGGAAAAGAGAATGTATGTAAAAGAATGAACACAGTTAAACACAAACAGACAGGTGAATGAACCTCTTTCCACTGGAATAGTCCCCCCAGGAAGGAGAAGATGTATGTAAAAGAAAAGGAAACCGTAACAACAGACCCATGTGGATGAACCCTCCCCCCTTTACACTGGAAGTCCCAGGAAGAAGAATGTTATGTTTAAAAGAAATGAACACCAGTAACAACAGAACCATGTGAGTGAAACTCTTTACACTGGAGTCAGGAAGAGATGTTAAATGTAAAAAAGAAATGACAGTAACACACCAGAACCATGTGGATGAACCCTACCTTTTACACTGGACGTCCAGGAAAGAAAGATGTATGTAAGAAAATGAACAGTAAAACCCAACAGACATGTTTTGGGATGAAAAACTTCTTTTTTTTTAACACCTGGAAGTTTCCCCAGGGAAGAGAATTGTATAGTTAAAAAAGAATTGAAAACAGTAACAACAGACATGTGATGAACCTCTTTCAGGAAAGTCCCAGAAGAGGGAATGTTAAAATGTTAAAGAAAATGAACCAAGTAAACAACAGACATGTGAAAATGAACTCGTTACACTGGAAGTGGAAAGTCCAGGAAGAGATGTATGTAAAGAATGAACAGTAACAACAAGACATGTGATGAACTCTTTTTTACAACTGGAAAGTCAGGAAGAAGAGCCTGATGTCAAGTGTTCCCAAGTGTGGAAGCTGCCCAGGTTTTTTCCTTGCCGGTTTTTTTAAGAAAAAAAAAGTGTGAACAGAAAAACTGAAGGAATGTCCCTTTTTGTACACTTGACCAACTAATTTACTTGTTTATTTAACCTATTCCAGTAAAAGTTAAAAGTATGTGAATATTTTGGTTTGTTTCAAAATATTTTTTTTCATTCTTGAAATTTCCATTCCTTGGGACTGTGTCCCAGTTGCCCCTGGTTTAGTGAATCAAATGAAAAAAACAAGCTGAAAGGTGTGTGTGTGGGGGGGTTGGGGGGGGGGGGGGGGGGGGGGAATGGCGTGCATGTGTGTTGTGGTTTTGGGTTTTGTGTGGGTATGTGGGTGGTTTCCTTTCCCAAGTTTACGCCGACCCCCCTTCCCACTAAAAAGCGATTCAGAAACAATTATTATTTGGAAAAAATTGTTGGTTTTTAAATGCCGGGACAAGTTCTTGGGTGGGGAAATGGTGGGTGGTCCTGTAACATGAAGTGGTAATGTGAGAAACTCTAATTGAATAATGTGTGTGTGTGTGGTGTGTAAGAAGCCTAGAACATGGCATTTCAGTGTGGTTAACCTGTATTCTATATACACAGTCACTATTTTATATATTTGGGCCTAGGGACAGTTGAAACAATACACTAAGGAAAGGTTATGCCTGTGTGTGCCTTCATATCCTTGATCCCACCAGCGTTGCTCCCCCCTGCTCCCCCCCCCCGGCCTGCGGGGGGTCGGGGTCGGTCTTTTCCACATCGTTTTCCTCGTTTATCTATCTCTCTTTTGGTCTCTATCCTCTCTTTCTCACAACAGTAATGGTGGATGAACTCTTAAGAAGTCCCTACTCCAAAGTTGTTTTAACTTCAAAACAGTCTAGTTAAGCATGGATAACAGCCACAGGGAAGCACACAAACATCATCCTCAAAGAGAAATGTGTCTGTGTGGCATATATGACCATTACCCACGCTGTACCTTACAATAATGGTGGAGGAACTCTCTGTTAAGTAACTCCCTCCTCTGAAGTTTTTTTTATATACGACAGTCTAGCTAAGCATGGATAACAGCCACAGGGAAGCACACAAACATCATCCTCAAAGAGAAATGTGTCTGTTTGGCATATATGACCATTACCCACGCTGTACACAACAGTAATGGTGGATGAACTCTTAAGTAAGTCCCTACTCCAAAGTTGTTTTAACTTCAAAACAGTCTAGTTAAGCATGGATAACAGCCAAAGGGAAGCACACAAACATCATCCTAAACGAGCAATGTGTCTGTGTGGCATATATGACCATTACCCACGCAGTACCTTACAATAATGGTGGAGGAACTCTCTGTTAAGTAACTCCCTCCTCTTAAGTTTGTTTTATATACGTCAAAACAGTCTAGCTAAGCATGGATAACAGCCACAGGGAAGCAAACAAACATCATCCTCAAAGAGAAATGTGTCTGTTTGGCATATATGACCATTACCCACGCAGTACACAACAGTAATGGTGGATGAACTCTTAAGTAACGACTCCAAAGTTGTTTTAACTTCAAAACAGTCTAGTTAAGCATGGATAACAGCCAAAGGGAAGCACACAAACATCATCCTAAACGAGCAATGTGTCTGTGTGGCATATATGACCATTACCCACGCAGTACCTTACAATAATGGTGGAGGAACTCTGTTAAGTAACTCCCTCCTCTTAAGTTTTTTTTATATACGTCAAACCAGTCTAGCTAAGCATGGATAACAGCCACAGGGAAGCAAACAAACATCATCCTCAAAGAGAAATGTGTCTGTTTGGCATATATGACCATTACCCACGCAGTACACAACAGTAATGGTGGATGAACTCTTAAGAACTCCCTACTCCAAAGTTGTTTTAACTTCAAAACAGTCTAGTTAAGCATGGATAACAGCCACAGGGAAGCACACAAACATCATCCTCAAAGAGAAATGTGTCTGTTTGGCATATATGACCATTACCCACAACGGTAATGGTGGATGAACATTAAGTAACTCCTCAAGTTGTTTTATATTCAAAACAGTTAGCATGGTGGAGGAATCCTCTCTGTTATATGTAACACGCTGTACCTTACAATTATGGTGGAGGAACTCTCTGTTAAGTAACTCCCTCTTAGTTAAGGTTTTTTTTATATACGTCAAAACAGTCTAGCTAAGCATGGATAACAGCCACAGGGAAGCACATAAACATCATCCTCAAAGAGAAATGTGTGTTTGGCATATATGACCATTACCCACGCTGTACACAACAGTAATGGTGGATGAACTCTTAAGTCCCTACTCCAAAGTTTTTTTAACTTCAAAACAGTCTAGTTAAGCATGGGCCAAAGGGAAGAATCATCCTGTTGTCTGTGTGGCATATATGACTACCCACGCCCTTACAGTAATGGTGGATGAACTCTTAAGTTTTTTTTATATACGTCAAAACAGTCTAGCTAAGCATGGATAACAGCCACAGGGAAGCAAACAAACATCATCCTCAAAGAGAAATGTGTCTGTTTGGCATATATGACCATTACCCACGCAGTACACAACAGTAATGGTGGATGAACTCTTAAGTAGTCCCTACTCCAAAGTTGTTTTAACTTCAAAACAGTCTAGTTAAGCATGGATAACAGCCAAAGGGAAGCACACAAACATCATCCTAAACGAGCAATGTGTCTGTGTGGCATATATGACCATTACCCACGCTGTACCTTACAATAATGGTGGAGGAACTCTCTGTTAAGTAAGTCCCTCCTCTTAAGTTTTTTTATATACGTCAAAACAGTCTAGCTAAGCATGGATAACAGCCACAGGGAAGCACACAAACATCATCCTCAAAGAGAAATGTGTCTGTTTGGCATATATGACCATTACCCACGCAGTACACAACAGTAATGGTGGATGAACTCTTAAGAAGTCCCTACTCCAAAGTTGTTTTAACTTCAAAACAGTCTAGTTAAGCATGGATAACAGCCAAAGGGAAGCACACAAACATCATCCTAAACGAGCAATGTGTCTGTGTGGCATATATGACCATTACCCACGCAGTACCTTACAATAATGGTGGAGGAACTCTGTTAAGTAACTCCCTCCTCTTAAGTTTTTTTTATATACGTCAAAACAGTCTAGCTAAGCATGGATAACAGCCACAGGGAAGCAAACAAACATCATCCTCAAAGAGAAATGTGTCTGTTTGGCATATATGACCATTACCCACGCAGTACACAACAGTAATGGTGGATGAACTCTTAAGTAAGTTGTTTTAACTTCAAAACAGTCTAGTTAAGCATGGATAACAGCCAAAGGGAAGCACACAAACATCATCCTAAACGAGCAATGTGTCTGTGTGGCATATATGACCATTACCCACGCAGTACCTTACAATAATGGTGGAGGAACTCTCTGTTAAGTAAGTCCCTCCTCTTAAGTTTTTTTTATATACGTCAAAACAGTCTAGTTAAGCATGGATAACAGCCAAAGGGAAGCACACAAACATCATCCTAAACTTAATGTGTCTGTTTGGCATATATGACCATTACCCACGCAGTACACAACAGTAATGGTGGAGGAACTCTTAAGTTTGTTTTATATACGTCAAAACAGTCTAGCTAAGCATGGATCAAACATCATCCTCAAAGAGAAATGTGTCTGTTTGGCATATATGACCATTACCCACGCAGTACACAACAGTAATGGTGGATGAACTCTTAAGTAACTCTTGTTTAAGTTTTTTTTTTATATACTTCAAAACAGTCTAGTTAAGCATGGATAATCCTCAAGCCAACAGGGAAGTTGTTTTAACTTCAAAACAGTCTAGTTAAGCAACATCATCCATCATCCAAAGAGAAATGTGTCTGTTTGGCATATATGACCATTACCCACGCAGTACACAACAGTAATGGTGTCCCTCCTCTTAAGATGAACTCTTAAGTAAGTCCCTCCTCCAAAGTCTAGTTTTATACTTCAAAACAGTCTAGTTAAGCATGGATAACAGCCAAAGGGAAGCACACAAACATCATCCTAACAGCCACGAGCAAAATGTGTCTGTGTGGCATTATATGACCATTACCCACGCAGCCAAAGGGAAGCACACAAACATCATCCTGGTGGAGGAATGTGTCTGTTTGGCATATATGACCATTACCCACGCAGTACCTTACAGTTGGTGGAGGAATACTGTTAAAACTCCCTCCTCTTAAGTTTTTTTTATATACGTCAAAACAGGGAAGCAAGCACAAACATCATCCTCAAAGAGAAATGTGTCTGTTTGGCATATATGACCATTACCCACGCAGTACACAACAGTAATGGTGGATGAACTCTTAAGTAACTCCCGACTCCAAAGTTGTTTTAACTTCAAAACAGTCTAGTTAAGCATGGATAACAGCCAAAGGGAAGCACACAAACATCATCCTAAACGAGCAATGTGTCTGTGTGGCATATATGACTGTTAAGAATTACCCACGCAGTACCTTACAATAATGGTGGAGGAACTCTGTTAAGTAACTCCCTCCTCTTAAGTTTTTTTATATACGTCAAAACAGTCTAGCTAAGCATGGATAACAGCCACAGGGAAGCAAACAAACATCATCCTCAAAGAGAAATGTGTCTGTTTGGCATATATGACCATTACCCACGCAGTACACAACGGTAATGGTGGATGAACTCTTAAGTAACTCCAAACTCCAAAGTTGTTTTAACTTCAAAACAGTCTAGTTAAGCATGGATAACAGCCAAAGGGAAGCACACAAACATGATCCTAAACGAGCAATGTGTCTGTGTGGCATATATGACCATTACCCACGCAGTACCTTACAATAATGGTGGAGGAACTCTGTTAAGTAACTCCCTCCTCTTAAGTTTTTTTTATATACGTCAAAACAGTCTAGCTAAGCATGGATAACAGCCACAGGGAAGCAAACAAACATCATCCTCAAAGAGAAATGTGTCTGTTTGGCATATATGACCATTACCCACGCAGTACACAACAGTAATGGTGGATGAACTCTTAAGTCCCTACTCCAAAGTTGTTTTAACTTCAAAACAGTCTAGTTAAGCATGGATAACAGCCAAAGGGAAGCACACAAACATCATCCAAACAATGGCATATATGACCATTACCCACGCAGTACCTTACAGTCTAATGGTGGAGGAACTCTGTTAAGTAACTCCCTCCTCTTAAGTTTTTTTTATATACGTCAAAACAGTCTAGCTAAGCATGGATAACAGCCAAAGGGAAGCACATAAACATCATCCTGGCATTACCCATGACACAACATGGTGGATGAACTCTTAAGAAGTCCCTACTCCAAAGTTGTTTTAACTTCAAAACAGTCTTGTTAAGCATGGATAACAGCCAAAGGGAAGCACACAAACATCATCCTAAACGAGCAATGTGTCTGTGTGGCATATATGACCATTACCCACGCAGTACCTTACAATAATGGTGGAGGAACTCTGTTAAGTAACTCCCTCCTCTTAAGTTTTTTTTATATACGTCAAAACAGTCTAGCTAAGCATGGATAACAGCCACAGGGAAGCACACAAACATCATCCTCAAAGAGAAATGTGTCTGTTTGGCATATATGACCATTACCCACGCAGTACACAACAGTAATGGTGGATGAACTCTTAAGTAACTCTTGTTTTAACTTCAAAACAGTCTAGTTAAGCATGGATAACAGCCAAAGGGAAGCACACAAACATCATCCTAAACGAGCAATGTGTCTGTGTGGCATATATGACCATTACCCACGCAGTACCTTACAATAATGGTGGAGGAACTCTGTTAAGTAAGTCCCTCCTCTTAAGTTTTTTTATATACGTCAAAACAGTCTAGCTAAGCATGGATAACAGCCACAGGGAAGCAAACAAACATCATCCTCAAAGAGAAATGTGTCTGTTTGGCATATATGACCATTACCCACGCAGTACACAACAGTAATGGTGGATGAACTCCAAAGTTGTTTTAACTTCAAAACAGTCTAGTTAAGCATGGATAACAGCCAAAGGGAAGCACACAAACATCATCCTAAACGAGCAATGTGTCTGTGTGGCATATATGACCATTCACCTTACAATAATGGTGGAGGAACTCTCTGTTAAGTAACTCCCTCCTCTTAAGTTTTTTTATATACGTCAAAACAGTCTAGCTAAGCATGGATAACAGCCACAGGGAAGCACACAAACATCATCCTCAAAGAGAAATGTGTCTGTTTGGCATATATGACCATTACCCACGCAGTACACAACAGTAATGGTGGATGAACACTTGTCCCTACTCCAAAGTTGTTTTAACTTCAAAACAGTCTAGTTAAGCATGGA
>CM065692.1:50247412-50368439 GCA_017654935.2 Phymorhynchus buccinoides | reverse complement strand
CATTACCCACGCAGTACACAACAGTAATGGTGGATGAACTCTTAAGAAGTCCCTACTCCAAAGTTGTTTTAACTTCAAAACAGTCTAGTTAAGCATGGATAACAGCCAAAGGGAAGCACACAAACATCATCCTAAACGAGCAATGTGTCTGTGTGGCATATATGACCATTACCCACGCAGTACCTTACAATAATGGTGGAGGAACTCTGTTAAGTAACTCCCTCCTCTTAAGTTTTTTTTATATACGTCAAAACAGTCTAGCTAAGCATGGATAACAGCCACAGGGAAGCAAACAAACATCATCCTCAAAGAGAAATGTGTCTGTTTGGCATATATGACCATTACCCACGCAGTACACAACAGTAATGGTGGATGAACTCTTAAGTAACTCCAAAGTTGTTTTAACTTCAAAACAGTCTAGTTAAGCATGGATAACAGCCAAAGGGAAGCACACAAACATCATCCTAAACGAGCAATGTGTCTGTGTGGCATATATGACCATTACCCACGCAGTACCTTACAATAATGGTGGAGGAACTCTGTTAAGTAACTCCCTCCTCTTAAGTTTTTTTTATATACGTCAAAACAGTCTAGCTAAGCATGGATAACAGCCACAGGGAAGCAAACAAACATCATCCTCAAAGAGAAATGTGTCTGTTTGGCATATATGACCATTACCCACGTGTACACAACAGTAATGGTGGATGAACTCTTAAGTAAGTCCCTACTGTTGTTTTAACTTCAAAACAGTCTGTTAAGCATGGATAACAGCCAAAGGGAAGCACACAAACATCATCCTAAACGAGCAATGTGTCTGTGTGGCATATATGACCATTACCCACGCAGTACAGTAATGGTGGATGAACTCTTAAGTAAGTCCCTACTCCAAAGTTGTTTTAACTTCAAAACAGTCTAGTTAAGCATGGATAACAGCCACAGGGAAGCACACAAACATCATCCTCAAAGAGAAATGTGTCTGTTTGGCATATATGACCATTACCCACGCAGTACACAACAGTAATGGTGGATGAACTCTTAAGTAAGTAACTCCAAAGTTGTTTTAACTTCAAAACAGTCTAGTTAAGCATGGATAACAGCCAAAGGGAAGCACACAAACATCATCCTAAACGAGCAATGTGTCTGTGTGGCATATATGACCATTACCCACGCAGTACCTTACAATAATGGTGGAGGAAGGAACACACAAACATCATCCTAAACGAGCAATGTGTCTGTGTGGCATATATGACCATCGACCCAAACAAGTAACTCCCTCCTCTTAAGTTTTTTTATATACGTCAAAACAGTCTAGCTAAGCATGGATAACAGCCACAGGGAAGCAAACAAACATCATCCTCAAAGAGAAATGTGTCTGTTTGGCATATATGACCATTACCCACGCAGTACACAACAGTAATGGTGGATGAACTCTTAAGTAAGTCCCGACTCCAAAGTTGTTTTAACTTCAAAACAGTCTAGTTAAGCATGGATAACAGCCAAAGGGAAGCACACAAACATCATCCTAAACGAGCAATGTGTCTGTGTGGCATATATGACCATTACCCACGCAGTACCTTACAATAATGGTGGAGGAACTCTGTTAAGTAACTCCCTCCTCTTAAGTTTTTTTTATATACGTCAAACCAGTCTAGCTAAGCATGGATAACAGCCACAGGGAAGCAAACAAACATCATCCTCAAAGAGAAATGTGTCTGTTTGGCATATATGACCATTACCCACGCATGTACACAACAGTAATGGTGGATGAACTCTTAAGTAAGTCCCTACTCCAAAGTTGTTTTATGAACTCTTAAGTAACTCTTGTTTTACCTTCAAAACAGTCTAGTTAAGCATGGATAAGGGAAGCCATCAGTGAAGCATATATGAACATCATCCTAAACGAATAATGGTGTGTCTGTATATACGTCAAAACAGTATGCTAAGCATTAACAGCCACAGGGAAGCAAACAAACATCACCTCAAAGAGAAATGTGTCTGTTTGGCATATATGACCATTACCCACGCTGTTAAGTAACCTCTTAAGTTTTTTTATACTTCAAAACAGTCTAGTTAAGCATGGATAACAGCCACAGGGAAGTAATGTGTCTGTTTGGCATATATGAATTACCCACGCAGTTAATGGTGGTAACTCCCTACTCTTAAGTTTTTTTAACTTCAAAACAGTCTAGTTAAGCATGGATAACAGCCAAAGGGAAGCACACAAACATCATCCTAAACGAGCAATGTGTCTGTGTGGCATATATGACCATTACCCACGCAGTACCTTACAATAATGGTGGAGGAACTCTGTTAAGTAACTCCCTCCTCTTAAGTTTTTTTATATACGTCAAAACAGTCTAGCTAAGCATGGATAACAGCCACAGGGAAGCACACAAACATCATCCTCAAAGAGAAATGTGTCTGTTTGGCATATATGACCATTACCCACGCAGTACACAACAGTAATGGTGGATGAACTCTTAAGAAGTCCCTACTCCAAAGTTGTTTTAACTTCAAAACAGTCTAGTTAAGCATGGATAACAGCCAAAGGGAAGCACACAAACATCATCCTAAACGAGCAATGTGTCTGTGCATATATGGCATATATGACCATTACCCACGCAACAGTACCATGGATACAATCCTAATGGTGGAGGAATGGTGGATGAACTCTGTTAAGTAACTCCCTCCTCTTAAGTTTTTTTTATATACGTCAAAACAGTCTAGTTAAGCATGGATAACAGCCACAGGGAAGCAAACAAACATCATCCTCAAAGAGAAATGTGTCTGTTTGGCATATATGACCATTACCCACGCAGTACACAACAGTAATGGTGGATGAACTCTTAAGTAAGTCCCAACTCCAAAGTTGTTTTAACTTCAAAACAGTCTAGTTAAGCATGGATAACAGCCAAAGGGAAGCACACAAACATCATCCTAAACGAGAACTGGCATATATGACCATTACCCACGCTCCAAACAGTAATGGTGGAGGAACTCTGTTAAGTAACTCCCTCCTCTTAAGTTTTTTTTATATACGTCAAAACAGTCTAGTTAAGCATGGATAACAGCCACAGGGAAGCACACAAACATCATCCTCAAAGAGAAATGTGTCTGTTTGGCATATATGACCATTACCCACGCAGTACACAACAGTAATGGTGGATGAACTCTTAAGTAAGTCCCGACTCCAAAGTTGTTTTAACTTCAAAACATTCTTGTTAAGCATGGATAACAGCCAAAGGGAAGCACACAAACATCATCCTAAACGAGCAATGTGTCTGTGTGGCATATATGACCATTACCCACGCAGTACCTTACAATAATGGTGGAGGAACTCTGTTAAGTAAGTCCCTCCTCTTAAGTTTTTTTATATACGTCAAAACAGTCTAGCTAAGCATGGATAACAGCCACAGGGAAGCAAACAAACATCATCCTCAAAGAGAAATGTGTCTGTTTGGCATATATGACCATTACCCACGCAGTACACAACAGTAATGGTGGATGAACTCTTAAGTAAGTCCCTACTCCAAAGTTGTTTTAACTTCAAAACAGTCTAGTTAAGCATGGATAACAGCCAAAGGGAAGCACACAAACATCATCCTAAACGAGCAATGTGTCTGTGTGGCATATATGACCATTACCCACGCAGTACCTTACAATAATGGTGGAGGAACTCTCTGTTAAGTAACTCCCTCCTCTTAAGTTTTTTAACTCCCTCCTCTTAAGTTTTTTAATAGTCAAAACAGTCTAGCTAAGCATGGATAACAGCCACAGGGAAGCACACAAACATCATCCTCAAAGAGAAATGTGTCTGTTTGGCATATATGACCATTACCCACGCAGTACACAACAGTAATGGTGGATGAACTCTTAAGTAAGTCCCGACTCCAAAGTTGTTTTAACTTCAAAACAGTCTTGTTAAGCATGGATAACAGCCAAAGGGAAGCACACAAACATCATCCTAAACGAGCAATGTGTCTGTGTGGCATATATGACCATTACCCACGCAGTACCTTACAATAACGGTGGAGGAACTCTGTTAAGTAACTCCCTCCTCTTAAGTTTTTTTTATATACGTCAAACCAGTCTAGCTAAGCATGGATAACAGCCACAGGGAAGCAAACAAACATCATCCTCAAAGAGAAATGTGTCTGTTTGGCATATATGACCATTACCCACGCAGTACACAACAGTAATGGTGGATGAACTCTTAAGAACTCAAAGTTGTTTTAACTTCAAAACAGTCTAGTTAAGCATGGATAACAGCCAAAGGGAAGCACACAAACATCATCATCCTCAAAGAGCAACGACAACAGTAATGGTGTCTGTGTGCATAGTTGTTTTAACTTCAAAACAGTCTTGTTAAGCATGGATAACAGCCAAAGGGAAGCACACAAACATCATCCTAAACGAGCAATGTGTCTGTGTGGCATATATGACCATTACCCACGCAGTACCTTACAATAATGGTGGAGGAACTCTGTTAAGTAAGTCCCTCCTCTTAAGTTTTTTTATATACGTCAAAACAGTCTAGCTAAGCATGGATAACAGCCACAGGGAAGCACACAAACATCATCCTCAAAGAGAAATGTGTCTGTTTGGCATATATGACCATTACCCACGCAGTACACAACAGTAATGGTGGAGAACTCTTAAGAACTCAAAGTTGTTAAGTAAGCATGGATCCCAAACATCTCTCAAAGAGAAAGTTTTGGCATATTTTACCCACGCAGTATACAGTAATGGTGGATGAACTCTCAAAACAGTCTCAAAACAGTCTAAGCATGGATAACAGCCACAGGGAAGCACGCAAACATCATCCTCAAAGAGAAATGTGTCTGTTTGGCATATATGACCATTACCCACGCAGTACACAACAGTAATGGTGGATGAACTCTTAAGTAACTCCCTCCTCTTAAGTTTTTTTTATATACGTCAAAACAGTCTAGTTAAGCATGGATAACAGCCACAGGGAAGCAAACAAACATCATCCTCAAAGAGAAATGTGTCTGTTTGGCATATATGACCATTACCCACGCAGTACACAACAGTAATGGTGGATGAACTCTTAAGTAACTTGTTTTAACTTCAAAACAGTCTAGTTAAGCATGGATAACAGCCAAAGGGAAGCACACAAACATCATCCTAAACGAGCAATGTGTCTGTGTGGCATATATGACCATTACCCACGCAGTACCTTACAATAATGGTGGAGGACTGTTAACTCTCTGTTAAGTAACTCCCTCCTCTTAAGTTTTTTTTATATACGTCAAAACAGTCTAGCTAAGCATGGATAACAGCCACAGGGAAGCAAACAAACATCATCCTCAAAGAGAAATGTGTCTGTTTGGCATATATGACCATTACCCACGCAGTACACAACAGTAATGGTGGATGAACTCTTAAGAAGTCCCTACTCCAAAGTTGTTTTAACTTCAAAACAGTCTAGTTAAGCATGGATAACAGCCACAGGGAAGCACACAAACATCATCCTAAACGAGCAATGTGTCTGTGTGGCATATATGACCATTACCCACGCAGTACCTTACAATAACGGTGGAGGAACTCTGTTAAGTAACTCCCTCCTCTTAAGTTTTTTTTATATACGTCAAACCAGTCTAGCTAAGCATGGATAACAGCCACAGGGAAGCAAACAAACATCATCCTCAAAGAGAAATGTGTCTGTTTGGCATATATGACCATTACCCACGCAGTACACAACAGTAATGGTGGATGAACTCTTAAGTAAGTCCCAACTCCAAAGTTGTTTTAACTTCAAAACAGTCTAGTTAAGCATGGATAACAGCCAAAGGGAAGCACACAAACATCATCCTAAACGAGCAATGTGTCTGTGTGGCATATATGACCATTACCCACGCAGTACCTTACAATAATGGTGGAGGAACTCTCTAGTAAGTCCCTCCTCTTAAGTTTTTTTATATACGTCAAAACAGTCTAGCTAAGCATGGATAACAGCCACAGGGAAGCAAACAAACATCATCCTCAAAGAGAAATGTGTCTGTTTGGCATATATGACCATTACCCACGCAGTACACAACAGTAATGGTGGAATAAGAACTCTTAAGAAACTCCAAAGTTGTTTTAACTTCAAAACAGTCTAGTTAAGCATGGATAACAGCCAAAGGGAAGCACACAAACATCATCCTAAACGAGCAATGTGTCTGTGTGGCATATATGACCATTACCCACGCAGTACCTTACAATAATGGTGGAGGAACTCTCTGTTAAGTAAGTCCCTCCTCTTAAAGTTTTTTTTATACGTCAAAACAGTCTAGCTAAGCATGGATAACAGCCACAGGGAAGCAAACAAACATCATCCTCAAAGAGAAATGTGTCTTTTGGCATATATGACCATTACCCACGCAGTACGAACTCTTAAAACAAAGTTTTATACGTCAAAACAGTCTAGCTAAGCATGGATAACAGCCACAGGGAAGCAAACAAACATCATCCTCAAAGAGAAATGTGTCTGTTTGGCATATATGACCATTACCCACGCAGTACACAACAGTAATGGTGGATGAACTCTTAAGAAGTCCCTACTCCAAAGTTGTTTTAACTTCAAAACAGTCTAGTTAAGCATGGATAACAGCCAAAGGGAAGCACACAAACATCATCCTAAACGAGCAATGTGTCTGTGTGGCATATATGACCATTACCCACGCAGTACCTTACAATAATGGTGGAGGAACTCTGTTAAGTAAGTCCCTCCTCTTAAGTTTTTTTATATACGTCAAAACAGTCT
The DNA here is from genome assembly GCA_017654935.2 of Phymorhynchus buccinoides. Classification (NCBI taxonomy): domain Eukaryota; kingdom Metazoa; phylum Mollusca; class Gastropoda; order Neogastropoda; family Raphitomidae; genus Phymorhynchus; species Phymorhynchus buccinoides. The sequence continues at coordinate 50,361,670 of CM065692.1, read as the reverse complement.
AGCTAAGCATGGATAACAGCCACAGGGAAGCAAACAAACATCATCCTCAAAGAGAAATGTGTCTGTTTGGCATATATGACCATTACCCACGCAGTACACAACAGTAATTTGCATCATCATGTTTTGTCATCGTCAAGACCTATTTCATCAACATACTTTACATTATTCATTGAATTCTTCTTCTTCTTTGTTCCCGGCCGTATCAGATGCTTAGTCCGGTTCGGTTGATGAAGGCCGCAGTCAACAGCAGCGCCTCAGCAGGACCCCACAGAATAATTGTTATGTGTATAAACATAATTTCTCTGTGTGTGTGTGTGTGGGGGGGGGGGGTGCTTCGTGGCGAATCAGTCCCGTGGTTGAGAAAATGTGAAGCCCAGCAGTTGAAGTCGGAGGAAGTTCAAGGTCGTGGATGACGTCATGAGACATGCTGTGTTGATGGAGTGTGGAGCCATTCGGTTGATGCGGAGTTAAGTTCAAGGTCGGCCATACCTTGAAAACAGACAATAATTATTTGAAGACAAAGCAAACCAACTAACAACGTCAAATTAATAAACAAAATTAATTATATTGTGAATTTTATTTATTGGTTTATACTTTGCAGTCTTCACTAGCTTTTTGCAATTTCTTTGTCATTAATATTAAGTTTTCATTTCTCGAAGTTGAGTTGGAATGTTCGAAGTATTATTCTGTCCTTTACATGAAAACGTAGCTCAAAAAGAAAACTTAAGTACTGAAATGATCCATGGATCCAAAATGCATGTACACCTACAAACAAATTATAACTGGTTCAACCCTGACTGGCCATCATGATGGGAGTTAAACATTGGATGGTACTGCATACAAGAGAACACGAAACAATATTGAAAATAAACAATGTTCGCTCAAGTAAAATGAATAAGGGGGAGAAACTTCTCGTAATTAACTCCCTTTTTTAGTGTTGTTTTTTTTCGCCGTGGGGATACCGGGGGTCTTTCGTACAATAGTTCCCCCACCTTTTGGAAGCTATGTGCTTGCAGCTTCCACTAATTTTTCACTCTTTGCGTTTTCCCTTTGCTTTCTGTTTTCTACTTTTCTGCCTTATTGACCCATTCTGCCTTTCTAAACAAAACTTCCCAAGTTTCTCCTTTGAGCTCCTCCGAAATCGGAATGTGTCAGCTGTACGCAGCGGGGAGACCAGTGAAAACTGAAAACCAGACATACGTACCTTACCCATTATGGCCATGGAACGCAGAAGAATAAGAATTCTTTTTTTTTGTACCAATGTTATTTATGGCACCGATTCGCCCACCTTAGCTGTTTGCTCACCTTAACTGTTGTATGATGAACTGCCCTCATCTATATATCGCAGGTCATGTCCCTTGATCGAGGGGAGCGTTCCCGTGGATCCTCGTTTCGGTCTGTGGGCTCTAACGTTTCTGGGAAGAGATGGGGGCTAAAGGCTTCGTCCTGTGGGGCCCCAGATGCCTGGAGATGGTCCTGGTGTCTTTTCTACACCTGTGAAAACACAAACGTGACAAGCCGTGTGATAATAATAATAAGAATTTATATAGCGCTCTTTCTCACATGAGCTCACTGCGCTTTACATTGATAACAAGAACATTAAAGGCAAACAAATAATTAATCATTAGAAAGTAAAATAAGCTCGATGCTTGCACGCAACGTTCTCTTCCTTCCTTCCTTACTCACACACACACACACACACACACACACACACACACACACACACACACACACACACACACACACACACACACGCGCACGCGCACGCACACGCACACGCACACGCACAATTATACAAGAGTAAAATAGTTACAATATGAACATTCTAAGAAGAAACATAGACCACATTCACATTCTCAATCAAGTTTGAATACAGTACTGCAACTTAAAATAAAATTATACTGCCATCGACATACCAATTACATGACTAATTATAATAGACAAATTTTGCAAAAACAAAAATACCCTTCTACCTCATTTACAAACATTTAAAGTTAACAAGACGTAGACATTCTACATACAAAATACGAATTATAAAATAATTGTAAATACATTTTTTACAAGATTTCTGCAATAAAACGCCCCCCCCCCCCCCCCCCACACACACACACACACACACACAAACACTAATCAATCATAATATGTCCGAAACAAGTGAGTTTTAAGGGCAGAGCGAAAGGCAGAAATAGAGTCAGATGAGCGGACATGTGGGAGGGAATTCCATAAGTGAGGTGCTAAATAGTAGAAGGATCGTTCACCAAACGATTTCGTGTGGACCCGAGGAACTTTGAGTGTGCAGCAGTCAGAAGAAGAACGTAGGGAGCGAGCAGGTAAGTAGACAGTTACTAGTTCAGAGAGATAGACGGGACCAGAGGAGTGAACAGCACCGAAACAAAGGCAAGCTATTTTATACTTGATTCTAGCCTCTACTGGAAGCCAGTGCAACTTACGAAGATGAGGTGTTATGATAAGAGAATTACAAGGAAATAGCCTTGCTTAAAGGGGCACCCTGACGGATGAGGCTTTGTAAGAAACACGTCGAGATCACCAGGAAAACACCCTTTACAGAAATTGCCACTCACTTTGCTCTGGTTTACTAGAAATCAAACCGTCAAAATGGCAATTCCTCTGGCGGAGTTGGCGGAGTTTCCGGAGAGAAAAGCCACTTTAAACGGGGTAGGTGGAGGACACTCAGAGTGGTTGAAGCTTTTTCTACTTTGTAGTGCAGTAAAAACAAAACAATTGGAGCTATTTCCTTCGTTGTGAGCGAAACTCCTTTTGGTAAACTGTACATAAAAAAGGCTTGTATTGTGGACATTTCGTGATTTGGTCTAAGCGACTCAAGCGGCCATTAGAAAAGAGAAGGTATATGCCTTCTCTTTCACTGAATTAATTTGACTTCCAGCACCTCCGCCAAGGAGGAATCGCCGATTTCACGGTTTCATTTCTAGGAAACCAGAGCAAAGTGAGTGTAGCAATTTCTGTAAAGGGTGTTTTCCTGGTGATCTCGACGTGTTTCTTGCACAACTTCACCCGTCAGTGTGCCCCTTTAAAGAGGTCTTTTTTCGTAGAAAGGACATTATACAAATGGGTTACCACGGAAACTTACTTTCAGAACGAAGTCCCCTGATGCTGTTTAGTATGGTGTTAAGCCACTTCATCAGAGACTCGCTTTGTTACTTATTTGATCACGTGTTCTCGAAGAACAGTTGGCGTGTAAATTTGATTCGCACTTGACAAAACAATAACAATAGACCACGTGTGATCGAATCGCTTTCTGAGCATCGTACAGTGTACCACGATATCAGTTGGCGTGTAGCAGACCCTTTCCTGTTATAGGGGGGCTTTCTGGAGCACTTGACAAAACAATAACAATACTATGGACGTGTACCACGATATCAGTTGGCGTGTAGCAGACCCTTTCCTGTTATATGGGGCTTTCTAGCAGCACTTGACAAAACAATAACAATACTATGGACGTGTACCACGATATCAGTTGGCGTGTAGCAGACCCTTTCCTGTTATACTTGACAAAACAATAATACTATGGGGCTTTCTGAGCACTTGACAAAACAATAACAATACTATGGACGTGTACCACGATATCAGTTGGCGTGTAGCAGACCCTTTCCTGTTATAGGGGCTTTCTGAGCACTTGACAAAACAATAACAATACTATGGACGTGTACCACGATATCAGTTGGCGTGTAGCAGACCCTTTCCTGTTATAGGGGCTTTCTAAGCACTTGACAAAACAATAACAATACTATGGACGTGTACCACGATATCAGTTGGCGTGTAGCAGACCCTTTCCTGTTATAGGGGCTTTCTGAGCACTTGACAAAACAATAACAATACTATGGATGTGTCCATGCCTGCATGGAAGCAAGTTCACCAATAGCGTTTCCTAGAAATCAAACCGTCAAAACGGCGATTCCGCCTTGGCGGAGTTGCCGGAGAGAAAAACTACATTACAGTGAAAGATTACATCACTTACAGTGAAAGATTGACATTCCTGGGATTGCCTTCTCTGAAGGGAAGAAGAGTCAGGGGAGACCTTATATACAAGTGTATAGAAGAATGAATAATATTGATGACAGACTTTAACAACCTTTTTTGTTAAAAGTATCACAAACATGACACGAAATAGTACAGATAAGTTATTTTTAAGACGATCAGTTACTTACATTCGCAAGTTTTACTTTTCTAACCGAGTTGTTCAATACTGGAATAATTTGTCAACTAATATTAAGGCTGCACCTAACAAATATATTCAAAAATCTTCTGGACAAAGACAATGATGTCAAATTTTTATACTTTCGATGAATAAATAAAGAAGAAGAAAAAGTCCATTCCATATTGTTAAACTTTATAGTTTAGCTGTAGAAAGCAAGCCACCTTGAAACAAATCGGTCACAAACGAGAAAGGGCGTAAAAGGGCTGCGAGGCCCACTTCTAGTCCTAATTACTACTACTCTTACTCCTACTACTCCTACTCCTACTACTACTACTACTACAACATCGTCATAAGAGTCGCGGTCCACTCTGTTGGGTGTGTTGTTTTTTATCCGGTGGCTAGAGTGCTCTAAGCACTTTACAGACTACAGAAATGTCCATACCTGCATAGAGGCAAATCCACTGATGGCGTTTCGCGTGGGTGTCGAGTCACCTCATCGCGGGATTGCGGTGGGTGTTTTCGGGGCCCCGCATTCTTTGGAGCGACACAGCTGTTCTGCTGCACACAACATTGAGCTATTTACTGAAAAGATTGAGTCTAGAAATCTGAGATAAAAAAACTACCAAAAGCATTTCTTCCAACACATTTGGATTCATGTTCCTCGTAGAGGAGTTGTTTTTTCATTCATCAGATTTATGCTAAAACATATTTTGTTGTTGAACAGCATTATGCAACTTGTTTCGTAGAAAATGTTCTGGAATAATACGCTTATTATCGTAAACAGAAATACTATTGCCCATAACTGAAACAAATGTCAAACTCGAGACTCCAGACAAGACATATCAAACGTGACAAATTCATTTGTGGCACGGCATAAACCACACATACAATAAGAACATAAATATCCCACATTTTGTCCACATACTATAACATATTCGTGGCTGTTATTTATGCAATTTGGAATATGGTCAACTAATGTTGGCTTAAGAAAACTGAAATTATAGATGAACTAAAAGTAAACTAACGCCAACATCACCTTCACAGAACTGGTGCTAGTTATAGTAAACTATGTGTGAAGGTAAAATAAACCACAAAAAACGTATAACGATAAAATATACATGAACACGAGTAATTGGTTTCTTATTTACAACACATTATTGTTCATGAGGTGAATTTTGAGGTTTTTTCTCAAACCTATTCTTTTTTCTTTTCTTTTTTGTGTGCACATTTTAAATGTTTTGGTAATTGATTCCATAAACGTACACCCGAGTAGCAAAACTAGATTGATAAATATTGCTTTTTGGTCGAGGGATTAATAATAAATGGTTATGTCGGCAATATTAACATTTCTTCCCCTCACAACACTATCTGAACCAACTAAAGTGCTGTCTCTATAGGGGATTTGAAGAATGAAAATATCACTTTTTCCGTACAAAAATCACCAATATTTTCTGTCCCGGATGGTACACTTGACACTTGGAGCGCAAGTGAAGTTAGAGTGCGCGTGCACTGCAACTGCACTTGTACCGTTTTGGGTTGAGGGGAAGAAATGTTAATATTGCCGTTATGTCTATGTTGGTTAGTTTCTGTTATCGTTTTCGGGGTATTTCAATTTAGAATGTTAAGCATACATACTGCTTTATTAAAGAAAAACAACAACGTCTGTCGTGGAGTGTTAGTATGTTCAGTGTTTTCGTAATCATCATTTCATAACGAATTTCACGTTAGCAAACAATTTCATAAGCTTTTTATGCACACGATGAAATATGTTCATATCGGTATCGCTACAGTAATCCTACAGCGTTGACGCATAATCGATTCACGATTGAATGAGGGAATAAAAGAAACGTTTATGGGGAAAGAAAAAAAGATGACCTAAAAGTACCTCTTGATACATCAGTGCAGCCTGTAGGTCATGTCCTTTGGGCCCGGCGTTCTCTAGGGCGACCCAGACAGCGCTCTGCATGGACTTGCCGTCATTCATCGGCTCAACGCGCGGGTGCAGGCATCGCTTGTTGGTCAGCACCAACTCTGACGGGTTCATCGGTTCCTTCTTGTCCGCAAAGTGCAGGCCCTCCGCTAAATAAAGAAAGGGAACATAATAGAGGGTTAAGACACTATCACCAGCCACACAAACACCAATCAGCTCCATCTACCATCGACCATTTTCGACTTTTTGCTTTTTAATAATTCCTTATGACTAATGATAGAAAAAAGTGCACAAGGGCTAGGGACGCAAATTTGAAACTGTTCCTTAAACACATAGATTTTTTAATTTATTTTTTTAAATAAGGTGTTCCTGTTTTGACGCGGCATCATGTTGGGGATCCACAGGGACAATCAGCTGGCTGGGTCATTGTAGATTAGGGTTCTCTTTTTTCCTTTGCTCTTTTTATTTTATTTTTATGTTACCATTTCATTTTATTCTTTTGTTTCTCCGACTTCGGACCTCGACCGAAATAGTGCCATAAAAATCAAATTGTTGATTGTGGGCACTTAACCGGAAGAACAAACAAAAAAATACCAGCAATTTCAATTCAAATCATATTCCCTCTCTCCTAGATTCCTTGGTAATTACAAAAAAATTATCTAAAATTCCCTAATCATCCTAATGACACTTGTCCAGCTAATACTACTTCTACTACTACTACATGTACTACCAAACTGAGAAGGCTTAAAAGCTAGCAACATCATTGTTAAAAGAGTGTAAAAACATGACCTATCCACAGAGGTTAAAATATCTTAATTTACATTCTCTAAAAGGTAGAAGGTTGCGAGGAAGTCTAATTCAAACCTACAAAATGTTCAACAACACTGATGATGCTCATGTGATACTTTCTTTTCATCCCCACAAATCACTAGCACTAGAAAATCTGATGGCAAAATCAGTATTAAACATTGCCATACTAGCAACAGAAAATGTTACTTTTACTAACAGAGTTGCTGTTTACTGGAATGATCTTGACACTAATATTAAGTTTGCACAAAATAATAATTTTAACAAATCTGGACAATCTTCCTAAATTTCAGACACTTTTTTGTGATTTTGATTTGATTTTTGTCACAAAAAAATTGCTCAGACCAATTGAAAACGAAAACAGTCATTTGATATTGAGGAGACGAGGCCGCGAGGCCTAGGCTGATGAAGCCTGTCCCTATCTACCTACCTACTAGCCTTGGTCGTTGTTGACCAATGCCACAGTTGGTGAACAGCATCTACTTCCCGACTGACATGCAATGTATGACTTCCAAAATGAACACAGCACACCAAGCTTTCCAGACCTTTTACCAACATCTTCTTCGATGACTTTAAAACCGACAAAAGATAAAACTCTATAAAGGCACAATTCAAAGGAAAAGAAAAACACGCAGGGGTGAGCGCAAGTTCAACATCGTTCCTTGACAAGGAAAACACCAGGAGAGCACTGGTTAACCCTTTCACCGCCAGCCATATTTCAGCCAAAAATGTCCATTAAATGTACCTGGGTAGAGAACAAAATCCATCTGCAGTATTGGGGATTCTTCTGTGACGTATATAAAATGAGGTCTATCCTTATTCCCCAAAACTAAGACAATAGGGTCTTTGGATAACAAACCCCAATTTGATGCCTTTTAGTGACATAGGCGTTAAATCACTGTGGTGCTAAAATGCGACTTTGGCGGTGAAAGGGTTAAAATAAAAGACTGAGCATGTTGTTCAGACAAAATTGTGGGTGAAAATTGAATACTACTCAACGTATTATTAGGTATTATTAGGTATTAGGTACTTTATAGTCACAGATGCGTCTCTGTGAAATTCGGGTTGCTCCCACCTGGAGAGATCGTCGCAGCCAGAGGCGCGCCACCCAATTTAAAATTTAACAAAAAGCGATTTGTGTGACTGGTGAGAGGGGGGGGGAGGTGTGGGGGGGGGGGGGTAAAACTTGACCAAATGACAACTTTTTCGTTGCCACTGCGCTTAACGTATGCTAAGTGCATGGGCACACGGGACCTCGGTTTATCGCCTCATCAACGTAGAGAAGGGCCTAAAACACGTAGCAAGAACGGTCAGATGAATAAGGTGGCAAGGTCACACAAACGCACCCTCAGTGCACACGCAAGCGCAAGCACTCCCAGCGCACGCAAGCACCCCCAGCGCACACCCAACTCATACATATTCAGCTTCAGAGTGCGCCCATTAGCCCTTGCTCCTACAGGAACAGAACAGGAATGTAAACAATTTAGGAAAAGTACTAGACATATACATATATGTCACTAAAATAGAAATGCATAATATGAAATTGTATTGTCTAAATAAATATGACAAAATCCTACCAGTTATGTTCACTTTATTTCTAGTCTCCCGTACACTGATCTGATAAAATATCTCATTTTTGATTTGGATAATTTATTTCATTCGTGAAGTTCAGTGTGCATGAGCATAGTGCACGAACATAGTTATTTTGTAGACGGAACTATTTCGCGTGAATCGTGACTTTCAGACATTGTCACAATCGTATCGTATTGGGGTCAAATCGCATGCAGTGTGGCTGGGTCTTAAAGGACCTGCTACTCTACATACGATCCGAATCTGAAAGATGCGATTTTGACGATACGTCGAAGGAGCCATGAGCCTGATACAGATTACCTCCCTTTGGAGCAAGAAATGCGAATATTGCCAAAAATCATTTATTGGCGGGAAAAAACAACACGGTTGTAATTTAACCCCCTTCTTTTTTCTTCTTCCAACAAGTCACCAAAGTCATTGTTCACCCAAAACAACATTGTTTACAAAAAGCCCAACATAGATTGGATTTAGTTTATTTCCGAAAACCGAGTTACTTTTTTGATTACAGGATTAACTGTAAGCGTTATGAAGTATTTTTACGGGAATTATTTACCGACTGACTAGACTGAATGACTGCAGATTAACACACTTAGACAATGACTCAGCACAGCTGCATGCACACACATTTACTCATGCACAGTCACACAACCAACACACAAGATCTTACTTCATGGAATGGTGTGGAAGGGTTCATGATGGCGCCACACCTCATCAGCCTCAGTCTAACAGAACTCCACAGCCGTGTCAAAAGGACACAAAACTGGTAACGTAACCCAAACTACCCAAGTACTAACTAGACAGACTGAGATGGAGCCGCAACTGTGGTGTATGGTCACAGGGGTATCAAACCCACTAACCCTAAACTACAACCCACTATATACTACTAAACTACAGGACTACAAGCACTAGTTCCCTTCCCTACACTACAACTCATGTGTAGGTAAACTAGCCTAGGTCTATTCTTATGTCCAGTAACTTTCCCCCACAGCCCCTAACAGTAACACTGCCGGCTGGAGTAACTGGAGACAGGTCTTTCTTTATCGGGGGTGCACATCCAGACTGACTGCTGTTCCTAACTCTGGCCACTACGAGTGCAGGCCGTATGACAACAGCTCACACGATAACTTTGTGCAACAAGACAACGCACGCTTTTTGCGTGCGTCACGTCACAACAGTTATATAAGAAAACGTGCTGTACTTTGTTTTTGTTGCAGCTCCGTTGAATTTGCTGAACATTTATGGCTCCCCCCTACCTGCGTGCGCATCTCGACCCTTCCAACGGAAGTGTCGCCATCTTAGTCCTTATTTGTGTGTAAACAAAGTGAAAATGTTATCTAAATGTGTAAAAAAAACATCCAGATGTTATAAATACAGTTTAGATAAGTTTCGAATTGGAACAGCCAAATACGCAGCATCGATCTGGCATTTTTCAAACAAAGTTACTGACTAAGATGGCGGTCTCCCATAATATGGCGCTCCTTGTGGCCGGATATGACGACACGTGGGTACAAGCCATACCAAACTCTCTAAGCATGTTTAGAAACGACGACGACGAGAACGAGGAGGAGGAAGAGGAGGATGAGAAGGAGAAGGAGGAGGAGGAAAAGGAGAAGGAGGCGGAGGAAAAGGAGAAGGAGGCGGAGGAGGCGGAGGAGGAGGAGGGGGGAGGAGAAGAAGGAGAAGGAGGAGAAGAAGGAGAAGAAGGAAGAAGAGAAGAAGGAAAGAAGAAGGAGAAGAAGGAGAAGAAGAAAAAAGTCTAGGCTTTTAAGAAAAGAAGTAGGGGAAGACGGGGTAAAAAGCGCATGGGCGGGTAAGAAGCCCACCTCAATTATCTCATGAAATGAAGCAAATTTCAGTCTCATTTTGCCCATGAGATGAGCGTTAATGTCTAGCATTCGTCTCATGGGCAAATTTGACTGAAATTTTCTTTATTTCATGAGATAATTGGGGTGGGCTTCTTACCCGCCCATGCGCTTTTTACCCCGTCTTCCCCTATGTGTGCTTACCCAGGCAGTCAATGCGGCGCCTGAAGTGTCATGTTCTCGTTCGAAGCGCAATTAGTTTTTGACAAAAGTCAACTCAGAAATTCACGGGGACGGCAACTCGAACACAAAGCTGATCTCAAATGATCACTGAATACTCTTAGGTCGCATCACGTCACGCATCACGTGACCCAAAACCCCGCGCGCAACAAATAGCTATGGTTGGTCCGTTGTGATTATTTATTTTGTGAGCATTGCTCTCGAGTCGCTCAATGTTTTTTGGACAGTAACAGGGTCCGTTTCACAACGTGAGCGCAAATCAGCAAAAATGGTCTAAGAAACATCCGTTTGCCGATAGTTCGCGTAACGTTTTCTTCCATAGCACACCGCAAACTGTTAGTTGCATCATGGGAAATGTGCCACTTTTTTTTTTTACTTCCAGCTAAAATTAGTTCTCGCGAGAACGTTACTTTTTGTTTACAAAAGGAAGACAAGGTCTAGAAAGTGGATACAGACAAAAATATTTCACTCTACAGCGAAAATATATGGGATGAGTTTAGCAAATTAAGCATACAAGTATTTTGGAGTGCTCTTTCTTAAATTTGTCATCATGTTAGATGGCATAATGTAGTGCAAACTTAAATTTCTGCACACAAATAGACCGACAATGAAATCGAAATATTTGTACAACCTGTCAGCGAGGTATGATTTATCTCCCTTTTGATAGCAACTGTTCTCTCTCTGGAAGTGAAGAGTAAGAGAGAAATTAGAGATTTATAACACCAAAAATGCTAAGCTTAATTTAACGAACGAGAAAGGGCGTAAAAGGGCCGCGAGGCCCACTTCTTGCCCTATACTACTATTAATAATACTACCACGTCGGAACTTGAAACGACCAACTATCGAGATGACACCAAAAATGCTAAGCTTAAATTAAACTAGAAAGAGCGTAAAAGGGCCGCGAGGCACACTTCTTGCCCTGAACTACTACTACTACTACCACGTCGAAAATTTAAGAGACGGACCAATGCCACGTCGGAATTTTAAACGTCGGACTATCGAGACAACACCCAAAATGCTAAGCTTAAATTAAAAAAAAAAAAAAATTGATAACATAATTGTAATCTCCACGACAACGCTAATAATGCTCACCTTATCATGCTGAGAGACAAAGACAGTATCTACAAATGTTGCCAAATCTTAGGTTGCAAGGACTGACGGATGAACTTGTCAAATTCGAAGTTGAAAACCAGTGTCCAACAGCTGTTCAGCCTGCCGCGTTGCTTGCCGAGCTAGAAATGACTCTACTCACTATTTAATTCCCAATGACACATTGCACTCTCGCGTGACTTGATTTCCCTTTGCACGAGATCCACAGAATAATCTGTTTCTTGGTGCTTCCAAATTGATTTGGTCTCTCTCCCCCTCTAATTCCCCTCCTCCCATCTAATCTGCGAACACTATGTGTCCCCGTCTCTTTTGTCACCGTCTCTATGTCAAATGTGTTCCCGTCTCTATGTGTCCCCGTCTCTATGTCAAATGTGTTCCTGTCTCTATGTGTCCCCGTCTCTATGTCAAATGTGTTCCTGTCTCTATGTGTCCCCGTCTCTATGTCAAATGTGTTCCTGTCTCTATGTGTCCCCGTCTCTATGTCAAATGTGTTCCTGTCTCTATGTGTCCCCGTCTCTATGTCAAATGTGTTCCTGTCTCTATGTGTCCCCGTCTCTATGTCAAATGTGTTCCTGTCTCTATGTGTCCCCGTCTCTATGTCAAATGTGTTCCTGTCTCTATGTGTCCCCGTCTCTATGTCAAATGTGTTCCCGTCTCTATGTGTCCCCGTCTCTATGTCAAATGTGTTCCTGTCTCTATGTGTCCCTGTCTCTATGTCAAATGTGTTCCTGTCTCTATGTGTCACCGTCTCTATGTCAAATGTGTTCCAGTCTCTATGTGTCCCCGTCTCTATGTCAAATGTGTTCCTGTCTCTATGTGTCCCCGTCTCTATGTCAAATATGTTCCTGTCTCTATGTGTCCCCGTCTCTATGTCAAATGTGTTCCCGTCTCTATGTGTCCCCGTCTCTATGTCAATTGTGTTCCCGTCTCTATCTCTATGTGTCCCCGTCTCTATGTCAAATGTGTTCCCGTCTCTATGTGTCACCGTCTCTATGTCAAATATGTCCCCGTCTCTATGTTAAATGTGTTCCAGTCTCTATGTGTCCCCGTCTCAGACTATGTCAAATGTGTTCCCGTCTCTATGTGTCCCTGTATATGTGTCCCCGTCTATATGTGTCCCCGTCTCTATGTGTCCCTGTCTCTATGTGTCCCCGTCTCAGACTATGTCAAATGTGTTCCCGTCTCTATGTGTCCCTGTATATGTGTCCCCGTCTATATGTGTCCCCGTCTCTATGTGTCCCTGTCTCTATGTGTCACCGTCTCTATGTGTCACCGTCTCTATGTGTCACCGTCTCTATGTGTCCCTGTCTCTATGTGTCCCTGTCTCCATGTGTCACCGTCCCTATATTCCCCGTATCTATGTGTCCCCGTCTCTATGTATCGCCGTCTCTGTGTGTCCCAGTCTCTATGCGTCCCCGTCTCTATGTGTCCCAGTCTCCATGTGTTACCGTCACTATGTGTCCCCGTCTCTGTGTGTCCCTGTCTTTCTGTGTCCTCGTCTCTATGTATCATCATCCCTATATTTCCCAGTCTCTATGTGTCACCGTCTCTATGTGTCACCGTCTCTATGTGTCACCGTCTCTATGTGTCACCGTCTCTATGTGTCCCAGTCATAGTGTCACAGTCTTAGTGTTCCCGTCTCTATGTGTCACAGTATCTGTGTCACAGTCTTGTGTGTCACAGTCTCTATGTGTCCCCGTCTCTATGTGTCACCGTCTCTATATGTGTCACAGTCTTGTGTGTCACCGTCTCTATGTGTCCTCGTCTCTATGTGTCCTCGTCTCTATGTGTCAGCTCACCCAGTCTGATGTCCCTGCTACATATGAGGAAGCCAAGACTCTTATCCGTGGCAGGTTCAAAGCAGACTGGCTCCAACATAAACAACGGCTACCAGGCACACATGGACCAATCCGGACACTGGAGAGGAGAGATCAAACCACTATATTTCACCTGAGCACAGAGCACTGCAGCCCCTTCACACACCTACGAAGGATTAGGGTTGCAGACTCATCTCTATGCCAGTGCGGACAAGCTGACCAGATCCCTTCCCATGTTCTTCAGGACTGCCCTCTGTACGACGGGATGCGGCAACAGACCTGGCCTGGAGAGACGGACCTCAGAGCCAAACTCGGGGGGGATGGCCAACAACCTCCGCCGGACATCCTTGTTTGCGGCAGCACTCGATCTGAGGTTTTGATGCGTGGCCAGTTGAACGCAGAAGAAGAGGCTTCTGATGTTTTATTTTGGGAGTCTGTTCATGAATGCATTTTATATTTGTATTCTGAATTGTGTGCAGAGGACTGACGCTGACAATAACAAGTGCCCTTGGTACAGTAAGCATATGATGCATACCGTCTTGTCTTGTCTCGTCCTCTTCCTTGCTTTCTTTTTTTCCCCTTATCAGGGCTAGCTGGTCTGGCCAAAACTTTAAAGGTGGAGTTTTGCAAGAAACACGTCAAGATCACCAGGAAGACAGCCTTTTCAAGCATCGGAACACTCACTTTGCTCTGTTCTTTTAGAAACTGAACTGTCAAAACGGTGATTTTTCCTTGGCGGAGGTGCCGGAGAGAGTAGCCATTTTGGATGGGGTGGGTGGAAGTCACTCATTGTGGTTGAAGCGTTTAATTTTTTTGCAGTGCAGCAAAAAACAAAAAGGAGCTGTTTCCTTCGTTGTGAGGAAAACTCCTTTACATAAACTGTATAAAATATTTTAAAAAATAAATAAAAAGGCTTGTATTGTGAAACGTTCGTGCAAACGGTTTGGTCTAAACACAGGCAGCCATTCAAAAAGAGATGGCAAACGCCTTCTCTTTGGGTGAAATAATTTGACTTCCAGCACCTCCTCCAAGGAGGAATCGCCTTTTTGACGGCTTGATTTCTGGGAAACCAGAGCAAAGTGAGAGTTGCGATCTCTGTCGATCTGGACGTGTTTCTTGCAAAAGCTCATCCGTCAGGGTGCCCCTTTAACAATTTCACTGACCCTCCAGGCGAGTAACTGGAAAAACAAAACAAAATTGGGCTTGTTTTGAATGTGGGTTGGAAGGGGGCGATGGTGTGGGGAAACTCATTGGTAAGAAAACTGGGCTGTACAGTTCTGAAATTTACAGTCACCCTTTGGGCTAATGACATTTAAAAACTGATCGCCCACAGATTGGTGTTTTTTTTACTCGCCATGGGCTACCAGGCTTGTAGTTTTGGCCAGCCCTGCTGTTAATACTAGGGATAATTAACTGATATAACTATACTTATAGTCTTTCAACTTAAACAAATCCTTTTGCTGTCTACCAAATAATGAGGGTGGATACCTCATGTCTCTATATGGGGAGCTGGACGTGTGTGTGTGTGTGTGTGTGTGTGTGTGTGTGTGTGTGTGTGTGTGTGTGTGTGTGTGTGTGTGTGTGTGTGTGTGTGTGTCTGTGGCACAGAGTGAGGAGATGGGGGGCACACATGGAAAACCTAGCTATCAATTTGGCCATGCCAGGCAGCAGGATTTCTCCCTGCTCTTACTGATTTTCAACTGCTGTGGGATTTTTAAAAAAACTTTGTTTAGGCAGAGTAATAATTCTTGCTCAGCCCATAACCGTACACTGTACATAGGAGATTTGGCGCGGTATCCCACTCAGTTGGCGCCAGACCACTCTTGGAGTAGCATCGTTTTGCCTGAGCTGCCCGGCTACGCCGTTGTTGTTGTTGTGTGTGCTATCAGCCTGCTGTTCACTGAAGGGTGTTGTGTTTCCTTTCACTAAATGGGTGCTTGTTTCTTTTGACTGTGTGGGTGCTTATAAGTGTGTGACCTGATAATGTATCACAATCATTTCGTTTTTTATACAAATTTCTCTTCATTCTAGTGCGATTTCATCGAGACCAAAGACCGAACTATGGCTCTATCAAAAGCAAATGAAAAAGACAACAACGAAGAAGAAACTTCTTTTGTGTCACCCCCAGAAGAACCCACTCTCCGAGACATATTTTCATTGGTTACTTCTTTCTCACAGAGACTAGAAAAAATAGAAAGTGCCACAGAAACAAAAAAGAGAAAACAACAAAAAGATGGAGCGGACAATGTCAGTCAGAAAAGACAGAGAGTGGACGAAGAAATCGATTCAGATGACGATTCAATCAGAGACCAAAAAGACGATAAAGAAGAAGGAGAGACAGGTACAAGTGATGATGATTCAGACACGGCAGAAAAACTCCTAGGCATTGACGTTGAACAAGACAACATTTATGAGGAGATTGCCTCGGCATTTGACAATCAAGTCGAACCTAGGGGACCACCTATTTCAGAAAAACTGGCAACCATTGTGGAAGAAAAATTCGGATCTAAACTTCATGACAAAAAACTGAAAGCAAAGCTTGAGAAATACCCCATCCCTGAAAACTGCAACAGTTTGCGTGTCCCTCAAACAAATATGAAAGTGCTCAGAGCCCTTAAACCACACATAAGGAATGCTGACCATCGCATGAGTAACACCCAGCAAACGCTGTCAAAGTCGGCCGTGGCCTTGACACGTTCAACCGACATCCTCATTTCGGTCAGGGAAAACTTGGCAAACCCGAAAGGAGAGAACACAAAGGAGGCACTTAAAGAGTGCTTAAAGAGTGCATCACTCACATTTCGGACGCTCTTGCACTCATTGGCCATGCCAGCAGAGATTTATCCCAGAAACGGCGGGAGATGCACAGATCGTCACTTTCGCGTGACCTCTCTGGCCTCTGTGACCCACAGGCGGCCATGACTCCTGACCTGCTGTACGGCCCTGACCTATCCAAAGCAATGAAGGAGGCCAAGGAGGACAAAAAATTAAATGAGGACATCAGACCACAACAGAGGTCACAGAAGGGGCAGTACCACCAGCCTCACCACTATCAACCGTATTACAAACCCCAGCCCGGCCCTTCTTTTTTAGGAAAGGGGAAGCAGGGGTGGAAACCCAAATGGAACCAAGGGGGGAGTCAAGGCCACCGACTGACTTGGAAAAAAGGTCAGGGGAAAAACAACGGCTACTGAATGAAACAGACCCGCCGCCACTTCCAGATGGGAATGAGGTCAGTACCTTTGAACTTAGCTTGCCCTTGTTAATAGACTATTTGGAAACAAAGCATACACTGTTTAGGGCAGGGAGTGTGAAAGAGAAATTACACGTGTGGACGAACTTTTCTTCTGACTCAGAGATTTTGGACACTGTTAGTGGCATAAAAATTAATTTTGAGGAAACCCCTGATAATATTTCAGTAACTAAACAAAGAACGTTCTCAGAGCATGAGAACCAAGCCATTGACTTAGAAATAGAAAATCTCTTAAAGAAACAGGTGATAAAAGAAAGTGTGTTTGAAACAGGACAAGTAACTTCTCCTATATTTGTTAGAGAAAAGAAAGATGGATCATTTCGAATGATCCTAAATTTGAAAAAATTGAATGAGATAGTAGAATACAAGAAATTCAAGATGGAAACAGTGCATACTGCTCTCAATCTCGTCACTCGCAACTGCGTTTTTGCCTCAATTGATCTTAGGGACGCCTATTATGTCATACCTGTGCATGAGGAATTCCAGAAATATCTAAAGTTTACGTGGAGAAATAAACTGTACTCTTTTCAGGCAGCTGCAATGGGACTCGACCCAATACCTAGAATATTCACAAAGCTACTGAAACCTATTTTGGCTCACGTGCATTCTATGGGTCATATGATTACATCCTTTATTGATGACAGCCTCATTATAGGGGAAACGGAGACAGAAGTCATTAGCTGTGTTAAAGACACTATCACTATCTTAGATAAATTAGGGTTTTTTGTGCATGGCAAGAAATCACAGTTCATACCTGTGCAAGAAATCACGTACCTGGGGTTCAAGATTAACTCTATAGAAATGTCAGTCACACTCACAGACGAACGGAAACAAAAATTATTTGATTCCTGTGAAGAACTGCTTACAAACTTAAAGCCACAAGGGTAACTGGGAGAAACCCACCACTGTCTCATCCAAGGGGAGGGAAGAGTTACAATGGTGGAAGACAAACATTCATAGCCAAAAGGCTCCGATTCAGAGAGGAGACCCAGTCATAACTATGAAGACAGACAGTTCTCTAACAGGCTGGGGGTCCTGGGTTGTTGACACCAACATACAAACAAAAGGTTTGTGGAGTCAAGCAGACAAACAAGAACACATAAATAGTCTGGAACTATTTGCTATTTTACTGGGTCTGAAATCGCTGTTGAGAGACAAACGAGACATTCACATCAGAGTGATGAGTGACAATACAACGGCCGTGAGTTGTATTAACAAGATGGGGTCAAATCGGTCGCAGAAACTAAATGATTTGTCTCAGCAGATATGGCATTGGTGTGAAGACAGAAATCTGTGGCTTAGTGCAGCCCACATTGCTGGAGTTGACAACACTGAAGCAGATACTTTGTCGAGAAAGGGGCACATTGACACAGAGTGGAAACTGGACTCAAATCTCTTGTTTCAAGCGCTTGATATTCTGGACACAAAGCCTGATGCTGACATGTTTGCCTCTAGGATTAATTTTCAATTTCCCAGGTACGTGTCTTTCTTACCAGACCCAGAAGCATGGGCCATTGACGCTTTTAGCATCAACTGGACTACTCTTACTGTGTATTGTTTTCCACCTTTCAGCATTCTACCCTGGGTGGTGGCAAAACTCAGGAACGATCAAGCAAGAGGAGTGATTGTGGCACCAGTGTGGACAAACCAACCCTTTTGGCCTGCGCTAATGAGAGTCCTAGTAGCACAGCCTGTTCGCTTATCGGCCAGAAACAAACTACTGACACAGCCAAGTCAAAAGGAGACTCTACACCCGTTAAGAAAAACACTAGCTCTGTTAGTATGCAAAGTGTCAGGGATAGATTCAGAACACAGGGACTTTCTGAAGACACAACCAACATTCTCATGTCCTCATGGCGACCCGCCACAAAACACATGTACGACGTGTACATTCAGAAATGGCAACGGTACGCTAGTGAACAACAAGTGGATCCGATTTCGCCGCCTCTAGCCACAGCTATTAACTTTCTAACCTCTCTGGTTGTTGCTGGCTACTCTTACAGTGCAGTAGCCACTGCTCACTCGGCACTCAGTTGTTTTCTGTGTCACTATGACGGAACACCGTTTGGTCAGAATGAACTTGTTAAGAGGTTCATGAAGGGGGTGTTTGAAAGAAATCCGTCATTGCCCAAATACCATGAAACATGGGATGTCAATGTTGTGTTGACATTGCTGGAAACTTGGACTCCTAACGACAAGCTAACCCTTAAAGAACTGACCATAAAACTTGCTATGTTAATTGCAATTTTGTCTGGACAAAGATGTCAAACATTGGCAATGTTAGACATTCAATGTATGTGTTTAACAGACGAAAAGTGTACATTCTATGTAAATAGCTTGCTAAAACATTCTAGACGAGGTAGCCATCAGGCACCGATTGAATTATTAAGTTTTAAAGAAAACAAAACATTGTGTGTGGTGCAAACTTTGAAGGAGTATCTGCGACGCACAAAAGACATCAGAGATGAGAATACCACCCGTCTCTTCATCACACTACAGGCGCCGCACAAGCCGGCTAGCAGTGATACCATCGGTCGCTGGTTAAAGTGGACTCTGGAATGTGCTGGAATAGACATTACACGGTTCAGTGCTCACAGCACGAGGGCGGCAAGCACGTCAGCAGCGAAGCAAGCCAATGCACCCATTCATGTCATCATGAAAGCAGCTGGCTGGACTAACTCCACCACGTTTGCCAAATATTACAACAAGAGTGCTGGAACCAGTCTCAACATGGGCCAAGCAATCATAGACCGTTTTGTCCAACGGACGTAAGGTGAGCTTTCTGCTAATGTTTGTATTGATAACTGAAAGGCTCTATGTTGTTATTTCTGCTGCTTCGACCCACTGGCTCTCAAATCTCCTATGTACAGTGTACGGTTATGGGCTGAGCAAGAATTGAATACAATAAGGCGAGACTTACCTCGTAAGGTGATGCCGTTTGTAGATTCTTGCGAAGCAATAATAACTGGGAACGTGGTACATAGGCCCACCCATTTAAGGAAGGAAGGCACCTCGTGCCAAGGAAAACAGTTGTTACCCACCCAAGAAACAGTGAACACGAACACAGGCTGCGTACAATGTACAAAGGAAGCACACCAGGCGAAGGGATTATTTGTCTATCAATTCTTGGATTCAGTGTCTCTTCGCAGCAGCTCTCAATACTGAGTGGGATACCGCGCCAAATCTCCTATGTACCACGTTCCCGGTTATTATTGCTTCGCAAGAATCTACACACGGCATCACCTTACGAGGTAAGTCTCGCCTTATTGTATTCAATTATCTGCTTCAGTTGAATATAGATAATCAATGTTAACTGCTTGAGAGTGTTAAATGTTGTTTACATGTTTATACATTGTGTGTGGGGAAAGCTGTTGTTTGTGTTACACCACTATCAGTATCAGCGTGAAGGATGATATGCATGACATTCAGTCAAAAAACAAACAAAATCATTATTAAAACTCCTTAAGACGTGATTTTTTTATAACAGAATGAAATTCTTTGATGCATCATGAATTAGTCCACAAAACAAAGAAAACTAAACAACCATTGCAAAGTAAAGCTTAAAAAATGTTTCTATGTTTGCATCTTTAACAATCAAATGAAACAGGTAATCAATCTGAGTTTTGTGCGTCTACTCTTCTGTACAAAGTATAAAACATTTTTAGTTCTTATAGGTTAGGTTAGGTACATTATAGTCACAGAGGCGTCTGTGAAATTCGGATTGCTCCCACCTGGAGAGCGTGTTGCAGCCAGTTTTTGTTGTTGGTTTTTTTGCTTGCGATTTTTGTGTGACTGATGAGGAAGGAAGGGAGGGGATAAATTTTGACCAAGTGACATCTTTTTCGTTGCCACTGGGTTTAACATGTGCTATGTGCATGGACACACAGACCTGCCTACTGCTACGATTTGGCCATAGCAGCTCCGAAAAATAATGCTTTGCTACGGAGCTACGGCAACCTTAACGGTGCTACGGAAAAACAAATTGCCGCTGCATTTTATTTTTGTTTATGCCGTTCCCGGTTTTGTCTGTTTCTAAGAGCAGACGTCGTGTCACGCGCGATAACCTTGTCACTTCCGTTTTTATCAAAGTGACTGCGCATGCATTCTTATTACTTTCTCTGAAAAAAATGGCGGACTCCAGCAGCAGAACCCTAACCAGAAAACGAAAATCATCTGGCACACCATCTTGTTCTAAGAAAAACCATCGGCCTGCCGCACAAGTTTTCAAAATAGCTTACACGGAGGAGTGGCCTTGCATTGTCAGAAGTTGACTCGGTGCGAACCATGCTCACTGCAACCTCTGCCATGCGGACTTCTCTGTGAATCATGGCGGTAGAGACGATTGACGTCAACACGTTCAATTGGCGAAACATAAGCAGTGCGTTTCGGCTCAGGAAGAGAAAAAATCGATTGCCGTCGTTTGTGGATGCTACGGAAAAATTTGCCATGCTACTGAAAATTGATGGCTGGGCTACTGATTGGGAAAATTCCAAGTAGGCAGGTCTGCACATGGGACCTCGGTTTATCGTCTCATCCGAAAGACTCCACGTTCAGACCGCAAGGCCTAGTGAAAAGTGAGAGGAACAAATCCCCTGTACCCCATCCAGGGATAAAATGGAAATGGCGTACAGCAGAGGTTTCTTGTTTGAACGATGTTGATGGGCTGCCCAGCACTTTCCAGGCTCAGGCATCACATGTATGCAAAGTTTCACATTGGATATTCCCCTGTGTGCCCCTGCGGTGCGGCTGACATGACTGTTGGTCAAATCCTTCAAGATTGTCGAACATTTCAGAACCTGCGAGACGAAACTTGGCCGTCGGACGCAACACCGGTTCGGGAAAAGATCTTCGGCTCTTTGGAGGATCTTCGGCGGACGGCAGCCTTCGTCCAGGCCACTGGGGTTCCTGTCTGAGCAAATGATGAAGAAGAAGAAGAAGAACAGCGCGTACAAACTTTGTTACTTCATAGCAAGTACCGTCAGAAAACCCACTGTAGCTACAGACAGGAAGAGAGAGAACGCGCAGAACAGGAAGTGGTCGAAGGTCAAGGCTATTTCTTTCCATGACATCACTTCCAGTGTTGAGAACGAGGCCTTGGGATTCTCTGAAGCGGAAACGTAGTTTGCTGATAGTGATTTGCCACGAATGACGATTTTCTTCTTCAATTTTTCGTCTTTTGATAAACCCAGGCCGATTATAGTGGGTAGGGTGCTGGTAGAATCTGGTAAACTTCGCTCCTTGGTGTTGTCTGCTGGTTCGTCAACTGGCGTTACCTGAAACATTATACTAACATTTATAGCTATTGACTCACCAGCACTTCTTTTTCAAAAGAAAAACTGAATGTGATCTTATACAGTGAGCTGCCCAAAACAAACACGGATGTATATAAATGCATAAAGGTGTACAAACGTATTTAAGTTTCAAAGTTTTACTTTGAAAACTTCCTGATAGTTTCTCGGCCTTTTGGCTAAGACAGTGATTCAGGAACATACATTTTTGTTTATACCCTGGTTGGTTTGTTCAGCCCGTCGTACATGGCGAAAGCCGATACGCGACGTTAAACTGAACTTCCACAAACGTAAGAAAGTGCATGTTTTGTTGTTTTTTCAGATGTATACTTTCAAATGTGTTCCATATATAATTGAAAACTGTATTCACAGTCGCACGCTGTGGTACGACAAGCTTTCCACACTCACGCTACGTCATGAAGAAACCCAGACATTTCACCACCCTCGTCAAACATTAAATTGATTCTTTAAAAAAATCCAAAATTAGAAATCAGAAAAAAACTTGCAATATGGAAATAGGTCAACCAATACCTGAATAAAAAAAACATTTTGAAAAGAAGAAGAAGATATAAACGCGGGTTATGCTTGTTTTTACCAATACATGTCTCAATACGTTTTGGGGAATATTACCATATCTGCGCCTATAAGCTTTATAGCTTGTTGATTGCACTCATGAAACAAATGGTGTACACTGCAATGTGTTCTGTTAATAAACTTTGTTTAAATGACAACACAAAAAATACCATCTGCAATTAAATGAGTTGAGGGCAGGTAGGGCCAGTGCGTCTCTGGGTCCTATCCGGGGTGTTTTTGTTTTTGTTTTTTAAATAAGCGAGACCCAACAATTGAGATAGTATCCAAAAGATAAAAACATGATTTTTTTTCCCTATGTCATTGGATGCGAACATTAAAACCAAAACCAGTTAAATTAACCTGGTGATATATGATCTAAATAAACATAAAGAGTGCTAGTTTAGGATTGTTGTTCTCCTTGATAGGGAGACAATAGCAAACACCAACCCGCTGAGACAACTGTTTCGACCCTTGGGGGTCTCATCAGCTCAGCAATGGATGGGGTCTTGTTCTACCAAAGTAGAGTTACTCTCAACTCAACACGAAGTTAGTTCCACAAAGGGGAATTTTCCTCCCATATTGTATATTGGTAAAACGTCCCCCAAAAACCCCAAACCAGCACTCAACTAAACGAAAAATCAGGAGAGAAAAAAATCTTTAAGTAAAAGGGTGAACATAACAATGTTCCAAAATTAAAAGTTTCATGTATAGTGTTAATAATGCTACAGACAAACATACAAATATTAGCCTCTTACCATGTTGTTTCCGGGTCTTTTGCCCATCAGACGCCGCACAAAGAGGGCGATGGTTCTGACAGGGAGGGAGGGGGGAGAGAGAAAGTCGTCCCTGAAGTGAAGGTTGAGGACCCAGACAGACAGGACCACCCCTAGAGCTGTTTGACCCAGCAACACCGTCAGATACAGGGACAGAATGGAGGTCTGCACACACACACACACACACACACACACACACACACACACACACAAATGTCAAACAACGCTTCATAAACAAGACTGTCAGTGTCAACAACACCTAATAATCAACAAAGATTAGTAAATCATCAAATCACTAGAAGCGCTTCCCCACCCCCACCCCTTTGTTTCTTTTATCTTTCTTTCTTTTTCTATGGTCACATCCCTAAGTGCGTACAGTTACTTATGTTGGTCGCCACCACAGAAGAAGAAGAAGAAGAAATGCAGGGATGCACGTGCGCATGAACAGGGCCTACACACGCGCGCATTCGTACACGTTATATATACACATACGCTCTTGTGAGTCCAAGACATCCTGTCCCCTGCCCCTCCGACCACTCCTCCCATCACCTTTCCCTCTTCCCTTCCCGTCCCCCCCTTCAAAGCTGACCATCTGGTACGGTAATCAGGAGCGTGACTTTAGCAGTCAACACAGGTAGTAATAATATTTGTAAATTAGAAGAATCTGTCAAAACGATTGGCTGCTTATGCTAGATTAAATGTTACTACCCGTGTTAGGTGTTTAAGACGCAGTCATGAATGCGGTACCAGATGATCAAACTGTTGATGGAGGATGCACAAGGAAAGAAGAAGACAGTCACTCATATTCGTAATAAAGATAACGCTCGTTGTTCATTATTTCTCCAATCTTTTTTAAAGGGTCACCCTCGCCAACACCTCTATCCGTCAAAGAAAAACCGAGGATAGGTCATCAAATAAATAATTCAAGGCTCCAGATTATCCTAGCAACGTCGGCTTGAGTATTGTAATTATACACAAGGGTTTTTACAACGCTCGAAACATCCAGATTTCTGCAATCGTTATGAAGGGCTACTGCGCGTCACACCCGCATATTTGAAAGAAAATGGAAGAACGGGTCATCAAGTTGATCAACATCAATTATTCAGGACTCGAGATCATCCTATCAGCATCATTTTGAGCACTGTATTTACCAGGGTACGGTAATACTCGTTTACATGCAGATTTCTGGAATCTTTATAAAATGGGAAATGAGAAATTACTACACCTCTGTATGTCGAAGAAAATTCAACGATATGCCATCAAAATCAATTCAAGGCTCGAGATCAACAGCAGCAACCCAGTGGTAGAGATGATGACGATGATGATGATGATGATGACGATGACGATGATGATGATGATGATGATGATGATGATGATGATGATGATGATGACGTTCTCACAGAATTGGAGGTCTTGGGCATCTGGTCAGACACAATGGTGAGGTAGACAGCGAAAGCCAGCAGCACGGTGATGGAGGTTCCCATCTTCTCTCCGCTGTCGGCGGGCAGAGCGAACACCAGGGTGGCCGTGAAGGACAGGAACAGCACCGGAAGGATGATGGCGATGACGTAATAGGTCGACTTCCGCTGGAGTTTGAGGTCGAAGGTCACGTATGCCACTCTGGAAACAAACAGACAACAACAACAACAACATACAGTATTTATACGGCGCTAAATCTTGATAGAAATCAAATTGAAGCGGCACACACATGTTAGCAATTCATAACGCATTCAAACAAAAACGCTATTCAAAAACGAACGCACACATTTGACATGAATGGAACACAAGAGAAACAGACCTAAAGGCAAGAGAGAGGGGGGAGAGAAAGAGAGTGAGCTTCAAAGACGGGGGATCAGGTGGGGTTTGACGTTTGATTTGAAAGCAGACAGGGTCGGTCGCTGACGGAGGGAAAGAGGAAGACAGACAGAGAGTCAGACACAGAACAAAACTCATCTGTAGTACATACGATCAGAATCAAAACCATTACGAGTTAGAACTGTCTCTTCCTTAGATATACTTGGTAATTGGTACTTAGTCACAGAGGCGTCTCTGTGAAATTCGGGTTACTCCCACCTGGAGAGAGCGTCGCAGCCAGAGGCGCGCCGCCCATTTAAAAACAAATTGCATGTGATTTTTGTGACTGATGAGGAAGGAAAGGGGTGGGTGGCTTAAATTTTGACCAAATGACAACTTTTTCGTTGCCAATGAGCTTAACGTGTGCTAAGTGCATGGGCATACGGGACCTCGGTTTATCGTCTCATCCGAAAGACTCCACGTTCAGACCGTAAGGCCTGGTGCAAAATGAGAGGAAAAATTCCTTGTACCCATGTTCGAACTCGGGTTTATTGTACACGAGGCGAACGCGTTACCTCTGTGCCACTGTACACCTCAGTTTGTCCCTCTTGGTAGACTTAATTTTCTAAAAGTCCTTCGAATTCAGTTTTTTAAACCGAGATTCTTTATGTAACGATCTTATAGCCACACCCTTTGAATCCCATTACGTTCTGTGGGTGGGAATGCATGACATTAACAAAAACACATGAACATCATATCCGTATTCACACATCAACTGACTACAACCCCTTTCAATCGGGACTACTGTAGATGAATCTCTGACGAAAAAAGAAATACTAGTTTACAAACTGGAGCCAAAAACAACCTTTTGAAAAATATGATAAGAAGAATTGTACAACAATTTCACTGAGCTAAAGTATAGACTCACCTCGGACCTTTCTCTGAGTGATTGGCACAGATTTTGTTTTATTAAATGAATACAAATTTAGCCTATCTATTTACCGACCTGCATTAAGTATACATACTAATTTCACTTTGTTTACATGCACATTACGTTATCGGTTCTCTGAGTGATTGGCACAGATTTTTGTTATGTAAATGAATACAAATTTAGCCTATCTATTTACCGACCTGCATTACATTCTAATTTCACTTTGTTTACATGCACGTTACGTTATGGGTATAACGCCCACACCAATGTTAGGGGTTTCAATGCTTAACTTTTGGGCCCGTGTTTAGAAATTTAACTCAATTCCTGATCGCTTCTCGGCATTTTGGCTAAGACAGTGATTCAGGAACATAAATTTTTGTTTATACCCTGGTTGGTTTGTTCAGCCCGTCGTACATGGCGAAAGCCGATACGCGACGTTAAACTGAACTTCCATCCTAGAAACCTAGTTCTACCTGAGACTGATAATAGGCGGTCTGGCAGTAAAAGACACCACGTCCCAGGTCCCAGAAGGCATGTAGTTACGGACGGAGGTGGGTCTGAAGGGGTGTGGCTCCAGAGCCACCTCGAAGGCTCTGGTGACCAAGGTAGTGAAGGTGACGGAGCACGTCTGGCGGTCGAAGGGGTAGTATGTGATGTCTATGCTGCACGTGGTTTTGTAGACCCCTTGAGGCAGCCACAGCACCGAGCCAGAACTTCGTACGCTGCAAATAATCATTGAAAATCGATATCATCGTCATCATCGTCATCATCATCATCATCATCATCGTGGCTGTGAAAGGGGCGGTATGTGATCTTAATGCTGCGTGTGGTTTTGTAGACCCATTGAGGCAGCCACAGCACCATGTCAGAGCTCCGTACGCTGCAAATAATCATTGAAAGTCGTTAATATTGTCGTTGTTGGCATCACATCTGGTTATCAAATAGATCTAGAGTTGTGGGTGCTTATTTCAATGCTGCATGTGATTTTATAGGCCTATGCTCCTTGATGCAGCCATTACATAGTAGGCCTGTTGAGTCTGAACTTCGTACGCAGTAAATAATGGCAAATGTTAAGATCAGCTCCCTCCAGCTGTTCCCGCGTGTCTCAGCTTAACGAAAAAGGTAATTCGGAGGGAGCTGATTGGCCAACTTCACCCTGGAACAGCGGAGGGAGCTGATCTTAACATTAGCCTAAATAATAATTGAAAGTCGATATCATCGTCATTATGGTCATCATCATCATCATCATCATGGCTGTGAAAGGGGCGGTAGGTGATCTTAATGCTGCGTGTGGTTTTGTAGACCCATTGAGGCAGCCATAGCACCGAGCCAGAAAATCGTATGCTGCAAATAATAGTGACAATCGTCATTATTTTCGTTGTTGACATCCCATCTGGCTGTCAAATAGGGTAGTGGGTGCATGTTTTAATGCTGCATGTCGTTTTGTACGCCTCTTGAGGCAGCCATATCATTGAGACAGAGCTTCGTATGCTGCAAATAATCATTGAAAGTCGATATCGGCGTCATCATGGTCACCATCAAGATCATCATGGCTGTCGAAGGGCGGTGGGTAATTTTAATGCTGCACGTGGTTTTGTACACCCATTGAGGCAGCCAGAGCACTGAGCCAGAACTTCGTATGCTGCAAATAATAGTGAACATCGTCAGTATTGTCGTTGTTAGCATCACATCTGGTTGTCAAATAGAGCAGAGGGTGCATATTTTAATGCTGCATGTCGCTTTGTACGCCTCTTGAGGCAGCCATAGCATTGAGCCAGAACTTCGTACGCTGCAAATAATCATTGAAAGTCGATATCATCGTCATCGTGGTCATCATCATCATCATCATCATCATGGCTGTGAAAGGGGCAGTAGGTGATGTCTATGCTGCACGTGGTTTTGTAGACCCATTGAGGCAGCCACAGCACTGAGCCTGAACTTCGTACGCTGCAAATAATCATTGAAAGTCGTTAATATTGTCGTTGTTGGCATCGCATCTGGCTGGCAAATAGGGTAGTGGGTGTTTATTTCTATGCTGCATGTCGTTTTGTACGCCTCTTGGGGTAGCCATAGAACTGAGCCGGGACTTTGTACACTGCAAATGCGTGATAGTGAAAATCGTCATTATTGTCATCGTTGCCGTCATTATCCTTCATCATCATCATCGTCGTCGTCGTCGTCGTCATCATCATAATCTTCTTCTTCTTCTTCGACATCATCATTGTGGCTGTCGAATCGGTAGTGGGTGATATCGATAAACCTACCCAGCACGTGGTTTTGTATGTAGGCCTACCTTGTGGCAGTCATACGAGGGACTGACTTAGAGCTTCGTACAATGCAAATAATGAAGGATAATCAGCGAGGGCTTGGAGTCAAAACGGACTATCTTTAGATAGTCCATTGACGTATTATTGGATTTATTACAAAAACTAATAACTTGTATCAAACAATGACTGCAGAAATATAAAAAGGAGGTTTAGCTGTTTATATTTCAGCAGTCTTCATAAAAGTTATTAGTTTTCGTAATAGGTTCAATAATATGTCAATGGACTATCTAAAGATAGTCCGCTTTGACTCCAAGCCATCGAATTTATTTAATGACATTTATGATGAGGAAGAAGAGAAGAAGAAGAAGAAGAATGAGGAAGAGGGAGAAGAAGAAGAAGCAGAAGGAGGAGAAGAAAAAGAAGAAGAAGATCTTCATTACTAGACGCCTAGTGTGTTAGGATCAACACAGAAACTGAAGATCGTAACGGCTAGTACCACATTTGATTTCGGGGGTAGTACTAGTACTGCATGTGAAAGAGAAAAAGAAGAAGGAGAAGAAGAACGAGGAAGAGAAGGAGAAGAAGAAGACATCAGCAAGTTCTTATTACTACAACTACATCTACTACTGCTATTACTACTATGACGACGACTACGACGTTGACAACGACGGCGAATGAGAAGATGCTGCTACCACTGACAATGACGACGATGACGACGACGACGATGATGATGATGATGATGATGATGATGATGATGATGATGATGACGATGATTACGCTGCTGCTGATGATGATGACGCTGCTGATGATGATGACGACACTGATGCTGATGCTGCTGTTAATGATGATAATAATGATGATGATGGTGCTGAGCTTAGAGCTTAGAGCTTTGATGAATAAGCGCTATAGAAATGTACATAATAAATAACAAATGATGACGACAACGATGATGATAAAACCAGAACTTACTACAGATAATTCCTATCAAAGCCCAGCTGGGTCAAGGTTTGCACGGAATTGGAGATGGTGACATCGGGAATCCACATGTGTTTCTGGGGGTATGCGAAGTACTCCGTATCGTTGTAGGCCTCCGCTGACCAGGCCAGTCTGGGGTCACTCCACCGCATGGACAGCGTGGCCGAAAAGGTCAGAGACTGCTCGATTTCGTCCAGGTCCTGCACACAGAACATTTTTGAAAAATATTATAAGAGCGTTTGTACGGGTGAACAGATAATGAAAACGTATCAAAAACCAAATGGTAGACTCTGAATATGTTTGAAAAAGGATTACAGGCACGATCACGTACAAGGTAACCTTTGTATCCAAAAGACAATTAACTGTCATCAAAATATGTTTTAACCCATTAATAGCCAAGAATTTTTGTGTGTTAAATCCTACAAACATTTTGTGAATTTCTGTTGCAAAAGCAACCCAACAAACTAATATTCTAGAGAAATAGAATAATTCAAAACATTTCTGGGGGGTTTTCATGCGCGCTTGAAGCGTGCATGGCTACGAGAGGGGACGGGTTTTTCTCATAGTGATGCAATCAAATCAGAGAGAGAGAGAGAGAGATGGGTCGCTAAATCATGAAGTAAAACATGCTGTGAATTGCTGGTGACACATGATTGTTTGAGTTAACAGGTAACCCAAACCAGCCAGTATGTGCATAACCCAGAGCAGCTGGTATTTTGTTTGACTTCTCGCATGTTTTCCTTCCCCACCGCAACAGTCATACAGTAAAGTCACTGGGGCCATTCATAGCCATGCACGCTGACAGCGCGCAGTTGGGTAGCTTACTTCAGCAAAGAAAAGTTACTTAGGATTTTTAGAATTCGCAAAAACGGTGAAACGCGTATAATTGTAAACATGGTTATCTAAAACTCTGTGCAGTTTGTTTTGTGATAAATGCGTTTGCTATTTTCTGTGGTCTCTTAGCCAGCTAAAAAGAAATATCACAGAAATCTGTTCACAACTGTTTCAGACTGACAGCATATCAATCAAGAATACAACATAATGTAACTTATTCCCCACAGTGTCCAAATTGCGCTTCATCTTACAGTAACACCGTAACCCTCTTTAAAAGTTTATACAAATCCATTCATCAATAACAATGAATGCAAGTCGTTCTGAACTTGCTTCGGTTATCTTTATAAAATTCGCTCTTAACTTTATTTCATCCAGGCTATCTTTCTAGAATTCGTTCTTTAACTTTTCCAGTTATATCTTCGGTATGCCTTAATAAATTAGTCACTCCTCCATACGTAGTGAAAGTAAACAAGTGCAACGCCAAAAGGCTGCAAAGTCCCCTCGCAGCATCGCCGAGCTACTCCGAAATCGGAATGTGTCGGCTGTACACATACATAAAAACGCATCAAAACAGCACGTAACTACATAAAAACGCATCAAAACAGCACGTAACTGAATAGTTTTTGATATATAGCCTTGGGGTTCGGACCCGTGATTTGAGCGTGCGCGATCATGCGCACACGCGCGCAGAAAAATTCATGACAACTGTGTTATAGACCATTCATCAAGAAATGCTGTGACAAAAACTGCATTGAAATACATGCAAAACTTCGCGAGATATTAGCGATTATGTGTTTCGGGGTTTGAACCCCGTAACTGGCGCGACCTTGACTTTAATGTAAAACTAACTCCATCAGTGGATAGCTTGCATCTTGGCAAACTAGTATACCAAATTTGATGATGATAGACTGCATAGTTTTTGAGAAAAACGGACGAATAGCCGGACGGACGGAGGCACGCCGGACACCGGACGGACGGGCGGACCAGACAAAAACAATAGCTCCCCGAACCTTCGGCTCGGGGACTAACAAATAGAAAATATTAAAACATGTTCTTTTTCCCTTCATGTGAATGGCTGGTTGGGTAGATGAATGGACTGTTGTTCGGCTGGTTGGGTTTAAGGGGTTTGTTGTTGTTGTTGTTGTTCCTTCACAACATTCTTCTTCTGCGTTCCCGAGCCATATGGTCATAATGGGTAAGGTACGTATGTGTCCGGTTTTCAGTTTTCACTGGTCTCCCCGCTGCGTACAGCCGACACATTTCGGGGGAGCTCGAAGGATAACAAAATATTTTGGAAGATTGTTTTTGAAAAAAGGCAGGAGAATGGGCCTATAAGACAGAAAGATAGTAGATGACGGCAATTCAAGCAAAGGGAAAAGGCAGAGTCAAAGAGAGTGACAGATTAGAGGAAGTTACAGGCACAGAACTTCCACGAACGAAATTTGAAATCTGAAGTCCTCTTGACCCGAAGGGTACATGGCGAAAATGGTGTTTTACGTCCTCTTGGTCCGAATCAGACACATATGGGACATTTGTAAATACAAATATGGTGGGAACAATACTGGAGGCAATGCCCGGAGGCAGTACGAAACCAGTAAAGTCCCGATTTTGCATTAATACAGATAGCTGTAGCGGTGACCACGCCTCGGTTAAACCTCATCGGCTATGGCACCGCCACAAGTATATCAGTATAGATGATAGACTGCGTGTTGGTTACGACACACATCGAAGGGTACATAATATGGGACATTGTTAACTATACATGTGGGGGCACAGAACTTCCAGAAGGTGGGGGAACTATTTATACAAAAGACCCCTCGGTATCCCCACGGGGGTGGGTACGTGTGTGGGTGGGGGGGGGAGGTTGGGTTTAAAGACCCACCACGTCACGTGTCAAAATCACGGTTTGTACGTGTTTTCCCTCTTATGTCTGGTACGAAATCTGAATAAATCTTCCTAGTATAAGAGGGAATGTGACACATGACGTGGGGGGTCTTTAAGGGTTTGGTTGTTGTTGTTGTTGTTGCTTTCCAACATTACCAGAACTGAGATGAGCGACATCTTGAGGGAGACGTGAGTGGTGAAGTTGTTGTCGTCGAAGGGCCGTAACTCGGGCCTGTAGGAGGAAAACAGGTCTCCCACCAGCCGCTCCAGATCCGGGAAAGATCTTCCGTGAATGGAACCGAACCCAGCCTGTGTCACGTGGGCACACATCAGCAACAGGAAGCAGCGGGCAGCCATCTTGGAAGCGATCACTTCGCTTTTTTCAGAGCGCCTTGGTTTTAGGCTGTGTCAGACATACATCTCTGGTCAGAGATATAGTCTCTGGTCAGACCAACTGAAATTAGGCTAGAACACCAAGGCTACATAAAAATGTTGTTATGGTATGCGGAAATTGTCTTTAGCCATGACAAGCTCCTAGTAGGGTAAGACGGGGTAAAAAGCCCATGGGCGGGTAAGAAGCCCATGCCAATTATTTCACGAAACAAAGAAAATTTCAGTCAAATTTGCCCACGAGATGAGTGTTAATGTTTAGCCGTCTCATGGGCAAATTTGACTGAAACGGCTAAACATTAACACTCGTCTCGTGGGCAAAATGTGACTGAAATTTGCTTTATTTCATGAAATAATTGGCATGGGCTTCTTATCCGCCCATGGGCTTTTTACCCCGTCTTCAACTACATCTCTGGTCCCTATATCTCTGGTCAGACCAACTGAAATTAGGCTAGAACACCAAGGCTACATCAAAATGCTGCTATGGTATGCGGGAATTGTCTTTAGCTATGACAAGCTCCTGGTATAACATCATCAGTCTCCAAAAAAAAGCCCGACGCAGGCGGAGTGTGGCTGCTCATGTGGCGGGGTAATACAAAACGGTCACACACGTTAATGTTCTCATCCGTAGGGGAAGACGGGGTAAAAAGCGCATGGGCGGGTAAGAATCCCACCCCAATTATCTCATGAAATGAAGCAAATTTCAGTCTCATTTTGCCCATGAGACGAGCGTTAATGTCTAGCATTCGTCTCATGGGCAAATTTGACTGAAATTTTCTTTATTTCATGAGATAATTGGGGTGGGCTTCTTACCCGCCCATGCGCTTTTTACCCCGTCTTCCCCTACCTGATGCACTTGTACCATAGTATGCAAGTGCTTCTGCTGTTGCGATGATCCCTGGAGTTGGGTTTTTTAGCCAGGGTAATTTATAAGCCAACAACAACAACTGTTTCAGAGAGCGTTTTGTTGTTGTTGTTATTTAGTCATATAAAGAATCATTGTGTTCAGGCATGGTAATTATAATTCACGATTCATGTTTATCAATTTCTTTTACTAAGATTTAAAGGAGAGAAAAAAACAATAACTAAAATCACCCACAGTGTCCATCTGAAGCAGTTAAAAACAGGGTAGATATATCCTCACTCCACCGAGGGTAAATGGGTACCTGACGTCAGTTGGGGGAAAAGTCCTTCGGATGAGACTTTTCAAAAACCGAGGTCCCGTGTGCGAACGCATGCACAAGATCTTGCGCACACGTTAAACCCCATCCCACTATTCGGTACGAGTAGGCCGTGTGGCACACACGGTGGGATGGATGACACGACTTCACATAGCACGCATCCTGTGCGCTATTAATGGTCTGAATGAAGACCGCTGAGCGCGGGGCAGGATAAACATCCCCAACTGGAAGAAGAAGAAGATATGTACACAGCTTTTCTAAAACCTCTCAGAATCAGTCACTTGATATATTCATGGGTGCAACTACACAAAATGAAAAACCCCTGAAAGGCCGGGGTCTAGGGGTAAAGTCCCCCTGCAGCTGAAGAAAAAAAATGTATGAAGGTATTTTAGTTTGCTTTTTCAAATGCTTATTTTAAAGTGTTTGAAAATTACAGTAGACACACAAAGATCTTGTTTGACAAATTTTAAAAAAAGGAAATTCCTTTTTTGGTAAAATTCCAAAACAGGAAATCCTTGTATACCAGGAAAAGTTGCACCCATGTATATTGGGTAAGCTTCTTTTTTTTAATGGGGCAAATTTATAATATCGCTTTTCGCCCATAGCCTATTGTTTCATCAAGTCTATCCATACGGGTTCTAGTTCTCATTTTCCTTGCTCCAATCAAATGGACACTGTCCATATTACTTTAAAGGTTTCTTTTTAAAACAATTTAGATGCCACTTAATGAGGTTTTTATAAATCTTGTGATCTTCACTATAATAACAAAAAGTTGTTTTTTGGAGTAAGCATGGAGCCTATTGTCGTCCTTTTTTATTCTTTGTTGATGTTGTTTTTGTTTTTTTACGTCCTTTTCTCTGTCCTCTAATTCTTTCTTTCTTTCATATTTCACATCTGGTCTATTTGTTCATGTGTCTTTTACATTTCAGACTCTTCAAAGAAAAGGTAGACTAGCTATTAACGTCTGTCTCACAAACAATATGGGGTTCAAATAAAAGTAACATCAGATATTTCCTTATGATAAAGAGACTCCAAAAAGCTTAATATTCAGGCTTTTTGGAGACACGTTGTTCCGTGAGAATGGTGGTTGCACTTTCAATACAAACTCCCGTAATTTATATGAGGCTTACCCTAAGAACATATATGTAGTTATTATATTGTGCATTGATAGGCCATGGTCGGGTTAAGTACACTTTGTGTATGCTGTAACCACGAATACCTTATTGTCGCCATGACCAAATCCAACAAACACACTTATAAGACGATCGTTAACTAAGGCAAGCACCACACACACACGAACAGAAACCGAGCTGTTTGATCTCTCCCAAGGAAGGGGTGTGGTGGGAATGAAGGTGGTGCAGGGGATACAGCGGCGGATCAGTAAGTCATGGAGAGGGGGGATTACCAGTGCTCGGTTGGGGGGTCTGGGGGGTGCGCCTTATAAGCTTATAATCCGGTGCGCTTTATAGTAAAATAAAACCCACGGTAACTCCATCCCCACCCACCAATCCACCTCTGGGATATTATTTACATTGTTACCAGACTGGTTAATTAACGGAAGTAAGAGCACACAAAGTACTGTACTGTTGGCATAAGTGAACGGATCAGTCTGAAGTTGTAGGTCTGTGTTACAGGAGCGGATCAAATGATTCGTAAGAAGGGGGGGGGGGGTCCGCGGGGAGTCCAGGGAGCTGCATAGGTCCTGGGTTAATGTGCTTAGTGGTGCTTAGGGAGCCCAGGAGGCGAAGTCCCCGGAAACGTTTGCAATTTAGTTATTATTAAAGCAAAACCCGAGCCATTTTCTTACTTTTTATCCTTGTATTTGCTTGGAGCAAAGGGGGGGTTCCGGAAACCCTGGACCCCCCCCCCTGATCCGCCCCTGAATGTACAACCTTATAACGCGATCGATGCTGGGTACCCTATAACTGTATTCAAAGAAATGTCCGAAACGTGTCCAGCTGGAACGGGAGGACGTAAAGATTCAATCTAGATGCTGGGTAAAGTATTGCGCTGAAAACTCGGGCACGCCACGACTGACAGAATCACGGCTCTCATACTCTTTGATCTTTGTCGGTTCGGCATCAGTGACGTCATAACGACCAAACTATCACGTCTGTTAGAACGATATGTTCACGACTGTCAGAATCACGGCTCTCATACTCTTTGATCTTTGTCGGTTCGGCATCAGTGACGTCATAACGACCAAACTATCACGTCTGTTAGAACGATATGTTCACGACTGTCAGAATCACTGCTCTCATACTCTTTGATCTTTGTCGGTTCGGCATCAGTGACGTCATAACGACCAAACTATCACGTCTGTTAGAACGATATGTTCACGACTGTCAGAATCACGGCTCTCATACTCTTTGATCTTTGTCAGTTCGGCATCAGTGACGTCATATAACGACCAAACTATCACGCCTGTTAGAACGGTCAAGGCTGTCAGAATCTGTCTCTTCAGTCTCTTCTCTATCTTGTCTCCAGCGTATTCAAAACACAGCTGCTTGTCTTGTCCTTAGGAAGAAAAAGTTCGATCATGTTAGCCCTCTTCTCCGTTCTTTGCACTGGCTTCCTGTCGCAGACAGAATTGAGTATAAATTAAACACCCTTTGCTATAAATCTATCCATAAAGCTTATCCATCTTACCTCTGCGACAATATTTCCATCTATACACCAGCTCGCACTTTACGTTCAGTTTCTGACCCTCTTTCTCTCCAGATCCCTAGGTATAAGTTTTCAACTGTTGGTCGGCGCTCTTTTGCTGTCTCAGGACCGACATCTTGGAACAAACTTCCTCTTTCCCTCCGTCAGCGACCGACCCTCTCTGCCTTCAAATCTAACCTCAAAACCCACCTGTTCCCCCGTCATTGAGGCTCCACTCTCTTTCTCTTCTCTCTCTTGCCTTTTGGTCTGTTTCTGATGCATACCATTTATGTCATACGTGTGTGTTCGCTTTGTTTTGCATTTTTGTTTGAATGCGTTATGAATGCTAACATGTGTGCGCATGCTTTGATTTGATTTCTATCAAGATTCAGCGCCGTATAAATACTGTATGTTGTTGTTGTTATGTGACAATTATTGTCAGACTTTGTCGTTACGGGGCTATTGACCTTGGAGTGAATAATTTAGGATAATCAAATAACAAAGGTCCATGTGGGTGTTTGCAAAGGGCTAACCAAGTAGACCAACAATGGTAAAATGTTGCTGAGAAGTACAAAAATGTACATAACGCACACGTAAGTCGTATAAGTTCAGCGCAACACACACACACATGCGCGCGCGTGCGTTCATGTGCGCCCTCGAACACATACATACACATGCACACGCACACACCCCTACATACACACACACACCACACACACATGCGCGCGCACATGCACACACACATTGTTACTGCATTTCCATTGCTGTAGAAAATCAATGACCTTATAGCTCACTACCATTTTAGTACTGGTCTGTTGTTGGCCTACCCTGGCTAAAAGACTCCAGGGATCATCCCAACAAGCGGAAACACTTGAACACTAAGGTACAACTGCATCAGCTACGGATGAGAACATTACGTGTGTGACAGTTTTTAATTACCCCACCACGTGGGCAGCCACACTCCGTCTTCGGGAGATTTTAGAGACTGATGATGTTATGCAAGGAGCTCGTCATGGCTTAAGACAAACACCACATAACTATGCATAGCATAACAACATTTTGATGTAGCCTTGGTGTTCTAGCCTATGCCAATTGGTCTGACACAGCCTTAAGTCAAGGCGAGTACTGGCCTAAGCTGAAGGCTTACGTCAATCAACGATAAAAGAGGTTTGAGTAGACCAGTAGTTCTCTTCCCTGCTCAACAAACTGAAACACAATTGTAGCATAAGTAGGACCTATAATTGCAGTAAGAGGCTTGAAAAATAACTCCAACAAATGAAAAGAAAGCAGTCACACACACACACACTCTCTCTCTCTCTCTCTTCCTCTCTCTCTGTACTCTCAATTACACCCAAATGAGAAAAAATAATGAACTGTTTATTCATAAAAACAAGTCATGTCATATGTTTACATTTAAGTTCTCCCTGGCATTGAATCAATATGGCTATGAAAAACAGGAAAATGAATAAAAGCTTTAGTACATTTAAGCGCATTGAGCTTTAACCCTTTCAACGCTAGCCATTCCTCAGCCAAAATTTACCATTACACTTACCCGGGTAGAGAAAAGATTTAATCTACAATATTGGGGATTCCTCTCTGACGTGCATAACTTAGGGCCTATCCCTACCTCCCACAATTAAGCACATAAGGTCACTGGATACCAGACCCTCATTTGATGCCTCTTAGTGACATGGGTGTCAAATCATTGTGGTGCCAAGAGGCGACAGTGGCAATGAAAGGGTTTTAAGGCAATCCGCTATATACATGTTCTAAGCAGTACATTTCAAGCTCTTTAACTCCAATCTAAACCTTGCCATTAGTAAAAATATTTCAGAACTTTCAAAAGTTAAATGATGTTGCCATTTTTGTGTCCGACAACAAATTGCACTCATCCTGAGGAGTGACTTTATATTGTTTGTTGGACAAAGGAAGAAAATACATCCTAGAAAGTATACACCTCGTGGTTCTCATTTAGCTAGTCTGTTTCTCTGATAACATTTTCCAAATTAGGTATTAAGGAAGTTTGTTGTCCATTTACAATCTTAAAATCTAAAACAAAAAACAGCTAGCTATTAAAATTATTATCAAATGGGAAAAAAACGGTAAAACACACACACACACGCACGCAAATTAGATCATAAAGAATAGCAACAACAAAACGAGAATTTCCAAACCTTCGCTTATAATAAAATAAACCAACTTTCAAACAGTAAAAATATGTGGTTTTTTGTTTTGTTTTCTTTTAATAAAAAAGACTGACAAAAAACAAGTAGGATTATGCAAGACTGACCAGACAAAATCAGTTTCAAGAACAAGAACATAACAATCATCAATAGGGGGCTTAGTAGGTGGTGTCATGAACAAGCTCCACTGAACTCCACCGAAGTGACTCAGCAGAAGTGCAGTGTCTCCTCGGCTGGTTGCCTCCTGACGGACTAACATAGATTCGCTCCCCTTGGACTGCTGGTCTCGGATTCTGCGACCTGAACAAGCTGGGGTGTGGCTGCGAATTGGGACTCGGAATGAGCAGTGTGAGAGCAACGCCACTGTACGGCCCAGAAGATGGGACAGCAAAACAAACACACACAAAAACACACATAACAATGACTTAGATAGGTTGACTATGGTACAGTATACCGAACTTCAATTCAACAAACATCAACCGGACTTAGGTTTGTTCAATGAAGCACAGGTCAAAGACTTAATCTTCTGACCGAATGACAACTGTTTCATTGCCACTGGGTTTAACGTGTGCTAAGTGCATGGGCACATGGGACCTCGGTTTATCGTCTCATCCGAAAGACTCAAGTCTCCAAGTCACGTAGCAGCAGAGTCAGATGGAGATCCCTTGCTGTCGCCTCAAGCGCCAGACGGCACAGAGAGAAGTGAGTGAGTGACTTAGGTAACTTTATGTTTTTGTTTTTGCTTTGTTTCAATACAATGTGTAGCCTGTTTAGACTCCTTCAACGTAATCAACCAGAACCACGACCAGAAAATAAACAACAATTTGTATATTAATTAACGCAAACGGTTGAGGCTTAGCTCCTCTCTTTCCTGATTGTAGATATGCCGATAACACAGGCACTTAGATAACATTATTCGCAGAATCTTTGGATGCAAAGGCATTTTCACCACCTTGTAGTTTTTCTCCCATTTACAGACTTACAGATAAGGGAGTGGAGGAAGGGGGTATTTGGGGATAGGACAAGGGTAAGGCAGAGGGGAAGGCGGAATGGCATAAAAATCCTGAATTGAAATCAGCTGTTTTGACAAAAATGTACCCCCACTCCCCACCCCATCAAAAAAGGGGGAAAAGGAAAGAAATACAGAAACAAAATGAAATACATTTTGTGCAACACTACCTGAGACAGACGCAAATTACATATATCTCCATCATTTCCAATCCAATATAAAAATCTCTCTTCAGTAACTTTCATCTTTACTGATATATTATATAGCATATTATATTTGACAATATACACAGGTGCATCGCTTTTACAGAATTTTAAGAAATGTACATCAGTTGGGTTTTTGTTCTCACCCTGTATATCCGTTGATATATTCATACAGCATCCAAGCAGGCTTGCTTCCAAACAGAAAAGTAGTGCATACTGATATCCGTTGATATATTCATACAGCATCCAAGCAGGCTTGCTTCCAAACAGAAAAGTAGTGCATACTGATATCCGTTGATATATTCATACAGCATCCAAGCAGGCTTGCTTCCTAACAGAAAAGTAGTGCATACTGATATCCGTTGATATATTCATACAGCATCCAAGCAGGCTTGCTTCCTAACAGAAATGGTGTGCATACTGATATTCGTTGATATATTCATACAGCATCCAAGCAGGCTTGCTTCTAAACAGAAAAGTAGTGCATACTGATATCCGTTGATATATTCATACAGCATCCAAGCAGGCTTGCTTCCTAACAGAAACGGTGTGCATACTGATATCCATTGATATATTCATACAGCATCCAAGCAGGCTTGCTTCCTAACAGAAAAGTAGTGCATACTGATATCCGTTGATATATTCATACAGCATCCAAGCAGGCTTGCTTCCAAACAGAAAAGTAGTGCATACTGATATCCGTTGATATATTCATACAGCATCCAAGCAGGCTTGCTTCCAAAGAGAAAAGCTGAGCATACATATACAATAGCGTAATGAACATTTCGTAAGCATATATAAAACGTGTAAGTACAACTACATGCTTATTTAAACACACACACAATTTCTACTTTCAAACTTGCAGACTAGTCACGCTGCGTGCGATTCACTTCACTATGATCCGATTTCGACATTTGTGAGGCATGATTGATGTGAAATTCTACTGTCTAAATAGATCTGATGAAATCCTACCAGTTAGGTTCACTATATTTGTAGTCTCCCGTACATGAATCTGATAAAATATTTTATTTTTGTATCAGACATTTTATTTGATTTGAGCATTGCGGTCTACATGAGTATAGTGAACGAAAATAGTAGAGTTATTTTTAGATGGAAGTAACTATGTCACGTCAATGACTCACATAGTCACAATCGTATCGCAATGGGGTCAAATCGTATGCAGTGTGGCTAGGCCTTTAGATACAAAAGGGTATACAAAATGCACACACACATAGCAACACGCATACACATACAAAAATTAAATTAAATTTAAAAAAGAGAAGAAAAAGATACATTCACGCTTTCCTTTTTTTTTTAAAGCTGATATTTGGTAAATTTGCAAAAAATTTGATCAGATACGGCAGTTATGAGTGCATCTTAAACAGTTAAAACAGGTAGTAAAGTAACATGTGGATAAGAAGAAACTGTCAATACGGTTGGCTGTATATGCTAATCTACATATTACTACCCACGTTAACTGTTTGAGACGCGCTCATGATTATCGTCCCTGATCAGAAGGCACTGCCATGGATTTCACACTGCTCCTTATCTTTGTTGTTGCTGTTGGATACAATCAGGGCTCCCTCTTGAGAGAGAGGGCGAGAGAGAGAGAGAGAGAGAGAGAGAGAGAGAGAGAGAGAGAGAGAGAGAGAGAGAGAGAGAGAGAGAGAGAGAGAAAGAGAGATAGAGAGAGAGAGAGAGAGAGAGAAAGAGAGGGAGAGAGAGAGAGAGAGAGAGAGAGAGAGAAAGAGAGAGAGAAAGTATACATGTGTGCATAGGCCTGTGTATATGTTTGTGTGTGTGTTCTTTGTGTGTGCACTTTGTGTGTGCATGGGCACACATATAATATATAGACTCACAGAGAGAGAGAGAGAGAGAGAGAGAGAGAGAGAGAGAGAGAGAGAGAGAGAGAGAGAGAGAGAGAGAGAGAGAGAGAGAGAAAGAGAGGGAGAGAGAGAGAGAGAGAGGGAGAGAGAGAAAGAGAGAGAGAGAGAGAGAGAAGAAAGAGAGAGAGAGAGAGTATACATGTGTGCATAGGCCTGTGTATATATGTTTGTGTGTGTGTTCTTTGTGTGTGCACTTTGTGTGTGCATGGGCACACATATAATATATAGAGACTCACAGAGAGAGAGAGAGAGAGAGAGAGAGAGAGAGAGAGAGAGAGAGAGAGAGAGAGAGAGAGAGAGAGAGAGAGAGAAAGAGAGAGAGTATACATGTGTGCATAGGCCTGTGTATATGTTTGTGTGTGTGTTCTTTGTGTGTGCACTTTGTGTGTGCATGGGCACACATATAATATATAGAGACTCACAGAGAGAGAGAGAGAGAGAGAGAGAGAGAGAGAGAGAGAGAGAGAGAGAGAGAAATGACATGAAAATATTTATTCCATAAGGCCAAAGCCCCCTTTGGAAGGGGTACAACAACAGTAATACTAATAGAAACATAGTGGCATTTCATGCACAATTTTTATGAAGGAATTAATTTAGGACAAATCAATTTGTCTTGCCTTTAGAGCTTGGTATATAATTTTCAAACAGTTTCGCTATTTCCAGAAGACATTAATAATGACAGACGAAAACCATTTGCATTACGATAAAATTTTGGAGCAATGAACTGTTTTCTTAGATTATCACAAAATGGACAGCATAGCAAACAACACACAAAAAAAAAGAGAGAGAGAGAGAGAGAGAGAGAGAGAGAGAGAGAGAGAGAGAGAGAGAGAGAGAGAGAGAGAGAGAGAGAGAGAGAGAGAGAGAGAGAGAGAGACAGAGCAAAAGAATCAAAGATTTATAAAATGAAGGAAAACATAAATATTTGTTTGTTTGTTTTCAATCTGATTTGAAGGCTAACATCAGCAAACTTGCTCTAGAAATAAATGTTAAAAAACAAAACAAAAAACCCCTAAAGAATTAAACAAGAATTAAGAAAGATTCATATAAAACTGGGAGCCCCGAGACAGTAGAACCTCCCTTATAAGACCTCCCAATAACAAGACTCTCTCCCACATAAGACCTACTTCTCTGAGACATTGCCCTTCTTTGTAAGTATTAAAATCACCCCCCTTATAAGACTTCACTTTGGTTG
Organism: Phymorhynchus buccinoides; assembly: GCA_017654935.2. Taxonomy (NCBI): domain Eukaryota; kingdom Metazoa; phylum Mollusca; class Gastropoda; order Neogastropoda; family Raphitomidae; genus Phymorhynchus; species Phymorhynchus buccinoides. Next base: position 50,318,932 of record CM065692.1, on the reverse strand, counting down.
CTTTTTGAATGTTTTATAAGGGAGGTTCCACTGTATTACTCGTTATTTTTATTCCCGCCTTTATTTGAGAGGCACGACTTTGATGAGCAAGATGCTAGTAGGGTCCACTTCCACCTCCAGCGAAGACTTGGGCTTGTAGACGCCCATGTGCTTGCCCTCGAAAACATCGGTGATGTTATAGCCGCCGGGATTGGTCAGCCCTAAGTCGGCCAGCGTCACAGTCAGATAGCTCGGAGTTCCTTGGTCGAATTTGTTGAGGAAAGCCAGCGCTGTGTTGCCCTGAGAGAGAGGCTTCAGCCACACGGAGACAGAATGGGGAACCTGCAAGAACAAGAAAACGCGAAAGAACGGTGAAAAAAACAACGAAAGGAGATAAACCTGAATGGGTTTAAAGTTCCCTAGACTGAGTTAGTTCCCCTTGGTGGACGTACGAACGGACACAGTCAAAAATAACAGTTCTACGTTTCTCTGAAGCTCGGAAAGTAACACATCAAGGTCCTGAGGCTTTTTTTTCTTCTTAAATTACAAGAAGAAAAAGCGGATTTTTTAACCAAGTTTATCTTCTATTTTTTAGAAACATATTTGTAACAAAATTAATGATTCTGATTTAACAATTAGCAAATAGGCTTCTGTGCATGATGCACATCAAAAGCAAAGTAAGTAGGAAGGTTTGATTCGAAGAAAAACAAAACTACTGTCAACTTGCCCCTAATTCTGGCAAGCTTACCACAACTGATTTACAACACAATCAGACCTGGGAAATGCATTTATCACTTTTACTAAATCTAAAGGTAATAATAATAATCATTATATTAAAAGGCAACTATCCGTCCGTCCGTCCGTGTGAAACACAGAACGGGCCTTATAATTCCGCCGTTTTTCGACCGAATCGCTTCAAATTTGCTATCAACCCTAACGTGGCGATGGCAACGGCAACTAAGGTGCCGTGTCATTTGCGCGGTTTGGAAATACTTAAACATGTATCCACCGGCCTCTCGGCGCTCGTATATCTGGTATTTCTGGACGGATTGCCTTCAAATTTGGAAGGTAGATGACCGGGGACAGTGACTATCTGTGTGCCAAACTGGAAGCGAATCAATTTATAAATGCGTGCGATGTGCGCCGCTTGACCTTTTCACAAACTGCGGCGAAACGAGACCCAACATTGACTCGAAACACTGACCAGTGGTCACTTTGGCCTATTTTCACTGTTTGACTGCAAATTAGTGTATTAGGAGTTCAAATGAACAATTGTTGATGTGGTTGACCAGTGGTCAGTGTCACTGACCAGTGGTCACTTTGGCCTATTTTCACTGTTTTACTGCAAATTAGTGTATTAGGAGTTCAAATGAACATTTTTTTATGTGGTTGACCAGTGGTCAGTATCACTGACCAGTGGTCACTTTGGCCTATTTTCACTGTTTTACTGTAAATTAGTGCATTAGGAGTTCAAATGAACAAATTTTGATGTCGTTGACCAGTGGTCAGTGTCACTGACCAGTGGTCACTTTGGCCTATTTTTTATGTGGTTGACCACATCAAACTTGTTCATTTGAACTCCTAATACACTAATTTGCAGTCAAACAGTGAAGATAGGCCAAAGTGACCACTGGTCAGTGACACTGACCACTGGTCAACCACATCAAACCTTGTTCATTTGAACTCCTAATACACTAATTTGCAGTCAAACAGTGAAAATGGGCCAAAATGGCCACTGGTCAGTGACACTGACCACTGGTCAACGACATCAACAATTGTTCATTTGAACTCCTAATGCACTAATTTGCAGTCAAACAGTGAAAATAGGCCAAAGTGACCACTGGTCAGTGACACTGACCACTGGTCAACCACATCAACAATTGTTCATATGATCTCCTAATGCACTAATTAGCATTCAAACGGTGAAATTAGGCCAAAGTGACCAGTGTCAGCTTGTTATTCATTTTATTTAACAAAGATTTTTTTGGTATGCGATTTTTTTTGTGTGATTGATGAGGAAGGAAAGGGGGGGGGGGGGGGGTGTAAATTCTGACCAAATGACAACTCCACATTCAGACCGTAAGGCCGAGTGCAAAGTGAGAGGAAAAATCCCCTGAACCCACGTTTGAACTCGGGTTTACTTGACACAAAGCGAACATGTTACCACTGTGCCACTCAACACCTATTTGTAGTTTCCGAGAAAATTGCTATGTTCACGTTTGTAATGAGATGTGACACACACACACACACACCAAGATAATCAGTGCATAGACTCGACTTCGCTTGTCAAAAAGACACTGGTGTGTGTACCTCGTACAGCCTGATGGCCTGGGACCCTAGAGGGTCCTGGTTGATGGCAATCACGGCCTTGTTCTTCAGCAGAGCCAGGGCCTCAGCACTGATGCTGTGCAGATCCACCGACATGAAGAGAGGGGCAGAGAACATGGCCCACATCCCAAACTGGGCCTTCTGCTGGTAGTAGCTGAGCCCAAAGTCCCCCACCACTAGCTGGACACAGTAAGGGACACACATCATCATCATCATCATCATCATCACATGAAGAGAACATGGCCCACATCCCAAACTGGGCCTTCTGCTGGAGGTAGCTGAGCCCAAAGTCCCCCACCACTAGCTGGACACAGTAAGGGACACACATCATCATCATCACATGAAGAGAACATGGCCCACATCCCAAACTGGGCGTTCTGCTGGAGGTAGCTGAGCCCAAAGTCCCCCACCACTAGCTGGACACAGTAAGGGACACACATCATCATCATCACATGAAGAGAACATGGCCCACATCCCAAACTAGGCGTTCTGCTGGAGGTAGCTCAGCCCAAAGTCCCCCACCACTAGCTGGGCACAGGGACAACCATCATCATCATCATCACATGAAGAGAACATGGCCCACATCCCAAACTGGGCCTTCTGCTGGGGGTAGCTGATCCCGAAGTCCCCCACCACTAACTGGACACAGTAAGGGACACACATCATCATCATCACATGGAGAACATGGCCCACATCCCAAACTGGGCCTTCTGCTGGGGGTAGCTGAGCCCAAAGTCCCCCACCACTAACTGGACACAGTAAGGGACACACATCATCATTATCATCATCATCACATGGAGAACATGGCCCACATCCCCAACTGGGCCTTCTGCTGGGGGTAGCTGAGCCCAAAGTCCCCCACCACTAACTGGACACAGTAAGGGACACACATCATCATCATCACATGGAGAACATGGCCCACATCCCAAACTGGGCCTTCTGCTGGGGGTAGCTCAGCCCAAAGTCCCCCACCACTAACTGGACACAGTAAGGGACACACATCATCATCATCATCATCATCATCAACACATGAAGAGAACATGGCCCACATCCCAAACTGGGCCTTCTGCTGGGGGTAGCTCAGCCCAAAGTCCCCCACCACTAACTGGACACAGTAAGGGACACACATCATCATCATCATCATCATCATCAACACATGAAGAGAACATGGCCCACATCCCAAACTGGGCCTTCTGCTGGGGGTAGCTCAGCCCAAAGTCCCCCACCACTAACTGGACACAGTAAGGGACACACATCATCATCATCATCATCATCATGAACACATGAAGAGAACATGGCCCACATCCCAAACTGGGCCTTCTGCTGGGGGTAGCTCAGCCCAAAGTCCCCCACCACTAGCTGGACACAGTAAGGGACACACATCATCATCATCAACACATGAAGAGAACATGGCCCACATCCCAAACTGGGCCTTCTGCTGGGGGTAGCTCAGCCCAAAGTCCCCCACCACTAACTGGACACAGTAAGGGACACACATCATCATCATCATCATCATCATGAACACATGAAGAGAACATGGCCCACATCCCAAACTGGGCCTTCTGCTGGGGGTAGCTCAGCCCAAAGTCCCCCACCACTAGCTGGACACAGTAAGGGACACACATCATCATCATCATCAACACATGAAGAGAACATGGCCCACATCCCAAACTGGGCCTTCTGCTGGGGGTAGCTCAGCCCAAAGTCCCCCACCACTAACTGGACACAGTAAGGGACACACATCATCATCATCATCATCATCATCAACACATGAAGAGAACATGGCCCACATCCCAAACTGGGCCTTCTGCTGGGGGTAGCTCAGCCCAAAGTCCCCCACCACTAACTGGACACAGTAAGGGACACATCATCATCATCATCATCATCACATGAAGAGAACATGGCTTCCAGATAACAGAGGGTTGGGCTGGATTTAAAAAAAAATTTTTTTAGTAAAGATGTCTTGCCCAATGGACGTAACCGTAAAATGTGGACCATAAGCTGCTACTTTTTTCCTCAACTTTGGCCCATGCGGCTTATAGACTGATGCAGCTTATCTGTGGATTTTGTTTTCATTATACATTTATCAGTATGATTAAATCTGTTTCTGGCCACATTCTTCAGTCTATTTTGAGCTTCTTCAGACTCAAAATTGGTTTTGGTAATCAATAGATTCAAATCTCATGCTTAAAGTGTCTGAGAACATTAAATACTCATGTTCTGATAGGAGAATTTCTATATTTGTGTTGGTTTGTGCACATACAATTTTCTCTGCGGCTTATAAACTGGTGTGGCTTAAATGTGAATAAATACCTAATGTTTTGTCAATTTAAGGGATGCAGCTTATAGACAGGTGCGTCTTATAGTCCAGTTTTTTACGGTACCCATTGTCTTGGTCAAAAGGAATTCAAGACAATTAACCCATGATGTCTAAAAAACAACAACCAAACCCTGATGTCTCCAAAGGCCAAGAAATCCCAAACACGACAGAAGTGACAGCCAGTGCAAATGCCTTTCAAATTTAGAATCATAGTCATTCACTACAAACTAAGTTGTTCACCGATTCTTTTCTTCATGACTGTACATAGTCGATGAACAACAGCTCTCGCTTTCACTTTCCTATTGTCCCCAACCCCAGGCTAATGTCAACCAATGACAGAAGCCACACGAGTAAGCCAGATTTAACCCTTTCACCACCAGCCATATTTCAGCCAAAAATGTCCATTAAATTTACCTGGGTAGAGAATAAAATCCATCTGCAGTATTGGGGATTCTTCTGTGACATATAAAATAAGGTCTATCCTTACTTCCCAAAACTAAGACAATAGGGTCTTTGGATAATATACCCAATTTGATGCCTTTTAATGACATCTATGGTCTTAAATCACTGTGGTGCTAAAATGCGACTTTGGCGCTGAAAAGGTTAATACTTGCAACAGATTTGAAAGTCTGAACACACTTCAAACAATAAACCAAGTTATTACCATATCTTTGTGAGCTCATTCCCCGGGGTCTGTGTAGGCACTGAAGTCAATTCTTTACATAGCAATCCATATAAAAGGCATAATGCAAAATAAAGTCTTTCTAATTTGCATAAAGGGGAATAAATCTTAACCATATCCAGGTCAGCCCAGTCTCCAGACCCGGTGAAGCCACAGAATTTGAGTTCATTCCTCCCGAAGTAATCTATACTACAGCAAACTTGTACTTTGCACACACACACCATGTTTACAACCCTCAATCTCAAAGTCTGCTTATTTCCATTTTATGAAAATAATCCTAGGCTGATCCTAACCCTAGGCCTATCCCAAGAATGATAGAATGTGCTTCGCAGTGAAAATTTTCCAAGCGAAAATTTGAGGGGGAAGTGGTGATGGTGGTGGTGTATGTGTGTGTCTGTGTATGTGTGCAAGGGTACAATATAGCCAGATTTCTAATGTAGTTAACCCTTCAGTTTCACTATCAGACTTTGTTTTGGCCAAAACGTTTCAGTCAAACTTGCCTGGGTAGGGAAAACATGTCTGTAATATTGGGGTGTCTTCTTCTTCTTCGCTCGCTCACAGTTTCCTGTCACATGAGCATAGATGCGTCATGCTGCCGTTATGCACCTAACTAAGAAATAGCTAGGCCCAGCATGTCCGACTTCGGCTGAAGAAATCTTTGTAAGAATTCATAGAAAAAAGTCAGGAGAATGGACCAGTGAGATAGAAAGATAGCAGATGACAGTAAGCAAAGGGAAAAGGCAGAGTCAAAGAGAATGACAGAATTAGAGGAAGTTACAAGCACAGAACTTCCAAAAGGTGGGGGAACTATTTGTACAAAAGTCCCCCGGTATCTCCATGGGGGGGGGGGGGGAAGAGTCATCTATGACATGTAAAAAAACAAAAAAACAAGGCCTTTTCCTTACCTTTCAAAATTAAGAACATGTTAAGGTCTTTAGAAAGCACACACCCTGACTTGATGCCATCAAGTGATGCGGGTGTTAAATCGACGAGGTACCAAAGGGCGACTTTGACGGAAAAAGAGTTACAAGGAAATAAGTCTTACCATATCGGGGTCACCCCAGCCCCGGTGTAGGCACTGAACTTGACCGCATTTTTGCCGTAACAATCCATGATAATTTCATGTATGTCTGTATGTATGATGTAATTTGTGTGCATGTATGTGTATATATGTTTTTGTGTGCGTTTTTTTACGTGTATGTATGTAATTTGTGCACGAGTGTGAGTGTGCGTGCACCCACGGCCGCTCTTCCGAGCAGGTAGGTGTGTGTGTGTGTGTATGTGTGTGCGTGAGAGTGTACGCATGTGTCTGTCTGTGAGTGTTTCAATGCTGATTGTAAAGCGATTTGTGCTCGATAAAAAGCGCTATATAAATATCCATTGCTTATTATTATTATTATTAAAATATCACTCAAATGATCACTTTTGACCTGTCAGTCTTACCATATCGGGGTCACCCCAGCTCCTAGGCCCTGTGTAGGCAGTGAAGTTGAGTGCATTTTTGCCGTAACAATCCACGATAAATTAAATACATGAAACTATCACTCAAATTATCACTTTTTAACCTGTCAATCTTACCATATCGGGGTCGCCCCAGCTCCCAGGGCCGGAGTAGGCAGTGAAGTTGAGTGCATTTTTGCCGTAATAATCCACGATGGACAAAACGCTGCCCCACGAGTCAGTCACGTCCGTAAACATGCGCCACATGTTACACGTCTTGCGAATGGCGCTGTAGTCAGACTATGCAGTGGGGGGAACCCGCGGGGAATACGCACGGTTATAATTTCAAGTCATGACATTAACATAGAAGCTTGACTCTGGAGATGCCTCATAATAATGCCAATCTTCCCTTTTTTCTCTCTCTCATGGAAACAGAACTGCTTTTATTTAATGATGTCGACTCGGATTTGGAAGTTGCCCGTACAAAAAAACCACCAAGAATAAAACAAACAAACAAAGTATTTGTAGCCCGATATTTCGTGCCGATTAGGACAGTGCTTTATAATTTTTAAAAACCCATATAACACAAACAAGAAGCCTTATTTTCTAATTGGTGAAAACACACCTTCCGTCATTTGAATCATATGTAATGTATTGTGTATGGGTACGTTATAAGCTATATGCTTGTTGTTACCCTGTTACCTCATTATTGTTTATAATTTGAAATTAAACCAAACAAGAAGCCTTCGGTTTGGAGAAGAGAAAAAAGAAAGAAAAAAAAAGCCTTCGGTTGTAATTTGGGAATGTTCGGCTTTAATATGAACAGCGTTTGTCAACCGACTGACGAAAGATGAAGTCATGATATAGAAAGGAATGACGAGACGCAATCGATGACGTTGAAGAAAATCAGTGATACATTGCTTACTTTCAACCTCTTTGACTTCTGCGGTGGGAAGAAGACAGCAGAAACACTGAACCATGGGTGAGAGTAAAGCATTCTCCCAATCCTCAAATGACATGTTTCGATGTTCTCTGAATCTTCCCAATCCTAAAGTGGTGACTGCATTAAAAATAATTTCAAATGTGTGTGTGTCTGTGTATGTATACAGGATGGGTGGGGATAGTATTAGAAACGTATAATCTTGTTTTAATCTGCTATCAATTTTGGTAGAAATGGTGGATTTTATAACACTGTGGTTCCTGATGGCCAATCCTGAAGACTCTTTCTACCAGCTTTTTCCAATCCTGATTTCAGGAGCATGCCTGAACTACTTTCACTCATGCTGAATACAAAGCTTCTCCATGCTCAGAGGAGTAAAAGCAAATGTCAGAGTGAAAAAAAAAAAGCAAGCAAATAAACGCTGAAGTGCACACGCTTTTCGCAGCAAACATTTGCGTGTGAATGAAGAAGCAGAGGCCTGAAAGCATCGACACATCAAATGAACTTGCAGAAATATTGACACAAGTTGTGACAGAAAGGCATAGCTCTGTTCATGGCAATGCTTCTTCGCAGCAGACAGACAGACAATTAACAGTCACAGTCCAAGCAGCCTAGTGAAGACAGCAGAAGAAATTAACACATTAACGCAGTGCCAAAGACATATTTATATATGCATCCTCTATACAGGCCCAGCCACACTGCATACAATTCGATTCACTACGATCCGATTTTGACATTTGTGAGGCATGATTGACGTGAAATTCTTCTGTCTAAATAAATCTGATGAAATCCTACAAGTCATGTTCACTATATATACATAAGAAGAGTCAGTCCAGGATCTTTTGTTTACAGAGGCTAAGGAATATTGGTGTCTGTTCAGATATTCTTCAAACCTACTACCGATGTTGCATTGAATCTGTTCTTACTGTGTCATTTATCTGTTGGTATGGAAGCTTGAGTGTAAAAGGTAAGCGTGTGTTGAGTGATATGGTGAATGTGTGCAGTAAAGTTGTGGGTGCAAGGCAGAGTGGTATGCAAGAGTTGTATGACAGACAAGTAGTCAAGAAAGCCAGGAAAATTCTTAATGATAAGTCATGTTCTGGCAAACTACTATGAAGTATTACCATCGGGCCGTCGATACAGAACTCTAAAACTGAAAATAAGAGCACAGAAAACTTTCTTACCAAGATCAATTCATCTGTTGAACTCTTAATGCACTGCATAGAGTGATTGTTTTGCTGAGCAGCCTGTCCATCTCCTTGGGATTGAATTTGTATTCGTATTCGTCCAGTTTGTTAACTACAATATTGCAGTGTTATTAGTTATTAGTTTATATTCTTTAATTGTTGATAAATGTGTTTATTGTTGTTTTTTGTTGTTGATAAATGTATTTATTGTTGTTGTTTTTCTTATGTGCACCTGGCTGCAATTTCTCAGTTATGAGATAATAAGGATGATTTTATTTTATTTATATTTGTAGTCTCCCATACACGAATGTGATAAAATCCGTACACGAATGTGATAAAATAATCTTATTTTGTATCAGACATTTTATTTGATTCGTGTATTGCGGTCTACATGAGTAGAGCGAACGGAAACAGTAGAGTTATTTTTAGACGGAAGTATATCACGCGAATCATGACTCACAGACATCATCACAATTGTATCGCATTGAGGTCAAATTGTATGCAGAGTGGCTGGGCCTTAATGCTTCAGTACATGCCAGCAACGGCACTCATTAACGATTTTGCTGCATTCAAAAAATGCCCGGAAAAAAACAGGCAACACAGGTGGCACTGAAGGGGTTAATACACTTATTTTCTGCACCACTCACCCTTCTCGCAGTTAGTTTCCAGTGCTCCAAAACAAACCACAAACATGGCACACAGTACACACATTCCTCTCATTCTAGCTCCTTTCAGTGTTCCACAGAGAGCTATTTGTGTCAAGTTAGTTCCTTTAACAGCGGCAAATATTCGTTATCATTGATTGTGGTTAGGGATAGGAAAAGACCTTACAAGTGGTATGCCACCATAAAACATTGTAAGCCTAATGGATAAAACACTTTAAATTGGTTTATGCTGGTGACAAGTGTTAATAAAACTAATAAAAGGCATGAACTGAAAGGAGCTGAGAAAGGCTACTGTGGGCATCATCAAACAAAGGACCGACGAGAAAGGGAAAATAAATTTAATAAAGAAGAAGAGATTAGTTAGGAACAAAAAGCAAGAAACAATCGTTGTTAGTAGTACTTCTGAGGAAACCTCTTCTTCGGTGTTAGTAGGTACACAACATTTACCTACGACTAATTAACTCAGCAGCAAAATTATGCTTCTTTAAAAACAAAATCCACCTACCTGCAATTTAGATTTATTAACACTTCGCATGTTTCATATGTCGCAGTGTGGTTGATCGAACATACTTGTAAAAAATTATTTTACTGGAAATCCAACAATTTGAAAGCATGTAATCTACGTCTTTCAGGGGGTAGGGTGGGGGCTGTTTTTACAAATCTCACCGGCCGTGACCTTACCATGTCGGGGTCATTGAACCCCCCGGGTCCAGCGACTTCGATGAACTTTCCGTCGTCATCTCCCCAGTAGTCCATGATCTGCACCACCTTGTCCCAGCTATCCTGAATATCCACGTAGTTTCGCCAAAGGTTGCAGTGCTCTTTGATAGCCGTGTAGTTCGGCTGAAAAAGGGCGGGGTATGGTGGGTGGATTTTCTTTACAGAACGCTAGGCTGTCAATGTCAGGCTTTAGGTTATCCTTCAGAAAATAATGGGTTTAGTTTGAGCAAAATCAAGTTTTATTCTTGCAATGTTTGGTGCCATAACAAGTCAAATGTTCATATGTTCATTGTCCGTTAAATGTAACAGAAAAATAATAAAGTTGGGAGCCAGAAACTATGTGTAATTAATTGTGCATGAAACTTCTCTGATAGGTGGTTGTTTTTATGTCCTATGCCAAAGATTCACATAGTACACCTATTCACTAATAGATTACACATTATTCATAAAAAAAAGAATAAGCTTTAAAATAATTCACTTGAAGATATGGTTTTCATGGCTCCACATCAAATAGAAACAAACATTGAGACTTTGGAAAATAAACAGCTAATAAAAATATTTTGACAGTTACATTGCTTTCAAACTAATAGCAAACATGTGGAAATTCTTTTTATGTTCTGATCTGACCCGAGCGCTTAAGTCATACAAAAGTTTCCATATCATAATCTGAGAATTTCTAAACTACATAACTTGAAGGCACGGAAAGGGATAGAAAATTTAAAAAATAACAAAATTTTAAATGTTGGTCTTTGGGCGCATCTCACATAATGGGTACCTTAGAGGGTCCTGTGCAGGCCAAGACCATCGACACTTTTGTGTCGATGGTCACCAAATAGTTATCCAGCAACACTCCCCCCTCCCCCCTCCCCCTCCCCATTCCCTCCACCTCTACCCCTCTCCCTGTATTAAGGCGCTCTTCCGCAGATCCCCAATTTCTACAGTGACAGAATAGTCAAGTTTGACTGTGGTCACTTACTGGAAGGAAGGAAGGAAGATTCAGGTATTAGGTATGTAACTTTTGATTGGTTTCGGCAAAAAGACACTGACCTACAATGCAGACTCCATGACGTTCAGTCTTTAATCGTTTTCCTCATGTCTATACTAAGTAGACATGGGATTGCACCATATGAAAACACTTTATGTCTAAACTACAACTCACACACACACCCCAGTCATATCTATCAGACCACATCCAAAAGGGAAAAGAAAAACGGGACAGTAATAGTAAAAACTAATACACAGAATGTTACAAAAAGCATCAAATGGCTCCAACCCACCTGCGTGCGCATCTCGACCATTCCAACGGAAGTGTCGCCATCTTAGTCCTTATTTGTGTGTAAACAAAGTGAAAATGTTATCTAAATGTGTAAAGAAAACATCCAGATGTTATAAATACAGTTTAGATAAGTTTCGAATTGGAACAGCCAAATACGCAGCATCGATCTGGCATTTTTCAAAAAAAGGTAAGGACTAAGATGGCGGTCTCCCATAATATGGGCGCTCCTTGTGGCCGGATATGACGACACGTGGGTACAAGCCATATACATGTGCCGTAATTTTCTGACTATAAGGCGATACTCCCCCCCCCCCCTCCCCCCCCCCCCCCCCCCCCCCCCCCCCCTCCCCCCCCCCCCCCAGATTCAGACCCCTGTGCCTTACAATATGACTAATAAAATAGTAAAAAAAATATACCCGTAAAATGTGGACTATAAGCCGCTACTTTTTTCCTCAACTTTGGCCCATGTGGCTTATAGACTGATGCGGCTTATCTGTGGATTTTTTTTCCATTCTACATTTATCAGTATGATTAAATCTGTTTCTGGACACATTCTTCAGTCTATTTTGAGCTTCTTTAGACTGGCTTTGGTAATCAATAGATTCAAATCTCATGATTAAAGTGTCTGAGAACATTAAATACAAAATGTTCTGATAGGAGAATTTATATATTTGTGTTGGTTTGTGCACATACAATTTTATCTGCGGCTTATATGTGAATAACCACCTAATATTTTGTCAATTTAAGGGATGCGGCTTATATACAGGTGCGTCTTATAGTCCTCTTTTTTTTAACGGAAATAACAAAATCAAAAATTTGGGTAAATCATTTTCGGGGGGGGGTGCATTATACAAAGGTGCGCCTTATAGTCAGACAAATACGGTGCTGGTGCAAATTCATGTGCAGAAATACAAATCAATATGGTCACACACAAAGGCAAAGGTGACAAGATAAACAAAGCTATGGTTAAACACGTGCAACATAATTTAAATAAAATCCTTACTGGACATGTTGGCACGCAGATACGCATTGAAGCGCAGACAGTTGGCGTTAGTAGCAGAGGGGGGGGGGGGGGGGGGGAAAGAAGAAAGTTACAAAGGCAGAGTGGATCCTCCCTTTAAAGACCTTGAAAATCATCCAAAATAAGGAAATTGAACAAAGGGTGAATACTCTCTTTTCTAATTAACTCCCCTCCACCAAAGTAGATTACGATACCCAATCACCAATTTCGTTATCTCCTCTCTTGGCCTCACTATTTTATTCTTTGACTGCTAGGTGGTGGTATCGTAATCAACTTTGGTGGAGGGGAGTTAATTAGAAAAAGAGAGTATTCACCCTTTGTTCAATTTCGTTATCTCCTCTCTTGGCCTCACTATTTTATTCTTTGATCATCCAAAATAAGGTTTTAAGTGGGAGGGAGTTGCATAAGGGAGGTAATTTTAGTACTTACAAAGAAGGGCAATGTCTCAGAGAAGTAGGTCTTATGTTGGAGGGAGTCTTATAATGGGGGGTGGGGAGGTCTTGTAAGGGAGGTTCCACTGTAGTAAAAGATTTGAGTATAGCTGGATATCTGAGGTCACCACTCGTCTTTTTCAAGAGGAGCCCATCCACCATCTTGGGGTAGCATCCAACTAGTGTTTCTCACCAGTTTAAATTGGATATCGTCGCTGTCCGACGCTAACCGTGTATTTACACAATCAGTGATTTTACAGGAGCATCAAAAAACATATTGTCGACTGCTACAAAGTCAATCCCCATTTGATATACGCTTGACCCTTCTTCTTTACCGATGAGTAAACATGTGACACAATGTTGATTATTTTCGTGATAATTCAGTTACACGGTTAGTCACAAAGTTAGTGCATTGTTCTCACAATGGGAGATACGACAGCTGCCGGCAGTTACACGATTAGCGTGACCAGTTACACGCTTATCGCGTCAAAACCAGCAACAACCCGCCACATACAGATTATTTCCGTGGTATCATGTGACAAACATTTTCATTGGTCGCAGACACAAGAATATTTAGTTTCAGTAAAAAAATCTATTTTTGTCCATTTTGTAGATACAAAGCGTCGGACAGCGACGATATATATTATCCCAAGATGGCTGCTATGACAACAGCTGATATCCAGCTATACACAAAGGCATGTACAAAAATGCACAGCATTAGCAATGCTAATTACATGGGTGAAAGTAAGACATTCTCTCAATCCTGAAAATGACACGTTTCAATGTTCTCTGAATCTTCCCAATCCTGAAAAGGTGACCGCATTAAAAATAATTTCCAATGTGTGTGTGTATGTGTATTCAGGATGGGCGTTAGAATTGCAAGTCTATCATCTTCTTTTAATCTGCCATCCATTTTGGCAGCGTTTGACTTCATAAGACTGTGGATCTGGATGACAAGACGGCCAATCCTGATGACTCTTTCTATCAGACTTTTCAATCCTGATTTCAAGAGCATGCCTGAACTACTTGAACCCATGTTGTTGTCAAACACACAGGAAAAGATGTGGGGAAATACCCAGAAATGCAAAGATAGACCGTCACCCAGCGAAACAGCACAAGTATGTTCAAAGAAACAAGCAAAAAACACACACAAATTAATCAACAAATAAAGTGAATCTGTTACAGACTAAAAATCACAAGAAGTTTTGCACAGAGCACAAAATGTATGCTTCTTTCGGACTGTCAACTTTTTAAAAGCGAGTGGTGCGGAATTTTGTTCAGGCGATTCAATGACAATCCTTACTAACAACACTATGGATATATCTATTTATCATAAAATTCAACAAATCCAAAAGCCACTTTGTTTTAAATGTTGCTTTCATTTTCATTTTCATCTTTCAACTGTCAAAATAAATTCTTCAATTTTTTGGTTTAATTTAATGTTGTTGTTTTTAAAAAAATTACATATGAAGAGAATTGATAATGTAAACCACGACCGACATCATTGTTTTCATAATAACATAAAGCAGTGCTAGCATTATTGAGGCATCTCCCGACAAAGCTCAGTTAATTTTTCATTCTCATACATATACACAAACGCACGCACATACATGTAAACACACACATGGACAAACAAAGCGAATCACATGCACAAATTCATCATTTGTCTAATACATGAATCAAATCATACATAACATTAACAGAAACCATAATAATAAAATATACACAGTCTAAAAAATAGTCTATTCAAAAACATCATCTGAGAATCTTGTGAACAATTTCCACAGGTTTTTAAGAACATTTTTTAAAACGTAAAGTTAACACGCTATGTTCATGAAGAACATAACCTGATTTACGGAAACACAAATATTTTTTCTCTTATATGGTTATAGCGCATGCAAGATGCCTATAATTACAATAGTTGATATTATATTAGAAGACCTTCATTTCCTGGTACTTTTGATTACACTTATTAATCAATAAACACACACACACACATGCGCATGCACACACACACTGACACACACGCGCATGCACACACACACACACTGACAAGACATTTTTATTAAAACAAAGAAAGTACTACAGTGACAGTAAGACGGGCTATACATTAATCACAGCAGCGTCAGGGCATCCCATTCACATATTTCGATGAAAACAAAAACCCACAGCGAACTAGCAAGCACTACATGCATGCAAATTCTTACACCACTCCATAGATATCGCCTTTATTTTCTAGCAAATGTTGACAGGTTACACAAACATAACATGAACATGGATGCAACTGGAGAAAATCCAAAAACAGGCATGGCAGGGGTCCAGGGCCCCTGTTGGGGGGTCAGGGGGGGCAACGCACTCCTGAAGCTGAAGAAAAAGCAAAATCATACTCAATTTGAAGCTTATTCCAGGCTTGGAAAGTGAGAATTCAACACTTTTTCCCCTTGAACTTTGAATCAATTTTTGGTAAAGGGTCAAGATGTGCCACCCCCCCTACCTATCTCGGTTAATTGTATTTTTCCGTTATTGCCTTTCTTACCATACATAAAGCTGTATTTTAGGAACATTTTTAGGCTAATAACCTTTTTGGAATACTAACCCTAACCCTAACCCTAACCCTAACCCTAAACCTACCCCCCACCCTATAAGACGGAAAAACGCAACGAACCACAACTGTGACAAATCGCGGTGTGTACTGCAGTACATAGTGGGGGTTAGGGTTAGGTTTAGGGGTAGGGTTAGGGTTAGGGATAGGGTTAGTATTCCAAAAAGGTAATTAGCTAAAAATGTTCCTAAAATACAGCTTTATGTATGGTAAGAAAGGCAAAAACGGAAAAATACAATTAACCGAGAAATGCATTTTTATTTGTGGTCAAAATGTTGAGAAACAGGCGCCGCCTGGTATCCAAGGCAAGGTTGCATCCATGCTTGAATACTGCTTAAAACGTTACAACACAATCACACGACACTTTTGCACAGTTCATCCTTGCAACATGTACAAAACACAATCTCCAATGATAATGCTCAATTTGGACATGAAACTGTCACCCTTTGGGGTGACGTAAAGCCCAGCAATTTTGAAATAACCAATCATAATCCATCATGATCAGCTAAAAAAAATAAAAAAATATATCGCATGCAAAAGATCTGCATGGGCCCTCAAACATAAAAAGGAGAATGTCCTAAGTCATTAACCCTTTCACCGCCGATGTCGCATTTTTGCACCACAATGGTTTAACTAACATCCATGTCACTAAAAAGCATAAAATCAGGGCCTGTTATCTGAAGACCTTATTGTCGTGATTTTGGGAGATATGCCTAATGTTATACATGTTACAGAGAAATTCGCAATATTGCAGGGGTAAGATTAATGGTATGTTTTGGCTAAGAAATGGCTGGCGGCAAAAGGGTTAAAGGTAAAGCTACGAAACTCGTCAAATATTTATATCTGGTCACCATTTTTCTGGATGAAGAATCTTCAAAACGAAAATCAATCGCCCATAATTCTTAGCTCCTGGTTTTCTTCCCCTAACTAACTTTCATTTTCTTCAGCAGGGTGTAATCTTAACTGTAATTCTGGTTACAATTTTAACCCTTTCACTGCCTGCCCCGTGTCTACTACGGCACTATGCTGTACGCCTATAACCCTGTCTACCATGGGGCTGTTTGCACTATGCTGTACGCCTATAACCCTGTCTACTACGGCACTATGCTGTACGCCTATAACCCTGTCTACCATGGGGCTGTTTGCACTATGCTGTACGCCTATAACCCTGTCTACTACGGGGCTGTTTGCACTATGCTGTACGCCTATAACCCTGTCTACCACGGGGCTGTTTGCACTATGCTGTACGCCTATAACCGTGTCTACTACGGGGCTGTTTGCACTATGCTGTACGCCTATAACCCTGTCTACTACGGCACTATGCTGTACGCCTATAACCCTGTCTACCATGGGGCTGTTTGCACTATGCTGTACGCCTATAACCGTGTCTACTACAGGGCTGTTTGCACTATGCTGTATGCCTATAACCGTGTCTACTACGGGGCTGTTTGCACTATGCTGTACGCCTATAACCCTGTCTACCATGGGGTGTTTTCTTCATCGAATTTTGAGCGAGTTAAATGGGAGAAAACACTATGAACTGTTCCACTCTTCGAAAAATGTAAATCAACAGTTTTTTCCCTTTTACATCTTCTTGTGTTCTTGTGACATCAACAAAAGAATGAGCAGAGGACAGGTCAGTGAAGCAACCCTCCGAAGGCCAAATTTGGCTTGGCACACAGCAAAACAAAAAATCCATTATCCCTGAAGAGTGTGGAATTCTTAACACTAAACAGTATCTAAACCTCTATCATCTACAATTGGTGCTAATGGTGGTTCAAATATGAAGGGTGGGGTAAGGGAGTTGGAGTTGGGGGGGGGGGGGTGGGAGAAGAAAAAAAGAGAGAAAAATGGTGAGGAGGAAAAAGAAAACTTTAGACAATTATTTTAAATCTGTGCCTTTCATCATTTCAAATTGAGAGAGAGAGATTGAGAAAGAGAAACAGAGAGATACAGAGAGACATACGGTGAATAATCATTAATGTGAGTGTGCGTGTGACATGTTTGATTTGTCCACATTTCAATTTTTTATTTACATACACATCCCATGAAGTCTGCATTGCATTGTGGAAATACTTCACTGGAAAATACAACACTCCATTCCACAGGAACAAGAACTTCAAGCAACAAACGCACATCTCTTCTCCTCAGTTCCAAACAAACCTCTTATTTGCACATACAAAAAGAAAACAGTGGGTGTGTGATGAACGCAATCTTGTTATTCCTGAAAACAGGGAGTTATACCTGCAGATATAAATCTCAGAGACGCCTTCTCTCTGCCAACAGATATGAAATAACATCTTTTATGGGGGTAACATTCTGAACGGTCACAGCCCAAGGATACTACCATCTTGAAACAAATAGAGTGGGCTGATAGTATCCCCTGACTTTTCATCCCCTTGAAATGAAGGTTGCCCTAAAAACAAGTCACTAGAAAATTGAAAACGACTTTGAAAAAGACGCAAAGAAGCTTCACCTTTGGATGAAATCCTCTTTGCGTTATCGGATATTTTCACGGGAAAAAGAAATCCTGCACCAAAGACCAACATTTGGAAAGGAGAAGAAATCCTCTTTGAGGGGAGGGGGGGGGGGAGTGAAGGGGGGGTGTTGTCAGTGCAGTCACCTGCTGTCCCTGGCCGGTGATGTAGGCGGGCCAGCTACAGGAATACAGCATGGGTCGGCCTGTGGCGTTCAGGAAGGAACCCATGATGGGGTACCCTTCACACAGCCCACACCAACAACATGTCAACACAGCTACAAAAAAGACTTAGGACAAAACTCAGGTAAAGCCCTCCTACTAGCCTGTTGGCGGCATTGTCATGAAATAATGATTCAGCGTGTCTTGGGTTAAGCATTAGAAGGCAAAGCCCAACCTCCTCCATTGCCTTTATCTCCCCCAAAACCAAGTCAGCTACCCATTCACAGCCGGGTGGATTGAGCAGTGTGCATTTCCACAAGGGCATAACACCATACTGAGCAGGATTCAAACACCCAACCTGCGCGGCAATCTTTCAGATTACAAGACAACGGCCTTACCCACTGGGCCACGGCGCTTTCTGAAAACCGAACACCAGGCCTGCAAGCCTTCGGATTACAACACAGCAGCCTTAACCATAGAGCTTTCTGAAAACCGAACACCACAGCAAACATAACATACACACACATAAAAGACACAAGACAGCTCTGATGGTGTGTGCCTTCGTCCAAGTGTCTCCTCCGCTTTGTCACAACTCCTAAACAAATGTTTCATAATAAGGAAATCTGTTGATAAATTTACAAGAACTCACAGTTAATTAATAGAGAGTTCCCTACCTTCGCTCATTTTCATCACAGGAAGAAGATTTTGAGCTGCAATCATTTTCAATATCTTCTATGCATACTTCATTTTCCTCAACAGCCTGTGAATGTTAATCATCACTTTTAATTATACTTCTGGTGCTGTAGTCATGACTGCATCTTAGACAGTCAACACAGGTGGTAGTATGTAAATTAGACTAAAGTCCCAAACCGATTGGCTGTTTAGCCTAATTTACATACTAATCCCCGTTTTGACTTGATCATATACCTATATTGATACAAATTTGGGACTTTCCTGGTGTTGCACTGCCTCCAGGATCGTTCCCACCATCTTTATCTCTACTACTAACTAATGTCCCATATGTGTCTGTTCCAGACCGGGGAGGACGTGAAACAGATTTCCATCCTGTTTTGACTGTTTAAAACGCACTCATGACTGCATTCCCTGAGCATGTTCTCTGGTCATAATGGATGCCCTGACGCTGCCTCTTGATTCAGTGTTTGGTTGTAATTAACGAATTGCGACGATACCACCTTGAAGCCGTGCGCCCATTCGTACAGCGGCCATTCGCACGAGTACAGCATGGGTCGTCCCGTTTTGTTCAGGTAGAACTGCATGATGGGATAGCCTGTCACCATGATGAGAACAACACTCTGCTCAACGTATTGCCATTCACCATGTCAGGTTGTTGGACTCGTTTTTGCATTCCACAAATATCAACGATGTGAAATGAACATTTTAAAAGAATGATTTTGTAAACTGAAATACTTGGCACTTGGGCTTTTCTTTCCAATGATGCAATCATCAGACTAAAATATTAGACCTATTGCACTAATTAGATCCAATCATAATTGTGCGTGCTTATGCAGGCACAATGTGAACCCCACAAAATAACAAACGTGTGTTTAATTTAAACCAGTATTTCAGTCGAAATAGACTGAAAAACTGCAACAGCCACAACAACAACTTCATTATGACAATGACAAGACAACCATAACAATGATGATTGCGATCGTGTTGATGATGACGATGACGATAATGACAATGATAATGATGATGACGATGATAATTTGCCTATGCGCATGTTCTTCCCATCAGAATTATATACGTTAATCTCGAGTATTTTTCATCTCTCAGTGTGCAAATATCATCTTATATTGACGATGATGATGGTGATGATGATGATGTAATAATGATGATGATGATGTGACGATGATGATGATGAAAATAATGATGATGATGGTGATGATGATGATGATGATGATGACAATGACAATGATGGTGGTGATGATGATGTAATAATGATGAGGATGTTGATAATAATGATGATAGTGGGGATGATGGTGATGATGATGATGATGATGACAATAGTGATGATGATCACGATAATGGTGGTGATGATGATGATGATGTAAAAAAATTTTTTTGTAATAATGATGAGGATGTTGATGATAATGATGATAGGGGTGATGATGATGATGATTATGATGATGATGATGACAACGACGATGATGATGATGACGACGACAATGATGATGATGAGAATAAAGATGATGATGACAACTATTATTAATAAAAACTTTTACCGATGTGCATGTCCTTGGGATCGGAATTGCAGCCGTCAAACTTGAGCATGTCGACCTCCCACTCGGCGAAGGTATTGGCATCCAGCTGCATGTAGAACTCAGAGCCGGGGTACTTGGCGCACGTCTCCGACCCAAAGTCCTCGTAGATACCCAGCTTCAGCCCTCGGTCATGCATCTGGCGGCATCAAAGAAGCACAGACAAAACAACCTTACCTTTCTTAAACTCTTCTCTTCTAGCGCCATGCATTTTTTGTATTCTCTTTGGTTGTACATTGCATCTCGACCGACAAGAGGGGAGTAACTATTTTTTTTTTTTTCGAGCCAAATATGTGAGTTTTGTACCGTTTTGTACAGTATCTCACTGCAATAATGCACCACCACCATCATCATCATCGTCATCATCATCATCATCACAGAGTGGCACAGTGGTAACGAGTTCGCTTCGTGTCAAATTGAAGAAACTGTGACATAAGAGCTCTCTGAAAGTAGACAAACACATGGCAGGGTGCTTGGCAGTGAATGCCTTTGTATTTGGTGGGAGTGTAGAGTGATGTTGTCAGTCCCCACTCCCCACACATGCTAAAAAAAAATGCACATGCACACTGATACACACTATCAGTGATAGTATAACACACAGTACACCACACTGTCTCTCCCTCTCTCTGTTCACTCACATATGTGGCCACGCACACACACACACATTAATACACACTATCACACACAGCACAGCACACTGTCTCTCTGTTCACTCACATATTTGGACAGAGCCTTAATGCCACTAGGGAAGCGCTGAGGGTCGGGTCTGAGCTTCCCAGTGTCTGGATCCCTCTGTTTGTCCAACCAGCAGTCATCGATGTTGATGTACTCATAGCCCAGATCCTTCAGGCCTAGCTCTACCACCTTGTCCGCTTGGGTTTTGTACAGCTTCTCACTGAAATAATATCATCATCATCATCATTATCACCATCATCATCGATGTTGATGTACTCATAGCCCAGATCCTTCAGGCCTAGCTCTACCACCTTGTCCGCTTGGGCTTTGTACAGCTTCTCACTGCAATAATATCATCATCATCATTATCACCATCATCATCGATGTTCATGTACTCATAGCCCAGATCCTTCAGGCCTAGCTCTACCACCTTGTCCGCTTGAGCTTTGTACAGCTTCTCACTGCAATAATATCATCATCATCATTATCACCATCATCATCGATGTTGATGTACTCATAACTAGATCCTTCAGGCCTAGCTCTACCACCTTGTCCGCTTGGGCTTTGTACAGCTTCTCACAGCAATAATATCATCACATCATCATTATCACCATCATCATCGATGTTGATGTACTCATAACTAGATCCTTCAGGCCTAGCTCTACCACCTTGTCCGCTTGGGCTTTGTACAGCTTCTCACTGCAATAATATCATCATCATCATCATTATCACCATCATCATCGATGTTGATGTACTCATAGCCAAGATCATAATATAGAGTTATCATCATCATCACTGTTACTGCTGTTGTCACCATCATCACCATTATCATCATCATCGTGATATTCATCATCATTATCATCATCGTCATCAAACATCACCAATGTCATTACCTGTTTACCACCATCACCATCATCATCATAAAAAATATCCCTACATTACTTTGTATTCGTGTGCGAGCGTGCACATGCGCACGCACACACAAACACACACACAGTGACACACTGTTTTGAAAATCTTTTTTAAAAAATGTAATAGAACATCTGTTTGTACATTTACAAAATTGGTATGTCAAGAGTAAAATTAAATGTTATGCATGCATTGAGCTTAAAATGCACAATCAACACACATCTTGCATAAAACATTAACCGATTTCATGTTCAACTCAAGCTGTCACTGACTCACTCTCACACACAAGCTGCAATGATTCACAGCTGACTAACAGTTGACTAATGTTTCTTCTTGGAATTTTCATATTGTAACTATTTTACTCTTGCATGATTGTTAGTGTGTGTGTGTGAGAATGTGCATGCGTACGTGCGTTCATGTGTGTGTGTGTGCCTGTGTGCATGCATGTGTGCACGTGCATGTGTGTGTGTGTGTGTGTGCGTGTGCGTGCGTGTGTGCATGTGTATGAGAAAGAAATAGAACGGTGCATGCAAGCATCATGTATATATATTTTAATTTCTAATGATTTATTATTTGTTTGCCTTTAATGTTCTTGTTATCAATGCAAAGCGCACTGAGCTCATGTGAGAAAGAGCGCTATATAAATTCCCATTATTATTATTATTATTATTAATACTATTTTTCAGTGGTGTGTGTGGCTATTAATAATAGCCACACACACCACTGAAAACACTTTTATCTAAATCAGTAAATTGATTGACTGGGGTTAGAAACATTAAACAGGCCATATCATGGATAATCACAGTCGTCTCCATTTATAATTTTCAACTCACATAATGACAACCATTTTCATGTCATGCTGAAACAAACGAGCAGCATAGGACGCTGATTTCACCGCACCTGACATTCTTAGTTGGGGGTAGTGAGAGAGAGAGAGAGGGGGGGAGGACTCATCTCCCTCCATCTCTCTCTCTCTCACTACACCCAACTAAGAATATCATGCGCTAAGCCCCTACTGGTTTGATTGCCCCCCTGGCGGTGAAATCAGCTTCCTAAGTTGACCATTAACCCTTTCGCCGCCAATGTCGCATTTATGCACCAAAATGGTTTAACACCCATGTGACTAAAAGGCATCATATCAGGGCCTGTTATCCGAAGACGACATTTTCTTAATTTGGGGAGGTAAGGATAGGCCTGATGCTATACATGTCACAAAGGAATTCCCAATATTGCAGATAATTTGTTTTCTTGCCCAGTTAAATTTCATGACATTTTTTTTTGGCTGAGAAATTGCTGGCGGTGAAAGGGTTAAAGTGTAAAGTATCTTGTGTCAGTCAGATCACTAATTTTAAAACCATTTCATTTTCCCCTGTACCTGATGCAACTGTCGGGGAAACGCACGCAGTCGGTAACGCAGCGGAAGCGTTCCCATGACAACCAGCCCATGGGGGGCGTGCGCGCCAGACCGTTGTCCAGACCAGAGGTCACTCCCAGCAGAAACGCCAAAACTAACACTGGAACCATGGTGATCTTAATCTGTAGAAGAAAAAGTGTCTGTAGTAACAGTAGCATAAGTACCATGGTGACCTGCTACAGACATGAGGTGAGAAGGCAAAACAAAGGGTTCTCTGTAGAATCATAGAAGAGTGACAAAATATTTTATACTACATCATACATGTAGTTACACCTGTGCTCTGCACGGGTCCAGAATAATGCAAAGATAAGTTATTCAATGTTACATTGATAGAACATATTTACTCTGTGAATGGAAGAGAGTTCCCCGTACCACATAGTAAAGAATAAAGATGCAATACTGGAAGCAATTTGAGCAAATTTGGCGTGACTTAGTGACAAACTTTATTAGCACTGTTCAGTCTGTTGTCACAGAGAGAGAGAGAGAGAGAGAGAGAGAGAGAGAGAGAGAGAGAGAGAGAGAGAGAGAGGGAGGGAGGGAGGGAGGGAGGGAGGGAGGAGGGAGGGAGGGAGGGAGGGAGGGAGGGAGAGAGAGAGAGAGAGAGAGAGAGAGAGAGAGAGAGAGAGAGAGAGAGAGAGAGAGAGAGAGAGAGAGAGATTAACTTCTCATCCTTTCGTTCGTATTATATCATTATAATATTGCATTGTTATCCATACTTTGGATGGCAGCTGCTTTGAAAGGATGCAGAAGAAAACTTGAAATTAGAACTTACAAAGGATTTGTTGTGGTTTTTTCTTAAAAAAAAACCAAAAAACTCAAGTGGTAGTTATTATTAAAAAAAAAAAAGAGAGAAGAAAGAGAGAGAGAGAGAGATAGAGAGAGAGAGAGAGAGAGAGAGAGAGAGAGAGAGAGAGAGAGAGAGAGAGAGAGAGAGAGAGATGTTGCTATTTTATTTTAAATTATACTTGTATCCTCCGTGGCCCAAAGGGGGTCAAAGGATTGACATTGTGATTCTTGATTCTTGTTTTAACATACCCGTGCATGTTCAGTTAATCGTAAATAACCCGCTGTCCCATAACTTCTACTAACAGCCTACTAACTAGCCCTAACTTCCCTATTCATATTTTGCTTGGTCAAAGACTCACGAACACCCTTTGCTTGAAAGCAACGTATAAAGTATTCAACCTGCTGCTATGAACAAGCCTCCCCTCATATTTTCATAATACGAACGAAATAAGATTTGACGTCCTCTCGGCCTGGGATGGCATATAATGGGACACTGTTTTGTTAGAGATCATGGAAACGAGTACAAACAATACGACACAAAACGGGAACAACATAAAAACAAGTGCAACGCCGAGCGGCTGCAAAGTCCCCTCGCAGCATCGCCGAGCTACTCCGAAATCGGAATGTGTCGGCTGTACACATACATAAAAACGCATCAAAACAGCACGTAACTACATAAAAAGAGTGACAAAATATTTTATACTACATCATACATGTAGTTACACCTGTGCTCTGCACGGGTCCAGAATAATGCAAAGATAAGTTATTCAATGTTACATTGATAGAACATATTTACTCTGTGAATGGAAGAGAGTTCCCCGTACCACATAGTAAAGAATAAAGATGCAATACTGGAAGCAATTTGAGCAAATTTGGCGTGACTTAGTGACAAACTTTATTAGCACTGTTCAGTCTGTTGTCACAGAGAGAGAGAGAGAGAGAGAGAGAGAGAGAGAGAGAGAGAGAGAGAGAGAGAGAGAGAGAGAGAGAGAGAGAGAGAGAGAGAGAGAGAGAGAGAGAGAGAGAGAGAGAGAGAGAGAGAGAGAGAGAGAGAGAGAGAGAGAGAGAGAGAGAGAGAGAGAGAGAGAGAGAGAGAGAGAGAGAGAGAGAGAGAGAGAGAGAGAGAGAGAGAGAGAGAGAGAGAGAGAGAGAGAGAGAGAGAGAGAGAGAGAGAGAGAGAGAGAGAGAGAGAGAGAGAGAGAGAGAGAGAGAGAGAGAGAGAGAGAGAGAGAGAGAGAGAGAGAGAGAGAGAGAGAGAGAGAGAGAGAGAGAGAGAGAGAGAGAGAGAGAGAGAGAGAGAGAGAGAGAGAGAGAGAGAGAGAGAGAGAGAGAGAGAGAGAGAGAGAGAGAGAGAGAGAGAGAGAGAGAGAGAGAGAGAGAGAGAGAGAGAGAGAGAGAGAGAGAGAGAGAGAGAGAGAGAGAGAGAGAGAGAGAGAGAGAGAGAGAGAGAGAGAGAGAGAGAGAGAGAGAGAGAGAGAGGGGGGGGGGGTTATGAAACACAGGTTCGGCATTCTTCGTGTTTTCCTAGATTCAGCAATTTCCAACACAGCTTGAGATGACACAACATTTCTTGAAAATTTCATACATTTTGCCTTCAAAATCAAATTTCCAAAGCAAAATTTTGAACCAGACATAGCGGAATCTCGTCTCAACACGTTCTTTTGGAACTGTATGGCAAGCAAAAGTCCGACATTTACGTCAAATTACGCAGTATCTGAGTTTGTATGTTCTTTTACACTTCGGGCCTAAGCGTATTAAACTATTATATTATTATACTAGATACATATATTATGTTGCACTTCTTCTTCCAGTTGAGTGCCCACAATCAACTCACTGATTCATTGGCACTATTACCGGTTGAGATTATAGGTCTTCTTCTTTCTTCTTCTTTTCCCTATAGCAGCCACAGTCACTACTGACTATTATGTCGCTGTAAATATTTGGGAGGTTCTACGGGAATGCGCAAGACAACAAATTATCAAGAAGAAGAAAGTGGACAGGAGAAAAATAAGAAAAATAGAAAGCTTGGCCCAGCCAGCCAGGTCCCGCTGATCGGTCCCAAACATGATACCGGGCCAAGCGAGAGAATGACCCAGCCAGCCAGGTCCCGCTAATCAGGCCCCAACGTGATGCCGCGTCATTGGGAAGAATAAAATAAAGGAAAATTAACAAAAATATATTAAAATAATGAACTAAAGAAAATAAAGAAAAAGAGAGAAGGGAGTGTAGTTATTGTGATTTGGAGACCCAGGACACAAAAGTGCCCAAGGTCTTCGCCTCAACAGCCTGTTCTGGGAGGTTGTTTCATGCCTTGATGGTACGTGGCAGGAAACTTGTTTGCCTGTATTGAGTGCGGTAGTAGGTCAGGGCCAGCTGCTTGGGGTGTGCTCGACGTTGGCGCTGTGGTGCTGGAGCCAGCTTCTCTCTTACAGTCTTCATAGTGACCAGATTGTTTTGGATCTTGTAGAGCCTGGCTAGTCTCGCTGTTTCCTTTCGTTCTTGCAGGGTGGGCCACTTCATCTGCTCTATCATGGAGGTCACACATGACGTATTCCTGAAGCGGCGCAGGGTGAATCTTGCAGCTCTCCTTTGGACCGCTTCAATTTTGTCGACAAAAACCTAGTTTTGTGACCCAGCCAGTTAGGTCTCCCTGTGGATCCATAACGTGATGCCGTGTCAGACACTGAGACAGGAACAACTAAGCTAAAAATAAAATCTTTTGATGACTTTCAATAAAGACCCCTCCCTCACGGTTTGTTCTGTCCCTAACTACTACTACTACTACTACTACTTATAAGACCTCATTTGGATGATTTTTGAAGGTCTTATAAGGGAGGTTCCACTGTACGTGTATGCTGAGTAAATCAAGTGATGAGACTCAGGGTGTTTGTGACTTTGTCTCAGAGTCAATGTATATCATTATATCATATATGCGTGCATGTATGGATGCAGGAGTGTGAGTGTGAGTGTGTGTGTGTGTGTGTCCAGACTTTAGCCTATCTTCTTCTTCTTCATCTCCTTAGGCAGCCAACTTCAACAGGCTGAAGGTTCTGCTGCACTTTAGGGGGTAGTACGAAAAAGAGAAAAATAGCAAAAGCAGAGTACAAAGCGAAATGATAACATTATGGGGAAATAGAAAGAAATAAATCATTGCAAGATAGTCAGGAAATAACTGAAGTATTTACAGATACACAGTTTACTATGTAGAAAGAATTAATGAAATTTAAAACCGAAAAAAGTTAGTTGGATATGTATGTGAAGATTTGATTTGGGAGGGGTGGATGGAGGGGGGTTGGGGTGGGTGGGTGATTTGATAGAGAGAAAGACGAGTTAAAGGTCATGCCTGACCGTTAAATGTCCACGGTTTCATAACTAAATAGAATAGCACTCACTATCAAAAGCTCTCAATGCTCACCTTCTTTTGTGCACAGTTGCAGACGACTTCCAACAAGAACTTCCTTGCTTTCGACGGTGTGCAGTCAGGTACGCGTGATCATGTGATTAGTTGATCATGTGACCTTCACTTCACTTCCGGTCGTCTGCTTCATGTGTTGACGCCCAGGCAACTTTCACAATCGGTTGGACCTTTTTGTGGAAGTTTTGGTGTGATGGTAAACCCAGAATTTATTGCAATTTGCCTTCTTGGTGTTCCTGGTTTAAGTGCATTTGGCCAGTACTTAGGTGACTATATCATTCCCAAACTCTTGATCTTTCTACTGTGACAGAATTGAGAATAGACAGTCAAGTTTGACTGTGGACTGTGGTCACTTACAGTTACAGTTACAACACTCACTAGGCCTACACTGTGAGTCACACTGAGTTACAGGAAGGAAGGAAGGAAGAAAGAAACACAGTGCTTATAGAATCGTCAACATGATTGTGTCATTGTGTGTGTGTGTGTGTGTGTACATGTGTATGTATGTGTACACATGCATACTGTGCTCAAGAGAAGAAGATGTGTGTGTGACTGTGTGTGTTTATCCTGTCAGTTTTTTTAATTATTCAAAATCATTGCGATGCGAATGAGTTAAAATGAAAAGGACTCCACTGTGTGTGTTACAGATCCTGATCAACAAATCAAAACCAATGTCCCTTTTGCTCGTTTTCACTTTTCTGAGCGGCGGCTGTATCGTGAGCACTATGGCTCGCAACAACGGCCTGGCCTTGACCCCGCCTATGGGCTGGTTGTCGTGGGAACGCTATCGCTGCGAAACTGACTGCAAGAAGTTTCCCAATAGCTGTGTGGAGTGAGTTTCATGCTGATAAAAGTACTGTGGAACCTTCAAAAATCATCCAAAATGAGGTCTTATAACTAAATATAAGGGAGGGGTATTATAAGGGAGGTAATTTTAATACTTGCAAAGAAGGGCAATGTCTCGGAGAAGTACTTAAGTAGGTCTTATGTGGGAGGGAGTCTTATAATGGGAGGTCTTATAAGGGAGGTTCCACTACAGTCTACAGGTACAAGTACAAATCTGATTCATCTTCACTGTTTTCCTACCTCTCCTCTTCTGGCACTGGTATATTCTCTCTCTGAGTCTGAGACGAGAGTGAGACTGTCTTAAGGGCCCGCTACACTACATACAATTTGCTGTCAATGCAATGCGATTGTGACGATGTGAGTCATGATTCGCATGAAATTCATGCATTGGGTCTACTTGAGTATTCATCAGGAGCGAAAGTAGTAGAATTATATTTAGACGAAAGTATTTTGAGACGAAAGCATCGTCACAATCGCATTGCGTTGACAGCGAGCCGTTTGTAGTGTTTACTGTAGCAGTCCCTTTACTCTTCCTCTCCCTCTCCCTCTCTCCCTCTCTCTCTCTCTCTCTCTCTCTGAGTCTCTCTCTCTCTCTCTCTCTCTCTCTCTCTCTCTCTCTCTCTCTCTCTCTCTCTCTCTCCATCGTATCTTCGATCTCTCTTGCCATCCCTATGTTTCTCTCTGTTGTTTTTCTATGTGCCTTTCCCTTTATCCCTATGTGTCTGGCTTTTCTATCTTTCTTTCTTTACTCCGGCAATGCCTCTGATTTTCTTCCTTGTCCTGTTTCCTGCCTTAAAACTATGTTCCCCACATTGTGTGTGGGTGTGTGCGCGCGTGTGTGGGTGTGTGCGGAAGCATGTGCGTGTTGTGGCTATGTGCATGTTTTTGATAATTAATATTGTAGTAGTTTATGATCTATGTATTTATTGAAATTGTGAAGCATCGTGAGCTCATGAGAGAAAGGGCACTCTGTAAATGTTAATTATTATTATTATTAACCAAGGACTTGCTCATCAAGTGTTTTAAAGCAAGACAGTTAAATGAATGCATGTACCCAGTGTATGTGAGACGATGGAGAATAAAGAGCGATGGAGAATAAAAGAGAAATACTGAGCCACAACTGAAATTTTCTTGGTTGTAAAATGACTCACTTCTAAAGTTCAACGAAAATCACTCATTTTGTAGGAAAAAAAAGAAACATACCGTATTGTTTGCAGTATAAGGCGCACCTTCATATAATGTGCACAGCAAATTTTACACAAAATTCAGGTTTTGTTATGTATTATCTTACTAGTCATATTATAAAGCACAGGGGCCTGAGTCTGGGGTGGAAAAGTATCACCGTATAATCCGAAAAATGCAGTATTCATCAAGCTGTCAATTTTATGCATGTTTCAGTGAGAACCTGTACCGGTCAACGGCGGACCTGATGGTGAGTGAGGGTTACCGTGCCGCAGGCTATCAGTACGTGCACATTGACGACTGCTGGGCCCACAGTCAGCGCGACAGTCAGGGACGACTGCAGCCAGACCCCGCCCGGTTCCCCCACGGAATCAAGGCTCTGGCAGACTATGTGAGGGAACAGGCAGCTAGTTTTTTGTTTGTTTGTTGCTTAAGGTTGGTTTTGTTTTTTGGTCTCATCTTTTGGGGCCTTACAGTGGTTCATTTTGATTCCCAACACGCAGCCACATTCCTCGGTTTGTCGGCTTGCAGAATCCGAAACCAGCAGTCCAATAGGAGCAAATCTATGTACAGTGGAACCTCCCTTATAAGACCTCCTGCTATGAGACTCCCTCCCACTTAAGACCTACCATATTTTATAAGGCGCACCCCCCAAATTTAACACATAATTCAGATTGTGTTACTCTTTTTTCTTACTATGTTATCAGTCATGTTATAAGGCTCAGGGGTCTCACTCAGGGAGAAAAGTATCACTTTATAGGCCGTAAAATACGGTACTTCTCTGAGACATTCCCTTCTTTGTAAGCATTAAAATTACCTCCCTTCTGCAACTCCCTCCTACTTAAGACCTCATTTTGGATTATTTTTGAATGTCTTATAAGGGAGGTTCCACTGTAGTATGTTTGGTCGTCAGGAGGCAACCACCAGAGGAGACACTGCACTGCTGGTGAGTCACTTCCGTGGAGCTCAGTGGAGCCTGTTCTGAGCTAGCATACGCAGAACACCACCTACTAAGCTCTTACTGACGATGATGATGACAATACAAATGATGATGACGATGATGATAAAAATGATGAGATGATTATGACAACGATAACAATGATGATGATGATGACAACGATGATAACAGTGAGGATGGTGATGACGACAATAATGATGATAACAATGATGATGATGATGATAACAATAATGATGATTGTAATGATGATGATGACGATGATAACAATAATGATGATGATGATGATAACAATGATGATGATGGTGATGACAGATTCACAGCAAAGGCCTCAAGCTGGGTATCTACACGGACATAGGCTACGGCACCTACACAGGTCTACCTGGCTCAGAGTTTATTTCATAGCAACGATGATGATGATGACGATGATATCAATGATGATGATGGTGATAACAATAATGATGATGATGATGACCATGGTGATGACAGATTCACAGCAAAGGTCTCAAGCTGGGTATCTACACAGACATAGGCTACGCCACCTGCA
This sequence comes from Phymorhynchus buccinoides, assembly GCA_017654935.2. Classification (NCBI taxonomy): domain Eukaryota; kingdom Metazoa; phylum Mollusca; class Gastropoda; order Neogastropoda; family Raphitomidae; genus Phymorhynchus; species Phymorhynchus buccinoides. The sequence goes on along the minus strand of CM065692.1, from coordinate 50,287,692 downwards.
CCGGTCTACCTGGATCAGAGTTTATTTCATAGCAACGATGATTACGATATCAATGATGATAAGATGATGACGATGATAACAATAATGATGATGATGACGACGATGATGACAACAATGATGATGACAATGATAACTATAATGATGATGGTGATAACAATGATGACGATGGTGATGACAGATTCACAGCAAAGGCCTCAAGCTGGGTATCTACACAGACATCGGCTACGCCACCTGCACCGGTCTACCTGGATCAGAGTTTATTTCATAGCAACGATGATTACGATATCAATGATGATAAGATGATGACGATGATAACAATAATGATGATGATGATGACGATGATGATGACAACAATGATGATGACAATGATAACTATAATGATGATGGTGATAACAATGATGACGATGGTGATGACAGATTCACAGCAAAGGCCTCAAGCTGGGTATCTACACAGACATCGGCTACGCCACCTGCACCGGTCTACCGGGCTCAGAGTTCTTCCTACAGAGCGACGCGGACACCTTCGCCCAGTGGGGGGTGGATCTAGTGAAGACTGACGGCTGTAACGCCGACCCCAAAGAAATGGACATCTGTGAGTGACAAACAAATTTCCCCAGATAACAAAGAATACGGGGAAGAGTTGAAAATATATCCCATATAATTCAGGCTATAAGTATGCAAAAACTTGCTCATCATTTTACCATTTCACTACGACTGAGTTATCTCTTCCAATTTGGAGCTAATGCCAATTACCAAAGACCAAAAAGTCTTAGTCTTCACAAGACTAACTTACTTCCCTTGGTCTGGTCTAGCAATACCACTGAGCTGCTGTGGATCCCCTTCCTGACGTCACTTCCGGGGAGCCAACTTTGAATCATAATTTAAAAAATTCCAATTGGAGCTGCCATGTTCTTTTTTGCTCTGCAAGTTTAATTCATTATCAAGCTATTTTCATTGCCATCCTACCTTCTTTGTGTTCCCTATTGCCCCTTGGGTGACAGGTATTGTCAGTGTATAATTTTAATTTGTTTTTTGATCGAATTTTGTGTTAAATTGAAAATTATTTGAATTGTTGTTTGATATTGAGGGGATGTTTAATACTCATAGGCCATGGGCTGATGAAGCCTGTCCCTATCTACCTACCTACCTACCTACCCTACCCACCTACCATAAGTATAAGATGATACTTTTTTCCCAGATTGAGACCCTTGCGCCTTATTGACTGATAATATCGTAAGAAAATGTAATAAATAATGTATAAAATTTGGCCTTGTAATAATGTGTCCCTTTGGCCTTATAGTCCGAAACATACGGTACTGTAAAACAATTTCCCATTCGTTTCTAAAACTTCATAGATAATATTATGAAAATAAAAATGCTAGGAAAGTTAGCAATTTGAATGTGCGACAGAAAGGCTAGTTTGGGAAAAGTTGAAAACTTCAAAAACAACCAGTGAATCAACCTTTTTTCCCCATTTGATTCTTTTGCATACTGTGGTTTATCCAATCTTGTTCAAGTTTTGTTTCTGTTTTCCCTGAATTGCTATGATCAGAGTTTGTTGTGTGTGACTGTGTGTGTGTGTGTGTGTTGTCTTTTTTTTTCTCAGTCTAACCCACTGGGTTTTTTTAAGTGCATTGATCAAGGTTTCCAGCATTTCAACATGTCTCTCAATTACTTTGATAATTTTTGTTCAGCATGCACCCATATTTGGATTTGTTCCTGAACTGCAGTTAGCAAAGGTTTCTACCATATTTGTTGGACTATAACTAGTATAAGCCGATCTTTTTTTCCTAGACTGAGACTTTTGCGCCTTATAATATGACTAATAATATAGTTTTTTAAAAATATTAAAAAACAACCAAATCAGATTTTTTTGTCAAATTTTGGGGGTGCATTCTATAATCAGGTGCGCCTTATAGTCCGTAAAATATGGTACTCTATACTCTATGTTTGCCACAAGTCACAACTTCCTTGGGCTGAGTATGTCATCAGAATGTCTGACAATCGACTACCAACATGTGTCTTCTATGGAGACTGGTGCACAGAGTCTTGGTAGACCAAAGTTGAGATTTAAGGACACCCTCAAATTGTCCCTAAAGAACTTCAACATCAATGTCTCCTCATGGAAAACCCAGGCACAGAACAGACCAGCATGGCGTGGTGCAGTAACAAAGGGAGCTACCAACTTCGAGGCGCACCATATCGAGACATCGCAGGCAAAGCGTGAGGCATGCAAGATCCGCCTAAACAGTCGCAGCTCTGCAACCCCGACAGATCTCCCCAACTCTTTCCCTGTCCTCACTGTCAGAGATCCTTCCTGGTTCGCATTGGCCTCACAAACCATCCAGCATCCTAGATTTTCACAAGGACGAACTGTTGAAGCATGGTCATCATCCCTCGGGACGGACGGACGACGATACTCTATGTTGTGTTTCAGCCTACCCCACCTTTGGCTTCTTCCTGAACCGCACAGGGCGACCCATGGTGTACGGCTGTAGCTGGCCGGGGGCCCAGGTCGCTATCTACCACATGCAGGTAGCATCATGTCAGTCTTTTCTTGTTTTTGTTAAGATTTTTTCTGGGTGCGAGCTGTATATCTGGGTCACTCAGATTTAATTTCCTCTGTTCATCTCCGTCTTAATGTTATTATAAACAAACAGGAACTCTTTTTGATTTTTTTTCTTTCGTTTTTCGGAATGATCAAATGAATGATTGTGAGCCGTAAAGAGAAAAAGAAGAAATCTGTGTGTTGTATGTATGTATTAGTATTATTATTAGATACTTTATAGTCACAGAGGCGTCTGTGACATTCTGGTTGCTCCCACCTGGAGAGCGCGTTGCAGCCAGAAGCGCGCCACCCATGTATGTTAGTCTGTTTGTTTTTCTGTCAGTCTCTGAACAACTTTACTCAGAGATGAGATTTTTATAATTGAAGATTTTGTACATTATTAGAATATCATGGTACAGCTTAGTCTTTTACGGAAGACTATGAAACTCAAACTAGGGAGCATTTGCACTGGGTCTAGTGCTGCAGTCAATGAGATTGGTTGGACCTTCCCCAGCTGTCCTCAAATCTCTTTGGCCAAGAGAGTGGGGACAAGGCTTCTCCACTGAAAACAAATTTTGGCCCAGCCTGCCAGAATAGCAGCTGCCCCCTCTGCTATCTGGCAGTCATGGTGAGAAACAGCAGACAGGCGTGCATGTGCATGGATTATCTTTCTTTCTCCCACAGCCCAACTACACCAGCATCAAGATTCAAGATTCTTCAATCAGCCAATGCATCATAATACAAAGGAAATCGTTTTGGTTTTGCACAAGACACAATCCAACAATAACCAAAGCATGCACATCGATGGACAACCAATATAAGAGGAAAAAAAGGTAACAAAATCAGATTGCATCATCATGTATCAGTCTCTCCTTCAGATTCTCTTTCTTTCAGACGTACACCTACACATACACCAACACACACACATACACATGTGCATACACATGTACACCAACTCATGTCCCACCTCCTCACACACACGCACACACTCACACACAAGACCACGGGCATGCAGGCACACCGATTGACACGCGTGAGCACTGCAACATCTGCATGTGCATGGATTATCTTTGTTTCTCCCACAGCCCAACTACACCAGCATACGTGAGCACTGCAACATCTGGCGGAACTACCTTGACGTGCAGGATAGCTGGGACAATGTCAAGGCCATCCTCAAGTTCTACGCGGCCAACCAGCAGAACTTCGCCAGCTTTTCGGGCCCCGGGGGGTTCTCCGACCCGGATCAAGTAAGGGATCGTTAGCTGTAGAAAAACAAATGTTCAATTATTCATTTGGCTTTAGAAATTGATGATTCGTTTATCCGTTTGTTTTTGTGTGAGTGTGTGTGTGTGTGGACAACTTGACAAACATTTCTACACTGGTGTTCATAAAGTTTTGCAGATCGTTCAAACTCAAACTTATTTATCTCAAAGATCGAGAAATTAAAAAGTAAATCATCTTCTTCTTCTTCTTCGATCACTCAGACAGTTTTCTGTCAATTATGAGTGCAGATGCGTCATGCTGCTGTTATGCTACTTATGGACAAAAACCTTGTATCTTCGTTATTTTCAAGTATTAAAAAAACTAAAAAAGTAATTTTACCAAAATTCAGGACTGAACTTGCAGTGTCTTGAACAACATATTCATCATAGTTAATCAATTGTGGTAAACGCGGTTAATTTTTAAAACATTTTTTTTCCATTTTTCTCAAAACTACCAAAATTGATCTATACGAGGTTTGTGAATTTCACCGATGATAATTTATGGTCTTTTAACATGCCACCAGTGTCCACATATGCATATCTGATTGTGGACAATGAATACTGTGTGACTAGTGGCTTATGACTAAAGGGGCCGACTCAGACGTGCGATTTCAATTGCTCGACTATCCAACTGTGACGACGTCTGGGTTGGATACTCATAATACTTCAGTCTAAATTTATCCGATGAAATCCTATTTTCGTTCACTATATTTCGTGTAGACCCCAACACACAAATCTCATAGAATGTCTGATACAAAATTACGGATAATTAATCAGAGTCATGTATGGCGGACTGTAAATATAGTGAACGAAACTAGCAGGATTTCACCGGATTAATTTCGACAGTAGTATTTCACGAGAATCGTGCCTCACAAATCTCACAGTTGGATAATCTAAGAATGAAATCACACGTGGGAGTAACGTCAGTCCCTTTTAACCAGAACTAGCAAAATGAAAACTCAGTTATTTGGTACTTTATAGTCACACTAGAGACGTCTCTGTAAAATTCGGGTTGCTCCCACCTGGAGAGCACATCACAGCCAGAGGCGCACCACCCATTTTTTTGGGGGGCATGCGATTTTTGTGTCACTGATGAGGAAGTAAAGGGGGGTGGGGGTAAATTTTGACCAAACGACAACTTCTTTGTTGCCACTGGGTTTAACGTGTGCAAAGTGCATGGGAACACAGGACCTCGGTTTATCGTCTCATCCGAAAAGACTCCATGTTCAGACCATATTAACCCTTTCACCGCCAACATCGCATTTTTGCACCACAATGTTTGAACACCCATGTCAGTAAAAACCTTGAATTCTGGGTCTGTTATCCAATTATATTTGTGTTCTTGATTTTGGGAGTTAAGGATAGGCCTTTTTTTTTTAAGCATGTAGTAAAGGAATCCCCAATATTTCAGACAAAATATTTTCTTTACCCAATGTAAGTTTATTGGATAATTTTGGCTAAAAAATGGCTGGCGGCGGAAGGGTTAAGGTCTAGTGCAGAGTGAGAGGAAAAAAACAAGGGTTTTGGGTGTTTTTTCATGGTGATTGCAGTTAATCGTGGGTGACTACGGTCTCAGCTACTACCAGCAAAAGGCCCAGTTTGGGATGTGGGCCATGCTTGCCTCGCCCCTGTTCATGTCCGTCGACCTTCGAACTATCACCCCCGAGGCCAAGGCCATTCTGCTCAACAGAGGGGTCATAGCTATCAATCAGGACCCACTGGGAGCCCAGGCTGTTATGTTGTATGGGGTCAGTTTGTGTGTGTGTGTTGCATGTGTGTGTGTACGTTTGTGTTGTATGTGTGTCTTTGTGTGTGTGTATGTGTATCTGTCACTCTGTGTGTGTGTGTGCACATGTGTTGTGTCACTGTCTGTGTGTTATATGTGTGAGCAAGTGCTTTTAACAGGGAGAATTATGTGTGTGTGTGTTTTATTGGCGAATTTTGTTTGGTGTATGTTAATTGTCTTTTTCTTTTTATATGAATCAGATTTGTTTTGCGGGGGGTGCATTTATTGGTTACCTACATTCCTTTCTGTTGATTTGGTGTTGGGGGGTTTTCTGCTAATATTTGTTATGAATTGCCCCTTTTTTTTTTTAACCATCTGTAACTCATATCCTTGAGCTACAATACTAAAGTTCTGTATACTTTTTTTTACACTATTTAGTTTAGTAACAGTATTCAAAAACATAAATGTTTTATTTTGTAAAGCTCCCCCACTCCATCTCTGTACGCCTCAAAGGCGGTTTAACTGTCTCCTCTCTTTGTATTGTTATGCCTTTCAAGTTCCCAAGTTTTTAGTGAAGCGCGCGGGCAACTAGCGTTTCACTTTCAGCGAACTACTGTTTTTGTTTGGTCTGTGCGTGCATGTATATGGACAAGGGCAACTAACTGGGAACTCGTGGACAAGGGGAACTAACTGGGAACTCACGGACAAGGGGAACTAACTGGGAACTCACGGACAAGGGGAACTAACTGGGAACTCGTGGACAAGGGCAACTAACTGGGAACTCGTGGACAAGGGGAACTAACTGGGAACTCATGGACAAGGGCAACTAACTGGGAACTCGTGGACAAGGGGAACTAACTGGGAACTCACGGACAAGGGCAACTAACTGGGAACTCATGGACAAGGGGAACTAACTGGGAACTCATGGACAAGGGGAACTAACTGGGAACTCACGGACAAGGGCAACTAACTGGGAACTCGTGGACAAGGGGAACTAACTGGGAACTCACGGACAAGGGGAACTAACTGGGAACTCGTGGACAAGGGCAACTAACTGGGAACTCATGGACAAGGGGAACTAACTGGGAACTCACGGACAAGGGGAACTAACTGGGAACTCGTGGACAAGGGGAACTAACTGGGAACTCACGGACAAGGGGAACTAACTGGGAACTCGTGGACAAGGGCAACTAACTGGGAACTCGTGGACAAGGGCAACTAACTGGGAACTCGTGGACAAGGGGAACTAACTGGGAACTCATGGACAAGGGGAACTAACTGGGAACTCACGGACAAGGGGAACTAACTGGGAACTCGTGGACAAGGGGAACTAACTGGGAACTCACGGACAAGGGGAACTAACTGGGAACTCACGGACAAGGGGAACTAACTGGGAACTCACGGACAAGGGGAACTAACTGGGAACTCGTGGACAAGGGGAACTAACTGGGAACTCACGGACAAGGGCAACTAACTGGGAACTCACGGACAAGGGGAACTAACTGGGAACTCACGGACAAGGGCAACTAACTGGGAACTCACGGACAAGGGGAACTAACTGGGAACTCACGGACAATAACTGGGAACTCACGGACAATAACTGGGAACTCACGGACAATAACTGAGAACTCACGGACAATAACTGGGAACTCATGGACAATAACTAACTGGGAACTCGTGGACAAGGGGAACTAACTGGGAACTCACGGACAATAACTGGGAACTCATGGACAATAACTAACTGGGAACTCACGGACAAGGGGAACTAACTGGGAACTCACGGACAATAACTGGGAACTCATGGACAATAACTAACTGGGAACTCGTGGACAAGGGGAACTAACTGGGAACTCACGGACAATAACTGGGAACTCACGGACAATAACTGGGAACTCATGGACAATAACTGGGAACTCACGGACAATAACTGGGAACTCATGGACAATAACTAACTGGGAACTCGTGGACAAGGGGAACTAACTGGGAACTCACGGACAAGGGCAACTAACTGGGAACTCGTGGACAAGGGGAACTAACTGGGAACTCGCAGACAATAACTGGGAACTCATGGACAATAACTAACTGGGAACTCGTGGACAAGGGGAACTGAGAACTCACGGACAATAACTGGGAACTCATGGACAATAACTAACTGGGAACTCGTGGACAAGGGGAACTAACTAAGAACTCACGGACAAGGGGAACTAACTGGGAACTCACGGACAATAACTGGGAACTCATGGACAATAACTAACTGGGAACTCACGGACAAGGGGAACTAACTGGGAACTCACGGACAAGGGGAACTAACTAAGAACTCACGGACAATAACTGGGAACTCATGGACAATAACTAACTGGGAACTCGTGGACAAGGGGAACTAACTGGGAACTCGCGGACAAGGGGAAATAACTGGGAGCTCACAGACAAGGGGAACTAACTCAGGTGAAGGAACTTAAAACCCCTCGAGTTTACCTGCCTTTTTGAGTTTTGTATTGTTTCATTGTTTACAGCTCTCTGACTCCATCTCCGTGTGGCTCAAACCCCTGGCCCTCAAAGGAAGCTACGCCATCGCCTTTCTCAACGAGGACGATCAGGGACGACCTATGACCTTCAGCCTCCATCTGGGCGACATCGGGTTGACCAATCAGAACGGGTATAACGTCACTGACGTCTTCAAAAACCGCCCCATGGGCGTATTCAAGCCGACGTCCAGTTTGTCCGTCGATATCGATCCTACTAGTATTGTGATCGTTAAGGCTGTGCCTTTGACAAGCCGTGCAGTAGCAACAAAAAAGGTTAGCAAAATGAGAAAGTTTCTGAATTTTGAGAGTAGATTAGGAAAGTGATAAATGATGGTAGACAACAAGAAATGTTGGAAGAGATAAGGTGTTTCTGTCTTAGTTGGATATTTCATGGACATGAAGCGTTTTCGCAGCTGCTCTGTGAAGTAACCCCATCAAAAGAGTAGAAATAGTGTTGTAACAGATGTTTCCCTGGGGGGGGACGGGGTGGTGGCTTTCGTAAAATTAGTTCCCCCACCTTCTGGAAGTTATGTGCTTGTAACTTCCTCTAATCTGCCACTGTCTTTGACTCTGCCTTTTCCCTTTGCTTTCTATCATCTACTATCTTTCTGACTTATTGGCCCATTCTCCTGTAAGATTAGCCTAAAAACTTCATCCTTGTTAAGTAAAGGTTTTTTTAGTAAAAAAAAATCTTCCAAATAATTTTTCTCCTTTGAGCTCCTCCGAAATCGGAATGTGTCGGCTGTACGCAGCGGGGAGACCAGTGAAAACTGAAAACCGGACGCATACATACCTTACCCATTTGGGCCATATGGCCTGGGAACGCAGAAGAAGAAGAAGAAGTAACAGATGTGAACATAGCGTTTCTTCTTAATCACACGTAAGAGGTTTTTTTGTCTTAGCTAAAGTGTTTTTTTGCTAGTGTTGGTTGTCCAGTGTCTTCTTAGCTGAATGCAGGTTCGGAGCTGCTCCATTTGTAAACAAAAACACTGAATTCTGAAGACTAAAAAAACCTTTACTTAACAAGGATGAAGTTTTGAGGCTATTCTTACAATGTGTTCTTGAGAAAAACCATAAAGAATTGATATGATACAGATTTAAGCAAAATGCTGAGTTACTCAAGGAAATCCAAGATATTGTATTGCATGGTTTTTTGTTTTCTTTTGTCACATAATAATGACTATTGTAATAACTATGTTGCCTTGTTTTGTGTTTTGTATATGTGACCCGGCCAGCACCACGAAAGGGACATTAAGTGTGAAAATGACCATTCTAAGAAAATGACAGTGGGAAATTTCAGTCAATTCTCTATCTGATGATATAAAGACCATTCTTGTATCCTTTTTTGTTGCAGAGTTATGAGCATTTAAGGTTGGTAATTGAATGTTGGCCATTTGGAGAAATCAGTCTAAAGTCTAGCCTATCCTGAGAAAATGCACCAACCTACTAATTTTAAAGCACTTTTTTTTTAATATTTAGAGGTGGTATTGAAGATAATCCTATATGGATATGAAAAATAAGATGTTAGAGAGCACGAAAATACCCATCACTCAAAAATGATAAAAGAAAATGAGATTTTTGACTTTGCAACCCTGTTGTGAGAAACTAGCCTAGCAACTTAATGTCCCTTTCGTGATGCTGGGTCACATATACTACGCATCCTGCTAAGAAATTTCAAAATGATGAATGGAACGTACATTTTCTGGATTTTGCTCATCTTTCTGTCTCATATAAACTCAGTCTGGATGCTTATTGACGTAACTTTCCTCGTATTATTTGCGTCAGCAACATAGACAAATCCAGAATGACTTGAATTTAAGTTTCTACCGTATTTTTCGGACAATATTTTACACAAAATTCAGATTTAGTTATTATAAGGGATGCAAGGGTCTCAGTCTGGGGGAAAGTATTGCCTTATAACTCACAAAATACTGTGATTACACTTTTTTTCTCTTGTTTTTTCTTCTTAGTGGGCCATTCAGTGGCCTTGCTCTCACGCCGAGTCGCTAGACAGTCATAAGTTTCAATTATTAACAAGCATGCAACCAAAAAAAGGCATAAGACAATCAAACTTTAAATACTGTATTTTACGGACTAGGGCGCAATGCTTTTTTCCTAGACTGAGACCCCTGCGCCTTATAATGTGACTGATAATATAGTAAGAAACTATGATAACGAAATCTGCATTTTTGTGTAAAATTTGTGGGTGCACCTTATAGTCCGTAAAATATGGTATATGGATGCTTTTGAGAAGATTTAAACTGCAATTGTATTATTCCCCGCATTGCGTGTAATATTACCCCTGTACTGTTTTGGGTTGTGTAATATTTACTCCACATTCATGAGATGGGTTCTTTTATTTCATGGTTTTTTTTAATGAATTTGAGAAATTTTATGTGAATGATGTGATCATGCTTATCTAAATGATCAGGTTACATGAAATACGGGTATTGGAAGTTAACCGACATTTCATTCTTTGAAAAATTTATATATTTTTGTACTTGTGTCAGTATCATTTTTACTATTTTTCAGAAGCCTCTAGATTGATATGGTAATTTTTGCATATATCTTTTGTATGCTTAGGTCTAGAGATGCATAAAGTGTTTTTTAAAGTTTACAATATTTTATTGCATTCCAACGATTTTCCCCAAAAATCTAATTTTTTTTCATTTACTTTTTATTTTTTCATGTGCTAAAATTTTTTGTGCATTTTTTATATTTTACATTGAATTAAAAAACAATTGTTCAGAATCAAAAAGGTAAAAGGAAAAACGTTATGAGTATTTTGCCATTTGCTGTTGGTTGTTTTACATGTTTTTGTTTTTAACTCCACTAAACTTGACCTCAATCGTCTCCTAAGTTCACAAATTTAAATATACTGTCCAAAAAAAAGAAACTTTTCATACTTTTCAATTTCTTCACTCAGGATGTCAAAGCGCTGGAAGGATGTGAGCAAACCATGGAAAATGCTCACTTGCTTATTATTGCTTCATGCCTGTGCAGGCACTGAGCCCTAGTCAGGTTGCTCTTGCACAGAATGGCCGCAGTGAAAAATCATTGAAATTTAGGTAAAGGTAAAGATGCGCCCCCCCCCCCCTCCTCCATTTCTCGGTTCTTTCCACTTTTTCAGTCTTGCCTTTCTTACTGCAGATTGAGTACTTCATCCTCTATCGTTTGCTATATTTAACACTAATTTTCATCCATTTACATAATTAAACACATGCATTCAATAATAGTAGAAGATAAAGGCAAGACGGAAAAAACGCAATGAACCAGGACTGGGACAAATGCTCCGCGGCTGTTGTGTGTACTGCACTACATAGGGGGGGGTCCTATTAGATAATGGCCTTTATCATGACTGCGATTAATTATTCAACAAAGATAATTAGCTCCAAAAGTTGATAAGATACAGCTTAATGTTTGGTAAGAAAGGCAGGTGTGAAAATATGGGGAGAGCTCAGAAATGTAACAGGGGACTTTACCAAAATTTGAAATAGATTTTCTTCTAAATAAAAAAAGTTTGCGGTTTTTATTTTTTTTACAGTATTCATAGCAAAATATTGATGATCTCATCTTCATGAGTGTGTGTTTGTTATTATTGACATGTAGTATTATGTACCTGTCAATATATACAATAGTTCTGCCAAAGAAAGGACTGTATATTATAAGTGGAGTAGAATGGACTGTTATTAAACATATGCATATATTCATTCAGGCATCTCCACTATAAACAGATTCTCGCCCAGCCCGCCAGAATAGTATCGGCCCCCTCTGCTATCTGGCAGTCATTGTCGGAAACGACAGACAGGCAACAATATTTATACTTTTTGGTTGTTGATTCACTTCCTGTTACAATGGTTATCCACTGTGTTTAGTTTCATTGTGCATAATTGTTCAAACTCTGATATAAACGTTATCCCAAACTCAACATTCCATTTTAGCCGAAATATAATTTAATCCTGCTCTATTGTCTATACATTTTGAGACTCTTAATATTTGGATACGTTCATCCATGGAGCATTTTGATACTACAAAGATTTTACTGTTGTTATTTGGATTTTGCTTGTATTTCTTGTCAATTCATCATGTTTTGAGCACATACTGTTTATTGATATACATTTGGGTATTTGTCTGTTGGTGTTACAAAAAGTGTCTGCTGGTATTTATTGCTGACTATTAAAAACAAAACTGCTGAGTACGTTCATATTTGTGATTTGTCATGTTGATTTTGTCTTGAATATGCATGCTCTGCACACATGCATGCTTACACACCTGTGCACACGCACACACTAACACACGTTCACGCACACTAACAGAAAATAATGTATGCACACAAAAACACACAACACATATATTCACAATCATGCACACTAAAATATCCTAATGTGTGCACATATATTCACACACACACATAAACACACACATACATTTCTCAAAGTAGTGAATGTACCATATTTTACGGACTGTAAGGCGATACTTTTTCCCCAGACTGAGACACATGCGTCTGTTGTTGTCGTTCCCCAGCTTAAACGCTCTGGGGGCACACCCAGTGCCATGTGAACATTTCACATGGCCTTGGGTGGGAAGATTACGTGCATGGCTGCTTTTAAAGGGCCCCGCCACATGGGCGGCCATACTCCGACTTCAGGGGACTTCGCTCCATTCATGGAGCCACCCACACATGTGGAGTGACAATAACCAACAATTCTTTACGGCGTGTAGGGAGAACTGCCACTGGTTAAGACAGCTTCCATTGGGCACAGCCGTATCATTTTAATATTGGCCATGGGTCAATTTCACTTGCATCACACAGTGAATAGCCAAGGACCCTTGGCCGCATGCGCCTTATAATATGACTACTAAAATAGTAAGAAAATATAATAACAGAATCTGAATTTTGTGTAAAATTTGGGGGGTGCGCCCTATAGTCTGAAAAATACGGTACAACTGAAAACCATTGAAAAGACGACATTATTCAATCAATCAAACAATCAATCTTTACTATCCCCATAAAATATACAAGGACATTTTGTTTGCTGTCACATAATGCAATAAAACATAACATTGTTATGTTATTAACAAGCACAATATATTCAACATAGCAGTCAAGCAAACAAAACATTGCTTCTAGATTCATTGAATTCTTCTTTTTCTTCTTCTGCGTTCCCAGGCCATAATGGGTAAGTGCACGTAATTATGTGTCCGTTTTTCAGTTTTCACTCGCTGCATTCAGCCGACGTACTCCCAGTTCGGAAGAGCTCAAAAGAGAACATTATTTGGAAGATTATTTTGGGGGAAAAAGGCAGGAGAATGGGCCAAATAAGACAGAAAGATAGTAGATGACAGAGAGCAAAGGGAAAAAGGCAGAGTCAAAGAGAATGACAGATTAATAGGAAGTTACAAGCACAGAACTTCCAGAAGGTGGGAGAACTATTTATACGAAAGACATCCCACCCCACTCCCCTCCCGGTATCCCCACAAGGAAAAACTCATGGAGGGGGCGGGGTTGTCCAGCTCCCTGTATAGAGGCATGAGGCATCCACCCACTGCCCCAACATTGAATTCAAAATTTTACTTTAAATTCAATGAAGATACATTTAAAACAATGTAAAGTGGACCAAGCATAAAAATGTGTGCTCTGCACACATGCATGTATATATATGCACACACACTAACACATAGCCAGTAAGTTGTGGACTAAGCAACAAATAATTACAAAAACAACAACAGGAACAACAAATGTATGTTCAGGAGTATTTTTATTTTTTAAATGTCTAAACTCACATGTATTGTTATTCATTGTTGGACAAGCAATGTGGAATGTAAGTACATTAATAATGTTTTTTCACTGCATACTTCATTTGTTTATAAGGCTGATTACAAAAGAAAAGTCATTCCCTGAGAAGTTCTGTATAGAAATGAGGATAATATATATATAAATTAGTTGGATAACACATGGTATCATATAAATGCAGTGTTTAAAACAAATATCAATTATACACACAGAAATATACATAAAATAAGCACAAATCAAATGCTAAAAAACAACTTTCTGTGCTTAGCAAGAATAAAACATGTACTGTGTAAAACAAAACCCAAGAGGCTCTTGTTCCTCCGACACCTCCGACAGGGGGGGGGGGGATGTGCAAAAAACACTGCCAATACTTTGTTTTAAAAAAACATTCTGCCTTTTACATGGATAAAATGGTGCAAAAGAAATATCGTTATTTAAAACAAATTGTACAAACGATGTGAAACAACAAAAGTTGGAGAAAAAAACTTTAATTTTGGCAGTTATTGAGTATATGGTACATTCTTATCTCTGTGAAATTCAGGCTGCTCTCCCCCGGAGAGCGAATGACAGCAAGCGCAGCGCCTACACATTTATTTATGGGGGGGGGGGGGGGGATGTAGGAGGGGGGGGAGGTAGACCTTGGAAACCTAGCTTTCCATTTAGTCATACCAGGCAGCAGGATTTCTCCCTACTCTTACAGACTTTTAACTGCCATGGGATTTCTATGTGCATAAAGCGCGCGGGTCAGACTAGCTTAAAGTCCCCATCAGAAGGACTCGACAGCCAGTTCGATTTTCCTGTCAAACTACAAAAAAAGGGCGAGGCCAGGATTTGAACCCGGGTCACTCATGCTGCAGTCACGCATTGAAATTGGCAGACGAACGTCTTAGCACCTCTGCCATCTTAATCCTTCCTTACATTCATTTCACAAGAATATAAAATAATGCAAACAATACATTGTTTAATTTACCTTGACTCTTCTAGCGCTGTGTAGTTTGTGACATTCCTGGTTGTCTCTTGTATCTCTACCGATGGGAGGTAAGTATTTTATTTGAATGTGCATGCGTTGCTTCAATGGAAGAAACAGTGATATAAACTCTAAAAGCAGACAAACACATGGCAAGGTGCTTGGTGGTGAATGTGTTTGCGTTTGGTGGGAGTGTGGACTGATGTCTTGGGTGAATGTATTTGCCCACGGCACTAGAAGAGTTAATTAGGTCAATAGGAATGTTTACAAACTTATTCTGTGTACCGTAATTTTCTGACTATAAAGCGATATTTATTTCGACCTATGCACCTAATAAACGAGGGCACCCTATTAGTGAACAAAATGGTGAGAAGAGAGGCAACGATTGCCGTGCTCAGTACAGTCTACTGTGAGTCACAACATCGAAAGTGGTAACGAGTCGCCGATACGACGAATACTCACGTTAAAATGCTTCAAAATCCCTATTATCATCCCAGATACTGTCCAACAGATGCCACAACCCTTCATTGGATGTAAAAAGCATCATTGTAGAGCTTAAAATGCCATAATTCTACCAGTTTTCACGAAGAAAAGTCCAAACACAACAACCGGAAGTACCAAAAACGGAAGTTCGATTATTTGAGAAGGGAGCCAACTCTCGTTTACGACAACAATAATGGCGGGCGGTAATCGTTTACAAGACGTGTACGGGCTTCAAACTTCGACTTTCTTTTGTGAGGTGTGTATTGCCTTATTAACGAGGGCGCCTTTTACTTTAATTTTTTTCAGATTTTTCTTGAAAATTGCTCTATTGGCCTTATACACAGCAGCGCCAAATGATCCGAAAAATATGGTACCTTGTGATTAGAACGATGACTTATTCAGTTCCTGATCTGCTAAGAATAAATTACAGTCAAAGCAATGCAAAAATACTTTTTTTTATACATGAGTATTAATTAACAGTATGCAAATAAGTTATAAGATAATAATGCTGAAGAATATGATAATAAGTCTTTCCATAAAAAAAATCCCAAACAGCATGACAAGAAGGCTTTCCGCAACACTAACATAACATATGACAATACCATCAATTTGTCTTTCTAAAATAAGGCCAAGCGGCATGACAATAACGTCTTTTTGATATACGAGTAAATGCCATGCAGTACGACAATAAGTCGTTCAAAAATTAAATCATGCCAAATTGTACGACAGGTCTTTCCATAATACAAAACTGTATCACAAGAGTCAATCTATGATCAGGCATCAGAACAGTCTGAAGTCCAATCCTCTGAAAACCGCGGTACAAGGGCCATCAAGGCCCCAGACTGAAGAGGGACAACACTGAAATCAATTCCCAACATCACCAAAAAGGCTTTACGCAGTGAGAAATCACTATAAAATGCTATTTCAGAAAAAAATATATCTCTAAATAAAAAGGCAAAACCTCCGACAGAAATTCTCAATCCTCTGAATTAATTAGCTGATCCTCTGACAATTCTGATGCCTGATGATACTGCCAAACTAGCATGACCTGACTTACATGGGAAACACCCAGTTCAGTGGTCGCCGCTTTATAAAACCGCGGTTAATAGAGCCAGCCGCTTATTAAAGCCGATTTCTTACGATCCGGATTTTTCACTATATGTTATGCATTAAAAAAAGCCGCTTAATAAAACCACCCCGCCGCATATTAAAGCCACTTTTCTCAGAAAAATCACATAGTTTGTGACTAAAACTCACTCGATTTTGTTCTTTTTTCTTTTCTTTTCTTTTTTTTTGGCGTGAAAATATGTCACTTGTGTCACTCAAGACATACTTATGTGCACGCTCACGTGTATCACGAAGTAACCGAGTTTAGAAAAGAATGTCAGTCAATAAAAACCAAAACAAAAGTTCAACATCGTCCTTGTGAAGTTGTGATTAGATTCAAGCAAGTGTAAATGACGAAAGAAAGTGTGAAAGTGTGACTGACGTAAACAAAAGAGAAGCAACAACAAAAAATGTTCGAAAATGACGTAATCCTGGACCGCCGGTTATTAAATCTGCCGCTATTAAAGCCATTTTTCGTCGGTCCCAAAATGGCTTTATAAAGCGGCGACCACTGTACTGTAATCACGAGTGTGTAGGGTACATGGGTAGTGACATGGAAACTAGCATTAACAGCCAAATCATTGCAGACGTGGTCATGATTTGAGCACCAGAGACCAAAAGTCAACATAGAAAGACACACTGATTGCACGGCAAACCGGCCTTGAGTAGCAATGATTAACCCTTTAGTAGCAGCCAGTAACACTGATTAACCCTTTAGTAGCAGCCAGTAACAATGATTAACCCTTTAGTAACAGCCAGTAACAATGATTAACCCTTTAGTAACAGCCAGTAACAATGATTCACCCAATAACAATGATTATCAAGAAACAATGCTGTAACATTTTCGAGAGCGGTTTTTTATCCAAACTGAGCATCTGATTCTCCTTTAAGTATCTATTAAATTCCAAAACAAGAATTAAGTATAATTTCCACTAAAAAGAAATTATTGCCAAGCAAGGCAACAGCTTATGCATAACAAGCCATGGTAGGATTTTCAGGAATAAAAGTAGAGAGGCATGAGACATTCTCAGGCATAAATACACAAAAGTGTAATTATAAATACCCCAAATTTCTTTACAATGCATAATAAAAGTGTTATCACATGCTGTACCCATGTAAGCTTGATCCAATAAGATCACATCACTACAAAGGTATCATTATTGTATTAAACTAAATATAAAAAAGGAAAAAGTAAGTATGAAGCCAGTTGAAAGAAATATTACAAAGTACTTAACCCTTTTGCCGCCAATGTCGCATTTGTGCACCACAATGGTTTAACAGCCATGTCACTAACAGGCATCAAATCAGGGCCTGTTATCTGAAGACCCCATTTTCTTAATTTTGGGAGGTAAGGATAGGCCTAATGTTACACATATCACAGGGGAATTCCCAATATTGCAGGTAAATTTTGTTCTCTACCCAGTTAAGTTTAACCCTCTTGGCACGATGTATGATAAAACGTGTAAGCTAAAACAATGGCGTAAAATTGAAGACTGCAGAAACTTCAACCGGTACTTCTTGTTTTCACTTTTCATCTCTCGCATAAACATTTGACTGGGAAACCTATACACGTTTAGAAAGAAGAAAGCTTGAATTTTGCAATGAGAGTAAAGAAAACAACTTGCCTTGAATGTGGTGACAGCAGTAATCCAGTAAAGCACTTTCACAGTGGCTGCAGCTAACCCCACCCCACCCCCATCTCACGATGTTCCATCACTGCTACTCGTGTCAGACATCACAGAACCATGCAGTCGAACCCTTTTCCTTCGTTTTGCAACCAAAATACAAGCCTAAGTACATTCCTAGTCTCCATCAGAGTAGCTATGGGCAACATACTCATCACTGGTGTCATCCTCATCCTCACAATCACTACTTTCATAATCGTTTTCACACACAAAACTGCAAACCGATCGATAAAATGTCTAGATTCAGACAGCAGGAAGTTGTACGAGTGCTACGAGCTTTCTGATTGGTTAGCTGTATTCGCTTATTGGATTGGCCGAAGTTCGGCGCGATATTTGAACTGAGCCACGATCGTGGCTCGTCGTGCTCATCCAGGGGAGCCCCGACCGTGGCCCATCGTGCCAAGAAGGTTAATGGATTTTTTGGCTGAAAAATGGCTGGCGGCGAAAGGGTTAAAGCCTTGGTCTGAGACTAGAGGTTTAGCGCTTTTTGAGACTCTCTCTCTATCTCTGTATACATACTGTGTGTGTGAGTTGATAATGAAACAGTGAGGCCAAGAGAGGAGACAACGAAATGAAACAAAGGGGGAGAACTCTTCGATAGATGTTGATTTGTTTGTTTGTCGTCCACTCCACCATTGTTGATATGTATTGTGTGGGTGGAGGGTCATAAAGGCGAACTTGGCACATTCTTTTTTGAGAATGATGCTTTGTTTGCCTCCCTTTGGCTCTGATTCACGCATTACTAGACGATTGGTATCGTAATCAACTTTGGTGGAGGGGAGATAATTAGAAAGAGAGTTATCCCCCTTTTTGGTATTAACATATTTTGGTCTGTGCATGTATATAACTGAAAGTTATTTAGTTTTTCTCATTTTCTTATTTTGCTGTTGGCAAGATGAAAACAAGCCTGTACTGTGCTTATTCTTGACCAACATTAAAAAAGCTTCGTTCGTTGGTTCGTTCTCTCCCGCTATGTTAGATTTTTGTTGTCCTGTACCCCCTTCATAAGGGGCAAAGGCCTTTATGAATAAATCAATTGTCTTTGTCATTGTCTCTCACCCCGCCCCCCCCCCCCCCCCCCTCTCTCTTTCTCTCTCCCTCTCAAACAGCACACACTGTCAGCAGCACAATACCGGTGGGATCGATCAACACGCTCAGATCAGACGAAGGGAGATAATTGCCGCGGGAAACACGATCGAAGACGTCAGTGACGTTATACCCTTTTTCATTGGTCAATCCAATGTCCCCCAGCTTCAGAGTAAAGGGGGTGGGGCGTCCGTGATCGTCTTGGTTCAGGAAGGCAACGGCGTAGCTTCCTTCAGCGTAGAGTTGCTTGAGCCACACTGATACTAAATTGGGCAGCTGGAATATAATAAATAATGTAAAGTAAAGAAATAACCGCAAAAACAATACATTTGTAAACAGTGAAAAAAACTGTGAAAGGGTCGTGCCTTAACTTAGTCATGAAGTAAAGACAGCAAACAAAGTTGACAAGAAACAACGTTGGTTTTCCCTTTCACAGGTACCTTGTTTTCTTTACCCACCATTTTTACGTTATATCTCCAAAAAGGTACTGCAGTCAATTTTTCACCCTCTTTGTAAACAGTGTTAATTCTATCTTCAAAAACAGGTGGTGGGTGGGGTAGTTAGTTAGTAAGTCATTTATAGTCCCGAAAACAGCTATGGTAATCTCAGGACTGTCACCATGTAAAGTTTGACCACGTATTTTGCCAAAACACATCAATGTATCTTACCTACGTTAAACAATCTGAAAACATGACAAAAATCAGGGGGGGCCAGAATCAGTGTGTGAAATGTCTTTAGAATTTTAGGAATCACCTGGATAATTAATATATATTTCCTTTAAAATCATTAATACTGCTTTTAGACTCAGAGGGAAAGTAAATGGAAGTCTGTGCCCGACAATTGTCAGGCACAGGGTGGAATGATTTAACTAATTCTGGACAAATTCCAAGTATACTCGGAACAGCAATTTGTTTAGTCATAAACTTGTCTAAATCCATGTTTTCTCAATCCAAACCATGATTTTTCGGATTAATTCTCTTCATCACTCTTCCAGCCTTCGCTTCAGTTATATTTGGCACTTCTTTTTCATTTCTTAATGTTTAACATGTCCAAGAAATCAGCCCTACACAAGCATCAGAAAATGCCCCCATATGTTTTCATTAACGGTAATAGTAATGAGGCTTTATACTACTTGCCGACACGAAAGGGCGATAATTTTAGGCCCGAACTGCTGATGCCCCCTGGTGACGAGTCAGGAGCAGATAATTTTCTGTGGCTATATACTACTAGTTCCTGACAGGCAAGGGCAATAATCTTAAGTGGAGGGCGTTTGCATCCCAGGTCAAGAGACAGGGGCAGATGATTTTCGGTATAAAGCCTCATTATAAGGAGACTAATGATTCCGATTTCAATGCAAGTAACCACGATTTTAAAAAGAAAACCCCCCAAAATATTGGATCAACCAGTAATGTTGAAAAAACGGAATCACAGACGGTGATGAGTTTTGTTGCATTGATTATTTGTAATAAACTTTTGTAGTCAACTCCAGGGAGTTTCACAAGGGCTAATGGTACATTGCGTTTGCTCAAATCGGCAAAAACGGTCTAAGAAACACCCTTTGTTTGCCGATAGTTCACGTGGCATTTTGTTCTTCCCAGCAAGCGAGCAAGCGGCAAACAATCCGGAACTATCACGTGACTTGCATGGGGTTAATACATTTTTTTAAATAAATTTCTGTCCCATCTTCTGGGCCATACAGTGGCGTTGCTCCCACGCCGCTCATTCCGAGTCCCAACTCGCAGCCACACCTCCGCACGTTCAGGTCGCAGAATCGAAGACAGCAGTCCATGAGCTGATCTATGTTAGGCCGTCAGGAGGCAACCATTTCTTGTTGCTGATTGGTCCATTAAAGTTTGGTTAAAATAATACTTTTTTTGACCAATTAGACAAGAGCTTGTAATATTTTTCCGCAAACGTTTTCTAAAGTGTTTCTTAGACCCCTTTCGGCGTAACAGTTATGCGCGTGGTGAGTGTCGTCTAGAAAAACTCAACCCTAGTCTGTAATGATGTTTGCCTGAGGCACTGATGTCTCGAAGGGGTTAAGGGAAAGCTGAAATGTCCAGTCTCACTCACGGTATACAGCATGATGGCCTGTGACCCCCGGGGGTCCTGGTTGATGGCGATGACGTCCCGGTGCAGCAGGATGGCCTTGGACGGCTCACTGATGCTGCGCAGATCAACCGACATGAAGAGAGGGGCAGAGAACATGGCCCACATCCCAAACTGGGCCTTCTGCTGGGGGTAGCTCAGCCCAAAGTCCCCCACCACTAGCTGGACACAGTAAGGGACACACATCATCATCATCATCATCACATGAAGAGAACATGGCCCACATCCCAAACTGGGCCTTCTGCTGGGGGTAGCTCAGCCCAAAGTTCCTTATGATCAACTGGGATAAAATAAAAATACAACTAAAACATACCACCAAAAACCTAAAGAAGAATACACATGTACATAGATATAATTCTCGGAAATGATCGGCAAGCTTTGGATCAAAAATAGAGATAACACCAGGTATCAAAACACACAACAACAAAAAACATCACACACAGAGACCTGATCAGGATCATCACCCCCCCCCCCCCCCCCCCCCACCCCCCCCCCCACCCCCACACCCTCCAATCCCCTTAAAGCTAGGAGGAAATGACGAAGTTGTTGTTTCTTTGGCAATAATACTCTCTTTCTCTTTCTTTGTCTTGATTTTTTTGTCTTCCCTTTTTTTTAACTCTTGGCCAGTGGTAAGGCGCAAAGAAGACTTATGTGCTTATTCTCTCCCCTCAATAAAAAGATTCAATCAATCAGTCTCTCAGTCTGTCTGTCTGTCTATCTCTCTCTCTGTCTCACTCACACACACACACACACACTCACACACACACACACACACACACATACTCACACACACTCACATACAAACACACACACACACACTCACACATACACACTCACACATACATACACAGACACACACCTGATCAGGATCGGCGAACCCTCCAGGCCCGGAAGAAGCAGCGAAGTTGTTGTCGTTTCTGCCGTAGTAGTTGAGGATGGTCTTGACCCTCTCCCAGCTGTCCTGAATGTCGATGCAGTTCCTCCACGTGTTACACAGCTCACGCACCCGACTGTAGTTAAACTGAAACACACCGCACTCACATGTCATAAATTAATTATGTATTCAATCAGCTCTAAAAGTCTGCCGTAATAATTAATGATGCACTTTTTTTTAAACCTGCCATAATAATTAATGACGGACATGTTAAAAATCTGCCATAATAATAACTGATGATGAACGTTTTAAAAAATCTGCCATATTAATTGATGTGAATGCGTGTGGGTTGTTTTTTTTACTTTCTCAATTGTCCCAAGTGTCGATATTGTTTCTCCATATATGACAGTTCTCACAAACATTATTGTAATTAAATGGACAAACAAAAAGAGTGGCAAAGCCTTCAAGGCTCACTCGCTTTGCGTTACAAAAGAAGAAGAACAACAAACAAACAAAAAATTCTGACCATGCTGGGAAACGAACTCGTAATGTTCACGTTAGAGGCGAGAGCCTTACCACTATGCTAATGTGGCTGTTACCATAGGATGCCACATGTAACCTTATATGTGATCCAGCACCACGAAAGGGACATTAAGTGTCAAATGGACCGTTCTGAAAAAATTATACATTTGAAAACTTCAGACAGTTCTCTTACTAATGCTACAAGAACCATTATTGTATCTTTTTCCATCCAAGAGTTATGAGCATTTAAAGTTTGTAGGGTGAGCATTGGCCATTTTGAGAAAACGCGGTCTGAAAACAGTCTACCTCAACTGAAGAAAATGCATCAACCTACTCATGTTAAAGCACTTATAAGACCATTTAGAGACAATATTAAAGATTATTCTATATAAATATCAAAGATAAGATGTTAGAGAATACGTAAATGCCTACAACTCAAAAGTGACCAAAAAATGAGATTTTGGACTTTGCAAGCCTGTTGGGAGAAACTAGCCCAGCGACTTAATGTCCCTTCCGTGGTGCTGGGTCACATATGCTAAAGCAACGACAAAGTCATGGCCAGACAATACTGTCACACACACAGCGACACACACACACACTTATTATCTTTATTGTTATTTAGCATCACTAGTACAATCAACTCACAGACAGATCGCGGTAGTAGTAGGCCAGAGGCCAGCTGCACCCATACACCATGGGACGACCAGTCTTGTTCAGGAAAAATCCAAAGGGAGGGTAGGCTGCCACGGAAACACACAACCACACACATAATTATGCATGCAAGCACAGACGAGCATGTGAACACAATCGCTCACACCACTTTGAAACATTATCCATGCATAAATCTTGGGACAATCTATGCCTATATGATAAAATTCATAATGTGTGTGTCTGTTTGTGTGTACGTCCATCTGTCCAGCAGCACCCAAACCATTCTTCTTCTTCACAGTACGTGGCCACAATCAACACACTGATTATTATGCCACAGAACCGGGGAGGTTCATCCACATATGCCGGAAGAAAGGGCCAGGAGGCCAAAGATTAAAGAGAAGAGAAGAGAGGACAGACGAAAGGAAAACGCCCAGCTTGATGGGAATCTGCAGGAGAGGGGGGTAGAGCAGGGAGTGGATGGGTGGGGGGGGGGGGAGAGGGGGGAAGGGAGGTGGGGCCTTTGCGTGGTTGTTAGACTGATGACCCACCAGAGGGGCCACCAGCCGCAGCAGGTGCAGCAAGCGGGTGTCCTTACCATTGGCTGATCCCCTGACCTTACCTGTCCCCGGCTCCCAGTTTGCCACTCACCCATCAGCAAGGCTGAAGAAAACAGGCTGGAGTTTTGTTTCATGTTTTTATTCCATTTCAATTCTGTGTAAAGCGCCCTGTAGCCTACATAGCATAGGATGGGCGCTATATAAATTGTCCTCATTATTATTATTATTAAGAAGAACCTACGTTCGCAAGCTTCCTTCAATGTCTTCTACAACAGGTCAGAACTTCTTTGCCATCTTGTTTTTCATCATTCTTGCGACTAGACCTGGCACTCACAATGTTCAACTTCCATCAACTGTAGATCCCTATAAATCTATATATTCTTGGGCAGCATGAACGAAGGATGGTACCGGGAGACATTTTGAACATCCAGTGCAAACCTCCTCCAAGGATATACTCAGTAGTCAAAAAACTGTTCTACTTCTTCTTCTGGTAATGTCCACCTGCCGTAACCGGCAATTATTGACATGTACTGGGGTTCAAAGAATTTATGCTGAATGGGAAAAACAAAAACAAAAGCTAGATAGATAAGAGGGCATGCGAGGTTGGGCACCCATGGCTAGTCCGAGAACACCCAGCCCTACATGGGGGGAAAATGTATGTGGTCTTTATGCAGGGAGCTTCAGCACCTTCAAGGTGTAGGAGCTGAATGAGGGGGACTGGACAGTTTCTGATGGCAAGGAGTTCCAGTCGCGAGTGGTTCTGGGAAAGGAGTTGCGGTAGTCGGTTCTTGCGGATACGTTGAAATTGCATGTTGTGGCTCTGTCTTCTACTGCTGGGAGGTAGGGGTTTGAGGGTGTTGCACTTCACACAGGCCAGTCCATTCACAATTTTGTAAAACAGTGTTTGGCCATAGCCTCTACACCATTATCCTTCCTTTCCTTCCTTTAATTCCTTGACCTCCGTGGTCATTGGGGGGGGGGGGGCAGATGGGCAGCAGCAGCTGACAGGGTCCTCCATTTCTCTCTGTGCTGTGCAAGAGGGATCAGGTCGTTCATGTCCATGTTTGTCCACTCTTTGATGTTGTCAGCACAGCTCTTCTTTTGTCGACCATGACGGCGCCCCGCCTAGCTCCACGGTACCTTGGAGGATGGTCTTAGACAAGGAATCGTGATGGGTGACGTGGCCAAACCAGACAAGCTTGCGACGCTTCACTGTGGATAATAATAGTGATTCCTGTGGACCCAACCAAGTCCTTGATCTTGTTGCGGACATAATCGTTTGTCTTTCGTTCTAGGAATGAGATGCCCAGCAGTTTTCTCAGGCACTTTGACTCAAAAGCTTGGGTTTTCTTCTAAGAGTCAGCCAACAATGTCCAAGTTTCACACCTGTACAGAAAGGTGCACATTATCCAGACAACCCTATATCTGTAGACATTATTCATCAGCATCACGGAAGGAATGCAGCGGAAAACATGTTGAGCCTTCAGGGAGTTCTCACTGATCCACAGGAACAGACGATCCTTTTTTTTCTTTCTTTCTTCTGTGGTGGTGGCCAGCTTCTGTTTATAGAAGTAAATGCACACACTTTAGGGGGTGACCAAAGAAAAAGAAGCAGAAGAGAAAATGAGAGAAACAAAAAATGAACAGCAAAAAATGAACTGTGACCATGAAGATGATACCACATCACACAATACAATACAATAATGCCCAATACACAACTTACCTTCATCAACAGAGGGATACCATATTTTACGGACTGTAAGGAGCAATTTTTTTCGCCAGACTAAGAACCCTGCGCCTTATAATGTGACCAGTAAAATAGTAAGAAACTACAATGACAACATCATAATTTTTTGTAAAATTTGGGTGTTGCCTTATAATCAGGTGCACCTTGTAGTCCCTAACATACAGGAATCAGTCAGTGACATAAACAACTCAATAGAATGCAGCGCAATGTAATACAACACCTACCTTCTCTAATGGTGGAATAACCTGACCCACCTTTCATCAATGGTGGAATAACCTGACCCACCTTCATCAATGGTGGAATAACCTGACCCACCTTGCATCAATGGTGGAATAACCTGACCCACCTTTCATCAATGGTGGAATAACCTGACCCACCTTCACCACCGGCGGAACAACCTGACCCACCTTCATCAATGGTGGAATAACCTGACCCACCTTCATCAATGATGGAATAACCTGACCCACCTTCATCAATGGTGGAATAACCTGACCCACCTTCTCTAATGGTGGAATAACCTGACCCACCTTTCATCAATGGTGGAATAACCTGACCCACCTTCATCAATGGTGGAATAACCTGACCCACCTTCATCAATGGTGGAATAACCTGACCCACCTTTCATCAATGGTGGAATAACCTGACCCACCTTCATCAATGGTGGAATAACCTGACCCACCTTCATCAATGGAGGAATAACCTGACCCACCTTCTCTAATTGTGGAATAACCCGACCCACCTTCTCTAATTGTGGAATAACCTGACCCACCTTCATCAATGGTGGAATAATCGGCCCCACAGATGTCGGTCTTAATCATGTCTACGCCCCATTCGGCAAAGGAGTTGGCGTCGCTTTCCATGTAGAACTTGGAGCCGGGGTAGTGCGAACATGTGGTGAGACCAATGGCTGTGTAGATGCCCAGCTTCAGGCCTTTACTATGCACCTGCAGTAAAAGCGAAAAATCAACAGATTCTATTCTTTAAAAAAAAAATAATAATGAAATATGCATAAAACTTGTAGCTGTAAGTTATGTGATGCGAACGAGTTGCATAGCCGATCTGTGTTAAAGCATCGAGCTTCAGGACGCTTACTCAGTTACTGTTCTTTGTGTTCAATATTAACCCCTTCAGGACTTCACTGCCTTAGACAAACAT
This sequence comes from Phymorhynchus buccinoides, assembly GCA_017654935.2. Lineage (NCBI taxonomy): Eukaryota > Metazoa > Mollusca > Gastropoda > Neogastropoda > Raphitomidae > Phymorhynchus > Phymorhynchus buccinoides. Next base: position 50,260,894 of record CM065692.1, on the reverse strand, counting down.
CATGACTGGCCTGGGGTTGCCTAGGACATAATTATAACAAATAAGAAGCGCTGCAAAACTCAGCGCTGTCAATGATTCAGTTTTGACAACATTACTGGTTGATCCAAGTTTATTTTTTGTTTCAAACTCGTGGCTACTTGCATTATAATAGGAATCATTAGTCTCCTTATTACTATCACTGTTAATGAAAACATATTGGAGTATTTCCCGAGGCTCGTGTAGCGTCGATTTATTTTACATATTCAACATTATAAACTGAAACAGAAGTGCCAAACATAAGTGAAATGAAAGTCGGAAGAGTGATGAAGAAAAGTAACTCGAAAAACGTAGTTTGGATTAAAAAACAAAACATGGATTTAGTCAAGTTTTAGACTCAGAAATCGCTGTTCCGAGAATACTCGGAATTAGGCCCAGACTGACATTTTTCTGTTCCGAGCATACTCGGAATGAGTTAAAGAATTAACCAATTTTATTTTATTTTAAACAAAAAATGTAGCACTGACAATAAGATGCCTTTCGACATGTGGCATAGCCCACAGCAGCCTGCTTTTAGACCTGCGCTGTGCGCCAGGCCCTGTAGTCACGAGTGCGTCTAAGACATTCAAAACGGGGATTAGTATGTAAATTAGGCTGAACGCCCAATCGTTTTTTGGAGTTTAGTCTAATTTACATACTATTCCCCGTATTGGCTGTCTACTTCGAACTCATGACTACTAGGGCCTGGATTAATCCAGATATGGGATCAGAGGAAAGCGAAATTTCCTGATAAATTACCGGGGGTCCAGGGGCCGGTGTGGGCCCCTGGTAGGGTCCAGCACTCCAGGACCCATACCCCGGTAAGGCCGTGTGCACACATAAGTGGAGATTCCGTGCGGAAACACGTGCGCAATCCATAAATAAGTGAAACAAAGAAGGGAAAAGATGTGCGCACGTGTCCGAATTTCCCCTATATGCGTAAACTTTTATCCTTCTTTCTTCCACTTATTTAGGGTTTTCCGTACGGAACTTACTGCATCGCAATTTCAGGCTTCTTCCATAAACAAGCAAAATCAAAGACATCAAGTCAGATATAGTGGAACCTCCCTTATAAGACTCCCCCCCACTTAACTCTTCTACTACCAAGTATTACTTAGACTGTTTACCGTTGCGCACCAAGTAATTTTTGCCGCTGCACTGATTTTTGCACACACTCACTTTAAAAATTCATTAAAAAAATACTCGCTCGAATCATCACGAAAATCACCTGTGTCGATCTGCTGCTGCAAACCCCAGATCGTTTTAACACTTTCAATGCTCTTTTTTATTCGCCTAAGTTCAGATTCTGCCACTTCTTCCACAGTAAATGCTTCGTCGTCACTGTCGCCATCTTGTAGAGGTTCACGCCAAAAGTCGTCAGTTTCCATCGTCAAAAACCGATTGAAAATTACAAAATTTAGCCTACAAATGAAGATGGCGGAAGATTGTGCTTTCCCTGAACGAACTGCGGCATGTCAAAGGAAGTAAAGGATGTGATGTCACTTCAAATAAATAGCGCAAAGGGGGACACCGGGGTTTCCCTAGTATCTGGCGGTCAAACCCGCCCATGGCTAGCAATGGTATACAGTAAACCGGGCGGTTCAACCCGCCGACGGCAGCAGAAGAGTTAATATCCACTTCTCTGAGACAGTGCCCTTCTTTGTAAGTATTAAAATTACCTCCCTATTACAACTCCCTCCCAGTAAGACCTTTTTTTTTTTTTGGGGGGGGGGGGGGGGTTGTATGTACAGTGGAACCTCCCTTTAATTAAGACTTTCAAAAATCATCCAAAATGAGGTCCTGTAAGGGGGGGGGGGGGGGGGGGGGGTCTTATAAGAGTGGTAATTTTAATACTTACAAAGAAGGGCAATGTCTCAGAGAAGTAGGTCTTATGTGGGAGGGAGTCTTCTTTTTCTTCATTCGCTCAGACAGTTTCCTGTCATATGAGCGTAGATGCGTCATGCTGCCGTTATGAAGAAATAGTTAGGCCCAGCATGTCCGACTTCGGCTGAAGAAATCTTTGTAAGAATTCATAGAAAAAAAGGCAGGAGAATGGACCAGTAAGATAGGAAGGTTGTAAGTAGAAGACAGTAAGCAAAGGGAAAAGACAGAGTCAAAGAGAGTGACAGATTAGAGGAAGCTACAAGGACAAAACTTCCAGAAGGTGAGGGAACTATTTGTACAAAGGACCCCCCAGTACCCTCACGGGGGGTGGGGGGGGGAGTCTTATAATGGGAGGTCTTATAAGGGAGGTTCCACCGTACAAGGCCGAGAAGATAGAGAATTCCTTTCTTGTGCTACAGTTGAACTCGGATCTTTTCGTTGGCGATTTCACCATCTTCAAGGCCTCACAACACACATGTTAGCTTCGCATGACAACACCACAGACGATAGTGGTTCGCTCACATAGTCTGCCAGAGCCTTGATTCCGTGGGGGAACCTGGCGGGGTCTGGCTGCAGTCGTCCCTGAGAGTCGCGCTGACTGTGGGCCCAGCAGTCGTCGATGTGCACGTACTGATAGCCCGCGGTACGGTAACCCTCACTCACCATCAGGTCCGCCATGGCCATGTACAAATTCTCACTGAAAAATTGAAAACATGACCCTGGAATACTACCTTGCGAATGACACTACCAAATGTAATGGGCTATACGGCGGCACTTTCTTGACTCAGACCCCTGCACCTTATAATATCATACACACACACACACACACTCGTCTAATATCATCAATGATGAACAGACGTTAAATAAACCACTGAACTGAACTGATTACAAACACACACAAATGCAAGCACACACACATGTATGCAAGTACATACATACAATAATATACACACACATATACAAGCACACACATATATGCAAGCACACACACACACATATGTAATATGCAAGCACACACACACGCATATTTACATTTACTCTCTCACAGTAGTTACACAGCCACAAACTACACAGACATTGACATAAATACACACACACACACACACACACACACACACACACACACACACACACACACACACACACACACACACACACACACACACACACACACAGCAGGACCGGATCACAGACTTTTGAAGGGGGGGTGCTTGAAACTTTTTTTAGGCCGGGGTCCAGGGGCCGCCTAGGCCCCGATGGGGTCCAGGGGCAAAGCCCTAGTGGGGGGTTCCGGGGGGGCTACCTGCCGAAAACGAGTTTTCAACATTTTAAAACTGTTTTGTGGCATCTCCTGTGAGCTCAGAACAGAACTTCTTAAGAGCGTTGACAGCCGAGGGGGGGTACTGCAGCACCCAAAGCACCCCCCTAGATCCAGCCCTGCACACACACACACACATGTAACATAAGAAAGAAGTTAACATTTCGATGAAAGTACTGACTTAATGCAGCTGTCAGGGAAGGCGTCACAATCCGTCTCACAGCGGAAGCGTTCCCATGACAACCAGCCCATGGGCGGGGTCAAAGCCAGGCCGTTATCAAGGGCAATCACAGTGACCATGGGAGATAATGCACACGCCAGCAATAGTGCAAGGCGACACGTTTCCATTGTGAAGAAACCTGAAGTGAAACAGCCACAGCGACGACAACTTGAACAAGCAACAACAATAAAAACAAACAAGAAAAATGAAAACTTGAACAAGCAAGATAATTATAGTTTCAATGCACATAAAAATACATGGCACGAGGAAAAACATTTTTTAGGGTAGACCCTATAAAGTAAAAATAATTGAAATAGAAACTGACTATTAATGCACACGTACTTGTGTGTGAGAGTGTGTATGTGTTGAGAGTTAGTGTGTGTGTGTATGTGTGTGTGTGTGTGTGTGTGTGTGTGTGTGTGTGTGTGTGTGTGTGTGTGTGTGTGTGTGTGTGTGTGTATCAAGGTTAATCACCAACACCTGTTAAGCACACCTATTTTCAAATCTAATATATTTGTCAGGACAACTTCCTTATAAATGGCAGCAAAGTTTTGACTAGCACATTTATGCAAACAATATAATTGATTATAGCTTCCAGTTGTTTTTACACTGTCTCGATCGTGCTTTTGAAATAACCACTACATTTTCTTTTTTTGTAAATTCCATATCCCACAAAGAACACAGTGAGACCTTGTGGTGAATGGTGATCTGGGAGAGATCCTTCTTCTTCTTCTTTGATTAAACAACCACCATCATCATTTTGATGGTTCTGAGATTGCAGGTATGTCAGGTATGTGCCAGGTGGATGCTTATGATGCGGGTTGTGTGACAAGGACTTGTATTTGTAAACACTCACCAACACTTGCAAAGCAAACGCTCGATTTTAATATCTTTGTAAAGATAATATGTGAGGAAATCAACAAAGATAATAATGGTGGCTGCTATACTAAGATATAAGATATTTAATGGTCATGTAGATTTATCTTTGGGAAAATTCTTTAGTGAACCACAATGCAGTGTGACTAGAAAGCCCTACGGCAAGGTTTCAACACTAACATAAGGAAAAAATGCTTCAGCAATAGAGTTGCTAACAACTGGAATTAACTCAAATGTGCACCAAATACTAACTTGTTAAAAAATTGTCTAGACAAATCTCCAGATTATTTAAAGTTATTTAGAAGCTTTGATGAGTAGCTAATCTTAGGCGGTATGACTATACACCGGAAAATGAATGCAGAATGGTCAAAATGTACCAAAAAATGCCGAATGGTGAAGGCGGAATGATCAAAACACCGAATGGTAGGGTTGAATTATGAAAACATTCTACAGAATACCCCAACATTTATTACAATGGAAAGTGAAATTGCCTAATAGCAAAGTGATTAACACTATAACAGTACATGTAGTAGCATAACACTGCCCCGATGACACATTTCCGTAGTTCGGCTATCCCGCACACATGTACTTCATGTCATACCGAATCATATTGACGTGCTTACAAACAAATACAAACACATCGGTGCTCAACATAAATCAAAGTTCTAACTCAATGAGTAGATCTATGTCAATTATTTTTAAGTAGACGCGGCTTTGTGGCATCACACACCGTTCACACAGGCTGAAATCGTCACCGGGCACGTAGCGACCTAGGCCTGGGCCGTGTGTTATTTTTAAAAGCTAACCTTTTTAAAGATTGCCTGTTTTTAAGATCAACAATGTCCGATTATCCTTGCTCCTGTTGTGGTCAGCAGTGTGACATTGACTGCATTTTTTGCGATGTTTGTGAAAAATGGGCTCACTATAAATGTGAAAATCTATCAAACAGTGATGGAGAGGCAAGCTTTGTACATAGATCTATTGGATTTCCATGATTATCTGCCCATATACTAGCCTTGATCCTCTTCATTTCATGACCATCCGGCATTCACCTTTCGGCATTTTCCGGCCTTTTCCGGTGTATAGACATACCCAATCTTAGGAAAATTTGGTAAAGGTAAGCCCCCCCCCCCCCCCCCCCCCCCCCCCCCCCCCCCCCCCCCCCCCCCTGCATTTCTCAGTTAATTGTATTTTTCCATTTTTGCCTTTCTTACCATACATAAAGCTGTATTTTAGGAACATTTTCAGCTAATTTTCTTTTTGGAATACTAACCCTAACCCTAACCCTAGCCCTAAACCTAACCCTACCCCCCACTGCAGGGGTACTGCAGTACACCACGATTTGTCACAGTTGTGGTTCGTTGCGTTTTTCCGTCTTATAGGATGGGACTGGGAGGGTAGGGTTAGGATTTCAAAAAGGTTATTAGCTAAAAAGGTTCCTAAAATACAGCTTTATGTATGGTAAGAAAGGCAAAAAACGAAAAAATACAATTAACCGAGAAATGTAGGGGGTGTGGCACATCTTGACCTGTACCGAAAATTTGACCACAATAAATCTTGACCATTACTTGTATATAACACTGTCACTCACTCACCGATTATAAAAAGACGGGACTATCTAAAAATCTTGACGGCTTATTTTGTCCCTATCTACTACTATTAGTACTATATGATTTAACCAATAACGTGTGTTTGAATCAATGAATGTGTGCATGTGTTAACAAAGCTCAGGGTCCCGACAAGGTACCAGCACATATTGTAAAAGAACTGAGTGACGAATTAGCACTGCCCCTGACAATACTATTTAATAAAAGCTTAGAATCAGGATTATTACCAGCACAATGGAAGACAGCCGAAGTAACAGCTATATATAAAAAGGGAACTAAAACTGACCCAGGAAATTATAGACCAGTCAGCTTGACGTGCATAGTGTGCAAACTGTTAGAGCAATTTGTCAGGGACTCTATAGTGAAACATATGACAGATTTTAAATTATATTCAGATTGCCAGCATGGTTTTAGAAGCGGACGTTCTTGTATGACACAACTAGTTGAGGTCATGGATGATTTTACTAAACTCATAGAAGATAAAGAAGCCTTCGATATAGTGTACTTAGATTTTCGAAAGGCCTTTGATTCCGTCCCTCACCAAAGACTTTTGTTGAAATTAAGATTATATGGCATAACGGGCAACATTTTATCATGGGTACAAAATTTTTTGACAGGCAGAAAACAGAAAGTACGGGTTGGGAATAAATTATCATCAAATACTGACATACTGAGTGGTATACCACAAGGAAGCATTTTAGGCCCAATTTTATTCACTATTTTTATCAATGACTTGCCAGATCAAGTACAAAGCGTATGCAAAGTGTTCGCTGATGATACTAAAATTTATAATTCTTCTGATAAATCAGATGTGTTACAGAATGATATAAATAGACTTATTGACTGGTCAGAAAAATGGAAACTATATTTTAATGCAAGTAAGTGTAAAATAATGCATTTAGGGTTGAATAATCCACTAAGAGAATATGAAATATCTCACGGCACAGATAAACATGTATTAGATACTTGTGTAGAAGAAAAAGACTTGGGAGTTATATTTGATTCTAAATTGAAATTTGATAGACATATTACAACAGCTGTAAATAAAGCTAATAGAATGTTAGGGTTAATCAGGAGAACTTTTACAGGACTAAATAATAATGTGTTCATTAATCTATATAAAAGTTTGGTTAGACCACATCTGGAGTATGGGAACCAAATTTGGAATCCATATCTTAAACGACAATCAGTTTCAATTGAGCGTGTACAGAGGAGAGCTACTAAATTAATAAAAGTTCTTAAGAATTCGGATTATAGTGAAAGGCTACACAAACTTGATCTACCATCCTTGAAATACAGAAGAATTCGTGGTGACCTAATTAATGTATATAAAATTCTTAATGGTCCTGACAATACTAACAAAAGTTTGTTTCAGATTTCAAATTTTTCCAAGACTAGAAATCATGAATTAAAAATACTAACACAGTATAGTAGAACTAACATCAGGAGACACTTTTTCAGTAACAGAGTGACTAACTATTGGAACACACTTCCTGCTCAGACAAAACTTGCACCTGATACTAACAAATTCAAAAACCTCCTGGACAAAGACCCAAACCTTGGTAAATTAAAGTACCAGTATGACGAATAGTCTACCAAAACCGTCACAGCTGTGCCAACCCCCCAAAAGGAAAAGGAAAAAAAAAAGAAGAAAAAAAAAGAAAAGACGCTTGAGAGGCCGCGAGGCCTAGTCGTCTTATCTACCTGACCTGACCTGACCATCTACCTGACCATGTGTGTCAGTGTGAGTTACTCAACTTACTGTGTCACTGTGTGTCTGATTAGAGTTAGACTGATAACATCTGATCTAGCCTATAGGAAATTGTTCTCAAGTGGCAATCTAAAAATAGACCACTGTTCCAACAAAATCGTACCTATTTTGGCAAACTATTGACAAAAAAACGCATGCTTACACCAATTTAGGTATTTTTCTCTCATTTCATCAGTATGAGTATATCTACAAATCTGAGAATTACGTAACGTCGTAAGTTTTGTTGTTTTTTCTCGATAAAAACTTGCATAAACGTGTTCTGAAAGCTGATTAACGAGGAAACATGGGCGACAGTCGGTTACCCTAAAATCTCTCTTCAAGGTCAATGGGTTTAGGCATTCAAGGTATGTGATTGTGAAGTAACGTTTATCAGTATCACAAGACCATGGTCTTTGCTCACCCACCTTCCCGTAACAACAGGCAAGCGGAAGTTGTTTTTACAGTGTCTTGCTTTTGAAATAACCACGTGATAGTCACGTTTCACTGTATTTTCTTTGGCCACACACCCCAAACTCACAATCGGCTCGTTACTACTTAGTGGCAAGGAGTATGAGGGGTCACTAAATAAATAAATCTGTTCCATTAAATTATCCCAAATTTATTCCTGAAAGTTAAACACAGCCTACAAAACATACAGAAACTTATGAATGGTTGAAAATAATGTCTCAACATAATAACAATTAAATGAAAATGTACTCGGTATAGTGATATTAAAAATAGCAAGTATCACTTTTGCACTAAAATGTAGGAGAAATAATCTTTGATTGCTTTGGGTGTTGGTACACACATAAATGTAGGCCATGTTGTGCCGGTGGAATGGATGACACGAACTCACTGATAAACGTTACTTCACAATCACATACCTTGAATGCCTAAACCCATTGAACTTGAAGAGAGATTTTAGGGTAACCGATTGTCGCCCATGTTTCCTCGTTAATCAGCTTTCAGAACACGTTTATGCAAGTTTTTATCGAGAAAATGTGCGCCAGTTGCAGTCTAAATAAAGACTTAATTTGGGCGTGGGGCAGGATAAACATCGCCAATAGGAAGAAGAAGTAGGAAGAAGATGGATATCATATCTGGGTCTTGTCACATGGGGAGTAATAGATTTGTGGCAAATTTCTTTTTTTTTTTTATATTCAACATGTATCATGTATGCAAACTTTTGTTTAAATACTTCTCCTCCTCTTTCATATATAACGGCATCCGCCGTCATCTTGCTGACGATTATGATGCACAAAACAAAGGCCTTTCCGGTATACTAATCATTAGTACTGTGGGAAGGAACAGCTGCCCAGATGATCAGCTCAATGGGGGAAAGGAGGAGGGTCATGAGGGTAGGGGCCACTGGGAGGCTCATGGGAGAGGGACATGGAAGGTGGAGAGGAAGGGGAGGGGGCTGGGGGGGGGGGGCGTGTTTCAGATCTGGGATTTGAAGACTTCCACCGAGGCTGATGAAATTGCCTCAGGTGGGGAATTCGAAGGCTGTTCCACTCGCACACTGCTCTGGGGGACTAGGAGACCTTCCTGAAATTAACTTTGGTTTTGAATACTCATTACTGACATGATAATTATATATGTCATAAGATAAAAACTAAACAATTCTTTTCAAAACGGCTGGTGACAAGATCCAGATAATCAGGTTGTACAACTGTGTGCAACATTTCAAGAAAATGTGTTTTTATAATGTTTCAAATATCTTTTCAAAATAGGAAAAAATTCCCAATTTTCGCCAACTGTTTGATGCAAGTGATTTTGATTTACTGTTCCGCTTCATTTTAATGCAAAAAGGCACACAATCCATGACACAAAGAACAAAATTTAAATTTCATATAAAATTATAATCATAATTATATGTATATATTATTTAGGACAATATTTTCCAAGATTGAAAAGCTACTCAACCTTATTCTTTTATCCTCATTAAAGATCATTTTGACTTGACTTGACTTGACACACACACTAAGCGCATGTTCGCACAGTACTTATATAGACAGAGTGAGAGAGAGAGAGAGAGAGAGAGAGAGAGAGAGAGAGAGAGAGAGAGAGAGAGAGAGAGAGAGAGAGAGAGAGAGAGAGAGAGAGAGAGAGAGAGAGAGAGAGAGAGAGGATAATGTGTTTACTAAGTGTGCAGTTTAAAACAATGTTGCGATGAACACTGAGTATTTTTTTTTAATCCTGATTTCACTTCTTGAACATAGATATGAAACATATCAGCGGCAACAAGCTAGAAGCTTATATTGTGCTAACTTTACATAGGAAAATATGATATATATTCAATTTTACTTCGATCTTTTCTAATTTGAAGAAACAAAGTTTTTCCCCCGCTGGCGTTTATATCCAAGTTGGATTCTGCCAGCGTCTACCCATCAAGATCAAGATCAAGATGACTGTGGCTGGCCGGGTTCAGTAAATTCACAACAGGCTGTAGGCACTGTATGTACTAGGCAGTAATAAAATAACCTTTCTGTCAGTAATCACTACTTTGGCTGGGCTTAGCTTAGCAACTCTCTTCTTTTTGTGCATTGAATGATTATTTATGCACCGGCTCAAAATATTATGGAGATAATTATTTCTCCATAACAATGGTGAACAGGCATCAATTCAGTGTACAAAAAGAAGAGCCCCAAAGCCCCAGCCCTCATAGAAGTAGTAGTAGTAGTAGTAGTAGTAGTAGTAGTAGTAGAATAGGGACTAATCAAGCCGTCAAGCTTTTTAGCAGTCCCCCCATCGATTTCCAATTTGATATTTAATATTTTTAGCGGTCAAGGTTTTACGGTTGAATTTTCCTATAATACAAAAATTAATAATCAATGCTTCTAAATACATTTACCAATTTTGGAGAATCATCAAGACGATTTTTGAATATATTAATATTAGGTGCACATTTTAAATCAAAAGTTAAATAATTCCAAAAATTAGCAACTCTGTTAGTAAAACAATTTTTTCTAGTGTTAGGATTAGGATTTTGGGACTCAAAACATAGCCGTAAGGCTTTCCTGTCCCATCTTTTATTTTATTTAGTTATTTGTCTCGGTCTGTCGCACACTCAGTTTTTATTAATATTATTCATCGTAATCATACATAACTGCCTTATAGTCATTCCATTCGTCGAGAAGGTTTTTAAAAATGTTAGTATTCTGTGCTCTTTTCATGTTAGGTGGTAATTTATTCCATACAGGTGCAACTCTGTTAGTAAAATAAAAATTTATATTATTAGTCCTGCAATGTTGAATAAATATTTTGTCGGTACTGTTCCTTGTTTTGTCAAAATCTGATATTGTGAATAAGTCATGTACACTTAGGTCATCTACACTATTAAATATTTTATAAGTTTGAATTCTCCTTGCCTTTAATGTAGGTAAATTTAATTCTTTCAACCTGTCTGAATAAGAAACATTTTGAAGACCTTGTACTAACTTAGTTGCTCGTCTCTGTACTTTTTCTATCAAAGCTGACTGTCTCTTTAAACCTGGATACCAATTGCAATTTCCATATTCTAAACGAAGTCTTACTAAACCTTTGTACAAGCATAAAAAAGTGTCCTTGTCCAAGAAAGAAAACGTTCGTTTAATTATACCGATTTTCTGATTAGCTTTACTTACAGCACTGTGAATGTGTTCATCAAATTTCAGTTTATCATCAAATATTACTCCCAAGTCCTTTTCCTCAGAGCATTTCATAATGACGTTTTCTACACCATTGTTATGCATTTTGTAGTCTGTGCGTGGATTACTTTTAGTTTTACATTGCTTAATAAGAACTTTACCGTATGAATTTCTTGTTGGTTGCACGCTGAACGTGCGCTGGCTGGCCAGGTCATAAAACTTTAGAATAGGGCGTATTCTACCCAAGTTAGTTGATGATTATGCCACATACCGTGTAGCCCTATCAGATGCAGATGCAGAAAGTTGATTATTAAATCTAATTACGGAGTGCGATGTGTTTCTACTGACGCACCATTACAAGTCACGTGATTTCTAAACCTGCTCGGCGGGCGTTCTTCCGTTCTAAGCAGACAACTATCGTTGGAGAACAACTTGATCATCAAAAGAAGCCGATTAAAGGAGAAATATATTTTTGGTGAGTAATCCAACCCTTTCCTGAGCCAGGACCCAGAATGGTCAGCTCATGGACCGTGGACCCTCAAGAGAAGAGGAAGAAGAATGCTAAAGCCGATTTGGCACGTGTTTATTAAATTAAATCATAAAATAAATCATTAGGGGAAATGCCACAGATGGCAAAATAAACATTGATTTGATGGTGGCCAGGCGCATCTCAGAAGTGTCAGAAGAACAAAACGCATGCGCGCGCGCACACACGCACACACACACATACACACACACTGTCACAGAGAGAGAGAGAGAGAGTCATCAACAAGATGGTCCCAGCAGTCTCAATTAATATCTCATCGCCTCCAGCAAAACCAAAAACCAGCTACAGACCACAATCCTTCTTCCCAAGGGCCAACCTTGAGTCCCTTCCACCAGAGGCAGTAACATCAGCCTGCCCAGGTGGAAGGCTTCAAATCCCGATTTGAACAATTTCTCCTGCCTTCCCTTCCCCCAACTCCCCCCTTCTCCTCCCCCCACTTGGCTCAACCCACCCTTCATTCCTCAACCTTCATAGGTCCCTGTGTTCAAACATTATCGTTCTTAGCAGCGTTTTTGGCTCTAGTGACCTTGACCTTTGACCTATGACCTTCATTTTTGAATTTGGACGAGATATATATTCTTAGTACCTATCCGTATGCAAAATTTGAGTGTTCTAGGTCCCTCCGTTCAATCGTAATTGTGCCAGGTGCTCGGAAGCATTTTCGACGCCCTTGACCTTTGACCTATGACCTTATTTGTTTAAACTTGGCCTACATATCTTTAGTACCTATCCGCATGCAAAATTTGAGCATCCTAGGTACCTCTATTATTGTGCCAGGTGATGGGCAGCATTTTCGGCGCCAGTGACCTTGACCTTTGCCCTATGACCTTTATTTTTTAACTTGGCCTAGATATCTTTAGTACCTATCCGCATGCAAAATTTGAGCATCCTAGGTCCCTCCATTATTATGCCAGGTGTGCGGCAGCATTTTCGGCTCCAATGACTTTGACCTTTGACCTATGACCTTCGTTTTCGAACGTGGTCTAGATATTCTTAGTACCTATCCGTATGCAAAATTTGAGCATCCTACTTCCTAGGTCCCTCTGTTCAAACGTTATCGTGCTAACAAAGATAGATAGAGATAGATGATCAGTCGGCCTCAGAATCCACTGAAAACAATACTCGCTTCGCTCTCTTCGTTCGCGGCTGGTAATAAGGCAGAAAGATAGCAGGTGACACAAAGCAAAGGGAAAAGACAAAGTCAAAGATAGTGACAGATTAGTGGAAGTTACAAGCGCAGAACTTCCAGAAGGTGGGGGAACTAGTTGTACGAAGTGTGTATTGTTCCAGACATTGTCCACGATGCTGCTGCTTCCCCTCCTCCTCCTGCTCTTCGGGGGCGGTGTCGCCAAGGACAACGGTTTGGCGCGTACACCGCCCATGGGCTGGTTGTCATGGGAACGCTACCGGTGTGAAACCGACTGCGAGACATTTCCTGACAGCTGTGTCAAGTAGGTTGACCATCAAGATCTTGCTAGTTTGAATTTAAAAAAACATCACCATTTTTGTGAATTTCTAGAATTAATGATAGTAGATTCAATAGCTGGACAATAAGAAAAGATGAAACTTACTGAAGTTACTCATATTTTGCCATTTTGTAGTGCTAACTCAAATAGCTTACTTAGATTTAGAAAGG
>CM065692.1:50181236-50241236 GCA_017654935.2 Phymorhynchus buccinoides | reverse complement strand
CGCTTGACCTTTTCACAAACCGCGGCGAAACGAGACCCAACATTGACTCGAAACACTGACCAGTGGTCACTTTGGCCTATTTTCACTGTTTGACTGCAAATTAGTGTATTAGGAGTTCAAATGAACAATTTTTGATGTGGTTGACCAGTGGTCAGTGTCACTGACCAGTGGTCACTTTGGTCTATTTTCACTGTTTTACTGCAAATTAGTGTATTAGGAGTTCAAATGAACAATTTTTTTATGTGGTTGACCAGTGGTCAGTGTCACTGACCAGTGGTCACTTTGGCCTATTTTCACTGTTTTACTGTAAATTAGTGCATTAGGAGTTCAAATGAACAAATTTTGATGTCGTTGACCAGTGGTCAGTGTCACTGACCAGTGGTCACTTTGGCCTATTTTTTATGTGGTTGACCACATCAAAACTTGTTCATTTGAACTCCTAATACACTAATTTGCAGTCAAACAGTGAAGATAGGCCAAAGTGACCACTGGTCAGTGACACTGACCACTGGTCAACCACATCAAACCTTGTTCATTTGAACTCCTAATACACTAATTTGCAGTCAAACAGTGAAAATGGGCCAAAATGGCCACTGGTCAGTGACAATGACCACTGGTCAACGACATCAACAATTGTTCATTTGAACTCCTAATGCACTAATTTGCAGTCAAACAGTGAAAATAGGCCAAAGTGACCACTGGTCAGTGACACTGACCACTGGTCAACCACATCAACAATTGTTCATATGATCTCCTAATGCACTAATTAGCATTCAAACGGTGAAATTAGGCCAAAGTGACCAGTGTCAGCTTGTTATTCATTTTATTTAACAAAGATTTTTTTTTTGTATGCGATTTTTTGTGTGATTGATGAGGAAGGAAAGGGGGGGGGGGGGGGGGGGGGGGGGTGTAAATTCTGACCAAATGACAACTCCACATTCAGACCGTAAGGCCGAGTGCAAAGTGAGAGGAAAAATCCCCTGTACCCAGGTTTGAACTCGGGTTTACTTGACACAAAGCGAACATGTTACCACTGTGCCACTCAACACCTATTTGTAGTTTCCGAGAAAATTGCTATGTTCACGTTTGTAATGAGATGTGACCACACACACACACACACACCAAGATAATCAGTGCATAGACTCGACTTCGCTTGTCAAAAAGACACTGGTGTGTGTACCTCGTACAGCCTGATGGCCTGGGACCCTAGAGGGTCCTGGTTGATGGCAATCACGGCCTTGTTCTTCAGCAGAGCCAGGGCCTCAGCACTGATGCTGTGCAGATCCACCGACATGAAGAGAGGGGCAGAGAACATGGCCCACATCCCAAACTGGGCCTTCTGCTGGTAGTAGCTGAGCCCAAAGTCCCCCACCACTAGCTGGACACAGTAAGGGACACACATCATCATCATCATCATCATCATCACATGAAGAGAACATGGCCCACATCCCAAACTGGGCCTTCTGCTGGAGGTAGCTGAGCCCAAAGTCCCCCACCACTAGCTGGACACAGTAAGGGACACACATCACCATCATCATCATGAAGAGAACATGGCCCACATCCCAAACTGGGCGTTCTGCTGGAGGTAGCTGAGCCCAAAGTCCCCCACCACTACCTGGACACAGTAAGGGACACACATCATCATCATCACATGAAGAGAACATGGCCCACATCCCAAACTAGGCGTTCTGCTGGAGGTAGCTCAGCCCAAAGTCCCCCACCACTAGCTGGGCACAGGGACAACCATCATCATCATCATCACATGAAGAGAACATGGCCCACATCCCAAACTGGGCCTTCTGCTGGGGGTAGCTGATCCCGAAGTCCCCCACCACTAACTGGACACAGTAAGGGACACACATCATCATCATCACATGGAGAACATGGCCCACATCCCAAACTGGGCCTTCTGCTGGGGGTAGCTGAGCCCAAAGTCCCCCACCACTAACTGGACACAGTAAGGGACACACATCATCATTATCATCATCATCACATGGAGAACATGGCCCACATCCCCAACTGGGCCTTCTGCTGGGGGTAGCTGAGCCCAAAGTCCCCCACCACTAACTGGACACAGTAAGGGACACACATCATCATCATCACATGGAGAACATGGCCCACATCCCAAACTGGGCCTTCTGCTGGGGGTAGCTCAGCCCAAAGTCCCCCACCACTAACTGGACACAGTAAGGGACACACATCATCATCATCATCATCATCATCAACACATGAAGAGAACATGGCCCACATCCCAAACTGGGCCTTCTGCTGGGGGTAGCTCAGCCCAAAGTCCCCCACCACTAACTGGACACAGTAAGGGACACACATCATCATCATCATCATCATCATCAACACATGAAGAGAACATGGCCCACATCCCAAACTGGGCCTTCTGCTGGGGGTAGCTCAGCCCAAAGTCCCCCACCACTAACTGGACACAGTAAGGGACACACACATCATCATCATCATCATCATGAACACATGAAGAGAACATGGCCCACATCCCAAACTGGGCCTTCTGCTGGGGGTAGCTCAGCCCAAAGTCCCCCACCACTAGCTGGACACAGTAAGGGACACACATCATCATCACACATGAAGAGAACATGGCCCACATCCCAAACTGGGCCTTCTGCTGGGGGTAGCTCAGCCCAAAGTCCCCCACCACTAACTGGACACAGTAAGGGACACACATCATCATCATCATCATCATCATGAACACATGAAGAGAACATGGCCCACATCCCAAACTGGGCCTTCTGCTGGGGGTAGCTCAGCCCAAAGTCCCCCACCACTAGCTGGACACAGTAAGGGACACATCATCATCATCATCATCACATCAGAATGGAGAACATGGCCCACATCCCAAACTGGGCCTTCTGCTGGGGGTAGCTCAGCCCAAAGTCCCCCACCACTAACTGGACACAGTAAGGGACACACATCATCATCATCATCATCATCATCATCACATGAAGAGAACATGGCCCACATCCCAAACTGGGCCTTCTGCTGGGGGTAGCTCAGCCCAAAGTCCCCCACCACTAACTGGACACAGTAAGGGACACACATCATCATCATCATCATCATCACATGAAGAGAACATGGCTTCCAGATAACAGAGGGTTGGGCTGGATTTAAAAAATTTTTTTTTAGTAAAGATGTCTTGCCCAATGGACGTAACCGTAAAATGTGGACCATAAGCTGCTACTTTTTTCCTCAACTTTGGCCCATGCGGCTTATAGACTGATGCAGCTTATCTGTGGATTTTGTTTTCATTATACATTTATCAGTATGATTAAATCTGTTTCTGGCCACATTCTTCAGTCTATTTTGAGCTTCTTCAGACTCAAAATTGGTTTTGGTAATCAATAGATTCAAATCTCATGCTTAAAGTGTCTGAGAACATTAAATACTCATGTTCTGATAGGAGAATTTCTATATTTGTGTTGGTTTGTGCACATACAATTTTCTCTGCGGCTTATAAACTGGTGTGGCTTAAATGTGAATAAATACCTAATTGTATTTGTTAATTTAAGGGATGCAGCTTATAGACAGGTGCGTCTTATAGTCCAGTTTTTTACGGTACCCATTGTCTTGGTCAAAAGGAATTCAAGACAATTAACCCATGATGTCTAAAAAACAACAACCAAACCCTGATGTCTCCAAAGGCCAAGAAATCCCAAACACGACAGAAGTGACAGCCAGTGCAAATGCCTTTCAAATTTAGAATCATAGTCATTCACTACAAACTAAGTTGTTCACCGATTCTTTTCTTCATGACTGTACATAGTCGATGAACAACAGCTCTCGCTTTCACTTTCCTATTGTCCCCAACCCCAGGCTAATGTCAACCAATGACAGAAGCCACACGAGTAAGCCAGATTTAACCCTTTCACCACCAGCCATATTTCAGCCAAAAATGTCCATTAAATTTACCTGGGTAGAGAATAAAATCCATCTGCAGTATTGGGGATTCTTCTGTGACATATAAAATAAGGTCTATCCTTACTTCCCAAAACTAAGACAATAGGGTCTTTGGATAATAGACCCCAATTTGATGCCTTTTAGTGACATCTAGGTCTTAAATCACTGTGGTGCTAAAATGCGACTTTGGCGGTGAAAAGGTTAATACTTGCAACAGATTTGAAAGTCTGAACACACTTCAAACAATAAACCAAGTTATTACCATATCTTTGTGAGCTCATTCCCCGGGGTCTGTGTAGGCACTGAAGTCAATTCTTTACATAGCAATCCATATAAAAGGCATAATGCAAAATAAAGTCTTTCTAATTTGCATAAAGGGGAATAAATCTTAACCATATCCAGGTCAGCCCAGTCTCCAGACCCGGTGAAGCCACAGAATTTGAGTTCATTCCTCCCGAAGTAATCTATACTACAGCAAACTTGTACTTTGCACACACACACCATGTTTACAACCCTCAATCTCAAAGTCTGCTTATTTCCATTTTATGAAAATAATCCTAGGCTGATCCTAACCCTAGGCCTATCCCAAGAATGATAGAATGTGCTTCGCAGTGAAAATTTTCCAAGCGAAAATTTGAGGGGGAAGTGGTGATGGTGGTGGCATGTGTGTGTCTGTGTATGTGTGCAAGGGTACAATATAGCCAGATTTCTAATGTAGTTAACCCTTCAGTTTCACTATCAGACTTTGTTTTGGCCAAAACGTTTCAGTCAAACTTGCCTGGGTAGGGAAAACATGTCTGTAATATTGGGGTGTCTTCTTCTTCTTCGCTCGCTCACAGTTTCCTGTCACATGAGCATAGATGCGTCATGCTGCCGTTATGCACCTAACTAAGAAATAGCTAGGCCCAGCATGTCCGACTTCGGCTGAAGAAATCTTTGTAAGAATTCATAGAAAAAAGTCAGGAGAATGGACCAGTGAGATAGAAAGAAGCAGATGACAGTAAGCAAAGGGAAAAGGCAGAGTCAAAGAGAATGACAGAATTAGAGGAAGTTACAAGCACGGAACTTCCAAAAGGTGGGGGAACTATTTGTACAAAAGTCCCCCGGTATCTCCATGGGGGGGGGGGGGGGGGGGGGAAGAAGAGTCATCTATGACATGTAAAAAAACAAAAAAACAAGGCCTTTTCCTTACCTTTCAAAATTAAGAACATGTTAAGGTCTTTAGAAAGCACACACCCTGACTTGATGCCATCAAGTGATGCGGGTGTTAAATCGACGAGGTACCAAAGGGCGACTTTGACGGAAAAAGAGTTACAAGGAAATAAGTCTTACCATATCGGGGTCACCCCAGCCCCGGTGTAGGCACTGAACTTGACCGCATTTTTGCCGTAACAATCCATGATAATTTCATGTATGTCTGTATGTATGATGTAATTTGTGTGCATGTATGTGTGTGTATATATGTTTTTGTGTGCGTTTTTTTACGTGTATGTATGTAATTTGTGCACGAGTGTGAGTGTGCGTGCACCCACGGCCGCTCTTCCGAGCAGGTAGGTGTGTGGGTGTGTGTATGTGTGTGCGTGAGAGTGTACGCATGTGTCTGTCTGTGAGTGTTTCAATGCTGATTGTAAAGCGATTTGTGCTCGACAAAAAGCGCTATATAAATATCCATTGCTTATTATTATTATTATTAAAATATCACTCAAATGATCACTTTTGACCTGTCAGTCTTACCATATCGGGGTCACCCCAGCTCCTAGGCCCTGTGTAGGCAGTGAAGTTGAGTGCATTTTTGCCGTAACAATCCACGATAAATTAAATACATGAAACTATCACTCAAATTATCACTTTTTAACCTGTCAATCTTACCATATCGGGGTCGCCCCAGCTCCCAGGGCCGGAGTAGGCAGTGAAGTTGAGTGCATTTTTGCCGTAATAATCCACGATGGACAAAACGCTGCCCCACGAGTCAGTCACGTCCGTAAACATGCGCCACATGTTACACGTCTTGCGAATGGCGCTGTAGTCAGACTATGCAGTGGGGGGAACCCGCGGGGAATACGCACGGTTATAATTTCAAGTCATGACATTAACATAGAAGCTTGACTCTGGAGATGCCTCATAATAATGCCAATCTTCCCTTTTTTCTCTCTCTCATGGAAACAGAACTGCTTTTATTTAATGATGTCGACTCGGATTTGGAAGTTGCCCGTACAAAAAAACCACCAAGAATAAAACAAACAAACAAAGTATTTGTAGCCCGATATTTCGTGCCGATTAGGACAGTGCTTTATAATTTTTAAAAACCCATATAACACAAACAAGAAGCCTTATTTTCTAATTGGTGAAAACACACCTTCCGTCATTTGAATCATATGTAACATATTGTGTATGGGTACGTTATAAGCTATATGCTTGTTGTTACCCTGTTACCTCATTATTGTTTATAATTTGAAATTGTTGAATAAAAAAACCGATTAAACCAAACAAGAAGCCTTCGGTTTGGAGAAGAGAAAAAAGAAAGAAAAAAAAGCCTTCGGTTGTAATTTGGGAATGTTCGGCTTTAATATGAACAGCGTTTGTCAACCGACTGACGAAAGATGAAGTCATGATATAGAAAGGAATGACGAGACGCAATCGATGACGTTGAAGAAAATCAGTGATACATTGCTTACTTTCAACCTCTTTGACTTCTGCGGTGGGAAGAAGACAGCAGAAACACTGAACCATGGGTGAGAGTAAAGCATTCTCCCAATCCTCAAATGACATGTTTCGATGTTCTCTGAATCTTCCCAATCCTAAAGTGGTGACTGCATTAAAAATAATTTCAAATGTGTGTGTGTCTGTGTATGTATACAGGATGGGTGGGGATAGTATTAGAAACGTATAATCTTGTTTTAATCTGCTATCAATTTTGGTAGAAATGGTGGATTTTATAACACTGTGGTTCCTGATGGCCAATCCTGAAGACTCTTTCTACCAGCTTTTTCCAATCCTGATTTCAGGAGCATGCCTGAACTACTTTCACTCATGCTGAATACAAAGCTTCTCCATGCTCAGAGGAGTAAAAGCAAATGTCAGAGTGAAAAAAAAAAAGCAAGCAAATAAACGCTGAAGTGCACACGCTTTTCGCAGCAAACATTTGCGTGTGAATGAAGAAGCAGAGGCCTGAAAGCATCGACACATCAAATGAACTTGCAGAAATATTGACACAAGTTGTGACAGAAAGGCATAGCTCTGTTCATGGCAATGCTTCTTCGCAGCAGACAGACAGACAATTAACAGTCACAGTCCAAGCAGCCTAGTGAAGACAGCAGAAGAAATTAACACATTAACGCAGTGCCAAAGACATATTTATATATGCATCCTCTATACAGGCCCAGCCACACTGCATACAATTCGATTCACTATGGTCCAATTTTGACATTTGTGAGGCATGATTGACGTGAGATTCTTCTGTCTAAATAAATCTGATGAAATCCTACAAGTCATGTTCACTATATATACATAAGAAGAGTCAGTCCAGGATCTTTTGTTTACAGAGGCTAAGGAATATTGGTGTCTGTTCAGATATTCTTCAAACCTACTACCGATGTTGCATTGAATCTGTTCTTACTGTGTCATTTATCTGTTGGTATGGAAGCTTGAGTGTAAAAGGTAAGCGTGTGTTGAGTGATATGGTGAATGTGTGCAGTAAAGTTGTGGGTGCAAGGCAGAGTGGTATGCAAGAGTTGTATGACAGACAAGTAGTCAAGAAAGCCAGGAAAATTCTTAATGATAAGTCATGTTCTGGCAAACCACTATGAAGTATTACCATCGGGCCGTCGATACAGAACTCTAAAATTGAAAATAAGAGCACAGAAAACTTTCTTACCAAGATCAATTCATCTGTTGAACTCTTAATGCACTGCATAGAGTGATTGTTTTGCTGAGCAGCCTGTCTATCTCCTTGGGATTGAATTTGTATTCGTCCAGTTTGTTAACTACAATATTGCAGTGTTATTAGTTATTAGTTTATATTCTTTAATTGTTGATAAATGTGTTTATTGTTGTTTTTTTTGTTGTTGATAAATGTGTTTATTGTTGTTGTTTTTCTTATGTGCACCTGGCTGCAATTTCTCAGTTATGAGATAATAAGGATGATTTTATTTTATTTATATTTGTAGTCTCCCATACACGAATGTGATAAAATCCGTACACGAATGTGATAAAATAATCTTATTTTGTATCAGACATTTTATTTGATTCGTGTATTGCGGTCTACATGAGTAGAGCGAACGGAAACAGTAGAGTTATTTTTAGACGGAAGTATATCACGCGAATCATGACTCACAGACATCATCACAATTGTATCGCATTGAGGTCAAATTGTATGCAGAGTGGCTGGGCCTTAATGCTTCAGTACATGCCAGCAACGGCACTCATTAACGATTTTGCTGCATTCAAAAAATGCCCGGAAAAAAACAGGCAACACAGGTGGCACTGAAGGGGTTAATACACTTATTTTCTGCACCACTCACCCTTCTCGCAGTTAGTTTCCAGTGCTCCAAAACAAACCACAAACATGGCACACAGTACACACATTCCTCTCATTCTAGCTCCTTTCAGTTTTCCACAGAGAGCTATTTGTGTCAAGTTATTTCCTTTAACAGCGGCAAATATTCGTTATCATTGATTGTGGTTAGGGATAGGAAAAGACCTTACAAGTGGTATGCCACCATAAAACAATGTAAGCCTAATGGATAAAACACTTTAAATTGGTTTATGCTGGTGACAAGTGTTAATAAAACTAATAAAAGGCATGAACTGAAAGGAGCTGAGAAAGGCTACTGTGGGCATCATCAAACAAAGGACCGACGAGAAAGGGAAAATAAATTTAATAAAGAAGAAGAGATTAGTTAGGAACAAAAAGCAAGAAACAATCGTTGTTAGTAGTACTTCTGAGGAAACCTCTTCTTCGGTGTTAGTAGGCACACAACATTTACCTACGACTAATTAACTCAGCAGCAAAATTATGCTTCTTTAAAAACAAAATCCACCTACCTGCAATTTAGATTTATTAACACTTCGCATGTTTCATATGTCGCAGTGTGGTTGATCGAACATACTTGTAAAAAATTATTTTACTGGAAATCCAACAATTTGAAAGCATGTAATCTACGTCTTTCAGGGGGTAGGGTGGGGGCTGTTTTTACAAATCTCACCGGCCGTGACCTTACCATGTCGGGGTCATTGAACCCCCCGGGTCCAGCGACTTCGATGAACTTTCCGTCGTCATCTCCCCAGTAGTCCATGATCTGCACCACCTTGTCCCAGCTATCCTGAATATCCACGTAGTTTCGCCAAAGGTTGCAGTGCTCTTTGATAGCCGTGTAGTTCGGCTGAAAAAGGGCGGGGTATGGTGGGTGGATTTTCTTTACAGAACGCTAGGCTGTCAATGTCAGGCTTTAGGTTATCCTTCAGAAAATAATGGGTTTAGTTTGAGCAAAATCAAGTTTTATTCTTGCAATGTTTGGTGCCATAACAAGTCAAATGTTCATATGTTCATTGTCCGTTAAATGTAACAGAAAAATAATAAAGTTGGGAGCCAGAAACTATGTGTAATTAATTGTGCATGAAACTTCTCAGATAGGTGGTTGTTTTTATGTCCTATGCCAAAGATTCACATAGTACACCTATTCACTAATAGATTACACATTATTCATAAAAAAAAGAATAAGCTTTAAAATAATTCACTTGAAGATATGGTTTTCATGGCTCCACATCAAATAGAAACAAACATTGAGACTTTGGAAAATAAACAGCTAATAAAAATATTTTGACAGTTACATTGCTTTCAAACTAATAGCAAACATGTGGAAATTC
Source organism: Phymorhynchus buccinoides (assembly GCA_017654935.2). NCBI lineage: Eukaryota > Metazoa > Mollusca > Gastropoda > Neogastropoda > Raphitomidae > Phymorhynchus > Phymorhynchus buccinoides. The sequence goes on along the minus strand of CM065692.1, from coordinate 50,231,450 downwards.
TTTTTATGTTCTGATCTGACCCGAGCGCTTAAGTCATACAAAAGTTTCCATATCATAATCTGAGAATTTCTAAACTACATAACTTGAAGGCACGGAAAGGGATAGAAAATTTAAAAAATAACAAAATTTTAAATGTTGGTCTTTGGGCGCATCTCACATAATGGGTACCTTAGAGGGTCCTGTGCAGGCCAAGACCATCGACACTTTTGTGTCAATGGTCACCAAATAGTTATCCAGCAACACTCCCCCTCCCCCCCCCCTCCCCCTCCCCATTCCCTCCACCTCTACCCCTCTCCCTGTATTAAGGCGCTCTTCCGCAGATCCCCAATTTCTACAGTGACAGAATAGTCAAGTTTGACTGTGGTCACTTACTGGAAGGAAGGAAGGAAGATTCAGGTATTAGGTATGTAACTTTTGATTGGTTTCGGCAAAAAGACACTGACCTACAATGCAGACTCCATGACGTTCAGTCTTTAATCGTTTTCCTCATGTCTATACTAAGTAGACATGGGATTGCACCATATGAAAACACTTTATGTCTAAACTACAACTCACACACACACCCCAGTCATATCTATCAGACCACATCCAAAAGGGAAAAGAAAAACGGGACAGTAATAGTAAAAACTAATACACAGAATGTTACAAAAAGCATCAAATGGCTCCAACCCACCTGCGTGCGCATCTCGACCATTCCAACGGAAGTGTCGCCATCTTAGTCCTTATTTGTGTGTAAACAAAGTGAAAATGTTATCTAAATGTGTAAAGAAAACATCCAGATGTTATAAATACAGTTTAGATAAGTTTCGAATTGGAACAGCCAAATACGCAGCATCGATCTGGCATTTTTCAAAAAAAGGTAAGGACTAAGATGGCGGTCTCCCATAATATGGCGCTCCTTGTGGCCGGATATGACGACACGTGGGTACAAGCCATATACATGTGCCGTAATTTTCTGACTATAAGGCGATACTTCCCCCCCCCCCCCCCCCCCCCCCCCCCCCCAGATTCAGACCCCTGTGCCTTACAATATGACTAATAAAATAGTAAAAAAAATATACCCGTAAAATGTGGACTATAAGCCGCTACTTTTTTCCTCAACTTTGGCCCATGTGGCTTATAGACTGATGCGGCTTATCTGTGGATTTGTTTCCATTCTACATTTATCAGCATGATTAAATCTGTTTCTGGCCACATTCTTCAGCCTATTTTGAGCTTCTTTAGACTGGCTTTGGTAATCAATAGATTCAAATCTCATGATTAAAGTGTCTGAGAACATTAAATACAAAATGTTCTGATAGGAGAATTTATATATTTGTGTTGGTTTGTGCACATACAATTTTATCTGCGGCTTATATGTGAATAACCACCTAATATTTCGTCAATTTAAGGGATGCGGCTTATATACAGGTGCGTCTTATAGTCCTCTTTTTTTTAACGGAAATAACAAAATCAAAAATTTGGGTAAATCATTTTCGGGGGGGGGTGCATTATACAAAGGTGCGCCTTATAGTCAGACAAATACGGTGCTGGTGCAAATTCATGTGCAGAAATACAAATCAATATGGTCACACACAAAGGCAAAGGTGACAAGATAAACAAAGCTATGGTTAAACACGTGCAACATAATTTAAATAAAATCCTTACTGGACATGTTGGCACGCAGATACGCATTGAAGCGCAGACAGTTGGCGTTAGTAGCGGAGAGGGGGGGGGGGGGGGGGGGAAAGAAGAAAGTTACAAAGGCAGAGTGGATCCTCCCTTTAAAGACCTTGAAAATCATCCAAAATAAGGAAATTGAACAAAGGGTGAATACTCTCTTTTCTAATTAACTCCCCTCCACCAAAGTAGCTTACGATACCAATCACCAATTTCTTATCTCCTCACTTGGCCTCACTATTTTATTCTTTGACTGCTAGGTGATTGGTTTCGTAATCAACTTTGGTGGAGGGGAGTTAATTAGAAAGAGAGTATTCACCCTTTGTTCAATTTCGTTATTTCCTCTCTTGGCCTCACTATTTTATTCTTTGATCATCCAAAATAAGGTTTTAAGTGGGAGGGAGTTGCATTATAAGGGAGGTAATTTTAGTACTTACAGAGAAGGCCAATGCCTCAGAGAAGTAGGTCTTAAGTAGGAGGGAGTCTTATAAGGGGGGTGGGGAGGTCTTGTAAGGGAGGTTCCACTGTAGTAAAAGATTTGAGTATAGCTGGATATCTGAGGTCACCACTCGTCTTTTTCAAGAGGAGCCCATCCACCATCTTGGGGTAGCATCCAACTAGTGTTCTCACCAGTTAAATTGGATATCGTCGCTGTCCGACGCTAACCGTGTATTTACACAATCAGTGATTTTACAGGAGCATCAAAAAACATATTGTCGACTGCTACAAAGTCAATCCCCATTTGATATACGCTTGACCCTTCTTCTTTACCGATGAGTAAACATGTGACACAATAAAAGTTGCATTAACACCCAACATTTTCGTGATAATTCAGTTACACGGTTAGTCACAAAGTTAGTGCATTGTTCTCACAATGGGAGATACGACAGCTGCCGGCAGTTACACGATTAGCGTGACCAGTTACACGCTTATCGCGTCAAAACCAGCAACAACCCGCCACATACACGATTATTTCCGTGGTATCATGTGACAAATTTGAGCATTTTTGATTGGTCGCAGACACAAGATATTTAGTTTCAGTAAAAAATCTATTTTTGTCAAATTTTGTAGATACACGGTTAGCGTCGGACAGCGACGATATATATTATCCCAAGATGGCTGCTATGACAACAGCTGATATCCAGCTATACACAAAGGCATGTACAAAAATGCACAGCATTAGCAATGCTAATTACATGGGTGAAAGTAAGACATTCTCTCAATCCTGAAAATGACACGTTTCTCTGAATCTTCCCAATCCTGAAGTGGTGACCGCATTAAAAATAATTTCCAATGTGTGTGTGTCTGTGTATTCAGGATGGGCGTTAGAATTGCAAGTCTATCATCTTCTTTTAATCTGCCATCCATTTTGGCAGAAGCGTTTGACTTCATAAGACTGTGGATCTGGATGACAAGACGGCCACTCCTGATGACTCTTTCTATCAGACTTTTCAATCCTGATTTCAGGAGCATGCCTGAACTACTTGAACCCATGTTGTTGTCAAACACACAGGAAAAGATGTGGGGAAATACCCAGAAATGCAAAGATAGACCGTCACCCAGCGAAACAGCACAAGTATGTTAAAACAAACAAGCAAAAAAAACAAATTAATCAACAAATAAAGTGAATCTGTTACAGACTAAAAATCACAAGAGTTTTTGCACAGAGCACAAAATGTATGCTTCTTTCGGACTGTCAACTTTTTAAAAGTGAGTGGTGCGGAATTTTGTTCAGGCGATTCAATGACCATCCTTACTAACAACACTATGGATATAGCTATCTATTTTATCATAAAATTAAACAAATCCAAAAGCCACTTTTTTTAAAGAATTTTTTCATTTTAATTTTCATCTTTCAACTGTCAAAATAAATTCAATTTTGTTGTTTAATTTAATGGGTTTTTTGGTGTTTTTTGAATTACATTTGAAGAGAATTGATAATGTAAACCACGACCGACATCATTGTTTTCATAACATAACGCAGTGCTAGCATTATTGAGGCATCTCCCAACAAAGCTCAGTTAATTTTTCATTCTTATACATATACACAAACGCACGCACATACATGTAAACACACACACACACACACGCGCACACACACACACATGGACAAACAGAGCGAACCACATGCACAAATTCATCATTTGTCTAATACATGAATCAAATCATACATAACATTAACAGAAACCATAATAATAAAATATACACAGTATACAAAATAGTCTATTCAAAAACATCATCTGAGAATCTTGTGAACAATTTCCACAGGTTTTTAAGAACATTTTTTAAACGTAAAGTTAACACGCTATGTTCACTTCATGAAGAACGTAACCTGATTTACGGAAACACAAATATTTTTTCTCTTATATGGTTATAGCGCATGCAAGATGCCTATAATTACAATAGTTGATATTATATTAGAAGACCTTCATTTCCTGGTACTTTTGATTACACTTATTAATCAATAAAATTAAAAAAACACACACACACACATGCGCACACACACACACTGACACACACGCACATGCACACACACACTGACAAGACATTTTATTAAAACAAACAAAGTACTACAGTGACAGTAAAACGGGCTATACATTAATCACAGCAGCGTCAGGGCATCCCATTCACATATTTGGATGAAAACAAAAACCCACAGCTAACTAGCAAGCACTACAAGCATGCAAATTCTTACACCACTCCATAGATATCGCCTTTAATTTCTAGCAAATGTTGACAGGTTACACAAACACAACATGAACATGGATGCAACTGGAGAAAATCCAAAAACAGGCAGGGCAGGGGTCCAGGGCCCCTGTTGGGGGGTCAGGGGGGCAACGCGCCCCTGAAACTGAAGAAAAAGCAAAATCATACTCAATTTGAAGCTTATTCCAGGCTTGGAAAGTGAGAATTCAACACTTTTTTCCCCTTGAACTTTGAATCAATTTTTGGTAAAGGTCAAGATGTGCCACCCCCCTACCTATCTCGGTTAATTGTATTTTTCCGTTATTGCCTTTCTTACCATACATAAAGCTGTATTTTAGGAACATTTTTAGCTAATAACCTTTTTGGAATACTAACCCTAACCCTAACCCTAGCCCTAACCCTACCCCCCACCGTATAAGACGGAAAAACGCAACGAACCACAACTGTGACAAATCGCGGTGTACTGCAGTACATAGTGGGGGGTAGGGTTAGGTTTAGGGGTAGGGTTAGGGTTAGGGTTAGTATTCCAAAAAGGTAATTAGCTAAAAATGTTCCTAAAATACAGCTTTATGTATGGTAAGAAAGGCAAAAACGGAAAAATACAATTAACCGAGAAATGCATTTTTATTTGTGGTCAAAATGTTGAGAAACAGGCGCCGCCTGGTATCCAAGGCAAGGTTGCATCCATGCTTGAATACTGCTTAAAACGTTACAACACAATCACACGACACTTTTGCACAGTTCATCCTTGCAACATGTACAAAACACAGTCTCCAATGATAATGCTCAATTTGGACATGAAACTGTCACCCTTTGGGGTGACGTAAAGCCCAACAATTTTGAAATAACCAATCATAATCCATCATGATCAGCTAAAAAAAATAAAAAAATATATCGCATGCAAAAGATCTGCATGGGCCCTCAAACATAAAAAGGAGAATGTCCTAAGTCATTAACCCTTTCACCGCCGATGTCGCATTTTTGCACCACAATGGTTTAACATCCATGTCACTAAAAAGCATAAAATCAGGGCCTGTTATCTGAAGACCTTATTGTCGTGATTTTGGGAGATATGCCTAATGTTATACATGTTACAGAGGAATATTGCGGGTTTTTTTTTCTCTACCCAAGTAAGATTAATGGTATGTTTTGGCTAAGAAATGGCTGGCGGCAAAAGGGTTAAAGGTAAAGCTACGAAACTCGTCAAATATTTATATCTGGTCGCCATATTTCTGGATGAAGAATCTTCAAAACGAAAATCAATCGCCCATAATTCTTAGCTCCTGGTTTTCTTCCCCTAACTAACTTTCATTTTCTTCAGCAGGGTGTAATCTTAACTGTAATTCTGGTTACAATTTTAACCCTTTCACTGCCTGCCCCGTGTCTACTACGGCACTATGCTGTACGCCTATAACCCTGTCTACCATGGGGCTGTTTGCACTATGCTGTACGCCTATAACCGTGTCTACTACGGGGCTGTTTGCACTATGCTGTATGCCTATAACCGTGTCTACTACGGGGCTGTTTGCACTATGCTGTACGCCTATAACCCTGTCTACCATGGGGTGTTTTCTTCATCGAATTTTGAGCGAGTTAAATGGGAGAAAACACTATGAACTGTTACACTCTTCGAAAAACGTAAATCAACAGTTTTTTCCCTTTTCACATCTTCTTGTGTTCTTGTGACATCAACAAAAGAATGAGCAGTGGACAGGTCAGTGAAGCAACCCTCCGAAGGCCAAATTTGGCTTGGCACACAGCAAAACAAAAAATCCATTATCCCTGAAGAGAGGTTAAATGAGTGTGGAATTCTTAACACTAAACAGTATCTAAACCTCTATCATCTACAATTGGTGCTAATGGTGGTTCAAATATGAAGGGTGGGGTAAGGGAGTTGGGGGGGGGGGGGGGTGGAGAAGAAAAAAAGAGAGAAAAATGGTGAGGAGGAAAAAGAAAACTTTAGACAATTATTTTAAATCTGTGCCTTTCATCATTTCAAATTGAGAGAGAGAGATTGAGAAGAGAGAAACAGAGAGATACAGAGAGACATACGGTGAATAATCATTAATGTGAGTGTGCGTGTGACATGTTTGATTTGTCCACATTTCAATTTTTTATTTACATACACATCCCATGAAGTCTGCATTGCATTGTGGAAATACTTCACTGGAAAATACAACACTCCATTCCACAGGAACAAGAACTTCAAGCAACAAACGCACATCTCTTCTCCTCAGTTCCAAACAAACCTCTTATTTGCACATACAAAAAGAAAACAGTGGGTGTGTGATGAACGCAATCTTGTTATTCCTGAAAACAGGGAGTTATACCTGCAGATATAAATCTCAGAGACGCCTTCTCTCTGCCAACAGATATGAAATAACATCTTTTATGGGGGTAACATTCTGAACGGTCACAGCCCAAGGATACTACCATCTTGAAACAAATAGAGTGGGCTGATAGTATCCCCTGACTTTTCATCCCCTTGAAATGAAGGTTGCCCTAAAAACAAGTCACTAGAAAATTGAAAACGACTTTGAAAAAGACGCAAAGAAGCTTCACCTTTGGATGAAATCCTCTTTGCGTTATCGGATATTTTCACGGGAAAAAGAAATCCTGCACCAAAGACCAACATTTGGAAAGGAGAAGAAATCCTCTTTGAGGGGAGGGGGGGGGGGGGAGTGAAGGGGGGGTGTTGTCAGTGCAGTCACCTGCTGTCCCTGGCCGGTGATGTAGGCGGGCCAGCTACAGGAATACAGCATGGGTCGGCCTGTGGCGTTCAGGAAGGAACCCATGATGGGGTACCCTTCACACAGCCCACACCAACAACATGTCAACACAGCTACAAAAAAGACTTAGGACAAAACTCAGGTAAAGCCCTCCTACTAGCCTGTTGGCGGCATTGTCATGAAATAATGATTCAGCGTGTCTTGGGTTAAGCATTAGAAGGCAAAGCCCAACCTCCTCCATTGCCTTTATCTCCCCCAAAACCAAGTCAGCTACCCATTCACAGCCGGGTGGATTGAGCAGTGTGCATTTCCACAAGGGCATAACACCATACTGAGCGGGATTCAAACACCCAACCTGCGCGGCAATCTTTCAGATTACAAGACAACGGCCTTACCCACTGGGCCACGGCGCTTTCTGAAAACCGAACACCAGGCCTGCAAGCCTTCGGATTACAACACAGCAGCCTTAACCATAGAGCTTTCTGAAAACCGAACACCACAGCAAACATAACATACACACACATAAAAGACACAAGACAGCTCTGATGGTGTGTGCCTTCGTCCAAGTGTCTCCTCCGCTTTGTCACAACTCCTAAACAAATGTTTCATAATAAAGAAATCTGTTGATAAATTTACAAGAACTCACAGTTAATTAATAGAGTTCCCTACCTTCGCTCATTTTCATCACAGGAAGAAGATTTTGAGCTGCAATCATTTTCAATATCTTCTATGCATACTTCATTTTCCTCAACAGCCTGTGAATGTTAATCATCACTTTTAATTATACTTCTGGTGCTGTAGTCATGACTGCATCTTAGACAGTCAACACAGGTGGTAGTATGTAAATTAGACTAAAGTCCCAAACCGATTGGCTGTTTAGCCTAATTTACATAATACTAATCCCTGTTTTGACTTGATCATATACCTATATTGATACAAATTTGGGACTTTCCTGGTGTTGCACTGCCTCCAGGATCGTTCCCACCATCTTTATCTCTAGTACTAGTGTCCTATATGTGTCTGTTCCAGACCGGAGGACGTGAAACAGATTTCCACCCTGTTTTGACTGTTTAAAACGCACTCATGACTGCATTCCCTGAGCATGTTCTCTGGTCATAATGGATGCCCTGACGCTGCCTCTTGATTCAGTGTTTGGTTGTAATTAACGAATTGCGACGATACCACCTTGAAGCCGTGCGCCCATTCGTACAGCGGCCATTCGCACGAGTACAGCATGGGTCGTCCCGTTTTGTTCAGGTAGAACTGCATGATGGGATAGCCTGTCACCATGATGAGAACAACACTCTGCTCAACGTATTGCCATTCACCATGTCAGGTTGTTGGACTCGTTTTTGCATTCCACAAATATCAACGATGTGAAATGAACATTTTAAAAGAATGATTTTGTAAACTGAAATACTTGGCACTTGGGCTTTTCTTTCCAATGATGCAATCATCAGACTAAAATATTAGACCTATTGCACTAATTAGATCCAATCATAATTGTGCGTGCTTATGCAGGCACAATGTGAACCCCACAAAATAACAAACGTGTGTTTAATTTAAACCAGTATTTCAGTCGAAATAGACTGAAAAACTGCAACAGCCACAACAACAACTTCATTATGACAATGACAAGACAACCATAACAATGATGATTGCGACCGTGTTGATGATGACGATGACGATGACAATAATGACAATGATAATGATGATGACGATGATAATTAAATTTGCCTATGCGCATGTTCTTCCCATCAGAATTATATACGTTAATCTCGAGTATTTTTCATCTCTCAGTGTGCAAATATCATCTTATCAATGACGATGATGATGGTGATGATGATGATGATGTAATAATGATGATGATGATGTGACGATGATGATGATGATGATGACGATGACAATAATGATGATGATGATGGTGATGATGATGACAATGATGGTGGTGATGATGATGTAATAATGATGAGGATGTTGATAATAATGATGACAATAGTGATGATGATGATGATAATAGTGATGATGATCACGATAATGGTGGTGATGATGATGATGTAAAAAAAAAATTTTGTAATAATGATGAGGATGTTGATGATAATGATGATAGGGGTGATGATGATGATGATTATGATGATGATGATGACAACGACGATGATGATGATGACAACGACAATGATGATGATGAGAATAAAGATGATGATGACAACTATTATTAATAAAAACTTTTACCGATGTGCATGTCCTTGGGATCAGAATTGCAGCCATCAAACTTGAGCATGTCGACCTCCCACTCGGCGAAGGTATTGGCATCCAGCTGCATGTAGAACTCAGAGCCGGGGTACTTGGCGCACGTCTCCGACCCAAAGTCCTCGTAGATACCCAGCTTCAGCCCTCGGTCATGCATCTGGCGGTATCAAAGAAGCACAGACAAAACAACCTTACCTTTCTTAAAACTCTTCTCTTCTAGCGCCATGTATTTTTTGTATTTTTTGTATTTCTCAACCGACAAGAGGGGAGAAACTTTTTTCTTTTTTTTCCGAGCCAAATATGTGAGTTTTGTACCGTTTTGTACAGTTTCTCACTGCAATAATGCACCACCATCATCATCATCGTCATCATCATCATCATCATAGAATGGCACAGTGGTAACGAGTTCGCTTCGTGTCAAATTGAAGAAACTGTGACATAAGAGCTCTCTGAAAGTAGACAAACACATGGCAGGGTGCTTGGCAGTGAATGCCTTTGTATTTGGTGGGAGTGTAGAGTGATGTTGTCAGTCCCCACTCCCCACACATGCTAAAAAAATGCACATGCACACTGATACACACTATCAGTGATAGCATAACACACAGTACACCACACTGTCTCTCCCTCTCTGTGTTCACTCACAGTCACATATGTGGCCACGCACACACACACACACACACCACACATGCAAACTGATACACACTATCAGTGATACTACACCACACTGTCTCTCCCTCTCTCTGTTCACTCACATATGTGGCCACGCACACACACACACACACCACACATGCACATTAATACACACTATCACACACAGCACAGCACACTGTCTCTCTGTTCACTCACATATTTGGCCAGAGCCACACATATGTGGCAACACACACACACACACACACACACCACACATGCACATTAATACACACTATCACACACAGCACAGCACACTGTCTCTCTGTTCACTCACATATTTGGCCAGAGCCACACATATGTGGCAACACACACACACACACCACACATGCACATTAATACACACTATCACACACAGCACAGCACACTGTCTCTCTGTTCACTCACATATTTGGCCAGAGCCACACATATGTGGCAAACACACACACGCACACACACACACCACACATGCACATTAATACACACTATCACACACAGCACAGCACACTGTCTCTCTGTTCACTCACATATTTGGACAGAGCCACACATATGTGGCAACACACACACACCACACATGCACATTAATACACACTATCACACACAGCACAGCACACTGTCTCTCTGTTCACTCACATATTTGGACAGAGCCACACATATGTGGCAACACACACACACCACACATGCACATTAATACACACTATCACACACAGCACAGCACACTGTCTCTCTGTTCACTCACATATTTGGACAGAGCCACACATATGTGGCAACACACACACACCACACATGCACATTAATACACACTATCACACACAGCACAGCACACTGTCTCTCTGTTCACTCACATATTTGGACAGAGCCTTAATGCCACTAGGGAAGCGCTGAGGGTCGGGTCTGAGCTTCCCAGTGTCTGGATCCCTCTGTTTGTCCAACCAGCAGTCATCGATGTTGATGTACTCATAGCCCAGATCCTTCAGGCCTAGCTCTACCACCTTGTCCGCTTGGGCTTTGTACAGCTTCTCACTGCAATAATATCATCATCATCATTATCACCATCATCATCGATGTTGATGTACTCATAGCCCAGATCCTTCAGGCCTAGCTCTACCACCTTGTCCGCTTGAGCTTTGTACAGCTTCTCACTGCAATAATATCATCATCATCATCATTATCACCATCATCATCGATGTTGATGTACTCATAGCCCAGATCCTTCAGGCCTAGCTCTACCACCTTGTCCGCTTGGGTTTTGTACAGCTTCTCACTGCAATAACATCACGATCTTCTTCATTATCATCATCACTGACATTATTATCATCATCATCATCGATGTTGATGTACTCATAGCCCAGACCCTTCAGGCCTAGCTCTACCACCTTGTCCGCTTGAGCTTTGTACAGTTTCTCACTGCAATAATGCACCACCATCATCATCATCGTCATCATCATCATTGAGTGGCACAGTGGTAACGCGTTCGTTTCGTGTCAAGTAAATCCAAGTTCGAACTAGGCCTTACGGTCTGAATGTGGAGTCTTTCGGATGCGAGATAAACCGAGGTCCCGTGTGCCCATGCACTTAGCACACGCTAAACCCAGTGGCAACGAAAAAGTTGTCATTTGGTCAAAATTTACCCCAGCCTCTGGCTGCGATGCGCTCTCCAGGTGGGAGCAACCTGAATTTCACTATAAAGTTACCTAATACCTAATACCTAATCATCGATGTTGATGTACTCATAGCCAAGATCATAATATAGAATTATGATCATCATCACTGTTACTGCTGTTGTCGCCATCATCACCATTATCATCACCATTATCATCACCATCATCATCATCAACATGATATTCATCATCATCATCATCATCGTCATCAAACATCACCAATATCATTACCTGTTTACCACCATCACCATCATAAAAAATATCCCTACATTACTTTGTATTCGTGTGCGAGCGTGCACATGCGCACGCACACACAAACACACACACAGTGACACACTGTTTTGAAAATCTTTTTTAAAAAATGTAATAGAACATCTGTTTGTACATTTACAAAATTGGTATGTCAAGAGTAAAATTAAATGTTATGCATGCATTGAGCTTAAAATGCACAATCAACACACATCTTGCATAAAACATTAACCGATTTCATGTTCAACTCAAGCTGTCACTGACTCACTCTCACACACAAGCTGCAATGATTCACAGCTGACTAACAGTTGACTAATGTTTCTTCTTGGAATTTTCATATTGTAACTATTTTACTCTTGCATGATTGTTAGTGTGTGTGTGTGAGAATGTGCATGCGTACGTGCGTTCATATGTGTGTGCGTGCCTGTGTGCATGCATGTGTGCACGTGCATGTGTGTGTGTGTGCGTGCGTGTGCGTGCGTGTGTGCATGTGTATGAGAAAGAAAGAGAACGGTGCATGCAAGCATCATGTATATATATTTTAATTTCTAATGATTTATTATTTGTTTGCCTTTATAATGTTCTTATTTGTTATCAATGCAAAGCGCACTGAGCTCATGTGAGAATCAGCGCTGCATAAATCCCATTATTATTATTATTATTATTAATACTATTTTTCAGTGGTGTGTGTGGCTATTAATAATAGCCACACACACCACTGAAAACACTTTTATCTAAATCAGTAAATTGATTGACTGGGGTTAGAAACATTAAACAGGCCATATCATGGATAATCACAGTCGTCTCCATTTATAATTTTCAACTCACATAATGACAACCATTTTCATGTCATGCTGAAACAAACGAGCAGCATAGGACGCTGATTTCACCGCACCTGACATTCTTAGTTGGGGGTAGTGAGAGAGAGAGAGAGGGGGGGAGGACTCATCTCCCTCCATCTCTCTCTCACTACCCCCAACTAAGAATATCATGTGCTAAGCCCCTACTGGTTTGATTGCCCCCTGGCGGTGAAATCAGCTTCCTAAGTTGACCATTAACCCTTTCGCCGCCAATGTCACATTTATGCACCAAAATGGTTTAACACCCATGTCACTAAAAGGCATCATATCAGGGCCTGTTATCCGAAGACGACATTTTCTTAATTTTGTGAGGTAAGGATAGGCCTGATGTTATACATGTCACAAAGGAATTCCCAATATTGCAGATAATTTGTTTTCTTGCCCAGTTAAAATTTAAATTTCATCAATTCATGGCATTTTTTTTGGCTGAAAAATTGCTGGCGGCGAAAGGGTTAAAGTGTAAAGTATCTTGTGTCAGTCAGATCACTAATTTTAAAACCATTTCATTTTCCCCTGTACCTGATGCAACTGTCGGGGAAACGCACGCAGTCGGTAACGCAGCGGAAGCGTTCCCATGACAACCAGCCCATGGGGGGCGTGCGCGCCAGACCGTTGTCCAGACCAGAGGTCACTCCCAGCAGAAACGCCCAAACTAACACTGGAACCATGGTGATCTTAATCTGTAGAAGAAAAAGTGTCTGTAGTAACAGTAGCATAAGTACCATGGTGACCTGCTACAGACATGAGGTGAGAAGGCAAAACAAAGGGTTCTCTGTAGAATCATAGAAGAGTGACAAAATATTTTATACTAGTTACACCTGTGCTCTGCACGGGTCCAGATTAATGCAAAGATAAGTTATTCAATGTTACATTGATAGAACATATTTACTCTGTCTGTGAATGGAAGAGTTCCCCGTACCACATAGTAAAGAATAAAGATGCAATACTGGAAGCAATTTGGTGTGACTTAGTCACTTAGTGACAAACTTTATTAGCTCTGTTGTGAGAGAGAGAGAGAGAGAGAGAGAGAGAGAGAGAGAGAGAGAGAGAGAGAGAGAGAGAGAGAGAGAGAGAGAGAGAGAGAGAGAGAGAGAGAGAGAGAGAGAGAGAGAGAGAGAGAGAGAGAGAGAGAGAGAGAGAGAGAGAGAGAGAGGAGAGAGAGAGAGGGAGAGAGAGAGAGAGAGAGAGAGAGAGAGAGAGAGAGAGAGAGAGAGAGAGAGAGAGAGAGAGAGAGAGAGAGAGAGAGAGAGAGAGAGAGAGAGAGAGAGAGAGAGAGAGAGAGAGAGAGAGAGAGAGAGAGAGAGAGAGAGGGGAGGGTATGAAACACAGGTTCGGCATTCTTCGTGTTTTCCTAGATTCAGCAATTTCCGACACAGCTTGAGCAACGCAGATGACACAACATTTCTTGAAAATTTCATACATTTTGCCTTCAAAATCAAAATTTGGAACCACACATAGCGGAATCGCGTCTCAACGCGTTCTTTTGGAACTGTATGGCAAGCAAAAGTCCGACATTTACGTCAAATTACGCAGTATCTGAGTTTGTATGTTCTTTTACACTTCGGGCCTAAGCGTATTATTAAACTATTAGAATTATATTATTATACTAGATACATAAATTATGTTGCACTTCTTCTTCCAGTTGAGTGCCCACAATCAACACACTGATTCATTGGCACTATTACCGGTTGAGATTATAGGTCTTCTTCTTTCTTCTTCTTTTCCCTATAGCAGCCACAGTCACTACTGACTATTATGTCGCTGTAAATATTTGGGAGGATCTACGGGAATGTGCAAGACAACAAATTATCAAGAAGAAGAAAGTGGACAGGAGAAAAATAAGAAAAATAGAAAGCTTGACCCAGCCAGCCAGGTCCCGCTGATCGGTCCCAAACATGATGCCAGGCCAAGCGAGAGAATGACCCAGCCAGCCAGGTCCCGCTAATCAGGCCCCAACGTGATGCCACGTCATTGGGAAGAATAAAATAAAGGAAAATGAACAAAAATAAATTAAAATAATGAACTAAAGAAACTAAAGAAAAAGAGAGAAGGGAGTGTAGTTATTGTGATTTGGAGATCCAGGACACAAAAGTGCCCAAGGTCCTCGCCTCAAGGCTCAACAGCCTGTTCTGGGAGGTTGTTTCATGCCTTGATGGTACATGGCAGGAAATTTGTTTGCCTGTATTGAGTGCGGTAGGTCAGGGCCAGCTGCTTGGGGTGTGCTCGGCGTTGGCGCTGTGGTGCTGGAGCCAGCTTCTCTCTTACAGTCTTCATAGTGACCAGATTGTTTTGGATCTTGTAGAGCATGGCTAGTCTTGCTGTTTCCCTTCGTTCTTGCAGGGTGGGCCACTTCAGCTGCTCTATCATGGAGGTCACACTTGACGTATTCCTGAAGCGGCACAGGGCGAATCTTGCAGCTCTCCTTTGGACCGCTTTGATTTTGTCGACAAAAACCCTAAGCTAGTTTTTTTACCCAGCCAGTTACTGAGTTAGGTCTCCCTGTGGATTCCTAACGTGATGCCGTGTCAGACACCAGTTGAGACAGGAACTAAGCAAAAAATAAAATCTTTTGATGACTTTCAATAAAGACCCCTCCCTTACAAGACCTCATTTGGATGATTTTTTAAGGTCTTATAAGGGAGGTTCCACTGTACGTGTATGTTGAGTAAATCAAGTGATGAGACTCAGGGTGTTTGTCTGTATATATGCGTGCATGTATGGATGCAGGAGTGTGTGTGTGTGGGGGGGGGGGGGGGGCAGACTTTAGCCTATCTTCTTCTTCTTCTTCTCCTTAGGCAGCCAACTTCAACACGCTGAAGGTTCTGCTGCACTTTAGGGGGTAGTACGAAAAAGAGAGAAATAGCAAAAGATAGAGTACAAAAATCCAACTAACTTTTTTCGGTTTTAAATTTCATTAATTCTTTCTACATAGTAAACTGTGTATCTGTAAATACTTCAGTTATTTCCTGACTATCTTGCAATGATTTCTTTCTTTCTATTTCCCCATAATGTTATCATTTCGCTTCGTACTCTATCTTTTGCTATTTCTCTCTTTTCGATATGTGAAGATTTGATTTGGGAGGGGTGGATCACCGGATGGAGGGGGGTTGGGTTGGGGTGGGTGGGTGATAAAGAGAAAGACGAGTTAAAGGTCATGCCTGACCGTTAAATGTCCATGGTTTCATAACTAAATAGAATAACACTCACTATCAAAAGCTCTCAATGCTCACCTTCTTTTGTGCACAGTTGCAGACAACTTCCAACACGAACTTCCTTGCTTTCGACGGTGTGCAGTCAGGCACGCGTGATCATGTGATTCGTTGATCATGTGACCTTCACTTCACTTCCGGTCGTCTGCTTCTGTGTTGACGCCCAGGCAACTTTCACAATCGGTTGGACCTTTTTGTGGAAGTTTTGGTGTGAAGCTAAACCCAGGATTTATTGCAATTTGCCTTCTTGGTGTTCCTGGTTTAAGTGCATTTGGCCAGTACTTATGTGACTATATAATTCCCAAACTCTTGATCTTTCTACTGTGACAGAATTGAGAATAGTCAAGTTTGACTGTGGTAGGAACGACGGAATTAGGTCAAGCCGCAGCGATTTTTCTCGTTGAAAATCCGAACCGCGATTTTGGCAATGTGCCAAACGGTCACTTCCTTTGCTTGTTTTTATTGGTGGTTATTCTTGGCGCTGACCATCCGAGTTTCTTTCTTTCGGGAAGCAGACACCTACTCGGTCATTCGGGAACGATCTTTTTTTTACGCTAAGACGGCCTATCGCGAGAGACAAGCGATCCAATATTTGGGTCCAATTCATTCGTTTATCATTTCTGAACGGTAATTATATAATTCTTTAAAACAAATGCGCAGTTACATTTAATTATTTTTCTACAAGTACACCAAATTTGGTGCATCTAGAATAAATCTCAATGCTGCTCAAGGTCTCCACAAGTCGGGAGGTGTTACGTCGAAGACTGTCGGACATGTTTTCTGTCACGCGCATGTTGATGTTGCGATCTTGTGAGTCGCACAAAAAGCTTAGGCCTAATCTGTCTAATGTTTGGGGTTGATGTTGCCCCTTTGAATAAGCTTTATTTTGGTACCAATGTTTTGTTTATTGGTAAAAAAAAGAAAAAGTTATGGCTGTTTTATTCATCCAAACCTTGATACGGTGAGGGCCGTTAACCTTGATCAACTTTTTCTTATATAGCTCATGTAAAAAAAGCTAACATTTTAAAACGTCGTAACTTTCTCAATTTTCGACCGATTTTGATAATTTGGGTATCATTTTAAAGGTCTTGTCGGGCTCTTTCCAATGACATAAATTTCATTAGGATTTGACAAAAAGTAAATATTTTTTTAAAATTTTATAACCACCCTAGACTGTGGAGAGTGGTCACTTACAGAACACTCACTAGGCCTACACTGTGAGTTACACTGAGTTACAGGAAGGAAGGAAGGAAGAAAGAAACACAGTGCTTATAGAATCGTCAACATGATTGTGTCATTGTGTGTGTGTGTGTGTGTGTGTGTGTGTGTGTACATGTGTATGTATGTGTACACATGTGTGTGTGTACACATGCATGTGCTCAAGAGAAGAAGATGTGTGTGTGTGTGTTTATCCTGTCAGTTTTTTTAATAATTCAAAATCGTTGCGATGCGAATGAGTTAAAATGAAAAGGAATCCACTGTGTGTGTTACAGATCCTGATCAACAAATCAAAACCAATGTCCCTTTTGCTCGTTTTCACTTTCCTGAGCGGCGGCTGTATCGTGAGCACTATGGCTCGCAACAACGGCCTGGCCTTGACCCCACCTATGGGCTGGTTGTCGTGGGAACGCTATCGCTGCGAAACTGACTGCAAGAAGTTTCCCAATAGCTGTGTGGAGTGAGTTTCATGCTGATAAAAGTACTGTGGAACCTCCCTTATAAGACCTTCAAAAATCATCCAAAATGAGGTCTTAATTCTTATAAGTAATATAAGAGAGGGGTCTTATAAGGGAGGTAATTTTAATACTTGCAAAGAAGGGCAATGTCTCAGAGAAGTAGGTCTTATGTGGGAGGGAGTCTTATAATGGGAGGTCTTATAAGGGAGGTTCCACTGTACAAGTACAAATCTGATTCATCTTCACTGTTTTCCTACCTCTCCTCTTCTGGCACTGATATCTCTTTCTCTGAGTCTGAGTCTGAGACGAGAGTGAGACTGTCTTAAGGGCCCGCTACACTACATACAATTTGCTGTCAATGCGATGCGATTGTGACGATGTGAGTCATGATTCGCATGAAATTCATGCATTGGGTCTACTTGAGTATTCATCAGGAGCGAAAGTAGTAGAATTATATTTAGACAAAAGTATTTTGAGACGAAAGCATCGTCACAATCGCATTGCGCTGACAGCGAATTGTATGTAGTGTTTACTGTAGCAGGCCCTTTACTCTTTCTCTCCCTCTCCCTCTCTCCCTCTCTCTCTTGCTCTCTCTCTCTCTCTCTCTCTCTCTCTCTCTCTCTCTCTCTCTCTCTCTCTCTCTCTCTCTCTCTCTCTCTCTCTCTCTCTCTCTCTCTCTCTCTCTCTCTCTCTCTCTCTCTCTCTCTCTCTCTCTCTCTCTCTCTCTCTCTCTCTCTCTCTCTTCTCTCTCTCCCTCTCTAGGTTCATTTTGTATTCAAGTGTCCCATGTATAATGATCTAAGGCAACAATATATACTCGCAAAATATTACAACAACCCTTCCTTGTTTAGACTGACTATGTTATTAGCATGCGAAAACAAATCTATGGTTTTGCGTTTAGCTGTGTTTTTAGACAAAGCATTTCAGGTTCGTTATTTTTATACGCTTGTGTGAAATTATGTGCGTGTCCGTGGGCAAGTTTTGTAGAGTAACCGTATAATGTTTTGTATTTATATTTATGCATGTGCATGCTTTGAAAAATCCATAATAATGGTCCTTGTATTTTGTAGCCACCCCAATGACATGGGCCTACGGCCTATTCATTAAAAACTTTCAGTGTTCTCTCCCTCTCTCTCTCTCCATCGTATCTTCGATCTCTCTTTCCATCCCCATGTTTCTCTCTGTTGTTTTTCTATTTGCCTTTCCCTGTCTGGCTTTTCTGTCTTTCTTTCTTTACTCCGGCAATACCTCTGATTTCTTCCTTGTCCTGTTTCCTGCCTTAAAACTATGTTCCCCACATTGTGTGTGGGTGTGTGCGCGCATGTGTGTGTGTGTGTGCGGAAGCATGTGCGTGTTGTGGCTATGTGCATGTTTTTGATAATTAATATTGTAGTAGTTTATGATCTATGTATTTATTTAAATAATTGTGAAGCATCGTGAGCTCATGAGAGAAAGGGCGCTCTGTAAATGTTAATTATTATTATTATTAACCAAGGACTTGCTCATCAAGTGTTAAGCAAAACAGTTAAATGAATACATGTACCCAGTATATGTGAGACGATGGAGAATAAAGAGCGATGGAGAATAAAGAAAGAAATACTGAGCCACAACTGACATTTTCTTGGTTGTAAAATGACTCACTTCTAAAGTTCAACGAAAATCACTCATTTTGTAGAAAAAGAAGAAACATACCGTATTTTTGGCAGTATAAGGCGCACCTTCATATAAATTATAGTGTGCCAAAGCAAATTTTACACAAAATTCAGGTTTTGTTATGTATTATCTTACTAGTCATATTATAAAGCACAGGGGCCTGAGTCTGGGGGGGGAAAGTATCACCTTACAATCCGAAAAATACAGTATTCATCAAGCTGTCAATTTTATGCATGTTTCAGTGAGAACCTGTACCGGTCAACGGCGGACCTGATGGTGAGTGAGGGTTACCGTGCCGCGGGCTATCAGTACGTGCACATCGACGACTGCTGGGCCCACAGTCAGCGCGACTCTCAGGGACGACTGCAGCCAGACCCCGCCAGGTTCCCCCACGGAATCAAGGCTCTGGCAGACTATGTGAGGGAACAGGCAGATAGTTTTTTGTTTGTTTGTTGCTAGGTTGGTTTTGGTTTTTGGTCTCATCTTTTGGGGCCTTACAGTGGTTCATTTTGATTCCCAACACGCAGCCACATTCCTCTGTTTGTCGGGTTGCAGAATCTCAAACCAGCAGTCCAATAGGAGCAAATCTATGTACAGTGGAACCTCCCTTATAAGACCTCCCGCTATGAGACTCCCTCCCACTTAAGACCTACCGTATTTTTCTGACTAAAGTGCACCTGATTATAAGGAGCACCCCCCAAATTTAGCACAACATTCAGATTTTGCTACTCTATTTCCTTACTATGTTATCAGTCACATTATAAGGCGCAGGCATCTCACTCTGGGGAAAAAACTATCGCCTTATAGGCCGTAGAATACGGTACTTCTCTGAGACATTCCCTTCTTTGTAAGCATTAAAATTACCTCCCTTCTGCAACTCCCTCCTACTTAAGACCTCATTTTGGATTATTTTTGAATGTCTTATAAGGGAGGTTCCACTGTAGTATGTTTGGTCGTCAGGAGGCAACCACCGGAGGAGACACTGCACTGCTGGTGAGTCACTTCCGTGGAGCTCAGTGGAGCCTGTCGTTCTGAGCTAGCATACACAGGACATCACCTACTAAGCCTCTTAGTCTTACTGACGATGATGATGATGACAACAATGATAACGATGATGATAACAATGATGACGATGATGATGAGATGATTATGACAACAAGAACAATGATATTGATGATAATGACTGATAACAATGATGATGATGATGACAACAACGATAACAATGAGGATGGTGATAATGATGATAACAATGATGATTATCATGATGATGAAGACAATAATATTTAAACAATGATGATAGCAATGTTGATGATGGTGATGACAGATTCACAGCAAAGGTCTCAAGCTGGGTATCTACACAGACATAGGCTACGCCACCTGCACCGGTCTACCTGGATCAGAGTTTATTTCATAGCAACGATGATTACGATATCAATGATGATAACAAGATGATGATGATGATAACAATGATGATGATGACGATAACTATGATGATGATAGTGATAATGATGATGACGTTGATAACAATGATGATGATGGTGATGACAGATTCACAGCAAAGGTCTCAAGCTGGGTATCTACACGGACATAGGCTATGCCACCTGCACCGGTCTACCTGGCTCAGAGTTCTTCCTTCAGAGCGATGCGGACACCTTCGCCCAGTGGGGGGTGGATCTGGTGAAAACTGACGGCTGTAACGCCGACCCCAAGGAAATGGACGTCTGTGAGTGAAAAGAAAATTTCCCCAAATGACAAAGAATGCAGGGAAGAGCTGGAAATGTACCGTAATTCACGGACTACAAGCTGCTTCGCAATATAAGCCGCACCCCCTAATTAAAAAAAAATCTGAAAAAGTAACGCATAAGCCGCGTCGAAGCATAAGCCGCAGAAGCGTGGCGATGCACGATGTCCACTTCCGGTTGAGTCTAGAGTTGATCGTGGGTGTGTTGACTGCCAAAACGAAAGTGTCAGACCGCGAAACATTGTCATTTTGTGAAATATGCCGAAATCAAGGTGATTTTTTTTTCATCAACCGTGAACAAGGCCACAGATCAAAGGTCTGAATGAAGGATGCCACTGAGTTGAGTTTACTTTCACTTTCAGTAACGTTTAGGCCGCAGCACTGTACTAGCTGGTGGGGGTAGGGGGTTACAAAACAGTTGTGGCTTATAGTCTGCGAATTACGGTATACTGCATGGGTGTAACTCTTTCAGTTTCACACTGATTTCATTTGTTTTCTTTTTTACCAGAAACTGAACTTCGTTTCTTTAAAAACTTCATCCAAAAAAAAACCCAAATCGACCACAAGCGATTTGTGGCGTTTTGAACTTGGCTGGTCTATCCTGGAATTCTCTCTGAGTCTCTCGGGGAATCTTGAAAACAGCATGGTGATGCCATTTGTTTTCAAAGGCAATGCAAACATTTTACAAGGCTTATTGGCCTGTCTCTGTCCATCATTTTAACTGTCTGTTTGTCTCGTTGTCTCTTTCTCTTGCCTTCCCCTCCTGACCCCTTCAACGGGGCTCTGTCCCTGTACCCTGCCAGGGCCCTGGGCCCCTGCCTTTCAGGTTGTTTTTTTCACTTTGGGGAGTTGCACCCGTGATACTGTAACACAATTTATCATTCATAATGAAGATTTGTTTTTCACTCAACCTGAAAGTTTACTACTCACACGTAGCTTTCATCAAGCGTCTCATTCGTTTGTAAAACTTCATAGATGTTATGCTAAAAATGATAATGAACTAGGAAAGTTAGCAACTTTAACTCATTCAAGTTGTTCCGGCCATATATGTCCGGAATTAATGGATAGCTGTCAATTTGATGCATTTGCTTCAAGGAAAGTAAATCTGTGTACACACCATTCCTTGGCCACTTCTAAACTCGCTTCGCTCCCTTAGACCACAATTTTGCCTCTGACTTTGCTTTTGTAGTCATTTGTTGTGGGGAAACCAATCTGTGTAGACAGTTTTCCTACATAAAGTCTATATCTAGAAAAGTCTGATATACCACTTCCCTATGTCTAAACCTGAAGTAAAAACCTGTAATCTTTCATTTCTCCTTTTGTTTATGTATATTTTGTTTGTGTGTATGGCTGGAGTGATTAGTGAGGTTTTTTTAATCAATCAAAATCGTTATGATGTGAATGAGTTAATGCAAGACGGAAAGACTGTTTTGGGGAAAAGTTGAAAACTTTAAAAACAACCAATGAATCAACCTTTTTTTTTCCATTTGATTCTTTTACATACTGTGTTTTATCCTAACTCATTTAAGTTTTGTTTTTGCTTGCTTATTCTCCCTGAATTGCTATGATCAAAATTTGGTGTGTGTGTGTGTGAGAGACTGTGTTTGTGTCTCTGTGTGTGTGTGTGCGTGTGTGTTGTCTTTTTCTTCTCAGCCTAACCCACATTTTGTTTTCCTTGAAACTTATGCCTTGATCAAGGTTTCCAGCATTTCAGCGTGTCTCACAATTACTTTGATTTTTTTCTGTTCATCCTGCACCCATATTTGGATGACTGTATTTTATGGACTATAAGGCATAAGGCAATACTTTCTTCCCTAGACTATCATATTTTACGGACTATAAGGTGCACCTTTTTGCACCCCCCAAACTTTAGACAAAGTTAAGATTTTGTTATTATACTTATGATTACTCTACTATTAGTCAATAAGGTGCAGGGGTCTCAGTCTTGAGAAAAAAAAGTATCGCCTTAGAGTCCGAAACATATTGTAAAATTGGGGGGGTGCGACGTCTTATAATCAGGTGCGCCTTATAGTCCATGCATTACGGTACTCTATACTCTGTGTTGTGTTTCAGCCTACCCCACCTTTGGTTTCTTCCTGAACCGCACCGGGCGGCCCATGGTGTACGGCTGTAGCTGGCCGGGGGCCCAGGTCGCTATCTACCACATGCAGGTAGCATCATGTCCGTCTTTTTCTTTTTGTTCGGGTGCGGGCTGTATAGCTCGGTCACTCAAATTTAAATTCCACTGTTCATCTCCATCTTAACTTATTCGCATCGCAATAATTCAAAATTCGGCTAATGTTAAGATCAGCTCCCTCCGCTGTTCCAGGGTGAAGGCTTAGGGTTAGGGCCAATCAGCTCCCTCCGATTTACCTTTTCCGTTAAGCTGGATTGGCCAACTTCACCATGGAACAGCAGAGGGAGCTGATCTTAACATTTGCACAAAATTCTCACAAATCACTCCAGCCATGCACACAAACAAAACAGACATAAACAAAAAGAGAAATGAAAGAAGATTACAGGTTTTTACTTCAGGTTTAAACATAGGGAAGCGGTAGATCAAACTTTTTTTACATAAAGACTTTAGATAGAAAAAATCATCTATAGCAATTAGTGTCCCCACTTCAAACCACTACAAATGCATAGTAAGAAGATAAAGTGTGGTCTTAGGGAGCGAAGCAAGTTTAGAAGTGACGAAAGTGTGGTGTGCACACAGATTTACTTCCCTTGAAACAAATTCATCAAATTGACAGCTTTCTATTAATTCATGCCATATATGGGTGGAACGACTTGAATGAGTTAATGTTATAAGTAAACGGGAACGCACCTCTTTTTCAGTTTTTTTTCTTCTTTTTTTGGAAGGTGCCAGAATGATCAAATGAATGATTGTTGGTCGTAAAGAGAAAAAGAAGAAGTCTGTATGTATGTATTAGTAGTAGTAGTAGTACTAGGTACTTTATAATCACAGAGGCGTCTCTGTGAAACTTGGGTTGCTCCCACCTGGAGACCCTGTTGCAGCCAGAAGCGCGCCACCCATGTATGTATGTATGCCAGTCCGTTTGTATTTCTGTCAGTCTCTGAACAACTTTACTCAGAGATGAGAGCTTTACAATTGAAGATTTTGTACGTTATTAGAATATCATGGTACAGCTTAGTCTTTTATGGAAGACTATGACACTCAAACTAGGGAGCATTTGCACTGGCTCTGGTGCTGCAGTCCATGGGATTGGTTGACCTTTGGGGACCTTCCCCAGCTGTCCTCAAATCTCTGGCCGAGAGAGTGGGGATGTACCCTGGACAAGGCTTCTCCACTGAAAACAAATCTTGGCCCAGCCTGCCGGAATAGCAGCTGCCCCCTCTGCTATCTGGCAGTCATGGTGGGAAAGAGCAGACAGGCGTGCATGTGCATGGATTATCTTTCTTTCTCCCACAGCCCAACTACATCAGCATCAAGATTCAAGATTCTTTAATCAGCCAATGCATCATAATACAAAGGAAATCGTTTTGGTTTTGCACAAGACACAATCCAACAACAACAAAAGCATGCACATGGATGGACAACCAATATAAGAGGGAAAAAAAGGTAACAAAATCAGATTGCATCATCATGTATCAGTCTCTCCTTCAGATTCTCTTTCTTTCAGACGTACACCTACACATACACATGTGCATACACATTTATGCCAACACATGTCCCACCTCCTCACACACACACACACTCACACACAAGACCGCGAGCATGCAGGCACACCGATTGACACACGTGAGCACTGCAACATCTGGTGGATCTACCTGGACAGGCGTGCATGTGCATGGATTATCTTTGTTTCTCCCACAGCCCAACTACACCAGCATACGTGAGCACTGCAACATCTGGCGGAACTACCTTGACGTGCAGGATAGCTGGGACAATGTCAAGGCCATCCTCAAGTTCTACGCGGCCAACCAGCAGAACTTCGCCAGCTTTTCGGGCCCCGGGGGGTTCTCCGACCCGGATCAAGTAAGGGATCGTTAGCTGTAGAAAAACAAATGTTCAATTATTCATTTGGCTTTAGAAATTGATGATTCGTTTATCCGTTTGTTTTTGTGTGTGTGTGTGGACAACTTGACAAACATTTCTACACTGGTGTTCATAAAGTTTTGCAGATCGTTCAAACTCAAACTTATTTATCTCAAAGATCGAGAAATTAAAAAGTAAATCATCTTCTTCTTCTTCTTCGATCACTCAGACAGTTTTCTGTCAATTATGAGTGCAGATGCGTCATGCTGCTGTTATGCTACTTATGGACAAAAACCTTGTATCTTCGTTATTTTCAAGTATTAAAAAAACTAAAAAAGTAATTTTACCAAAATTCAGGACTGAACTTGCAGTGTCTTGAACAACATATTCATCATAGTTCATAAGTTGTGGTAAACGCGGTTAATTTTTAAAACATTTTTTTCCATTTTTCTCAAAACTACCAAAATTGATCTATACGAGGTTTGTGAATTTCACCGATGATAATTTATGGTCTTTTAACATGCCACCAGTGTCCACATATGCATATCTGATTGTGGACAATGAATACTGTGTGACTAGTGGCTTATGACTAAAGGGGCCGACTCAGACGTGCGATTTCAATTGCTCGACTATCCAACTGTGACGACGTCTGGGTTGGATACTCATAATACTTCTGTCTAAATTTATCCGATGAAATCCTATTTTCGTTCACTATATTTCGTGTAGACCCCAACACACAAATCTCATAGAATGTCTGATACAAAATTACGGATAATTAATCAGAGTCATGTATGGCGGACTGTAAATATAGTGAACGAAACTAGCAGGATTTCACCGGATTCATTTCGACAGTAGTATTTCACGAGAATCGTGCCTCACAAATCTCACAGTTGGATAATCGTACGAATGAAATCACACGTGGGAGTAACGTCAGTCCCTTTTAACCAGAACTAGCAAAATGAAAACTCAGTTATTTGGTACTTTATAGTCACACTAGAGACGTCTCTGTAAAATTCGGGTTGCTCCCACCTGGAGAGCGCATCACAGCCAGAGGCGCACCACCCATTTTTTTTGGGGGGGCATGCGATTTTTGTGTCACTGATGAGGAAGTAAAGGGGGGGGGGGGGTAAATTTTGACCAAACGACAACTTCTTTGTTGCCACTGGGTTTAACGTGTGCAAAGTGCATGGGAACACAGGACCTCGGTTTATCGTCTCATCCGAAAAGACTCCATGTTCAGACCATATTAACCCTTTCACCGCCAACATCGCATTTTTGCACCACAATGTTTGAACACCCATGTCAGTAAAAACCTTGAATTCTGGGTCTGTTATCGAATTATATTTGTGTTCTTGATTTTGGGAGTTGAGAATAGGCCTTTTTTTAAGCATGTAGTAAAGGAATCCCCAATATTTCAGACAAAATATTTTCTTTACCCAATGTAAGTTTATTGGATAATTTTGGCTAAAAAATGGCTGGCGGCGGAAGGGTTAAGGTCTAGTGCAGAGTGAGAGGAAAAAAACAAGGGTTTTGGGTGTTTTTTCATGGTGATTGCAGTTAATCGTGGGTGACTATGGTCTCAGCTACTACCAGCAAAAGGCCCAGTTTGGGATGTGGGCCATGCTTGCCTCGCCCCTGTTCATGTCCGTCGACCTTCGAACTATCACCCCCGAGGCCAAGGCCATTCTGCTCAACAGAGGGGTCATAGCTATCAATCAGGACCCACTGGGAGCCCAGGCTGTTATGTTGTATGGGGTCAGTTTGTGTGTGTGTGTTGCATGTGTGTGTGTACGTTTGTGTTGTATGTGTGTCTTTGTGTGTGTGTATGTGTATCTGTCACTCTGTGTGTGTGTGTGCACATGTGTTGTGTCACTGTCTGTGTGTTATATGTGTGAGCAAGTGCTTTTAACAGGGAGAATTATGTGTGTGTGTGTTTTATTGGCGAATTTTGTTTGGTGTATGTTAATTGTCTTTTTCTTTTTATATGAATCAGATTTGTTTTGCGGGGGGTGCATTTATTGGTTACCTACATTCCTTTCTGTTGATTTGGTGTTGGGGGGTTTTCTGCTAATATTTGTTATGAATTGCCCCTTTTTTTTTTTAACCATCTGTAACTCATATCCTTGAGCTACAATACTAAAGTTCTGTATACTTTTTTTTACACTATTTAGTTTAGTAACAGTATTCAAAAACATAAATGTTTTATTTTGTAAAGCTCCCCCACTCCATCTCTGTACGCCTCAAAGGCGGTTTAACTGTCTCCTCTCTTTGTATTGTTATGCCTTTCAAGTTCCCAAGTTTTTAGTGAAGCGCGCGGGCAACTAGCGTTTCACTTTCAGCGAACTACTGTTTTTGTTTGGTCTGTGCGTGCATGTATATGGACAAGGGCAACTAACTGGGAACTCGTGGACAAGGGGAACTAACTGGGAACTCACGGACAAGGGGAACTAACTGGGAACTCACGGACAAGGGGAACTAACTGGGAACTCGTGGACAAGGGCAACTAACTGGGAACTCGTGGACAAGGGGAACTAACTGGGAACTCATGGACAAGGGCAACTAACTGGGAACTCGTGGACAAGGGGAACTAACTGGGAACTCACGGACAAGGGCAACTAACTGGGAACTCATGGACAAGGGGAACTAACTGGGAACTCATGGACAAGGGGAACTAACTGGGAACTCACGGACAAGGGGAACTAACTGGGAACTCGTGGACAAGGGGAACTAACTGGGAACTCACGGACAAGGGGAACTAACTGGGAACTCGTGGACAAGGGCAACTAACTGGGAACTCATGGACAAGGGGAACTAACTGGGAACTCACGGACAAGGGGAACTAACTGGGAACTCGTGGACAAGGGGAACTAACTGGGAACTCACGGACAAGGGGAACTAACTGGGAACTCGTGGACAAGGGCAACTAACTGGGAACTCGTGGACAAGGGGAACTAACTGGGAACTCGTGGACAAGGGGAACTAACTGGGAACTCACGGACAAGGGGAACTAACTGGGAACTCGTGGACAAGGGGAACTAACTGGGAACTCACGGACAAGGGGAACTAACTGGGAACTCACGGACAAGGGGAACTAACTGGGAACTCACGGACAAGGGCAACTAACTGGGAACTCACGGACAAGGGGAACTAACTGGGAACTCACGGACAAGGGCAACTAACTGGGAACTCACGGACAAGGGCAACTAACTGGGAACTCACGGACAAGGGGAACTAACTGGGAACTCACGGACAAGGGGAACTAACTGGGAACTCACGGACAAGGGGAACTAACTGGGAACTCACGGACAATAACTGAGAACTCACGGACAATAACTGGGAACTCATGGACAATAACTAACTGGGAACTCGTGGACAAGGGGAACTAACTGGGAACTCACGGACAATAACTGGGAACTCATGGACAATAACTAACTGGGAACTCACGGACAAGGGGAACTAACTGGGAACTCACGGACAATAACTGGGAACTCATGGACAATAACTAACTGGGAACTCGTGGACAAGGGGAACTAACTGGGAACTCACGGACAATAACTGGGAACTCACGGACAATAACTGGGAACTCATGGACAATAACTGGGAACTCACGGACAATAACTGGGAACTCATGGACAATAACTAACTGGGAACTCGTGGACAAGGGGAACTAACTGGGAACTCACGGACAAGGGCAACTAACTGGGAACTCGTGGACAAGGGGAACTAACTGGGAACTCGCAGACAATAACTGGGAACTCATGGACAATAACTAACTGGGAACTCGTGGACAAGGGGAACTGAGAACTCACGGACAATAACTGGGAACTCATGGACAATAACTAACTGGGAACTCGTGGACAAGGGGAACTAACTAAGAACTCACGGACAAGGGGAACTAACTGGGAACTCACGGACAATAACTGGGAACTCATGGACAATAACTAACTGGGAACTCACGGACAAGGGGAACTAACTGGGAACTCACGGACAAGGGGAACTAACTAAGAACTCACGGACAATAACTGGGAACTCATGGACAATAACTAACTGGGAACTCGTGGACAAGGGGAACTAACTGGGAACTCGCGGACAAGGGGAAATAACTGGGAGCTCACAGACAAGGGGAACTAACTCAGGTGAAGGAACTTAAAACCCCTCGAGTTTACCTGCCTTTTTGAGTTTTGTATTGTTTCATTGTTTACAGCTCTCTGACTCCATCTCCGTGTGGCTCAAACCCCTGGCCCTCAAAGGAAGCTACGCCATCGCCTTTCTCAACGAGGACGATCAGGGACGACCTATGACCTTCAGCCTCCATCTGGGCGACATCGGGTTGACCAATCAGAACGGGTATAACGTCACTGACGTCTTCAAAAACCGCCCCATGGGCGTATTCAAGCCGACGTCCAGTTTGTCCGTCGATATCGATCCTACTAGTATTGTGATCGTTAAGGCTGTGCCTTTGACAAGCCGTGCAGTAGCAACAAAAAAGGTTAGCAAAATGAGAAAGTTTCTGAATTTTGAGAGTAGATTAGGAAAGTGATAAATGATGGTAGACAACAAGAAATGTTGGAAGAGATAAGGTGTTTCTGTCTTAGTTGGATATTTCATGGACATGAAGCGTTTTCGCAGCTGCTCTGTGAAGTAACCCCATCAAAAGAGTAGAAATAGTGTTGTAACAGATGTTTCCCGGGGGGGGGACGGGGTGGTGGCTTTCGTAAAATTAGTTCCCCCACCTTCTGGAAGTTATGTACTTGTAACTTCCTCTAATCTGCCACTGTCTTTGACTCTGCCTTTTCCCTTTGCTTTCTATCATCTACTATCTTTCTGACTTATTGGCCCATTCTCCTGTAAGATTAGCCTAAAAACTTCATCCTTGTTAAGTAAAGGTTTTTTTAGTAAAAAAAAATCTTCCAAATAATTTTTCTCCTTTGAGCTCCTCCGAAATCGGAATGTGTCGGCTGTACGCAGCGGGGAGACCAGTGAAAACTGAAAACCGGACGCATACATACCTTACCCATTTGGGCCATATGGCCTGGGAACGCAGAAGAAGAAGAAGAAGTAACAGATGTGAACATAGCGTTTCTTCTTAATCACACGTAAGAGGTTTTTTTGTCTTAGCTAAAGTGTTTTTTTGCTAGTGTTGGTTGTCCAGTGTCTTCTTAGCTGAATGCAGGTTCGGAGCTGCTCCATTTGTAAACAAAAACACTGAATTCTGAAGACTAAAAAAACCTTTACTTAACAAGGATGAAGTTTTGAGGCTATTCTTACAATGTGTTCTTGAGAAAAACCATAAAGAATTGATATGATACAGATTTAAGCAAAATGCTGAGTTACTCAAGGAAATCCAAGATATTGTATTGCATGGTTTTTTGTTTTCTTTTGTCACATAATAATGACTATTGTAATAACTATGTTGCCTTGTTTTGTGTTTTGTATATGTGACCCGGCCAGCACCACGAAAGGGACATTAAGTGTGAAAATGACCATTCTAAGAAAATGACAGTGGGAAATTTCAGTCAATTCTCTATCTGATGATATAAAGACCATTCTTGTATCCTTTTTTGTTGCAGAGTTATGAGCATTTAAGGTTGGTAAGGTGAATGTCGGCCATTTTGAGAAATCAGTCTAAAGTCTAGCCTATCCTGAGAAAATGCACCAACCTACTAATTTTAAAGCACTTTTTTTTTAATATTTAGAGGTGGTATTGAAGATAATCCTATATGGATATGAAAAATAAGATGTTAGAGAGCACGAAAATACCCATCACTCAAAAATGATAAAAGAAAATGAGATTTTTGACTTTGCAACCCTGTTGTGAGAAACTAGCCTAGCAACTTAATGTCCCTTTCGTGATGCTGGGTCACATATACTACGCATCCTGCTAAGAAATTTCAAAATGATGAATGGAACGTACATTTTCTGGATTTTGCTTATCTTTCTGTCTCATATAAACTCAGTCTGGATGCTTATTGACGTAACTTTCCTCATATTATTTGCGTCAGGAACATAGACAAATCCAGAATGACTTGAATTTAAGTTTCTACCGTATTTTTCGGACAAAATTTTACACAAAATTCAGATTTAGTTATTATGATGGATGCAAGGGTCTCAGTCCGGGGGAAAGTATTGCCTTATAACTCACAAAATACTGTAATTACACTTTTGTTCTGTTTTTTCTTCTTAGTGGGCCATTCAGTGGCCTTGCTCTCACGCCGAGTCGCTAGACAGTCATAAGT
Source organism: Phymorhynchus buccinoides (assembly GCA_017654935.2). Lineage (NCBI taxonomy): Eukaryota > Metazoa > Mollusca > Gastropoda > Neogastropoda > Raphitomidae > Phymorhynchus > Phymorhynchus buccinoides. The sequence goes on along the minus strand of CM065692.1, from coordinate 50,200,155 downwards.
TTCAATTATTAACAAGCATGCAACCAAAAAAAGGCATAAGACAATCAAACTTTAAATACTCTATTTTACGGACTATGGCGCAATGCTTTTTTCCTAGACAGACCCCTGCGCCTTATAATGTGACTGATAATATAGTAAGAAACTATGATAACGAAATCTGCATTTTTGTGTAAAATTTGTGGGTGCGCCTTATAGTCCGTAAAATATGGTATATGGATGCTTTTGAGAAGATTTAAACTGCAATTGTATTATTCCCCGCATTGCGTGTAATATTACCCCTGTACTGTTTTGGGTTGTGTAATATTTACTCCACATTCATGAGATGGGTTCTTTTATTTCATGGGTTTTTTTATAATGAAATTGAGAAATTTTATGTGAATGATGTGATCATGCTTATCTAAATGATCAGGTTACATGAAATACGGGTATTGGAAGTTAACCGACATTTCATTCTTTGAAAAATGTATATATTTTTGTACTTGTGTCAGTATCATTTTTACTATTTTTCAGAAGCCTCTTGATTGATATGGTAATTTTTGCATATATCTTTTGTATGCTTAGGTCTAGAGATGCATAAAGTGTTTTTTAAAGTTTACAATATTTTATTGCATTCCAACGATTTTCCCCAAAAATCTAATTTTTTTTCATTTACTTTTTATTTTTTCATGTGCTAAAATTTTTTGTGCATTTTTTATATTTTGCATTGAATTAAAAAACAATTGTTCAGAATCAAAAAGGTAAAAGGAAAAACGTTATGAGTATTTTGCCATTTGCTGTTGGTTGTTTTACATGTTTTTGTTTTTAACTCCACTAAACTTGACCTCAATCGTCTCCTAAGTTCACAAATTTAAATATACTGTCCAAAAAAAAGAAACTGTTCATACTTTTCAATTTCTTCACTCGGGATGTCAAAGCGCTGGAAGGATGTGAGCAAACCATGGAAAATGCTCACTTGCTTATTATTGCTTCATGCCTGTGCAGGCACTGAGCCCTAGTCAGGTTGCTCTTGCACAGAATGGCCGCAGTGAAAAATCATTGAAATTTAGGTAAAGGTAAAGATGCGTCCCCCCCCCTCCTCCATTTCTCGGTTCTTTCCACTTTTTCAGTCTTGCCTATCTTGCTGCAGATTGAGTACTTCATCCTCTATCGTTTGCTATAGTTAACACTAATTTTCATCCATTTACATAATTAAACACATGCATTCAATAATAGTAGAAGATAAAGGCAAGACGGAAAAAACGCAATGAACCAGGACTGGGACAAATGCTCCGCGGCTGTTGTGTGTACTGCACTACATAGGGGGGGGGGTCCTATTAGATAATGGCCTTTATCATGACTGCGATTCATTATTCAACAAAGATAATTAGCTCCAAAAGTTGATAAGATACAGCTTAATGTTTGGTAAGAAAGGCAGGTGTGAAAATATGGGGGGAGCTCAGAAATGTAACAGGGGACTTTACCAAAATTTGAAATAGATTTTCTTCTAAATAAAAAAAGTTTGCGGTTTTTATTTTTTTTACAGTATTCATAGCAAAATATTGATGATCTCATCTTCATGAGTGTGTGTTTGTTATTATTGACATGTAGTATTATGTACCTGTCAATATATACAATAGTTCTGCCAAAGAAAGGACTGTATATTATAAGTGGAGTAGAATGGACTGTTATTAAACATATGCATATATTCATTCAGGCATCTCCACTATAAACAGATTCTCGCCCAGCCCGCCAGAATAGTATCGGCCCCCTCTGCTATCTGGCAGTCATTGTCGGAAACGACAGACAGGCAACAATATTTATACTTTTTGGTTGTTGATTCACTTCCTGTTACAATGGTTATCCACTGTGTTTAGTTTCATTGTGCATAATTGTTCAAACTCTGATATAAACGTTATCCCAAACTCAACATTCCATTTTAGCCGAAATATAATTTAATCCTGCTCTATTGTCTATACATTTTGAGACTCTTAATATTTGGATACGTTCATCCATGGAGCATTTTGATACTACAAAGATTTTACTGTTGTTATTTGGATTTTGCTTGTATTTCTTGTCAATTCATCATGTTTTGAGCACATACTGTTTATTGATATACATTTGGGTATTTGTCTGTTGGTGTTACAAAAAGTGTCTGCTGGTATTTATTGCTGACTATTAAAAACAAAACTGCTGAGTACGTTCATATTTGTGATTTGTCATGTTGATTTTGTCTTGAATATGCATGCTCTGCACACATGCATGCTTACACACCTGTGCACATGCACACACTAACACACGTTCACGCACACTAACAGAAAATAATGTATGCACACAAAAACACACAACACATATATTCACAATCATGCACACTAAAATATCCTAATGTGTGCACATATATTCACACACACACATAAACACACACATACATTTCTCAAAGTAGTGAATGTACCATATTTTACGGACTGTAAGGCGATACTTTTTCCCCAGACTGAGACACATGCGTCTGTTGTTGTCGTTCCCCAGCTTAAACGCTCTGGGGGCACACCCAGTGCCATGTGAACATTTCGCATGGCCTTGGGTGGGAAGATTACGTGCATGGCTGCTTTTAAAGGGCCCCGCCACATGGGCGGCCATACTCCGACTTCAGGGGACTTCGCTCCATTCATGGAGCCACCCACACATGTGGAGTGACAACAACCAACAATTCTTTACGGCGTGTAGGGAGAACTGCCACTGGTTAAGACAGCTTCCATTGGGCACAGCCGTATCATTTTAATATTGGCCATGGGTCAATTTCACTTGCATCACACAGTGAATAGCCAAGGACCCTTGGCCGCATGCGCCTTATAATATGACTACTAAAATAGTAAGAAAATATAATAACAGAATCTGAATTTTGTGTAAAATTTGGGGGGTGCGCCCTATAGTCTGAAAAATACGGTACAACTGAAAACCATTGAAAAGACGACATTATTCAATCAATCAAACAATCAATCTTTACTATCCCCATAAAATATACAAGGACATTTTGTTTGCTGTCACATAATGCAATAAAACATAACATTGTTATGTTATTAACAAGCACAATATATTCAACATAGCAGTCAAGCAAACAAAACATTGCTTCTAGATTCATTGAATTCTTCTTTTTCTTCTTCTGCGTTCCCAGGCCATAATGGGTGGTGCACGTAATTATGTGTCCGTTTTTCAGTTTTCACTCGCTGCATTCAGCCGACGTACTCCCAGTTCGGAAGAGCTCAAAAGAGAACATTATTTGGAAGATTATTTTGGGGGAAAAAGGCAGGAGAATGGGCCAATAAGACCGAAAGATAGTAGATGACAGAGAGCAAAGGGAAAAAGGCAGAGTCAAAGAGAATGACAGATAATAGGAAGTTACAAGCACAGAACTTCCAGAAGGTGGGAGAACTATTTATACGAAAGACATCCCACCCCACTCCCCTCCCGGTATCCCCACAAGGAAAAACTCATGGAGGGGGCGGGGTTGTCCAGCTCCCCGTATGGAGGCATGAGGCATCCACCCACTGCCCCAACATTAAATTCAAAATTTTACTTTAAATTCAATGAAGATACATTTAAAACAATGTAAAGTGGACCAAGCATAAAAATGTGTGCTCTGCACACATGCATGTATATATATGCACACACACTAACACATAGCCAGTAAGTTGTGGACTAAGCAACAAATAATTACAAAAACAACAACAGGAACAACAAATGTATGTTCAGGAGTATTTTTATTTTTTAAATGTCTAAACTCACATGTATTGTTATTCATTGTTGGACAAGCAATGTGGAATGTAAGTACATTAATAATGTTTTTTCACTGCATACTTCATTTGTTTATAAGGTTGATTACAAAAGAAAAGTCATTCCCTGAGAAGTTCTGTATAGAAATGAGGATAATATATATATAAATTAGTTGGATAACACACGGTATCATATAAATGCAGTGCTTAAAACAAATATCAATTATACACACAGAAATATACATAAAATAAGCACAAATCAAATGCTAAAAAACAACTTTCTGTGCTTAGCAAGAATAAAACATGTACTGTGTAAAACAAAACCCAAGAGGCTCTTGTTCCTCCGACACCTCCGACAGGGGGGGGGGGGATGTGCAAAAAACACTGCCAATACTTTGTTTTAAAAAAACATTCTGCCTTTTACATGGATAAAATGGTGCAAAAGAAATATCGTTATTTAAAACAAATTGTACAAACGATGTGAAACAACAAAAGTTGGAGAAAAAAACTTTAATTTTGGCAGTTATTGAGTATATGGTACATTCTTATCTCTGTGAAATTCAGGCTGCTCTCCCCCGGAGAGCGAATGACAGCAAGCGCAGCGCCTACACATTTATTTATTGGGGGGGGGGGGGGATGTAGGAGGGGGGGGGAGGTAGACCTGGGAAACCTAGCTTTCCATTTAGTCATACCAGGCAGCAGGATTTCTCCCTACTCTTACAGACTTTTAACTGCCATGGGATTTCTACGTGTGTAAAGCGCGCGGGTCAGACTAGCTTAAAGTCCCCATCAGAAGGACTCGACAGCCAGTTCGATTTTCCTGTCAAACTACAAAAAAAGGGCGAGGCCAGGATTTGAACCCGGGTCACTCATGCTGCAGTCACGCATTGAAATTGGCAGACGAACGTCTTAGCACCTCTGCCATCTTAATCCTTCCTTACATTCATTTCACAAGAATATAAAATAATGCAAACAATACATTGTTTAATTTACCTTGACTCTTCTAGCGCTGTGTAGTTTGTGACATTCCTGGTTGTCTCTTGTATCTCTACCGATGGGAGGTAAGTATTTTATTTGAATGTGCATGCGTTGCTTCAATGGAAGAAACAGTGATATAAACTCTAAAAGCAGACAAACACATGGCAAGGTGCTTGGTGGTGAATGTGTTTGCGTTTGGTGGGAGTGTGGACTGATGTCTTGGGTGAATGTATTTGCCCACGGCACTAGAAGAGTTAATTAGGTCAATAGGAATGTTTACAAACTTATTCTGTGTACCGTAATTTTCTGACTATAAAGCGATATTTATTTCGACCTATGCACCTAATAAACGAGGGCGCCCTATTAGTGAACAAAATTGTGAGAAGAGAGGCAACGATTGCCGTGCTCAGTACAGTCTACTGTGAGTCACAACATCGAAAGTGGTAACGAGTCGCCGATACGACGAATACTCACGTTAAAATGCTTAAAAATCCCTATTATCATCCCAGATACTGTCCAACAGATGCTATAATCCTTCATTGGATGTAAAAAGCATCATTGTAGAGCTTAAAATGCCATAATTCTACCAGTTTTCACGAAGAAAAGTCCAAACACAACAACCGGAAGTACCAAAAACGGAAGTTCGATTATTTGAGAAGGGAGCCAACTCTCGTTTACGACAACAATAATGGCGGTCGGTAATCGTTTACAAGACGTGTACGGGCTTCAAACTTCGACTTTCTTTTGTGAGGTGTGTATTGCCTTATAAACGAGGGCGCCTTTTACTTTAATTTTTTTCAGATTTTTCTTGAAAATTGCCCTATTCGCCTTATACACAGCAGCGCCTAATGATCCGAAAAATATGGTACCTTGTGATTAGAACGATGACTTATTCAGTTCCTGATCTGCTAAGAATAAATTACAGTCAAAGCAATGCAAAAATACTTTTTTTTATACATGAGTATTAATTAACAGTATGCAAATAAGTTATAAGATAATAATGCTGAAGATTATGATAATAAGTCTTTCCATAAAATAAATCCCAAACAGCATGACAAGAAGGCTTTCCATAACTCTAACATAACATATGACAATACCATCAATTTGTCTTTCTAAAATAAGGCCAAGCGGCATGACAATAACGTCTTTTTGATATACGAGTAAATGCCATGCAGTACGACAATAAGTCGTTCAAAAATTAAATCATGCCAAATTGTACGACAGGTCTTTCCATAATACAAAACTATATCACAAGAGTCAATCTATGATCAGGCATCAGAACAGTCTGAAGTCCAATCCTCTGAAAACCGCGGTCCAAGGGCCATCAAGGCCACAGACTGAAGAGGGACAACACTGAAATCAATTCCCAACATCACCAAAAAGGCTTTACGCAGTGAGAAATCACTATAAAATGCTATTTCAGAAAAAAAGATATCTCTAAATAAAAAGGCAAAACCTCTGACAGAAATTCTCAATCCTCTGAATTAATTAGCTGATCCTCTGACAATTCTGATGCCTGATGATACTGCCAAACTAGCATGACATGACTTACATGGGAAACACCCAGTTCAGTGGTCGCCGCTTTATAAAACCGCGGTTAATAGAGCCAGCCGCTTATTAAAGCCGATTTCTTACGATCCGGATTTTTCACTATATGTTATGCATTAAAAAAAGCCGCTTAATAAAACCACCCCGCCGCATATTAAAGCCACTTTTCTCAGAAAAATCACATAGTTTGTGACTAAAACTCACTCGATTTTGTTCTTTTTTCTTTTCTTTTCTTTTTTTTTGGCGTGAAAATATGTCACTTGTGTCACTCAAGACATACTTATGTGCACGCTCACGTGTATCACGAAGTAACCGAGTTTAGAAAAGAATGTCAGTCAATAAAAACCAAAACAAAAGTTCAACATCGTCCTTGTGAAGTTGTGTTTAGATTCAAGCAAGTGTAAATGACAAAAGAAAGTGTGAAAGTGTGACTGACGTAAACAAAAGAGAAGCAACAACAAAAAAGTGTTCGAAAATGACGTAATCCTGGACCGCCGGTTATTAAATCTGCCGCTTATTAAAGCCATTTTTCGTCGGTCCCAAAATGGCTTTATAAAGCGGCGACCACTGTACTGTAATCACGAGTGTGTAGGGTACATGGGTAGTGACATGGAAACTAGCATTAACAGCCAAATCATTGCAGACGTGGTCATGATTTGAGCACCAGAGACCAAAAGTCAACATAGAAAGACACACTGATTGCACGGCAAACCGGCCTTGAGTAGCAATGATTAACCCTTTAGTAGCAGCCAGTAACACTGATTAACCCTTTAGTAGCAGCCAGTAACAATGATTAACCCTTTAGTAACAGCCAGTAACAATGATTAACCCTTTAGTAACAGCCAGTAACAATGATTCACCCAATAACAATGATTATCAAGAAACAATGCTGTAACATTTTCGAGAGCGGTTTTTTATCCAAACTGAGCATCTGATTCTCCTTTAAGTATCTATTAAATTCCAAAACAAGAATTAAGTATAATTTCCACTAAAAATAAATTATTGCCAAGCAAGGCAACAGCTTATGCATAACAAGCCATGGTAGGATTTTCAGGAATAAAAGTAGAGAGGCATGAGACATTCTCAGGCATAAATACACAAAAGTGTAATTATAAATACCCCAAATTTCTTTACAATGCATAATAAAAGTGTTATCACATGCTGTACCCATGTAAGCTTGATCCAATATGATCACATCACTACAAAGGTATCATTATTGTATTAAACTAAATATAAAAAAGGAAAAAGTAAGTATGAAGCCAGTTGAAAGAAATATTACAAAGTACTTAACCCTTTTTTGCCGCCAATGTCGCATTTTTGCACCACAATGGTTTAACAGCCATGTCACTAAAAGGCATCAAATCAGGGCCTGTTATCTGAAGACCCCATTTTCTTAATTTTGGGAGGTAAGGATAGGCCTAATGTTACACATATCACAGGGGAATTCCCAATATTGCAGGTAAATTTTGTTCTCTACCCAGTTAAGTTTAACCCTCTTGGCACGATGTATGATAAAACGTGTAAGCTAAAACAATGGTGTAAAATTGAAGACTGCAGAAACTTCAACCGGTACTTCTTGTTCTCACTTTTCATCTCTCACATAAACATTTGACTGGGAAACCTATACACGTTTAGAAAGAAGAAAGCTTGAATTTTGCAATGAAAGTAAAGAAAACAACTTGCCTTGAATATGGTGACAGCAGTAATCCAGTAAAGCACTTTCACAGTGGCTGCAGCTAACCCCACCCCACCCACCCCATCTCACGATGTTCCATCACTGCTACTCGTGTCAGACATCACAGAACCATGCAGTCGAACCCTTTTTCTTCGTTTTGCAACCAAAATACAAGCCTAAGTACATTCCTAGTCTCCATCAGAGTAGCTATGGGCAACACACTCATCACTGGTGTCTTCCTCATCCTCACAATCACCACTTTCATAATCGTTTTCACACACAAAACTGCAAACCGATCGATAAAATGTCTAGATTCAGACAGCAGGAAGTTGTACGAGTGCTACGAGCTTTCTGATTGGTTAGCTGTATTCGCTTATTGGATTGGCCGAAGTTCGGCGCGATATTTGAACTGAGCCACGATCGTGGCTCGTCGTGCTCATCCAGGGGAGCCCCGACCGTGGCCCATCGTGCCAAGAAGGTTAATGGATTTTTTTTGCTGAAAAAATGGCTGGCGGCGAAAGGGTTAAAGCCTTGGTCTGAGACTAGAGGTTTAGCGCTTTTTGAGACTCTCTCTCTATCTCTGTATACATACTGTGTGTGAGTGTGTGTGTGTTGATAATGAAACAGTGAGGCCAAGAGAGGAGACAACGAAATGAAACAAAGGGGGACAACTCTTCGATAGATGTTGATTTGTTTGGTTGTCGTCCACTCCACCATTGTTGATATGTATTGTGTGGGTGGAGGGTCATAAAGGCGAACTTGGCACATTTTTTTTTGAGAATGATGCTTTGTTTGCCTCCCTTTGGCTCTGATTCACGCATTACTAGGTATTGGTATCGTAATCAACTTTGGTGGAGGGGAGATAATTAGAAAGAGAGTTATCCCCCTTTTTGGTATTAACATATTTTGGTCTGTGCATGTATATAACTGAAAGTTATTTAGTTTTTCTCATTTTCTTATTTTGTTGTTGGCAAGATGAAAACAAGCCTGTACTGTGCTTATTCTTGACCAACATTAAAAAAGCTTCGTTCGTTGGTTCGTTCTCTCCCGCTATGTTAGATTTTTGTTGTCCTGTACCCCCTTCATAAGGGGCAAAGGCCTTTATGAATAAATCAATTGTCTTTGTCATTGTCTCTGTCTCTCACCCCGCCCCCCCCACCCCCCCCCCCCCTCTCTCTTTCTCTCTCCCTCTCAAACAGCACACACTGTCAGCAGCACAATACCGGTGGGATCGATCAACACGCTCAGATCAGACGAAGGGAGATAATTGCCGCGGGAAACACGATCGAAGACGTCAGTGACGTTATACCCTTTTTCATTGGTCAATCCAATGTCCCCCAGCTTCAGAGTAAAGGGGGTGGGGCGTCCGTGATCGTCTTGGTTCAGGAAGGCAACGGCGTAGCTTCCTTCAGCGTAGAGTTGCTTGAGCCACACTGATACTAAATTGGGCAGCTGGAATATAATAAATAATGTAAAGTAAAGAAATAACCGCAAAAACAATACATTTGTAAACAGTGTTAATTCTATCTTCAAAAACAAGGTGGGGTGGGGTGGGCAGTTAGTTAGTTAGTAAGTCATTTATAGTCCCGAAAACAGCTATGGTAATCTCAGGACTGTCACCATGTAAAGTTTGACCACGTATTTTGCCAAAACACATCAATGTATCTTACCTACATTAAACAATCTGAAAACATGACAAAAATCAGGGGGGGCCAGAATCAGTGTGTGAAATGTCTTTAGAATTTTAGGAATCACCTGGATAATTAATATATATTTCCTTTAAAATCATTAATACTGCTTTTAGACTCAGAGGGAAAGTAAATGGAAGTCTGTGCCCGACAATTGTTAGGCACAGGGTGGAATGATTTAACTAATTCTGGACAAATTCCAAGTATACTCGGAACAGCAATTTGTTTAGTCATAAACTTGTCTAAATCCATGTTTTCTCAATCCAAACCATGATTTTTCGGATTAATTCTCTTCATCACTCTTCCAGCCTTCGCTTCAGTTATATTTGGCACTTCTTTTTCATTTCTTAATGTTTAACATGTCCAAGAAATCAGCCCTACACAAGCATCAGAAAATGCCCCCATATGTTTTCATTAACGGTAATAGTAATGAGGCTTTATACTACTTGCCGACACGAAAGGGCGATAATTTTAGGCCCGAACTGCCGATGCCCCCTGGTGACGAGTCAGGAGCAGATAATTTTCTGTGGCTATATAACTACTAGTTCCTGACAGGCAAGGGCAATAATCTTAAGTGGAGGGCGTTTGCATCCCAGGTCAAGAGACAGGGGCAGATTATTTTCGGTATAAAGCCTCATTATAAGGAGACTAATGATTCCGATTTCAATGCAAGTAACCACGATTTTAAAAAGAAAAAACCCCAAAATATTGGATCAACCAGTAATGTTGAAAAAACGGAATCACAGACGGTGATGAGTTTTGTTGCATTGATTATTTGTAATAAACTTTTGTAGTCAACTCCAGGGAGTTTCACAAGGGCTAATGGTACATTGCGTTTGCTCAAATCGGCAAAAACGGTCTAAGAAACACCCTTTGTTTGCCGATACTTCACGTGGCGTTTTGTTCTTCCCAGCAAGCGAGCAAGCGGCAAACAATCCGGAACTATCACGTGACTTGCATGGGGTTAATACATTTCTTAATTTTTCTGTCCCATCTTCTGGGCCATACAGTGGCCGTTGCTCCCACGCCGCTCATTCCGAGTCCCAACTTCGCAGCCACACCTCCGCACGTTCAGGTCGCAGATTCGAAGACAGCAGTCCATGAGCTGATCTATGTTAGGCCGTCAGGAGGCAACCATTTCTTGTTGTTGCTGATTGGTCCATTAAAGTTTGGTTAAAATAATACTTTTTTTGACCAATTAGACAAGAGCTTGTAATATTCTTCCGCAAACGTTTTCTAAAGTGTTTCTTAGGCCCCTTTTGGCGTAACAGTTATGCGCGTGGTGAGTGTCGTCTAGAAAAACTCAACCCTAGTCTGTAATGATGTTTGCCTGAGGCACTGATGTCTCGAAGGGGTTAAGGGAAAGCTGAAATGTCCAGTCTCACTCACGGTATACAGCATGATGGCCTGTGACCCCCGGGGGTCCTGGTTGATGGCGATGACGTCCCGGTGCAGCAGGATGGCCTTGGACGGCTCACTGATGCTGCGCAGATCCACCGACATGAAGAGAGGGGCAGAGAACATGGCCCACATCCCAAACTGGGCCTTCTGCTGGGGGTAGCTCAGCCCAAAGTCCCCCACCACTAACTGGACACAGTAAGGGACACACATCATCATCATCATCATCATCATCAACACATGAAGAGAACATGGCCCACATCCCAAACTGGGCCTTCTGCTGGGGGTAGCTCAGCCCAAAGTTCCTTATGATCAACTGGGATAAAATAAAAATACAACTAAAACATACCACCAAAAACCTAAAGAAGAATACACATGTACATAGATATAATTCTCGGAAATGATCGGCAAGCTTTGGATCAAAAATAGAGATAACACCAGGTATCAAAACACACAACAACAAAAAACATCACACACAGAGACCTGATCAGGATCACCACATGCCCCACCCCCCCCCCCCCCACCCCCACCCCACCCCCACACCCTCCGATCCCCTTAAAGCTAGGAGGAAATGACGAAGTTGTTGTTTCTTTGGCAATAATACTCTCTCCTCTATTTCTTTGTCTTGATTTTTTTGTCTTCCCTTTTTTTTAACTCTTGGCCAGTGGTAAGGCGCAAAGAAGACTTATGTGCTTATTCTCTCCCCTCAATAAAAAGATTCAATCAATCAGTCTCTCAGTCTGTCTGTCTGTCTTCTCTCTCTCTCTGTCTCACTCACACACACACACTCACACAAACACACACATACTCACACACACTCACATACAAACACACACACACACTCACACATACACACTCACACATACATACACAGACACACACCTGATCAGGATCGGCGAACCCTCCAGGCCCGGAAGAAGCAGCGAAGTTGTTGTCGTTTCTGCCGTAGTAGTTGAGGATGGTCTTGACCCTCTCCCAGCTGTCCTGAATGTCGATGCAGTTCCTCCACGTGTTACACAGCTCACGCACCCGACTGTAGTTAAACTGAAACACACCGCACTCACATGTCATAAATTAATTATGTATTCAATCAGCTCTAAAAGTCTGCCGTAATAATTAATGATGCACTTTTTTTTAAACCTGCCATAATAATTAATGACGGACATGTTAAAAATCTGCCATAATAATAACTGATGATGAACGTTTTAAAAAATCTGCCATATTAATTGATGTGAATGCGTGTGGGTTGTTTTTTTTACTTTCTCAATTGTCCCAAGTGTCGATATTGTTTCTCCATATATGACAGTTCTCACAAACATGATTGTAATTAAATGGACAAACAAAAAGAGTGGCAAAGCCTTCAAGGCTCACTCGCTTTGCGTTACAAAAGAAGAACAACAAACAAACAAAAAATTCTGACCATGCTGGGAAACGAACTCGTAATGTTCACGTTAGAGGCGAGAGCCTTACCACTATGCTAATGTGGCTGTTACCATAGGATGCCACATGTAACCTTATATGTGATCCAGCACCACGAAAGGGACATTAAGTGTCAAAATGACCATTCTGAAAAAATTATACATTTGAAAACTTCAGACAGTTCTCTTTCTAATGATACAAGAACCATTATTGTATCTGTTTTTCCCATCCAGAGTTATGAGCATTTAAAGTTTGTAGGGTGAGCATTGGCCATTTTGAGAAAACGCGGTCTGAAAACAGTCTACCTCAACTGAAGAAAATGCATCAACCTACTCATGTTAAAGCACTTATAAGACCATTTAGAGACAATATTAAAGATTATTCTATATAAATATCAAAGATAAGATGTTAGAGAATACGTAAATGCCTACAACTCAAAAGTGACCCAAAAATGAGATTTTGGACTTTGCAAGCCTGTTGGGAGAAACTAGCCCAGCGACTTAATGTCCCTTCCGTGGTGCTGGGTCACATATGCTAAAGCAACGACAAAGTCATGGCCAGACAATACTGTCACACACACAGCGACACACACACACACTTATTATCTTTATTGTTATTTAGCATCACTAGTACAATCAACTCACAGACAGATCGCGGTAGTAGTAGGCCAGAGGCCAGCTGCACCCATACACCATGGGACGACCAGTCTTGTTCAGGAAAAATCCAAAGGGAGGGTAGGCTGCCACGGAAACACACAACCACACACATAATTATGCATGCAAGCACAGACGAGCATGTGAACACAATCGCTCACACCACTTTGAAACATTATCCATGCATAAATCTTTGGACAATCTATGCCTATATGATAAAATTCATAATGTGTGTGTCTGTTTGTGTGTACGTCCATCTGTCCAGCAGCACCCAAACCATTCTTCTTCTTCTTCACAGTACGTGGCCACAATCAACACACTGATTATTATGCCACAGAACCGGGGAGGTTCATCCACATATGCCGGAAGAAAGGGCCAGGAGGCCAAAGATTAAAGAAAGAGAAGAGAGGACAGACGAAAGGAAAACGCCTAGCTTGATGGGAATCTGCAGGAAGAGGGGTAGAGCAGGGAGTGGATGGTGGTTGGGGGAGAGGGGGGAAGGGGAGGTGGGGCTTTTGCTTGGTTGTTAGACTGATGACCCCTGAGTGGGGCCACCAGCCGCAGCAGGTGCAGCAAGCGGGTGTCCTTACCCATTGGCTGATCCCCTGACCTTACCTGTCCCCGGCTCCCAGTTTGCCACTCACCCATCAGCAAGGCTGAAGAAAACAGGCTGGAGTTTTGTTTCATGTTTTTATTCCATTTCAATTCTGTGTAAAGCGCCCTGTAGCCTACATAGTAGGATGGGCGCTATATAAATTTTCCTCATTATTATTATTATTAAGAAGAACCTACGTTCGCAAGCTTCCTTCAATGTCTTCTACAACAGGTCAGAACTTCTTTGCCATCTTGTTTTTCATCATTCTTGCGACTAGACCTGGCACTCACAATTTTCAACTTCCATCGACTGTAGATCCCTATAAATCTATATATTCTTGGGCAGCATGAGCGAAGGATGGTACCGGGAGACATTTTGAACATCCAGTGCAAACCTCCTCCAAGGATATACTCAGTAGTCAAAAAACTGTTCTACTTCTTCTTCTGGTAATGTCCACCTGCCGTAACCGGCAATTATTGACATGTACTGGGGTTCAAAGAATTTATGCTGCGCGGGAAAAACAAAAACAAAAGCTAGATAGATAAGAGGGCATGCGAGGTTGGGCACCCCTGGCTAGTCCGAGAACACCCAGCCCTACATGGGGGAAAAATGTATGTGGTCTTTATGCAGGGAGCTTCAGCACCTTCAAGGTGTAGGAGCTGAATGAGGGGGACTGGACAGTTTCTGATGGCAAGGAGTTCCAGTCGCGAGTGGTTCTGGGAAAGAAGGAGTTGCGGTAGTCGGTTCTTGCGGATACGTTGAAATTGCATGTTGTGGCTCTGTCTTCTACTGCTGGGAGGTAGGGGTTTGAGGGCGTTGCACCTTCACACAGGCCAGTCCATTCACAATTTTGTAAAACAGTGTTTGGCCATAGCCTCTACACCATTATCCTTCCTTTCCTTCCTTTAATCCCTTGACCTCCGTGGTCATTGGGGGGGGGGGGGGGGGGGGGGGGGGACATGATGGGCAGCAGCAGCTGACATGGTCCTCCATTTCTCTCTGTGCTGTGCAAGAGGGATCAGGTCGTTCATGTCCATGTTTGTCCACTCTTTGATGTTGTCAGCACAGCTCTTCTTTTGTCGACCCATGATGACGGCGCCCCGCCTAGCTCCACGGTACCTTGGAGGATGGTCTTAGACAAGGAATTGTGATGGGTGACGTGGCCAAACCAGACAAGCTTGCGACGCTTCACTGTGGATAATAATAGTGAATCCTGTGGCCCAACCAGGTCCTTGATCTTGTTGCGGACATAATCGTTTGTCTTTCGTTCTAGGAATGAGATGCCCAGCAGTTTTCTCAGGCACTTTGACTCAAAAGCTTGGGTTTTCTTCTCAGAGTCAGCCAACAATGTCCAAGTTTCACACCTGTACAGAAAGGTGCACATTATCCAGACAACCCTATATCTGTAGACATTATTCATCAGCATCACGGAAGGAATGCAGCGGAAAACATGTTGAGCCTTCAGGGAGTTCTCACTGATCCACAGGAACAGACGATCCTTTTTTTTCTTTCTTTCTTCTGTGGTGGTGGCCAGCTTCTTTTTATATAAGTAATTGCACACACTTTAGGGGGTGATCAAAGAAAAAGAAGCAGAAGAGAAAATGAGAGAAACAAAAAATGAACAGCAAAAAATGAACTGTGACCATGAAGATGATACCACATCACACAATACAATACAATAATGCCAAATACACAACTTACCTTCATCAACAGAGGGATACCATATTTTACGGACTGTAAGGAGCAATTTTTTTCGCCAGACTAAGAACCCTGCGCCTTATAATATGACTAATAAAAAAAGTAAGAAAATATAATAACAAAATCAAAATTTTGTGTAAAATTTGGGGGTGCGCCTTATAATCAGGTGCACCTTGTAGTCCCTAAAATACAGGAATCAGTCAGTGACATAAACAACTCAATAGAATGCAGCGCAATGTAATACAACACTACCTTCTCTAATGGTGGAATAACCTGACCTACCTTTCATCAATGGTGGAATAACCTGACCCACCTTTCATCAATGGTGGAATAACCTGACCCACCTTCACCACCGGTGGAACAACCTGACCCACCTTCATCAATGGTGGAATAGCCTGACCCACCTTCATCAATGGTGGAATAACCTGACCCACCTTCTCTAATGGTGGAATAACCTGACCCACCTTTCATCAATGGTGGAATAACCTGACCCACCTTCATCAATGGTGGAATAACCTGACCCACCTTCATCAATGGTGGAATAACCTGACCCACCTTTCATCAATGGTGGAATAACCTGACCCACCTGACCCACCTTCATCAATGGTGGAATAGCCTGACCCACCTTCATCAATGGTGGAATAGCCTGACCCACCTTCATCAATGGTGGAAACCTGACCCACCTTCACCTTCATCAATGGTGGAATAACCTGACCCACCTTCCTTCTCTAATTGTGGAATAACCTGACCCACCTTCATCAATGGTGGAATAATCGGCCCCACAGATGTCGGTCTTAATCATGTCTACGCCCCATTCGGCAAAGGAGTTGGCGTCGCTTTCCATGTAGAACTTGGAGCCGGGGTAGTGCGAACATGTGGTGAGACCAATGGCTGTGTAGATGCCCAGCTTCAGGCCTTTACTATGCACCTGCAGTAAAAGCGAAAAATCAACAGATTCTATTCTTTAAAAAAAAAATAATAATGAAATATGCATAAAACTTGTAGCTGTAAGTTCTGTGATGCGAACAAGTTGCATAGCCGATCTGTGTTAAAGCATCGAGCTTCAGGACGCTTACTCAGTTACTGTTCTTTGTGTTCAATATTAACCCCTTCAGGACTTCACTGCCTTAAACAAACATCATGACTGGCCTGGGGTTGCCTAGGAAAAAAATGTTATAACAAATAAGAAGCGCGGCAAAACTCAGCGCTGTCAATGATTCAGTTTTGACAACAATACTGGTTGATCCAAGTTTATTTTTCGCTTTCAAAAGCGTGGTTACTTGCATTATAATAGGAATCATTAGTGTCCTTATTACTATCACTGTTAATGAAAACATATTGGAGTATTTTCTGAGGCTCGTGTAGGGTCGATTGTTTTGACATTTTCAACATTAAAAAACCCCCCCCTTGAAACCGAAGTGCCAAACATAAGTGAAATGAAAGTCGGAAGAGTGATGAATAGAAGTAACTTGAAAAACGTAGTTTGGATTGAAAAAAAAAGACTCAGAAATTGCTGTTCCGAGAATAATTAGGCCCTCACTGACGTTTTTTTGTTCCGAGTACACTCGGAATTCGTCCGAAAAAAGTTAAAGAATTAACTAAAAAAAAATTTAATTAAAAAATGTGGCACTGACAATATAACCTCGACATGTGGCATAGCCCACAGCAGCCTTGCTTTTAGACCTTGCACTTGTGCGTCTGGCCTGGTAGTCACGAGTGCGTCTTAGACATTCAAAACGGGGATTAGTGTGTAAATTAGACTAAACAGACAATCGTCTTTTAAGAGTTTAGTCTATAATGTACATACTAATCTCCGTTTGGATTGTCCGATTCGAACTCATGACTACAGGGACTGGATTTAATCCCATTTTTAGATATGGATCAGAGGAAGTCGGAAAAAATTTCCCTGCTAACTTACGGTGGTTCCAGGGGCCGGTGGGGGCCCCTGGTATGATCCATCACTCCAGGGCCCCTACCCCGGTAAGGTGCATCGCAATTTTTAGGCGTCTTCCATAAGCCAGCAGAATCCAAGACATCAATTCAGATACAGTTGAACCTCCCCTTATAAGATCTCCCTCCCTCTTAAGACCCATTTTCTCTGCGACTTTGCCCTTCTTTGTAAGTATTAAACTTACCTCCCTTTTCCAACTCCCTCCCATATAAGAGCCTTTTTGGGGGTGATTTTCCAAGGTCTTAAAAGAGAGGCTCCACTGTAGTTAGCAGAATTTTGGGAACTGTTTGAGGTTTGGTTTTTTTTAATGAGGATTACCATTTTGATATATTAACACAACTGTCTGGTTTCCGCCTATATGTTCCTGGCCTGCATGGTGCATGCTATCTTCACCCTCCTCCTTATCCTTGCCATTCCTTTATCAACTCCACCCTCCTACTCCCTACACATTTATTCCCTTACTTTAACCCCTCCGGGTCCATACACATATAAACTTGTGTGTACTGTACAGTGGAACCTCCCTTATAGGACCTTCACAAATCATCCAAAATGAGGTCATATAAGGGAGGGGTCTTAAAGGGAGGTAATATTAATAACAAAGAAGGGCAATGTATCAGAGAAAGTATGGTCTTATGTGGGAGGGGAGTCTTATAATGGGAGGTCCAGCCGTACAAGACCGAGGAAGTGATAGGTGAATTCATTTCTGTGCTACAGTTGAAACTCGGAGCTTTTCGTTGTCCATTTCACCATCTCAAGGCTCACACAAAACACAGTTAGCGTCACATGGACAACACCACAGACGCAAGTGGGTCGCCTTCACATAGTCTGCTACAGAGCTTGATTCCATGGGGGAAACAGGGCGGGGTCTGGTGCAGTCGTCCGAGTGTCGCGCTGACTGTGTGCGGCAGAATGTCGTCGATGTGCAGTACTGATAGCCCGCGGCACTCGGTAACCTCATCACCATCAAGTGTCCGCAGGCATGTACAAATTCTACTGAAAAATGAAAACATGAGCTGGAATAACATACTTGTGAATGACACTACCAAATGTAATGGGCTATACGGCGGCAACTTTCTTGACTCAGACCCGGCCACCTGAAAATATCATACACACACACACAACACACTCGTCTAATATCATCAATGGTGAACAGACGTTAAATAACCACTGAACTGAAAAAAACTGATACAAACACACACAAAGCAACGCCAACACACATGTATCAAGTAATACATAATAAATACACACACATTACAAGCACACACAGATAGCAAGCACACAACACACCACACAGATGTAATATGAAAGACACACACACACACACCACCACACACACACAACATATTTACTATTTACTCTCTCACAGTAGTTACAAGCCACAAACTACACAGGAAATGACACAAAATACACACACACACACACAAAACACACACACACACACACACACACACAACACACACAACACACAGCTAGGAACCCGGATCACAGGACTTTTGAAGGGGGGGTGCTTGAAACTTTTTAGGCCGGGTCCAGGGGCGCCTAGGCCCCAAGCGGGGCCAGGGCCCAAAGC